>CM060098.1:5218175-5827457 GCA_030522485.1 Stenchaetothrips biformis
CGAATCCAGAAACGACCACCACACGCCGCTGCTCCTTCATTTCGGCTTTTATGAGGCAGGAAGCACGCGTTTTCAAAAGGCATAAAGGCGGCGACACGTCGGCGTCGTCCTCAACCCCGCCGGAGCGCCGCGGCGAGGTGACGGCGTGCTTGTCCTCCGCGGCCAGTGTAGCACGCGCAGAGCACAGTGGGCGCGATAATGAGCACGGCGACGACTCCAATCCCCATTCATTGGCTGGCAGGGAACTCATTCCCCCCCCCCCCTCCCGGATCTGGGTTAGGTGGCTTCCGGACGAGGCAAAGCAATAGCGTAGTAACGCCTGGGGCAGCACCACGTTGGGAAAAGGGCCGTTGGGATAAAGGGGGGGGGGGTCTTACTTTTAATCAAATCCCCCTTTCCCCTCGTTTTGTTTCCGTTTTGATTCGTGTAGCGAGCGAACGACGGCACGGCCGGCCTGTGTTCTTCCCGATAGCAGGAGCAACGCCAACGCCCCTCTGCGACGCAGACGGCAGGGGCCCTGCCTTGGGCCCTGCTGCCACCCGCCCCGAAATTACACAGACACCGCCACTTGCCACTCGTATCTTTTCCTTTGCCCTCATTTTATCGTTCCGAGAAAAAACGGCGGCGCCGCCCGTCGCACAGCAGGTCCACCACACTCCACTCGGAAATGGCCGGGCGGCGCGAGAGGCCCCGACGGCCTCAACGCTGGCAGTGTGGTCCGTGCGCGTGTGTGCGTGTGAGCGAGAGAGCGCGCGATGTCGTCCCAGCATGCTGGTTCCGCCCCGCGTGATTTACAACCCGGTTTGACACCGCGCGCTACGCGCTGCGCTCGCCTACCACGGCCTTCACCACGCTCTCTTAACGCACAAACCAGCCAATTCCGCGGGCAGTCAGCATGCCTTGCTCGCGGCTCTGTTCCTAACAGCTCACCGCAGCGCATATTTGCCCGTTCTAGGCTGGCCTCAATGGTCACGACGGACAGGGCGTGGGAACCCGACAAATGAATGGGCCAAACACACACACACCACACACATACTCTCTCTCTCCTCTCTCTCCAACACATGCGAGAGCAGCGGAGGGCGGAAACCTCCACTCCGCTGCAGACTGAGTGGCGGGGGCTGGCGGGGCTGGCGGGGCGGGCCGAACAATGGCGGCCGACGAAATCAGCTGACGAGACGGGCCGACCCAGCCTCAGAGCGTTATACGGCCAGCGGCGTATCCACCGACACGCGGGTTAGGAGGTGCTCCTCCAGCAGCACTGCCCGACGGACTCTAGCTTAGGTTAGCCTGCCCTCACAAAGAGCATCAACGAGGTCCCACCGCCATCTCGGCGAGCACGGCGGCGGCCGGCCAACTGGCCGGGCCAGGGCGGGCCATTGCAAGGGTTTCGCGGCCAAGGGGACAGCCCGACTTGTCCCGCCTCGGAGCGGCCAATCTGGCTCCCTGTCTCTCTCGCACCCCAACGGACCAGGGTCGCGAGGGCGAGAGAGAACGGGGCGACGAAAGCCACTGTTCGAGCACAGCCCTGCCGGGCGTCTCGAATGACGAGGCTGCGCGCTGCACTGCATGCACGCCACGCCGGCAGCCCCACGCAACGCGACAGGATATCCTTGCACGTCCAGCAACCGCACCGGGACTCCCCGTGCTACAGGGTGCCGACACGCCAGGAGAGATTTAAACAAGTTTCACAGCGAACACCGATCACGCTGAGACCCAGAGGCGCGGGACGCAACCAACTCTCCACTCACATACACGCCTGCAAACAAAGACAGAGAGGCGTTGGGGGACCGAGGAGGTCCCACACAACAAGTATGGATCAAGCACAGTCTCTCCGCCAGATGCTGCCGCCCGCCCGGGGTTTTTGCCGCGGGTTCCACAGGTCCACGACGGAGTCCGCCCCCCTCCTGTGGCCCCCCCCCCCCCCCAGAGACACAATCCGATTGGGACGATGCCCCTCCCCGGACCCAGGGGCGGGCTGGGAGGCCTACAGGGCTGCGCCTCGCCGATGGACCACCCCAACCTCCCCAACCAGCACCTCGGCACGCAGCACGCCGTCCCAGCAGCCCTCTCAACGAGAAAACCAAAACGGGCAGCATTTATTTATCAGCAGAGCCCGTTTTCGGTCTCGCTGCAATTTCTAATTGATTTTCTCTCCCTGCCTACATGACGCTGTCAGCTGTGTCGTACGCGGCCCGCGTCCACCCTCCGGCCCGGCCGTCCACACTCCCAAATCAACCCTCCCGAAAGGGGACTTGATTGGTTGGGCGTCAGCGGCGGGGTGGGGGTGGGCGCAGCGGCGGCGTGGCGGGGCGCGGCGGGGCGAGGCGCGGCGCGGCGGTGCATGGGGGGCGGGCAGACGGGTGCAACATCCTGCCCGGCCCCTTCCCCCCCACTATTCCTCGTACAGAGCAAGCGCGACGGACGAAACAGGGAGGGGGGCAATGGGGCTCGCCTGGGGTGCGCTGGTGTGAGCCGACCCTCAGAACACTCACTCCGACACACACACACACACAACACCACACTCTCATGCATGTAAACACGCCGATTAAATCAGTTAGAAAAGAGTCCTTCGCAGGCAACCTGTGCCGGTGGTTGTGCGAATCACCCATATAATCCAATTTGACAGCAATAAGGCGGGGCGGGGCGGGGCGGGGCGGGGCAGCGCCGCGGAGCGTGGCATCCGGTCTGGTCTCCAGCGCACCATTATTATACTTCCAGGCCCTGCCGCGGAAGAGCAGGCGGGCCGCACCGACAGACGGCCGTCCGTGCGGCGCGGCGACCTCCAAATCCACGGCTTGACTTTGCCCGGCGTCGAATCCGCGTCCCGCCACTCCGATCAGAGCGTCCGGGTCGGGCCGAAGTGGACGATCCTCATCACCGTGCGGGAACAGTGTACTGGTTGTACACTCCAGGGGCTTTTCACGGGGCGCGGGATTCAAAGCGCCGCAACGGACGCCCCCTTCCCCCGGTCCACTGTGCGCCTCCGCGACGAAGACCCGACCAGGCCGAACGTCACCCCGGCCGACGCCCCGGCCGACGCCCCCGTGCGACGCCCCGGCCGCCTGACGGTACGGGCTGTACGGTTCGGAGGGGCCTACGAGCAAGGCCTACGCCTGTACAGGCGTGGCTTGCGCCTCTACGGCCCGGGCCCGGTCTCAGCAGCGCGCAGCACATGGCTCCGGTCGTCGCCTCGCCAGCGACCGCCGCCGCCACTTGAGGTCGGTTTTCGCGTCGCCAAATTAATGCGCCGAGCAGCGGAGGCCGAGCTGGCACGCTCTTTAGCTCACGCGGGCCCCGCGGGGTGCTGCGAGTTTGCGAGCCTCATTGACAGCGACTACGGCGCGCCGCCCCGAATTCCCCATCACGCCCCACCCCTTTCCCCCCCCAACCCCACGGAAGGCTCTTCGATTTTAACCCCCTGGGCGCCAAGTGCCCCCCCGTCCGGAAGGGCTGGCTGCTGGCCCCCCCGCGGCGCACCCCGCCCCACGCTGGAACCGCCGAGGCCCGTCCCTTCTGAAGGGCACGGCCGGGCACTGGCGCCCCCCTCCCTCGCGCCGCGCCACCGGGCTGCCACTGACCTCCGCGCCAAACAGCGCCGCGGGGCCTGTCCGGCGGTCCGGGGCGTGTGCCAAGGGCGGGCCTCCCATCGTACAGCCCGCCGCCGCCGTGCGGGTTGGTTGACACGTTCCATTCAAACGCCACATCACGCCAGCAAGCCGGCGTGGCGGGGTGTGGCGTGGCGGGGTGTGGCGTGGTGTGGCGCGCCCCTGCCCACCGTGACCCTGCCCGCCAGGCCGAGAGCCCCAACGCGCACCCTCTCAACTTCACGACCAGGATACGTCAATGAGAAAACGAGGCCAAATGCTGATCAAGGTCCCGAAAGTCCGTGCCGATGACGAAGCGGCCCGCGCACGACCGGCGTCCCCTCCGCGGCGGCGGTCCGACTAGAGCAGGCCTGTTGGGGACAAAGAGCGCGCGGGGCGCCGCGGCGGCTCGGCCCGCGAGTGTCGCACCTCGGCGGGCCAGCGCGCGCGTGGGCGATACACAAACAAAGACGGAGCACGAGGCCAATCCCGCCAACGGCAAGGGCCCGCGCCAGCGCAAAACAAAAGCGGTTGCCGCGCTGCAGTCCCATCTCATCGATTAGGTTTGCAGACGAGACGCCACCGGCGCCGTCCACCGCGCCTATTGTGCTGCGCATATGAAACGTCACGACAGTCCGTCGCGAGGCCAGGCAGGCAGGCGACGGGTATCAGATTGGAACAGAGAGAATACGTTTTGAACGCGGCGTGGCGCGGCGCGGCCTGGTCGAGCGAGCGCCGTGGTTTGTTCCTCGTTGGAGGCACTCCAACCCGTAAATTTCATTTTCGTTCCCGCGAGGTGAAATCCATTAACCGCGCGACACGGCGAATTGCGTGGATTGCAGCGAGCAGCCAGCCCGGCGGACTCATTATGGGCGCCCACGTCTCCGCCGAGCCGCGGGGGGTGGCGTCCGGGTGGAGGGTACCCCTTCCCTCCCGCGCGCTGGTCCTGGTACTGTTAAGTGCCCGCACCCATTGTGCGCCAAGTGCGCGAAACCGCGCCACGCATGGCACTGCCGCACGGAGCGCACTGTTTTGGCATGGGGGGAACGCCCCCCCCCCCCTCTCATCGCCCGTTCCACTTCCTGCGAGTCCCTGCGACGCGGTGGGAGGGGCGCAGCGGTGGCTCGGCACACCTGGCCGCACAGCGGCGCAGGAATAAAATAAAACAATAATAATACAAAAACTGAAAAATGGTTGGCGACGAGGACAATGATGATGCACCGAGAGGAAGAAAGCGGTTAAAACTGCACGCCATGGACTGCGCCGGCTACTGCCACTGACTCGTCCTGACATCGGCAGGGAGGCGGAACCGAGAGGCCAGACAGGCCGAGGCGACAGAATGGGCTCAACGGCCCGATACACCACGGCCAGCTTGCCCACTAGGCTTCCACTTATAACGAAAGCGACACCTCCCTCCCCCTATCTGAACACCCCCATTTACGCGACCAGCTTCAGAATCGAGCAAGGATCGATACGGCGCCGCGTTCCGCCCCCGCAGCCCAACCTGCACCGCCCCCCTCTTGGAAACCTCCCTCACAGTCCGGCGCGGGGGCGTCCGGGGGCGTCAGTGTGCCCTGAGGTTGGCGGCTCGGCTAGGCGGTGCTGGCGGTGCTGGCGGCCCACCCCCCCTCTTTCCATGCCGAGGGGGCCGTCGGACCCGCGTCCCAAGCCGCGGCCGGGGCGGCCTTCACAGCCAAGCGGAGAACTCCAAGCCACTGACCCCTCGCTACCCGCACAGCGCCGCAACAGCGCCGCACAGCGCCGCACAGAGCGGCAAGCGCAGCAACGGACGGCCACTTCCAGCCAACGGACGGGGGCCGTAGCCGTGCGGCGGGGCGCGTGGGCGGCGAGGCCCGACAGGCCCCACCCCGTGTCGGGCCCACCGGTCGCCTCGGCGAATTGAATGGACAGCTCCCCTTTCATTCGAGTCGCGTCACTCCGTCTCCCTCGCTCCCAACAGAAGAGAGAGAGAGAGAGCCTTCGTCCCAGCAGCCGGCCGCCGCATCCTGAGACGGGGCGAGTCATTAAGCCGTTGCGTCCATCGCCACGGCGGCGTCTGTGTTGGATGCGCGAGAAGGGCCGAAGACCCGAAATCGAGGCTTGTTTGCAGCCGGTCGGAACAACCAGCAATGAGTGAATCACGAGTGTGACGCGTCGCCGTCCGCGGTCGTGAGTCAGACAGGCGCCACGCCACTGCCGCGAACCTTCTCTACGGCAACTCGTGCTTAAAGTCGAACAGCCCCTCAGCTCGTCCCTTCCCGGGCCGCAGTTCCGCAACACCGAGTGGCCTTCGAGGACGCCAACAACCTCTGGCAGGAGAGCAAGTGGCAAGCAAGCAGTCGCTGGCGTCTTCCTTGCGGCGTCGTCTCGTCGTCACACACGCCCCGCCCCGCCCCCCCCGCCGCGCCGCGAGGGGCAAGGCAGCATTCCAAAACTAGCGAATCTCGGCGGCGGAGACAGGTTCCAGCGCGGCTCAGCCGCACACACTCACATGCAGCGCGCGTGTGTGTCGCTGAGTTATCTTGCCATCCTCGCCGGCCTCCTGCACTGCGGACTTGAACTCGTGCTGCGGCCATTGCCGGCCCGTTGCCAGCCATTCAGGCAAAATCCCTTAGCCGAGTGAGGGTCCCGCCTGCTGCGCCCCGCGAGCCACAGCGGCCGCCCGGACCGAGCAGCCAGCCGGCAGACGAACAAAGGCTGTCTGGGCCCTGGCAGCAGCAGCAGGGCCCAGGGGGCTGGCTGCCTTACCTGCCGGGGCCCCGTCGGGCTGCCCCCCACCCGCCAGGTCCGCCAGGTGGCTGGCCATGATCCCCAGGTAGGGCGCGAGGCGAGGGCAGGTAGCCCTGCAACCCTTCACGGCCCTTATTCCCTATGCAGGCGGCGGGACTCGAACCCGGGACCAGCAGTGCAGTCGCAGTTGCACTGAAGGCCCTGGCAGCGACGATGCAGCCCATTCGCGCGTCTTGTGAAAGAAAAAGAAAAACGAGCCGCCGACTCTCCTCCAATCCGCTTGCGCCTTCGCTTGCAACGCCGCCTCCACGGGCGGGCAGGCAGGCTGGCGACAGCCCGCCGCGGGGAATGCCATCGCCATCCCGACTGCAGGGAGAGCCGCGGCCATGCAGTGCGTCCATACATAATGTAGGCTAGGGAGTGGGCGACGCCGCCGCCAGACGCCGCCGCCCCGCCCCGCCCCGCCACAAGGCGCAGTGACCACGTAGTGCACGTAGGGCCGGCAACGGAACGGGATGTGTGTGCATGTGCACTGCAGTGTATGGCTGCACTGGCCGTGCCCGGCGACACCAAGGACGCCACATTGGGCCGTGCGGCGCGGTGCGGCGTGCGGCCGTTCAGCCAATCTAGACCGCGCGGAGTGTCGTTCGGGCACTTCGTGACGCCTTGCTGCGCCTTGCAGCGCCTTGCACACGCCACCCATGCCATCCGGGGAGCGGGCGGCGCGAGCTGGCAGCCTCATGACATGACGCCCGTGCCGTTCATCGTCTCGAGCGACAACGGTGCACGCCGAGTCGTGCCGAGCCGAGCGGGCAGCGAGCGGAGCCCAGCCGGGGCAGCCGGCGGCGGGCCGGAGCCGAGCCCAGCTGGTTTGCGTAAGCAGTGATGGATATCCCATACGACGCCATGTGCGCCGAGCGCTGTGCGGCATGCAGGCGGCAGCAGGCGCCGTACGCGTCGGCCCACACGCAGTGCAGTAAAAGTGCACAGGCCTAACCTAGACTGGCAGAGTGAATGGAGGAGACAAAGACTATGGCAGGGCGCAGCAGAATCATTTCCACAGTCTTTTTCGTCGCTATCCCATAAAAGTGCGAGAGAGACGGCGATGAAAACGGCTGGCTGGTCAGGGGGCTCTCTATTTAGCAAGTTCTGCACTGGGCTGGACCCCGGTCCCCACAGCCGCCATAATACTGACAGGCATTGTACACATAACTTAGATACAGAGCAAATCAAAGTTTAATTTTCTATTCAGAGGCGTACAAATGTTTTAAATGTGGCACAGCATGCAGACATAGAAGCACTACTGGATTACTGAACACTTTCCATATTGAAAGTTTGTGAATAAGTGCACTAGCCTGTTGTCACTTCGATAACAGGTGCCTCCCCCAATAATCCAGTGACAATAGCAACAGAATCCATCTCTAACGAGATCATTTGTGACACACAGCTGTTGCCTGCCAAAGGTGGAATGACCAATGGTAGGAATTCCCTCCGATAAAATGACACACTTAATTGAAAAGGCAACTGCCCAACAAACCACACCGACACAAAATTCAACAAAAATTGTGAGCAGATTAGCCAAGGAAGTGAAGCGCATGCTTACCATACTACTCCGAAGGCTCCATATCCGATGGGCCTGTCTGGCTGGACATCCTGCGTGTGAGCAGCAGGGGTGGCTGGCTGGTGGGACGAGGGCTGAGGGTGGTAGAAGGGCTGGGCCGCCGCCAGGATAGCCTGTTGGTGTTGGGCACCGCCGCCGCCCCCTTGCATCATAGACACCGACATGGAGTGCCGAGTGAGGCGCGAGGGCCCGACCACCGCCATCAAGCGGCCGCGGACACACACGCAGACGACGCACTGGCTAGCCTTGTTGGTTCCGTCACCGATCACATCCACACGGACGGGGGTGCAGCGGCCTCGGCGCTAACACCATCAGCACCAAGACACACACTCGCACAGCATCGAGAAGGCTGCCCTAACCACACTGGCACACACTTATGTTGCAAACCAAACAAATATTTTTGTTCAAACAAAAAAAAAAAGGAATTAAAAAAATATATTCCAAAATTTGCGAGTATAGCCACATTTGTTGAGATGTATAACACTCGCGCTCAACGAGTCCGAGGAGAGAGAAATCCAATGTTGATGCTGCTGATGGTTGTGCCAATCATGATGGGGTTAGGTCTGCCCCAAATACACGTCACATAGATCTTCACGAGCAGTCCACGGCACAATTAAATGTAGAAATAAAAACTGTTCACAGTCGGAGTTACAGGATCTAGGTGAATGCCACAGACCCAGTCCAGGGAGTATTTGTGGTCAAGTTATCAAGCGAGCACTGGGAACGACGCGGTGTCGTCCCCAGCCGATGGCTTTCAGCCGAACACTGACTCCTCCTCTCTCCTCTCCTCTTCTCGCTCGCTCCCAGAGCAGCAAGACTCAGAGCGCAGCGGAGAGGGGTGGGGAAAAGGCGCTGCTAGCGCTACCCGTGGCAGAGCGGGGAAACATCCGCTACCCAGAAGGCCAAGCGAAAGGAGAGAGGGAGGATACGGTCGTGCGTCCAGAATAGGATAGTCTGTCCCAGGAACGGGTACCAACATGCATGAGGTAAATTCATTTACTCGCTTCGGATAAAGAGCCTCCACTGCTGAGAGAGGTGCCCCTAGGTTTGGACGATGTTGAATCGTTTCTTTCATTTCTCGTTTCTTCTTTTCACGAAGCGCCTACCGAACCCGGTAGTGAAGTAAGCCAGTAGTGCAGTGGAGTGGTAGTGGACATCCAACAGAAGTGGCAGTGGCAGAGCAGAGCGCGCCAACTATAAACAGCTGCGAGTTTCTCCGGATACCGCTTCCGCTTCCGCTTTTTATTCTCGGCGACACTCATGCGTTTCTACTTTCTATCAAAAAGTGTCTGTAAGTAATGAAACCCACAAAGAACTTATTGATGCGTGTTCTGGAGGAGGTTTGCCGGCTGACATGTCTCAAAGTAAAGAATGAGACATATAAATTTCCACATTTATTGTCAAATCTCAAAATAACTGACTAGACAGGTTTTTTCCACTGTGCAAAGACAACTGCAACACCACATGAACACATGCAGTATTGAGTGTCTGCAACCTAAACAGCATTGCTACAGACAAATATTTTCAGCAGAATATTCATTGAACCAGTTGAGAATGCTTCTCATATGGCATGCTTAACTTGTGGAAAGTTTCCAAAGGAAACTGGCAAATTAAAGTATATAATGGCATGGGTTCTAGGTCTTCAAAGAACAAGCAAAGTTACAGATCTATTTTTAATTTAGCTTTTTACAGCAAATGAAATCCAGATGATTGCATTGAAAGCACATGAAGTACGGGTTGGTATTACCAATCTAGCGACTAGTTCTTTATGTGCATTCCAGACACTTTAGAATTGATTGACATGGATAAGAAAAGTGAGTAAAAGTTTAGTCCTTGGACTGCATGTACTTGATGAGGTCCACAACACGGTTGGAGTAACCATACTCGTTGTCGTACCTATATTAACAGAAACAAAAACCGAAACTAGAGACCAATCTTCACAGAGTAACTAAAAACAAATATTAAAAACCACCAATAATTACCATGAGATAAGCTTGACAAAGTTGTTGTTTAGGGAAATGCCAGCAGCAGCATCGAAGATGGAGGAGTGGGTGTCACCAATGAAGTCAGAGGACACAACCTCTTCCTCAGTGTAACCAAGGATGCCCTTCAGGGGTCCATTGGCAGCCTCCTTAACCTTGGCCTTGATGTCATCGTAGCTGGCACCCTTGCCCAACCTAAATTTAACAAAAGGGACCCATTTAGCACCAACAGTGAAACAGTTAAAATTACATTTCACTCGTAGATGGGAAGCAGGACTCACCTGACAGTGAGGTCGACAACAGATACGTTGGCAACAGGCACACGGAATGCCATACCGGTAAGCTTTCCATTCAGGGCTGGAATGACCTTGCCAACAGCCTTGGCAGCACCAGTGGCAGCAGGAATGATGTTCTGGGCAGCACCACGGCCATCTCGCCACAGCTGATGCAATGGGAACAAAGTCATGTGTGCCTTACTTTTTGACAATTAAAATAAAAAATACGAGCACAGTGCAAATATCACCTTGCCAGAGGGTCCGTCAACGGTCTTCTGAGTGGCAGTGGTGGCATGGACAGTGGTCATGAGACCCTCAACAATGTCAAAGTTGTCATTGACAACCTTGGCCAGAGGAGCAAGGCAGTTGGTGGTGCAGGAGGCGTTGGAGACAACCTTCATGGATGGCTGGTAGGCCTCGAGGTTGACACCGCAGACAAACATGGGGGCATCAGCAGAGGGGGCAGAGATGATGACCTTCTTGGCACCACCCTCCAAGTGAGCCTAGAATTTTAGAAGATAAGTTAGCCATTGTACACAGGGACATGTGTCAAAATCTGATCCTGAAAGTCTTACAGAGGCCTTCTCGATGGTGGTGAAGACACCGGTGGACTCAACAACGTATTCAGCACCAGCCTTGGCCCATGGGATGGCCTTGGGGTCACGCTCCTGGAAGACCTGGATCTTGTTGCCTGCAACATGAAATCCCAAAAATTTGGTACAAAGAACTCCAGCTGTAACAATAAAGGAAGACACCGACAAAGGTTGCGGAGGACCTACCGTTTACAACAAGGCAGTTGCCATCAGCCTTCACCTCACCCTTGAAGCGACCGTGGGTGGAGTCATACTTGAACAGGTAGACCATGTAGTCTACACCGATGAAAGGGTCATTGACAGCAACGACCTAGAGAAATAAATAGTAATTGAAAACATACCATCACTTTATCATCATGCTATCAGACCTCATTACATGAATGGGAATCTCAATGAATGAGCATCTTACCTGGGCACCCTTCTCAATGGAGGCCCTGAGGACCAGGCGGCCAATGCGGCCAAATCCGTTGATTCCGATCTTGGACATGGTGATTTAGTTGTCTGAAAGCAGTGAAATGTCACCATTAAAACTCAATCACATTGCATCATCAAAAGATCCATTGCTGAAATCTAGCGCCTTCGCTGACCTAGCTCAACGTTCGCTAATTACGACCCTTGAAAATTCCAATGTCAAGGACAACTTATCCCATGGAGTCCTCTGGCAAAGGTTAGGGAATGCGGACCTTGACGTGACATGTGGCACTGACACGCTAATTGCGTCACCCTGTCTATACAAATCGAGGCAGGCTTTCGGGACCACAAAGTGGAGCCAAGTAAACCACCGACGCGTCCGAATTTTGATTTCTCCGCTGGCAGTAGTAGCCAGCACAGAACCGCTCATGTCCAATGTCAGATGGAAGGACGATCCAAGGTCACGTAGCAGCGAGGCTTACGACACGGCGCGCGGGCTGGTGAGACACGTAAAACTCACTTCCAGACGCACCAAAACTTTGTTTCACTACAAGTCTCTGTCACAGTCGATTCGCCACTCAAATTGCAACCCTTACACAGAGCGATATCGACCGGTAACACCCTCGCCACACCGGTCGGGAGCGACAAGGGACGACCCCACGGAAAAGGCGAGTGACAACCCGCACTCGGCGTCGACAGGCACAGCGGCGAAGGGCGGCGCCAAAACGAGGGCCAATGCTAACTACTTCAAAGCCAATCTTGAAGCGGGTTGACACCGAACGAGACGGGACCACTCACCTCGGGTGGGTGTCGGCTGAGTAGAAGGAAGCACGAGCTGTGCTGCTGTGACCGCTGAGAGCTCGCTGCTGGCACCTCGCTGCTGCCAGGGAAGGGTAAGGGTAAAGGTGGTGGGGGAAGTCACGTGACCGCGAGAGATGCCCGATTGCCCGATCGATGCAGGCCCCACTGGCGGCCCTGGCCCACAGGCCCCGCCGTGGTGGCCCCGCCCCGCCCCTTGGCTTCGGCCCACGCCCTCGTTGCCTCGTCCTACGACCCTCGAACACACACCGAACTCGCGACCGTGAAATGACGAATTCGGAGGGCATTGCGCACTCGATATTCCGTCTGTAATCTCTTCCTTGTGCTCGCCTTTCGAGCGTGGCAGTGCTTCCCGCGGTTGCCGCAGGGAAAGCCCAGGAAAAAGTGACGGAGTTCACTATTACGGTAACACTTTCGAGAAATAACGAGTGAAATGTGGTTTAGTATTTTCTCAAAACCTGAAGAGTCACCCAATTCAACATTAAAACTGCGCCACTCTTGGGGGCTTTCATATTTTACGCGCTCTTCGAAACAGTCCAGACAAAATCATTACCAACATTGTCTTTAACAACAGAAGATGGGACACAGAAGGCATAAGCATCAAGGGTCTTTCATATCCTTTTTTAAATTTAAAAAAAAAAAACATTTTCACATGTTTTTGTCTCTTTTTGATACAGACAATCACATGATATGAATGTTTATGAACACGGATCAGCTGTTAATGTTTCGATAAACTTCTCATACGTTCAGAGCTTCAGCCTCCAGTTGATGTTTACATTCAACCAGAACACCCTAACTTTTCAAGATTTCATTGATTCTGATTGTGATAGAACCGTCAAATGTGCAGTTCTTCTTTTTCTGCGATCCTTGACCATGGCTGAATTTGAACGTAAATCAGCAACAAGTGTAGTGTTATGTCAACCTTAAAAATTCTTATGCTAGTGCAGGTTATGTTTATGATCAGGGAATCCTGACTAGTAATACTAGTAATTTATTGCTTGATATGGAGTACGATCGGAAAAGACGGCGATCCAAGGAAATTCAAAGACACTCCTCTTCTCCAGAAAGAGTGTCTTCACATTCAAGAGACTCTCTCAAGGAAAGTCGACATAGGCATTATTATGACAATGACAGACGGCATAGTAATCACTCCCCACGGTCCAGAAACTTACATGAGATCGAATATGATCAGAGGCCATCATCATCTAGGTCGTATTATGAGAGCAACAGCCATTCTTCAAGATATGCAAATCAATCGTCAAAGTATCAAGACTCGCGACAGAGGCACAACAGGAAGAAAAGTTCATCTGGGAACGAAGACCACATCGATCTTTCTGAATTCTCTTTCCTGGACCACCGTCGGGAGCTAACAAAAATATTTTCCAATGACCCATCTGAAACGTCAGATGTAGACGACCTCTGGAAATTTGTGGCCAAATATGAGGCTCTGCAAAAGAAAAAGTCAGAGCCCATTTTGCGCACAAACCTTGAAGGTAAAATTCTTCTTTCATCTTTTGAAAAAATTTTCAACATAATTCTTGTGATTCCAATCATTACATTTTTTAAATGTTTGTTTGTTTTAGGAAATGATGAAGTCAATGAACTTGGCTTGCCACTTGTCTTCAACAAGCACAATTTAACTAGCATCGATCTTTCTTCGAGTAATAGGGAATTGTCTGCACGCTTGCCACCATATGACCCTGATTTAGGTTCTGATCAACTTTCCTTAATTCACATAGTAGAGTTCCGAAAGATCTATCGACTTTACCTAGGGTTCAAGCAGAAGGAGAATTTTCAAAAACTTCTGAAACTCCGTGAGACACAAGCTAATCTACCCGTAGCTCAACATAGGTAATAAATTTTAAAAATCTCTCTGTCATTTGTGGAGAGTTGATAGATGCAAAAATTCATGGAGATTTTTCTTTCAGGGATGAAATTGTTCAAGCAGTGAAGAACGAACAGGTTGTAATAATTGCAGGTGACACAGGTTGTGGGAAATCAACACAGGTACCACAATACTTAATGAAAGCTGGTTTTAGTAAAATTGGTAAGTTGAAATTTATTTGAAAAAATGCAAGTTTCGTGGCTGGCAATTTTCTTATCATTACTGTATTTATAAAATAATATTGAAAACCATCCCCTCATCTAGCTTGCACGCAACCTCGAAGAATTGCATGCATTTCACTTTCCAAAAGAGTTGCTTTTGAAACTCTGAATGAGTATGCGTCAGAAGTTGGTTATCAAATTCGATTTGAGCGTCGCAAGAACCAACACACCCGAATACTTTTCATAACTGAGGGTTTACTTTTACGACAGGTATTTACACAATCCCTAATAAGTTCAGTGTTTTTTGTTGAAATTTAAGGATGTTTACATTTAACTTACAGATGTCAAGTGATAATTCTCTTTCAAGTTATGATGTATTGGTACTTGATGAGGTTCATGAGAGGCATCTTCATGGAGACTTTTTGCTGGGAGTTGTGAAATGTCTATTGTTTCAAAGAAAAGACTTGAAGCTGGTTTTGATGTCAGCTACCATAAACATAAAACTGTTCAGTGATTACTTTGCTGATACTGCTCGTGTGATACAGGTTTGCTTTTTCTTCAAATATTCACCTTGCGTTTTAAATGAAAAGAAGCTTCTCTAAATGGGCATTTACAGGTGCCTGGGAGGCTACATCCAATCAAACTCAATTATTTTCCATTGTCAGTAGAAGATAGAGCATCCAAGACTGAACGGTTCAATGCAATGCCATATATTCGTATTTTGCAACTCATAGATTCCAAGTATCCAAGTACGTTTAAGCTTTCTTCTTGTCATTTTTAATTTCTGTTCTTGTCCAATGTCAAATAAAATTTTGCACTTCCTATTCTGTTAGGTGATGAAAGAGGAGATCTTCTCATTTTCCTCAGTGGCATGTCTGAAATTCAAGCTGTTGTTGATGCAGCAAAAGAATATAATCTCAAGAAAAAAACATGGATTGTATTGTCGCTCCACAGTACTTTGTCCCTGGCAGAACAAGATAAAGTAAGTATGGAAATGGCTTGTAAATTCAATTGTCTGATCCAGTTTGGTCACAACTAGTAAAAAAAAATTACAATTAATTCTCCACAGGTATTTGACTATGCCCCAGAGGGTATAAGAAAATGTATTGTGTCAACCAATATTGCTGAAACATCAATCACTATTGATGGCATACGCTTTGTGGCGGACTCTGGAAAAGTTAAGGAAATGAGTTATGATGCGGTCAGCAAAATGCAGAGACTGAAGGAATTCTGGATAAGCAAAGCTAGTGCAGAGCAAAGAAAAGGAAGAGCAGGCCGCACAGGACCTGGGGTCTGTTACAGACTTTACTCGGAGGAGGAGTACCAAGCACTTGAGAAGTACTCAACTCCAGAACTACAAAGAGTCCCCTTGGATTCTCTGTTATTACAAATGGTCTCCATGGGACTTCCTGATTCGAGAAAATTTCCATTCATAGAACCTCCTGCTATGGAAAATATTGAAAATTCAATCTTATCTTTAAAACAACAGGTAAGGAATTTTTGTCAGACTACAGCAGTGCTAGATCATGGCTAGAAGCTAAGGATTACAGATATCAGTTTTAATTATTTATTTTTTATTTAAACAATATAGGGTGCACTTACAACATGTGAGAAGTTGACAAGCATGGGCAAAATGCTTGCCCGTCTGCCTGTTGATATTCCTCTTGGGAAAATGTTAATCATGGGATCACTTTTTCATCAAGCTCAGCCTGTTCTCTCACTTGCTGCTGCCCTGTCTGTACAAACGCCGTTTACTAACCGGGCATATCGTGACCCAGAATGTGAGGTATAGATACACATTCATTTTGTATTTATTTTGAAGTACACATGATGTATACATTCAAAATAAAGAGACAAGTAGGATAATATACGTATATTTTGTTCCTTTTAGAATGCTAGGAAATCACTTGAGTCTGACCATGGTGATCCAATAACACTTCTAAATGCCTTCAGGGAATGGTTAGAAGAGAAAAACCACAGTAGAGGAACTGACAGGTCTGGGACACGGGTCTGGTGTCGGAGGCGTGGTTTAGAAGAGCAAAGATTTTATGAAATGACAAAACTCAGAACACAATTCAAAGATCTCCTCCAGGTGAGTAAGTTTGTTACTGGTCTTTTCTTTTACCTTACTACAATCTAAATTTTCATTTTCCTTCTTCACCCCAGGATTGTGGTCTTCTGAAAGACATAGAACGGCCTAATGATAAAATGACCAGCAGTGAGCGAGCTATAAGGCATGGGGAAATGAAACTATTGCGTTCAATGAAGCGGGAATTCCAAAATGCTGCACCTCGCAAGCGTACTTTGCTGAAAGCAGATCCATTTGACATTGGTGGGGAGGGAGAAGAAGACAATAAAGGAGTTGACATAAAAGATGTTGAATTTCGAATGCGAAATGATTCAAATCAAGTGCAGGTAACAGTATTAAGTTTTTTTTTTTTTGTTTTTTTTTTTAATTTTTTTATGAAATTATATCAGTTTAAAAATTTGTCCTCCCTCACCATTTTTTTAAAATGACAGAATCTTCTCACTGGAACATCTGCCTGCAGCTACAAAGACCTGACCATGCTGAAAGTTATTCTGTGCAGTGGATTGTACCCACAATTTGCTATTGCCGATGAATTTAACTATTGCAAGGTAATTCTTTTCTTTCTTTTTTTGCTTTGGCATTTTAACACCATGAGAGTACTTTGTTAGAAATAATATTTATTTCTCACACCTTAGTCTCCTAGTGAGCAACTGTTCCATACACAAAAGAAGCCTTATGTTGCTCTCCACCCTATGAGTGTGTTTGGAAATAACTCGAAGATCCTTCAGTTAGAAGACTCAGAAATTGTACATATTGAGGGTGTAAAAAGCAAGCAACCTTTTTCTTCCCGGCATCAGCTAATGTCTTACATGTGAGTAGGGGCTTGAGTCTTGAAACTTTGTGGATGTCACTGTACCACTAATCAAACTGTATCTTTTCAGGACCTTACTGGAAACCACTAAACCTTATTTGGTAAATACCATGCGTATGCCTGCTGCTCAAACACTCCTTCTTTTCTGTCAGGATATTCACACCAACTACAACTGCTCAAGGTTTGTTGATATGGAAATGTTCGCCTATGGGCATGTGACTTACGTCTCACTTCATGTGTCTGATGAGGGCTCACTTTTTTCTTACTTCATTGTTAATTTACAGAATAGTTTGTGACTCTTGGCTTCAACTTAATTTCCCATTGGCACTTGCTGCAGAAACTTTATTGTTAAAAGTAGCACACATTCATTTCCTTTGGGAAAGTTTGTTGAAATTGCGCCTGGAAGGTATCTAAAAATTTGAGTGTAATGATTCCTATATTTCCATGGTTCTTTTTCTTTCACTTTTGTTTCATGTGCTAAAATTTTTTTTCATCTGTTTTCTAGAAAAAGAAACTGAACTATTGGAAAGAGACCTAACTGAGCAGATCATTCTTTTTATGCGATCTGATGTTGTTTATTCTATCAAAAGATTGTTGGCGGCAGATTTAAAAGTTATGTATGTTGGCCGGGGTTACAATGAAGAACCCATAGCTCCAAACCCTTTCCAAGCAGATTTTGAAGCTCACCCAAACTGCTCCCAAGGAGGAATGCAAATCACACCTCGAATAACCTACAACTGGTAATTATTTATCAAACTTACTCTTTTCAACTAATTTGCTATTTTTGCGAGATAGTGCTCAGCAAGTTTTCCAATTTTCAGTCTGTTAGAAATTTCATCAGACATTAATGAAATAGATGAGAACTCCACTTGGCAATGTGATCGCTGCAATTTAGAAGTCCAGAACAGTACAGTTGTGAGACTGCAACACCGCCAAGAGTGTGAAAAGGGCAATACAAAAGGTAAGCTTACTGAATTGAAGTATTTAATTGAAAATCACCCCCTGGCCTCTACGTATTGCATTTCTTGCTGTCAGGTGACGATCCCCAGATTTCAGAGGACAATGTCTCCCGTTCACCAAGGAAGCCAAACTCCAAAGCTTTTGAATGTCTAGAATGTGGTCGGACATTTTTCCTTACACCTGTCGAAATATTGAAACATAAGAAACAGCACGCGTCTGGGTCATCTAATTAAAGTACAGTAAGTTACCCAAAACTTGAGATGAAAGGAAATTCTGTTTTGGTCAAGCAGGATTTCATGAAATAAACCATAATTTAGAACAAACTTTTGTATTTTGTGAGTGTAAAGCCTAAGCTAGTAAAATGAATTGACATGACTAAAAGTACAAGAATAGGTCAGGGTCATTTGACACCATTCACACACATCATCTCATTCCCAATTGGCATGCTTAAAGAAAGAAAAAAGATTAATGACAATGTGCTTTTTTTAAAAAAATCTTTGCCTCCATTATCCTCTTTCTTCCTTTATTTTTAAAACTAATGTAATTCACCAACAACCCCCTATAAATTCTCTGAAAAATCTTAATACAAATAGAACAGTAACAATTTTTAAACATTATAGTGAGAGGAACAACACTTTCCAATGGGTCTCAACAAAGCAGTAGCATCTTTCATTTTGATATAGTTCAAACAATGTTTCTCCTTTTCCTATGACAGCTTCTACACTGAAAGTTAAATGTACTGTCACACACAAATACTTGAATTCTTATTAGTAGGACAGACTTTTTGCATTATTGCATATTTTAAGAAAACTAACACTTCAATCAAAATCAGCTTTAAATGCAATGCATAACTCTTGACCAAAAATGCATGGTTTTAAATGTTAATCCCATCTTCGTTCCTCTAAACCAAAGGTGTTTCAAAAATCTACAACTAACTTATCACAAATTACAGAAATGCTATGCTACATTGTCAACAGTGCTATCCATAACAAAAGTGGGGGATAAGCAACCTCTGGCATTTTATTATAATCTTATGCTCCATTAGTAAGAAAAATTTTTAAGTTGGAAGAAAATCTCAGTGCCTCTACAGCAACTTGAAACTAATGCAGGAATCAATTCCCAAGTACATCAAACTTTGCACAAATTAAAATTATCACGAAGCAATGTGCATGCATTATAACAGTCTCAAAAATATTGGGCCAAGTTACACTGCTCTTACACAAGCACTTTCAAGCTCAATTCTTCATTAAAAATAACCACTGTTGATGTACAAGACAAATAATGCTCTCTAGAAAAGTGAATTGTTTGAACTTGCTCTCAGTCACAACAAATGTGAGAATTTTCCACATAAAATATTTACTCCTTGCCTTGTGCAGTTTTTCTTCTCCAAAGTTAAAACAAAAAAAAATAGCTCAACAATAAAGACAGCTTCCCAATTAAAAAAGAAACAAGAAAGACTAGATGTTTGGAGAGCTGCCCAACATCTATCAATTGTTACAGGCAGCATGAAAAAATTCTGAATGGAAAAGAAGTAACACTATACTTGACTATGTCTGTTCCCTTATCTTCTAAGTTGCTCAAATGCAGCCATGTGATAATTTGTACATTCCTTTTACTTAACAATGATAGACATAGAAACAAATGATGAAGAGTGAGCTCAAGATACCACAGTACATTTAAGTGAGTCTAAAGGAAATTATATGCAAATATTGAGATGTGAAATACTACAGAAACTGAATATGATTGTAATTTATTAACAATAAGGGCATTCACAACTACTGCAAATGTACATTCATGCTTAAACTAAATTGTACAGGAATTTCATATGGACTTGCCGTTTGCAATGTCTGAGCAATTAATTACACTTGTTGATCACAAGTTCATTCCGGTGAAAAAGGTGGGAGAAAAATGTGCACCAGCCTACATTAGAGAAAAAAGGCACAAAAATAATTGTAAAGGATCTAAATCGTTCCTTTAGTGCACAGTATAATGAAGTCTGATTCGATTCAACTACAGTTGAAGCTATGAAGACCAACTTGTAAGTAAACCCCTTACATTAAACAATCTTTGAAGTACTTGGGGGAAAAATAATGTATGAAACATGATCAGATTTTAAAGCACAAATGAGCAGTTACATAATCTTTCCTTGAAATCAGGAAAAAAACAAAAAGCCTTAAAAAATTCCCTAATTTTACATTGTTAATGCTGAACAATGTGCACACCCCACTTCCAGACTTATTTAATTGAGCTTAATATCCAGCTCAGAAATAGCACCATACAGAGAGGTAAATGAAGGACAGTGACATGCATTTTATTTAGCGTGCAACAATGTGTAACACAAACACTGAACAAAATGCATCTCATGTGATATTAAGAGTTGGTATGGCAGACACAAAGAGAAGTGGCAGCTAAGTTTTAAATGGAAGCAATTGCCTTCTAGATTTTTTGACAAAAGCAGCTGCATGAAAATGGGACAACAATATGGTGCCATTAGTGAGGGATGAGTGAGGAACATTCACTTAACACCAATTATGATCCTTTAAGTCCATGTGATGTCTGAAAACAATGTATCCTTAATGTCCTCTTCAAGCACTAAACCTAAGCAAAGATTTTTTTGAAATTTCTTTGTTTTGCTGCTTTTTGTTGTCACCCGTGACGGGTTGAAATCAGAATTTGTATCTGCTCCTATACACCCTGTAGATAACCACCATTACATTGAAAAGTAGTCTCATTAAGAATTAAAAATACTTTTTTTTTTCCTTGGCAGTTAATTTTAATGAAAGGTCTCATCACAAAGAAATTAACATCCTAAATTTAACAAGTTCCAAAAGCTGCAAAAATAAGAGACAAAATTGGGATCTCTAAAAGTATACAAAAGCAGGCAAAGATTGTTCCAATTTCCGTTAGCCCTAAAGCCACACACAAATGGCAAACTAATCAAGTTTTTCCAACAAAGCAAATTTTATGAAAAGACTCAAGCAGTATACCTTCACCAACTGTTCAACAAAAGTAATTCAAGGATGGTAAAAAAAAACATCTAAGATACAAGTCATTTGGGGAAAAAAAAAAAAAAGGCAACACCAGTGAATTGAGAGGCATTTAGGTAACACAATTAAGTGAACATTACAAGGAAGAAGCAGATTCCAAACATTGTTCTGTTGAATAACTGGCAAACGGAAAGAAATGGTTGTTTCCTACTTCAGTAGTCTGATTATGACTCACATCCTACACTAACCCAACAATACATCAACAAAGCCTCATAAAATGACTACATCAAATAGTAAAGCAATTTTTGAATGTACTTTTTTTACCCTTTTTCCTGAAACACTTTACTTGATCATACAGGTGTTCTCTATATTAATGGCACAAGTGACTTATAACCAATCATTATTAAAATTGGAACAGTCTACAACATACAAAGAAAAATCACATGAAAATACAAATTAAAAACTACATACACTTGAAGTAAGGAATTGAGTGGAAGGAAGAAGATCATGACACAATCACATAAAAATTACAAATTTGAAATTTGATACTAATCTTTGAAAAGAAGGGAGATTTATTTTCATAGCATAGAACATCTTCGGTAAAAAAAGCTGCTGCTAGAGCAGCAGGCAAGCTCGGGTCATTGACCAAACAATGCCTCAAATGAATTGTGAATTTGATCAATCATATCTGTAACAAGCATACTACGCCCATGTATACTAAATGCCCGCCTATTGCATTCTTTAGTCAGCCTGCAAGCACCATATGCAGCAACTACCATTCGCTGTGAAGTGATTTCAGGGAAGATTTTACATTCAACATCTCTCCCAGCAACAAGTGCCCAACACAGGAAGGTACCAAGACTACCTGAGAGCAGATCACCCTGCCCACCACACCTTCTGCCAGAGCCAGCCCCAGATGCAGGTAAAATATGATGAGGACTTGCAACAAGATCTTGAGAACCTTTGAGAACTATGACTGTTCTAGGACCCAGACAGCTCGCAAGGGCCATAAGATTGTCGGCTTTAGATTCTGGTGCTGGTGACCATGATTCTCGGAGTATTGAACTAGCGAGTCGAGTGAATTCCACTGCATTAGGTGTGAGTACCAAGCCTCCTGGGTAGTCTACCACAAGGTCAGGTTGTTCAGTTATTAGGTGAAGCCCATCAGCATCAATCACTAATGGTTTCTTCTGATCTACAGTATTGTGACGGCAATGGTCTATGATACAGGCCACAGTGTGTAGTACTTTGGGATCTCTTCCCAACCCCGGTCCAATTACCAGCACATGAAGACGAGATAAAACAGGTTTTATGTAAGAAATAGCATTATCCAGGTCTAACACGGGATGCACTATTAGTTCAGGGCTGTAAGATTTGATAACAGGCCCTGCCTCTTTACAACAAAATACATGAGACAGGTCACAACCAACACGGAGTGCACTAATTGCTGCAAAATATGGGGCACCAGAATATTCCATGGAGCCACCAATGACACCAATTCTACCAGCTTGTCCTTTATGGCGATCCTCAGTGAGGTTTGGTACCATAATACATGCTTCATTTAGTAGTTTGGCTTCGACCCTTGAAGAACCACCAGGCGATCCTGGTGAGGAGTCCATGATTGAAGATAAGGTTCGGATGACTTTTGTTTTAAAGTTGGACAGACAGTCAGTCCCGATTGTGCGGGGATGTAGGACTGGCTTGCACCATCCTAGCACTTTCTGAAAATTTACAGCCTGCAATAGAACAAAATAAGCCTATATTAGACAAGTGTCTCACTTTGACCTCTGACCTCAGAGTGTGACTTGCATGTTGACATGCACAGTCATGCACACTCACATGCATCAGAAGTGTGGGGAATGAAATATTAGAAAACCAATATTTTCAATATAATGTACTGTGCAAAAGAGGAATATAATAGAGCTTGATTAATATTTTCTCTAATTTTTTCTGTTTACTCAGTTTTATGAAGTCTTTTAATGTATCATACCTTCTGTATATTCATTCAAATGACTTCAGCCTTTAAAAATTGTAACCCAAAGTGTGCCATGAAATTAAAACTAAACGTAACTGAACTAAACTCAGCTTCATGTTAGTGATTCAAAGCCAATGGGCATTATCTACATTGTTCACAATTATGGTATGTCACAATAAGGAAACAAAACAACAAACTAATTTTTTAAACTGCAGAACCACCAAAATTGTTTAGGAATGAGAATCTGAGCGAAATTAGGATATGTGTTCCAACAAGTCAACAAGGACAGAAAAACAGCTTAGAAAATGACACTTAACCTATGATTCTTGTGAGGTCAGTGATAATGTATAGGAACGAAACCATAATTGCACAGCTGAACCATGTTCTCACCAGCTCTATTTAAGACGGCGACATTTATCGAAGAAATTTTCTCTTGTCGCGCGACAAAAGAGTCATTAGTGCTGAAAATCTAAGTTAAATAGGACCAAAATTGAAAAAGCAGAAGACTATATTTTTAACTTTGGTTGGTAAGATCAATGTTACCAACGTGCGAATAAGTCCCGTCCCCGTTCTATTGTTTCAGAAAGATATTGGGGCTTCGATATTTGCTATAAAAAGAAAAGTGTTCAATAAAAATATTGCTCGAAAGAGCTCAATAAGTTTCATAGGTCCATTTAAATTAAAAATTAATCCCCCAATACTATTTTGTTGGCACTGTCCTGTGGGTGGAGAAGTGAGAAAAGGCTTTTCTTATCCCTTAACGTTCTTGACCACCCAAAAAGATATCAGTGAAATTTTCATTGAAAATTCGTATCCATTTAATGGAAACACTGTGTCAATTATGATCATAAATGAATAAAAAAGCATGCTGAACCAGTTTTAACTAGTTATCCACGAGATTTATCATACTTTTCCAGCCTCCGAATTTTTCCTACATTCCAATCTGAATAAAGCTTTTGTCGAGGGTATTTCTTGGCGCGAAGTACAAAAGCGAGAAACACATCACCATCGCCGAAAACCTCCTCCCTACGAAGGCTCAAAGTTTGCGTCTGCGCGACGGTTTTTGATAGAAAGTTGGATGCTAAACAAACAAAATAAACAAAAATAGTGTAACGGAAGTGGGACTTGGCGAAACTAAAGTCGGTTCTGCTGTCCCGATTTAATTTGCCAGACGTCTTTTCAGGTTATTTTCTAATCTTAAGGTAGAAATATCTCACCAAACTGAACAGGCTGTGCTGCCTCACAAGGTGCTGCCCATAGCCAAAGCGGTTTAAATAGCTTTCTTTCGAGCGGGGCGGTGACGTGCATGCCGAGCTATTATTGGCACCTCGCGGCATCTCAATTTCCCCCAAACTTTTATAATCAAAATGTTGTCATCGAGCCAAGCGCGGCCTTACCCCCAACCCCTCCCCATTCACCCGTTGATTCAGCCCCTCCCCTCCTCCATCCTTTCAAACTGCTTGGTATTCATGGAGGGCGTTTTGGCGGAGGACTTCTTTCGTGAAGTGCAAAGGACCTTCGGGTGAGGAGAGTGAGCGGACCGGGCGGCCGGAGCGCGGAGCCGGCGTGGAGTTTGTGTGAATCATGTGGAGGGCCCCACTTCCCAGCCCGCCTGCCAGCCCAGCCCCTAGAGGCCCCCGATGCCAGCTGCTCCCGGCGGGCGGGGCGCGGGCGGGGCGCGGGGGCGCGAGGTGAGGAACTGCGATTTTGACTGGGTGGTTTACGTAAATGGCGGGCGGGGAATGTCACTTGCTGTGCAAGTGGAGCTCGTTGGGGGTCGGGCCGCCATCCGCACCCCGATTCCGCGCTGCCTACAAACAGTGGTCCCGGAGGTCCGCCGCTGACCCCACCACCCCTCTGGGCCGCGGCTCTGGGGCCGTGGGCCTTTGACCGCTGGGCTCCTGACCGCTGGGCCGCTGGGCCGCTGGGCGGCGGCATGTAGAACGACCGCAATACTTAGCTCCCCGCTTAGCGCCCCGCCCCAGGCCACTTGCCGTGTTGGCGCCCCGACCCACTGCACGGCCCGCGTAGCCTGCCTGCGCTAGGCAAAGTCGCAGCACTAAAGTGCGAGTTACGGTCCTTCCGTCATCGCGCTGCTACGCGCAGTGCCACGCGCAGTGCCACGCGCCGGGCCCCACGCTCTCCTCCAAAGCTTTATTGCCCGGTCCGCTTGGCTGCGCCGTATTTCCTGTTTACGCACCGCAACGAGCACCGCACTGCCTCCAGCTACCGCCTCCAGGCACCTCGCCCTTGTTGCTGCCTCTAATTTTTGTCCTTTTGCCTATTCTACCCCCTCCTACACGCTTTAAAAAAAAATCTCATTCAACGAACGTTAATGAAAGCAGATGATACTCGTTTGGTTTTCTTTCGATGATATTCGTTTGGTATTGTCGTGTGTTTATTATAGCAGTGCCGCGCTGCATCGCTATCGTCCGAACGAGGCCGAGCTGGCGCCGAAGTCGGCACGAGCTGAGCAGAGCCGAGGCCCGCCCGAGTCACCCTTTGTGACGTGGCAGGCGGGGAGGGATTGTCAATTTTCCGCGCAGGCGCGAGGAGGGGGTGCCATTGTTTACGCCCGGTGCCGCTGGCGCTGGACGGGGGAGGCATTGTCGGATTCCGCGCAGGCTGCGCCTCATTGCCGGCCGGCCGGCCAGATGCACCAGCCCGCCCCGGCCGCCAGCCCCTATTATATTGTTAGGATACGCGCTTGGTTTCTGGACTCGAGAGTAAAAGCATGCTGACACCTTCATGTGTATAGTAGTTTTAAGTATGTTGAAATGAAATGTGAGGTGTGAAGGTATCATCTGCTAAAAAATCCCACGAAAACAACAATGAAGTGCAAGCGGGATTCCAAACCACACTCCCGCGGTGCCCAAAATGTGGGACTGGAAAAGTCGAAATTAATTAAATGCCCGCAACCTCGATGTAGCACAAATTGATACAGTACCGAGCCATATCACGTCGAGACTGCTTGCTTGGACTCTAATGACCAAAAGCACACGATCATTTCTGGGTCCAGCCATCAAAAGCAGTGGCGAGCGCCTGCGGCAGCGCGCATGCACCCAAGCGGTGGGGTTGCCTAACAGCAAACCCATGTTTTTAGGGCTGTTGGAACCGGAAAAAAATCCCCAAAAATAAATCGGGCTGGCTCCTATTTCCTCGCCAGGTCCTGATTGGTCGCTGCTACGTTTTTCTCGTCGCTTTCCCACCGTGAATGACTTTTGCCGGAGCTCGGGGTGCGCGCCTCGCGGCCTTGTAATATGATTGTCCCCACAAACACACCCCCCTCCCCCCCGCCTCACCCTGCCCCGCCGCCCCCGCCCCCCTTCCGCGGTGATTTACTGCGCCACGCTCCGGCGCTCCGGTGAGGCGGGGCAGGGCTGCTACCCCTTCGGCCATCGCAACAGGGTCGCGGCAGAAAAAAATGGAGATGAGGAAATTCAGTCAGGGAAGGATGTCGCTCACGCACGCTCTAACGAACCGCGGCGGCGGCTTGGTGCGCTGCGATTGTTTGGTGGCGCTGTTCGTCATCCGGCCGCGCCGTCCTCCTCCTCGCTCTGTCTCTCTCGCACCCACGGGCCGTCTCGTAGCGGTGCGAGAGAGACAGAGGCTGTGGCCGCAAAGGGCCGGCCGCCCTAATGCTGCATATAAATCTGCGCCGCGATGGCACGCAGAAAGGCAGGGAAAGGGAAAGGCAGGCGGCCTTGTCCGGCCCTTGGCTGCTGCTGCCCTTGGTGGCCCTTCCGCCGAAATGTATCGCAGGGCAGCGTCCCTCGGCGTCCCGGCAGCCCAGACCCGGCGTCCCGGCCGCATGGATTTCCTGTCGCGTTGGCCGCCAAGACTTTTGCCTCTCGGACCCTTCCCTTCCCCTCCCCTCCCCCCCGCGCCGCCGTCATCCCTTTTCCCCAGATTACAAGCAGCGAACAGCGGAGGCAGCGAACCTCGGCGGGGCCGCGCATTGCCGCAACGCTGAGCTCCGGCCGGGGCCCCTTCCAGTGCGACAGAGACGGAGGCACTGGAGCTGGAACCCGCGCGGCGCGCCTAAGCAAAATGAAGGGCCGATAAATGAAATGCAGACCGAAATGCAGGAAAGAACCCTGCTGCAATAAGACCTGTGGTGCGCGCGCGGCGAGCGCCTTATTTTTCTCTCACGGAGACGGAAGCACGCAGCGGCCTCGGCTTGGATCAGCCGCTCCACATTGCCTATGGCCCTATGCGGAGGCAGTGGCAAAGCGTCGTCAAGCCACGCAGTCACAGCACTGTAGTGAACTGAACCGCCTCGGTCCATGTACAGCTTACAATCGCATTGATTTTTTAAATTATTCCATTTGAGATTTTTGCTGAATTTTAATGAGTTCCCCGGATATACCCACAGTACGGACGCGGTGGTCGACAACGTCCGCGATTTCTCCGGATTTTTCGAATTGTAAATATGAGGCGGTCCGCCCCGCCACTGTGCGGCTGGCGCGCAGGCCGAGGGTGCGCGAAACAATGCGAGGCCACGCCTTTGATTCAGGGGGTTGTGACTAATTTCGCGCGGCTGGACGTGAAGGATAAAAATTGGAATAACTCCTCTCTGCCCCTCCCGTTCATCCCTCCCCTCTCATTTCTCTTCCATTCGTGCACCTTTTGTCTGCAGGTGCCAGGTCACTTGCTCCCCATTCAGGTCAGGAGTCCGGCAGCGTCACCTCCCTCCGCGGGTGGCGAGGGATTAAAGGACGCGCCCGCGAGACGAGTCCCGGAACGAGAGACCAGGCGACGTACGCTCCAACTCGTGGCGGGTAGTTAAGTAAGCAGGAGGTTTTCAGTGACCAAAAAAAAAAAAAAAAAAAAAAAAAAAAAGTTTGGATGGTGCTGTACACTAGGCAGCTATCTGTCGCGGACCGATGCATGCAGGCCATTAAAACAGTTGGTCACAGCCTGTAATCCGGACGGGGACGCACTGTCGCCACCCTTCCGTCGGTGGGAGGGGCCGCGCCGTGAGGCCGGTGGCGCGGCTAAGCTCCTGGAGGCGCTCCCTCGACGCCCCTGGAACAGGTTCTGGAGGCCCTGGAGACCATGAAGGCCGCGTGCCGGGTGTATCTGAGCGACAGAACGCGTTCCGGGCGACTGGAGCGAGTCCGCTGGAGCCAGGAAGGAGATGAAGTGTAAAGGAGTGCGTCCTGAACCAGGGGCGGGGCGGGGCGGGGCGGTCAGCGTGGCCGGCGACCTAAGAGGGGCCGCCAGCTGGCCCACTGTGCCGCGGCATGGCGAGGCGGCAGCGAGGCGGCAGCGAGGCGGCAGTGAGGCGGCAGTCCTTTTTTTCCCGCGCTTAATTTCGAGCGGCCCTTAATTGGTTTTGCCGCGTTCCCTTCGAACGGACACCCCCCCCCACCCCCACCCCCCCGGGGCGGAGCTCAAAGGGGAGGAAGGTACCGAGCACACAGTCGGCGGCAGCGCGGCAGGTGTCGGGTCGTGTCCGCCGGCAGGGGGCGCATCTAGGGCGGAACACCTTTTGAGCTCAGCCCTTAAAGGGGACCCTAATGAAACACGCGGTTGTACCAGCGGGCAAAGCTAGCGGGTGCCTGGTTCGAAGGGCAATCCATTGGTTCCTTCATAATTACTTCAGTCTGAGACAACTCCAATATAAGGTGTTTACATTCAAGCCCGCCACCGCGAAGGGCAAAGGTCCCAGAGGGCGCAGCCCCTCAGCCGGCCCCGCCGGGCATCGCCGGGCACTGGCCCCAACCTCGTTGCCTTCGACGGATGAATGGTTCCGGGATGGCCCCGAAATCGCGATTACCCTTCCGCGCCCTCTGCGCCGTATTATGATTCCCGGCGTGGCGTCCCTGGCGCCGCCGAGTCAGAGGTGAGAGTCTTTATCAGTTCCTGACAACACCACCTCCACTTGAGCGGCGTCGATCCGCCATTGAATTTAGAACGGTCATTATCGGCAGCCGCCGTGGGACCTAGCGGCCAGGCCGCACAGTGGGCCAGAAGACCGCGTATAGCGACTCTGGATCTCAAAACGCGTCTCGAGTTTTGGCCGCCTGCGCCGGTCTTCTGGCCCACTGTGGGCCGTGGGCCGCGAGCCCCGCCCCACCTCGGCCTGCCGTACTCCTGTTGGCAAACATCTTCCATTTTCACGTCCCTTCGTCGCCGCCTCGCCCCGACCTCCTCCAGCTGGCGAGGGCCGGGCTGCTTGTCCCTTCGCTTCATCATGATTCGGCTTTGCTGCCAATATTGAAATCTAAAATTGGCTCCTTTATGCAGCAGTGATGGCCCCGCCTCGGCCCCGACACCTTCTGCCGCGCCACGCGTCCCGCCCCCAAAAGCAAGGCGGCATCCCCAGAGAAATACACAATTTCCTCCTCCGATTATCAAATTTTTCTACTCCCCGAGGAAGAGCCGCGGGTGGGGCGGGGCGAGAGGGGGGCGGCTGTAACTGACACGAACTGTCAGCTTTGATTTCTAGCTCCCGCCAGAAAGAAAGGCGATCGCTCAAAGACGTGCCAATAATCCGACAATGGCCCTCTGGGCGGCGTTTGGTCCGCTCGGTCGGCAGAGCAGCGCAGAGCAGCTGGGTGCCTTTATAATCGGTTAAATTCGCGACTTTGGAGACTTTGACAGACCGAGGCAGGTAGTGGCCACGCAGCGAGCGGCGCGATGGCCCCGGCGAGGACCCTCAAAGGCGGCCGGGCCACCACGATGCGACACCTGGGCCGCGGAGGCCCCGTGCCCGGCCGGCACGGCACGCCACGAAACCCCAGCGCGGAGTTATTCGTCCCTCGAGTGCTGCCTCCGGGCGCGGACTCCAGGAAGACTCCAGGCAGACTCCAGGCGGCCTGGAGCACGAAGTGGCCGCGCCACGTCCTGAGGAGTGCCCTGCTGTGGTTTGGCCAGCACGGCGAATTCCTGCTTCGGCGGAAGTGCGCGCTGTCGCTTAAGGTCCAGCTGAGGCCTTCCTCTCGAAGTCCGCTGGAGTCTGCTGGAGTCTGCTGGAGTCTACTGGAGTCTGTTGGAGCCTGCTGGAGTCTGCTAGAGTCCGCACGAAGCGGCCGGTTGCTGCCCGGGCCGGGTCCGCCCCTTCCTCTTCGGCGCGGGGCCCCGGTGCCGCTGCTGCTGTCATAATTTTCGAATTACTGCGCCTTGAGGGGCGTTTCCCCCTTCCCACGTTGCCGCCACTGCGCGAAGCGAAGCGGTGCGCGACGCCGTTCGGTCTGTCCCACATTAATACCCCAAGTCCTTCTCGCTCTGCGAGCGTCCGGGGCACCTTTGACGACGCTGCGCCCCACGCCAGCGAAATTAAGTTCCGGCGTCGACCTCATTTGCAGGCCGCGGATGCAGTGACTTAGCGCGACACCGGTAACGAGCGGCGGGGATCCCCTCTCGAGAGGGCCACCCGGGCGGCCGAGGCCTGGCGCGAGAAAAAATGAGGCCGAGATGAGTGGGGGTCTCACAGATGAGCGCCCGCTCCTGTGTACACATTACGAGGAGGAGATGGAGATAACTGCGAGCGTAGGGTCGACTACGAATTCCGAGAGCTGATGTTCGAATCCTGGCAAATGACCACCTCTTGACCACTAAACAACCTTTCTCTTGCAAAAATTTCCAAAATTATTTTTGCATTGAAGTAGCCTTATGATCTTTTCTCAGGATGGGGTTCTCAATTTTTATTAGTCTGGCGGCCAGACTCGGCCAGCGCGAGGCGGCCGTGTGCTTGCCGCGCAAACAAGGCAGCAGCAGCGCGGAGCTGCGCGGCGAGGGGCGTCTGCATATGGGCGCTTGCGACTGCACAAGCACGCTGAGTGTGGGTGTCCGTCCGCAGGCGGTCCGGGGTGGTCCGGGGGTGGCGGCGGCGGGGGTGGCGGCGCTGGAGGAGAGCGGAGAGCCTCACGGCGTCGCGGCCCCAGTCGCGTTAGGGCCCCAGTGCAGCACGGACGCGCCGCGCACCGCCGGGAGTCCCGGAGCCGGCAGCGGCACGAGTCGAGAGCGCGCTCGCGAACCGACCGCCGCCCCCACGCCCCACCCCGTCGAGGGGGCCGCGGGGCCGCGGGCCAGGCCGCAGGCCGCATGCACGGCCAGTGCCTCGCGAATGCAAACGCGAACGCGAGTGCGAACGTGTGCGTGAGTGCGTGTTCTCCTTAACCCGCAGCCGCGTTCTCATTAGCTGCGGCTCTCCAAGTGTGAGGGGTGGCGCGGCGCGAACTCGGGTGCAAAGGATTCCCCGCCAGCCCCGCCAGCCCCGCCAGCCCCGCCAGCCCCGCCCCGAGGTGAGCGCCTGTGTGGTGCCTAGGGCCCGCTTACTAGACTATTGTTCCTTTGCATTGCGTGTTTGTCTCGCGGCGCGTTTCTTTATCTCTCCTTTCCTCTCTTTCCCTCTCTCTCCCCTGCAGTGGGTCGTGAGGCGTGGGTGTGGGGCGGCCAGTGGCAAAAGGAGCTAACAAATGGGGTAAATCGAGGGCCGGCAATACCCTGGGCTCCGTGATATAGCTCGGCCAGCGCGCCCCGGCAGCTCTCGGCGGGCTGATCACCGTCACGACCTTGACTCTGCCGTGCTGCCCCGCCTCGCCCCGCCTCGCCCCGCCTCGCCCCGCCTCGCCCCGCCTCGCCCCGCCTCGCCCCGCCTCGCCCCGCCACCACGCGGTCGTTCCTCCCGCAGCGTCCCCGCGCAGGGCAGCCACAACAGTAAATTTGCGGCGGAAATAAAAAAAATAAAGTTGCTGTATCAGGCGCAGACTTTGAACTTTCGCTACGACTGGCCATCGATTAATGGCGACCCATTACGTAATTGAAAAGTACATACCTTGGCGAGGCGCGACTCCCCGGAGCACGAAGTAAGGGAGGGGGAAGGGGGGGGGGATGGACCACTTCCGGCCAAGTTGTGATTCTTCGCGAGCAGGCCCGACCCGGCGGTGTTCGGATTGGAACACCGGCAAAGTTTGTCGCTGCCGCGGCCTGCCTACCCCACACTGGACTGAGCTGGTCCTGCAGCGTCACCGGCCCACAGCCCGATTTATCATTACCGGACCAATTCGCCTTCCAATTTTTTGCCCCCTCACTCTGCCTGCCCCGCGCCGCCCCGCGCCGCCCCGCGCCGCCGCGGCCCACGACGCGTCTCCACGTTCAAACAGAGCGTGCGATCGAGCGCGGCCCCACGGATCCTGTGAGCCTCCGGATCCGGCGGCCCGGCTCGGTTCTGGCCGCTAGGACAAGAAGGCCTCGCGCGCTTCTTCTGTTGTTTCTAATAGATAGCTTCCGAAGTTACAGTAAAGGCGTCAGAAAGGAGGAGGAAAAAGCGAACAAAACAAGAAAAAAAAATCAGATATGATTCATTTAGAGGCAATGTCAGAGAGGGCCTGTCACTTCGCTGTCGAGACAATGGCAGCGGCGTACAAAAACGAACAAAAAGGAAATAAAAACACAAGAAAGGGCTGGCGTCCTAATTTTTGCGACGTGTGCGTGCGTCTCCCAGGGGTGTCCCAGTCACCCCGCCCCGCTGTAAATCAATGGTTTGCCGGCGCCGCGCCGCCGCCACCCGTACCAGTACCTGAGGCTGCCCGCGCGGCGCGGCGCCGCGTGATCAATCACTCGGCGCCCCGCCGCGCCCCACCGCGCCCTGTCTCACCCCGTCGCGCCCTACGCCCTGCACCCCGCGCGCTGACGAGCCGAGCACATCGTCGGAGCGAGCTCGGTCGGGCCATGCGCGGCCGCCCGGTTCGCCTCGAACGGCACCCACAATGTAGCGAGTCCTCACAAATCAGCGGCTAGCTCGCGCTCAGCGGGGCCTTGTCATCTGCGCGCGACGGCGTGCAAAAGTTTGGCGGAGAAACACAGCGTAACGTGCAGCGGGTAACGCGTGCACACACCCGCCGCGCCATGTGCGTCTGGGTGCACCTCGGGGACCAGAGGAGGGGGAGGGGGAATGACAGCAAGGGCACCAATCGTAATGCCATAACGTGCAACATTTCCCCCAGGGACTGGCGCGCGCTGTGCCCCATGCCGGCCCCCCGTCGCTGTATGACAGGCCAGATAAAACGATTTCAATGAGACGCGCGAGTCCAAGCGGGCTGGGAGGGGGGGGGGGGGGTGAGGGGGCTGTAGGCTCGCGTCGGTGATTGGAGCTTAATCCTCAACCAGTCTCGATTAATTTCCATCGAAGCGCGCGCAGCACAGCAGGCTGGCGAGGCGGCGCCTGTAGAGTCCAGGGTAGGCTGTGCCGCAACACTCGCCCGCGCGGGGAACAGCCTATCCTGCAGGCTGACGGCCGTCTCCGTCATCTGTCCGATTCGAGTCCGACGCGCGGCCACGCCCGCTGGGCCAACGTTTTCGCAGTCGTGCCTGCCAAATTGGTCCTCTCCACCGCGGCCGTCCTAACCTAAAAATGGGCTGCTGTTACTGCGCTGATTGCGGTCATCCCGGGCCGGCTAACGCGTTCGGCAGAGGCGAGGCCGGCACTGCGGGGGGGTGCACACTCATTGCTCCTCATCCGCGTTCGTTAGTCGCCCCGGAGGAAGAGGTCGGTAGGGTTGTCCGGAAGATGAGGAAAAACGGCCATTCGTGGAACCGTGCTGCAGGAGCCAGGAGGCGGGCCCCAGCCGCTGCAGCGGCGAGATGCTGATTCCCACGAGGAAAACAGGTCGCTCCATTTGGAATAATTATTCCCAGAACCGCAGTCGAGAAGATGAGCGAGAGGCACGTGCACCTCCACCTCGGGGACGGCTGGCTGGCTCCTCGGCTGGATGCGTGGCCGATGGAGTAATTTATTCATTGAAGCCCTGGAAAAGGGGATCCTTTACTTACTGCCTGGCTGACTCATCACCTCCCCGGCCCGTTGCCGCCTGTCATTGGCGACCGAAAAGATTGACAAATTCGCCGGGCGGGTTGCAGGCCTCTGGGGGCAGCAGGCTCTGCCAGGCCGGCCAGGCCCGCCAAGCACAGCGGGGGTGAAGAGCCTGCGAAATTGGAGTGGATCCGGTCTTCATAATGCCCCCACCGCTCGGCCCCGCCACTCCCCGCCCCGCCAGTAATGCTCACCAAGTGCCTCGTCGTTATGCCTTTTTCTTCGCGGTCTTTGCCTCCACAAGATTTGTTTTTTTTTTGTTTTTTTTTTCGCTTTCCATTCTTCCTATTTGCTGGAAGCCGGCCGGGCTGCACCGGTCTGCCGAGCCAAGTCAAGGCGGCCCAGCCGAGCCTGGCCGCCCAGGTGTACTGCTCGGAGAGGCGGCCGGCCATTCTTCTCCACGTTGTTGTTCTGCATTCAAACGCCTTGGGCCTTGGGTGGGGATAAATCCGGAAATACAGGCGAAAACGCCGGCCGCGGTTTATTGACAAGCTGCGCGGGGCGGAACGCAAACACACGCTGTGCCGATTCAATAAATTATCTGTGGGGATGGTGTGCTTGGCGAGCGTGGCGCGGTGCAGACTACGGGTACTCAGCGAATGTTTGGCATCAACGGAAATAAGGCTAGTGCACCGGGATTGGGGTTCGGTTCCACGGAAACCGTCCGTTGGAAACCGGTTGCTGCCGATTCCCGCGATTATTCTCGTCGAAACGCGCAAGGGAACAAGAAACACGGTGGTTTACCGTGAAAACCAGGGTACAAATTACCTGAACAGAGTCCAAAAGCCCCGGCCTGTGCTTTGATCTAAGTCACTACACCTACACTCGAGCCTACACCCCATTCATGCCATCAACCTTACTCCCTGTTCAGTCAGTCATACAATTTTTCTTTATTCTCATCAAATTTTTGTTGAGTCGGTGTCATTTTTGTGGTTCTGGGGTGTGGCCCTGGTAGGGGCTCAGAGACGCGAAGGTAAACACGGCGAAATATATTTACGGTCCGATTCCAATCTACAATCACAGAGGGGAGAGTGCTGATTGGACGGCCGCTACGTCACACACACCTACACGCTCACACACATACACACCTGCACTCACACATTCACACTCACACACAGACAGGGGGCGAGAGCATGCATACGCATACAGGCGGTGTAGCCGTTTTAGCTAAAGCACAAACATTCCAGAGTCGGCGGTAAAGGTATTTTCATCGGAAAATTGTTCGGTGTTTATTTTTATTTTTTGTCCTTGTGTCGTCCCTGGTTCGATCTCTCTGTAGCACCGCCGAGGTCAATCGCAACAGACATGCGAAGCAGCATAAAGGAATTGCATATACAGTAATGAGCCCCCCCCCCCACACACACACAAAAAAAAAAAATACGATTTCACGAAATCCTGGTAGTCACGAAGTTAATATTCATTTATGTTCTGGTTTAACAAAGATAACTAAGGCTAGGACTGCGTTGTGTGTAGTTCTGTTTATGTTTGTCAGACCATTATAAATAATACTAAAACTTACGTAAAGACCAGCTGCGTATTAATTTGTGTCAAAAACAGACATTTAAGACAGTCTCATAATACCTGAAGGACAAGTTATTCACAGAAACGTGCAGTAAAATAGTCCAGTTCACCCCGTTCACCCAGTTCACCCAGCTTTAAGGTTAGAAAAACGCACAGCCCCCGTGTCCAGATCGTTTCGTCTTAGATTCAGAAGTACCATCAAACCTCGCTACAAGGTGCAGCTACACGCCCACTGTTTTCGAAAAGGGACTTATAGTCACACTCAAACTACGTTAGGGATAGTTTTTTCACAAATGCATTTGCACAGGCACGCAGTTTAATGTCCTATTTCACTCCGATTCAAAGAGTTTAGAACATTTAGGGTTGGTATTTCTGAAAACAACAGGGCCTGCGCGCAGCGGCGCGGGACACTCTGGCCAACAATCACCGACCGACCGGCCGATCCAAATGGCCACGTTCGAAAACAACGTCTATACCATTGTTGGAGCTCTTCTAGCTGCAGCAAAAGACAATTTTGATTCGAACGCGCTTTTTCAAGGGAGCGAGCGTTTTTGGTGTAAGCTGTACAGAGGCGAAAAGGAGCGCTGCTATTGGTCGGATTCCATTTCCGGTGGCTCGGCTCCCCCCTCTCCCTCTGTTTTTCGCTGACGAGTCGAGTTTTGCCATGGTAACGGCGATTTCAACTCAAAATTTCTCAAAATTGGCCCTACACTTTTCAACCACATTTCACCACTGAAATCAGGGTACAAAGTTCTACCACTCTGCCAAATCTCATCAAAATCGTATAGAAAATTTCGGATTTGCATAAGGGGCCAGACTGACAATAAAAATAAAAAAAAAAAAATACGATTTCACGAAATCCTGGTAGTCACGAAGTTAATTTCCATTTATGTTCTGGTTTAACAAAGATAGCTAAGGCTAGGACTGCGTTGTGTGTAGTTCTGTTTATGTTTGTCAGACTATTATAAATAATTCTAAAACTTACGTAAAGACCAGCTGGGTATCAATTTGTGTCAAAAACAGACATTTAAGACAGTCTCATAATACCTGATGGACAATTTATTCACAGAAACGTGCAGTAAAATAGTCCAGTTCACCCAGTTCAGCCAGCTTTAAGGTTAGAAAAAAGCACAGCCCCCGTGTCCAGATCGTTTGTCTTAGATTCAGAAGTACCATCAAACCTCGCTACAAGGTGCAGCTACACGACCACTGTTTTCGAAAAGGGACATATAGTCACACTCAAACTACGTTAGGGATAGTTTTTTCACAAATGCATTTGCACAGACACGCAGTTTAATGTCCTATTTCACTCCGATTCAAAGTGTTTAGAACATTTAGGGTTGGTATTTCTGAAAACAACAGGGCCTGCGCGCAGCGGCGCGGGACACTCTGGCCAACAATCACCGACCGACCGGCCGATCCAAATGGCCACGTTCGAAAACAACGTCTATACCATTGTTGGAGCTCTTCTAGCTGCAGTAAAAGACAATTTTGATTCGAACGCGCTTTTTCAAGGGAGCGAGCGTTTTTGGTGTAAGCTGTACAGAGGCGAAAAGGAGCGCTGCTATTGGTCGGATTCCATTTCCGGTGGCTCGGCTCCCCCCTCTCCCTCTGTTTTTCGCTGACGAGTCGAGTTTTGCCATGGAAACGGCGATTTCAACTCAAAATTTCTCAAAATTGGCCCTACACTTTTCAACCACATTTCACCACTGAAATCAGGGTACAAAGTTCTACCACTCTGCCAAATCTCATCAAAATCGTATAGAAAATTTCGGATTTGCATAAGGGGCCAGACTGACAATAAAAATAAAAAAAAAAACCCAACCCCGGTGAGGCTATAAGGCTACTTCGTGCCTAAAAAACCCAACCCCGGTGAGGCTATAAGGCTACTTCGTGCCTAAAAACAACAAAAAAAAACGACATTACGCCCTCATTCGCGAGTAAGCATGAAACAAGGTTGCAAGCCTGCTTGCCAGCAGATCACTCGTCATGCACATCAACACCGACCGTCGAGTCCAACGCTCGTCTGGAGAGAGCAGTATTTTTCACTCACTTCAAATCCAATTCAATGCCCTCCTCTCTCTCCGTGGAACGCGATGGCGAGTGCGCACTCTGGCGCGCTGAAAGGCCGCCTCTTCAATCTCGGGCGTCCCTCCCTCCGTGACGGCGGCGTGCAGGGTGGCAGCAGGGAGCTGGGCCGGGCCGCGTCGTCGTCATGTCACCGTGTCACCGCGATGCTGTAAGCACCTTCTTAACCTCCTTCACCTGCCGTGGCGCGGCCCCGGCGCGGCCCCGGCGCAGCTCTCTCGCCCTGATTCCGCCGTGCACTCAGCCTCCCCCCCCCCCCCCCCGCTTTCCCACGGCGCGTCGCCGCCACGCCGTGCCGCCAGCCCGACGGTGGCGCCGGCTGAAGGACTTAGCGACAGTCCACATATGACGTAATCACCTTTCGAAAAAAAATTGCCCCCCCTCCTCATTTTTCATGTAATCATATACTAACCTAACCTTACATTGTTTAATGACGTAATCAAAGCGGCGCCCTCTCTCCCAGGTGAACGTATAATGTTGACGACCCCTTGTGATGACAGCAGCGCGTCAGCGCCCCACTGCCGAGCTGTGCGCTGTGCTGCGCTGTGTTGCATCCCGTCAGCGTGACCGCCCGCCGCCCCGCCCCGCCCCGCCCCGCCCCGCCCCGCCCCGCCCCGCCCCGCCCCGCCCCGCCCCGCCCCGCCCCGCCCCGCCCCGCCTTTTAGAGTAACGCGGCTTTTCATACTTGTCCTTTTCGCTCGGGATCCCTCGCTTGGGGAAGCGGCGCTTCACGGAGGGGATCAGCCCGGTTGGCGGAAATACGCGCTTGGAAATTTGCATAGGAAACCGAAGAAAAAATATGAAAACACGAAAAACAAGGACAGAGAACACGCCACTGTGCTGCGTCCGGTTGGCGCGGGCGGGCCAGCAGGCGGGCCAGCAGGCGGGCCGAGGTGGTGGACTCGTTGGCGTCGCGGCGAGGCAAGCTTCACCCTGTCATGCAGTTTGCGGCGCGCGGCTCACCCGGAAGCCGTGGGGAATTTATTGCCGCGACCTCGACGAGCAAACTGTATCAGGTAACAAAACAGAGAGCCCCTCTGCCTCTTCGTCAAGGCCCCAGGGCGGTGCGGCGTGGCGCGGCGTGGCGCGGCGTGGTGGCGTATGCAAACATTTCTTGCTCCTCCCCCCCCCCCCCCCTGTTCCCCCGCGCGTCATGGCGCGTCCAGCAGAACTAACTTTTGCCGCGCCCGCGCTGCGCTGACCTGACCTAACTTGGACAAAAAGTGAGGGGGTGAGATTCCCCGGGGCCACTGTTCCACTACATGGTCCTGCTGCCGGAGCGTCCTGGCCGGCCTCGGGGGCACCGCTCATCCCAAGACGGCGCAGCGCGCGCTTTGCGCTTTGCCGGGGCGCCGCACCAAAAATTTGAACAAACAGAACCAGCAAAAAAAAAAAAACAAAAAAAAAAAAAAAAAAACATTGCACATGGAAGGGCTGCTGAAGTGGCCGGGGTGAGAGGCGGGCCGGGGAAGGGAAAGGAATTCGTTACGGCGCTCCTGCTTTTTCTGTGTCTCGCTCATTATGCCGTTGTGACTGTGGCACTGTGTGCCCCGTGTGCACTGTGTGGCGCTGTCATCTCAGCAGGCACAAAGCCTCGCCGCGGCCCTGGACAGGTCCCGTGGTCCCCCTTGCCGTGGTGGCCGGGCGGCGTCGCGACCACCACACGGCCGCCCCCGTCACGTGCAGAGCTTACGCTTCACTCACACCTTATTCCGAGCAGCCAGCCAGGGGACGGACAGACGGGCAGGCAGACAGCCAGACGTGGTGTGCCCGCTCTGCCTGCCAGTCTCGGCCAGGCTCCCGTTCCAACCCTTTCGAAACAGAGGCTGGCGGGCAGGCAGACAGCCTACTTGACTCCAGGAAGTGGCTTGGCGCCCCGATGCCTGCGCTGCCCTGCCTTCGCCACCTGCACCAAGGACATTTGGCCTCACCGCTCGCAACTTTGGCATTCCATACCCCGTATCGGCTGGAATTTTCACGGACCAATGCCGCGGCGGCGTGGCTCGTTACCAACCTCGACGCCCCACAAACATAATACAGTAATAAAATATAAAAACATAAAAAAAGAATCACGAGGCAATAAAGAAAAGTGAATACAAAAAGTCCAAATAATGTTATTCGCCGCGGTATTGATCCCGCGTCAGACGGACTGGAATAATAGCACTCTAACCACTCAGCTGTCTTGCTAACGGGGAACACACAGATTGAATCCAAAATATTCATAAATTATTGTCGAGATTCGTCCCTGGAAAAAAAATAATCGCTTCAAGTGTCTGCTGTGGGCAACGCAACTCAGCTATTCATCTCAGCCAACCTGCCACGGCCGCCCCGCCCCGCCACGCCCAGCCACGCCCTGCGATGTCCTCTTCCGTGTCCAGAAAGCATACAGAGTGGGCGGCCCGCGGCTGGGTTGCAAAGGGTGGGTCACGAGGGGCAGTGCCTTGCTCATTTCGAGGGTTGGGGTCCGGTTCATTGACATTGGGAGGGGAGGGGGGAGACACGTACGCCTGGTACTCGTTGTCAATACCCAGATGTATGGGTGGTTGCTGATCGTTGGAATTTCGGGGCTTATGCGTGTTATGCAAACTGAATCCTGCCGAATTAATTCGTCCGCATGTAAATCGGAACACGGGCTGGTGCGCGGTACCCGTGTCACGGCGGGGCAACACTGAGTGAGTAGCAGCAGTTGCGCTCGCCGTGGGAAGCGGTAAAAATGAATAAACAGGGCGCACAGTGGTGCAGAGGACCACGCAGGGGGGGTCTTAATTAAACGGTATCCCCAGCAGACGACGCGTTTGCCGGCCCCAGGAGTATAATAGCAGCGCAAAGCAGCGCCTCCCCGGCGGCTTTGTCAGTCACGGGGCCGCCGGCCTGCCGGGCAGAGGATGGGCGAGGGTATCAGGTAGGAGCGGGTGGGCCGGGCGGAAGGAAGGAGAGACAACCTTGCTTTATCGCCCCCCCCCCCCCACACACACAAACACACACCTTTGCGACACGTTTATTGCTACAACAGATTTTATTCGACGTTACCCTTTTTTTTCTGTCTGCCCCGTCGCTCTAACCCCCCCCCCCCCCCCCCCGGGCGCGGCCCGCTTTTGTGTTATCTGGAAACAACTCACTTTCCTTTGCCCTCCGCGTTCGCCGCGCCGCCCTTTCAAGTTCGCACAAACAACGCGTTTACAGACGACGCCAAAGAGGCTCGCGGCGCACGCGCGCGCCTGTGTATTTTCCCCCAGTTTTTTTTTCTGCAAGCTGTATACGGGCGCGCGGCCATGTGCCCCCTCCCCTCCCCCTCGCGTATGCACGTCTGCCCGTCGCGCTTTGCGTTTGCCAACGCAGCAGTGCTGCCACCTCCCCTCCCTCCCCCTCGCCAAATTCAAACAACCCCACCGCGCCTCTCCCCGCTGGGCTGCCTGACGGACGCCGGCACTTTTTTGTGCGGACGGAGTCAAATCTTCGCTGCGGAGCCACGCTGTTCTGGCGTCGCGGGTCGCAGAGAGAGAAAGAGAGAGGGAGAGAGGGGGACCGGCGGCGGGGTCGCGAGGAACACAAACATGCCGGACCGGAAGTCCCGGGGAACAAGTTTTAAATTTCACCGCCAACGCCGACCGCGAGGGCGAGTCCCGGACGGAAAGAGGGAGTCAGGTTTTCTGTGTACGAACATTCTCGCGCCGGGCGGGCGCGGTACTTTGGCCCCAGGGCCACACGGCCCATCACACACGGCCCACACGGATGGCCCACACGACCCACATAGCCACACGGCCAACGAGGAACGGAAGCTGCGAGGCAGCGCCCGCCTTTAGTTCACCCGGGCAGCTAATTGAAAGTCGAGTCCGTTCACCTAGGGCGCGGCCAGCACGGCCAGCACGGCCTCCAACCCGAACGACCCGCAAGCCGCGCAAGGTTCATAGGGTATTTTAATCACGCCGCGTCGCGCAGAAGGGAAACCGCTGCACTACCACCACCGCCGCCTCCCGCGCCGGACGGACAGGGGGATGATCATTACTTGATGACGGCACATCGTTAGAGGGAAATGCGAATCGGAATGTTTGCTTTTCGCTCCGCTCCGCCCCGTGCTCGCTGTGCGTTGGCTGGGGACACCTCTCCCCCACCGCCTCGCCGCTCGACGCCTCTCTCATCAGGCCATCGGATCTGCCGTGCGCGGCGCCGTTATGACCGCCCCGCCACCTCACCCTGCCGCCCCGCCCCGCCCCGCCCCACCGCTTTTATTGAAAACTCTTTGGGCGGGCGTGCGCGCCGATCCGTACGAGAACGAGGCTGGCTTTCATTTCAGGAAAAGCAGTGTAATGAATCGGCCGTGCGCCAGAGCCTAGCCGGCCGGCCGGCCGGGCGGTCCGACGGCGGTGTTGGTTGTCCCGGCCGTACCGCCAGTTTTACCCGCCACTTTGCGGCCGGCTCGCCAATTAATTGGACCACGCGTGAGGTGGGCCTGGGTGGGGGCAGGGGATGGTATTGACACCTGAATTGGCGATACCTTCCCCTTTTTTTAGGTTTTGTTGTTGTTGTCGTTGTTGTTGTTGTTTGTTTGTTTGTTTGTTTGTTTGTTCGGCTCCGGCGCGCGCAGTGCAATCTCTTTCCCGATCTTCCCGCCTATTTTTTTTCCAGTGCCATCCACTACTGCGCCGTGCCGGATCGGGAGACACAAAAAGAGCGGGTGGAGTGCGGCGAGGCTCGGAGCGCGCGAGCTGCAGGCTCATTCCGAAGAGTCTCTCCGTCGCTCTGTCCCTGTCGCACTCATGGCGCAGCCCTAGGGGTGCGAGAGAGACAGGGCGACGGTATCGCCGGGCTGGCGAGGCGAGGGACCACGGCGGGCAAATTTGTCAGCGACGCGCCGCGCTTCTTGCAGACACAGTCCATGTCGTCGGGCGAGTGGGCGTCGCGGTGGCGGCTCTGCGCCCTGAGTGGTGGCAGGGCGCGCGCCGAGCCGCACGCCGGCCGGAGACAGGAGACAGCACGTCGTGAATCGGGGGGCGGAAACGTGAAAAATCGATGCTGATCCATTTGTAAGGCGCGTCGAGGTCGGCCCCGTATGCGGCGCGCGTCCTCCGTGATTGCCGTGAGCCGCGGCACCGTGGATCACCGCCTGTTTCGAGTTCGCACCTCGGCGGCTGGAGCGGTGGCGTGGCCCGGGCCGCGTTGGAGCCGTTGGCCCCGCCGTCGTCGGCCTTGCCGTTGGCACACGGTCAAAAAGTGCTCTTGCTGTAAAGCACCCTCCCCTCTGCATCGCTCAGACTAATAAATAAAGCAAGCCGGCAAGCCCCTGCTTTTATCTGAAGCCTGCTGTATACGAGGCCTGGCATAATGGGTTAAGTGGCTTCGAGCCCTTGGAGTCAGCCCTTCGAGTACCCCGGTGTTCTTTTCGCGCCAAAGGGAGGCGAAGGGCGGTCTGGAGAGGACGGCGCCATCAGGCCGCTTCGGCGCGACGGTCGGACTGTCAGCGGCCGCGGGGCTCTCCATGGCCCCTCCAGGGCTGGGCTCCAGGGCCCCTCGAGGACTCTCCAGCAGGACATCTCCACTCCAGCGCGGCCGGCTAATGTCCTGCGGCCTGCGCTGTGGGCCCCGCCACGCTCGGCCGAGACGTTTGGCGCGGTCCCGGCGGTGATTCAAGCCGCCCGAGGCGATCGTCTGAGCCGCCCTGTCCGCCGGCCGCCCTGTCGCAGGGGAGCCAGCCGGGCCCTGCAATGGCGGCGCGCGGAGGGCCAGCCCGTGTTATCCAATTCCAAGCCGTCCAGCTCGCCCACCTAAACCCGAGCGCGCGCACCAGCGTGGCGTACAGCCCGCAGGCAGGCAGGCCGGGCACGTCCCCGCGTTCGGAAGGCAGGGGACGCGCCCCGAGGACGCCCTTACCCGCCGCCACCGCAGACCGAGGACTCTCGCCAAACACGCCACCGCGCTCGGCGCCTCTGCCAAACGAGGTCTCTCCACCTGACGGGTACTTTCGCCTTACTGCTGCGCACTGCTGCGTACTCGTTGGCTTTCCGCGCCGCAACTTTGAGTGGGTGGTCGCGGCGGGAGGGGCGGGGCGGGGCGGGGCGGGGCGAGGCGGCGGGAGGGGCGGGGCAGCGCTTCCGCCATCAGCATATTATTCCGGGGTACGCCTGGTGCCCCGGGGACGAAGAATTGCAGGGCTGAGCTGAAGCCTCGGCTGAAGGCAAGGCGAGGCTGCCCCACCGCCGGCCAGCAGGGCTGCGCTGGCTGCGCTAGCGCCACCAGCCTTGCCGTAGCATGACAAATTATTTGCATTTAGTATGCGAGGACAAGCACCGCCGCACGCCGGCGGCACGCCTCAGCGCTCCGCGCTCCGCGGCAGTGGCGGCAGTCCATAACCCCGCGACGTGCTCTTTTTATACGCGCCTTCCTTTTTTTGTCTCTCAGCCGCGCGCGCGTCCCTCTTACTCGCCCGCCCGCCCCGCCTCCCGGGGCATTCTGGGAGACAAGTGTCCGCATTTGCTGCGAGGACGGGCACCAGCGGCGGCACCAGCCCCCGGGGGAGGCGGCGGCGCGGCAGTGGGGCGGTGCGGTCGTGGAACCTTTTTCTGTCGGAAGATACATGGCGCGGCGTGTAATCACTGCGAAGCGCTGCCCCCTTATGCAATCTACTCACACGCCGACGCTAGAGCCGGATCTGGCGCCGCGATGCGGCTGCCGTGCCGCGCCGCGCCCTGCCGCGCCGTGCCGCGCCGTGCCGCGCCGTGCCGCCGCAAAGCCCCCTCTAAGCGGGCCGCGCCCTAACGAGGCGAAGGACCTGAAAGGGCAGCCAGCGGAGGGACAGGGAGGGAATCGCGGTCGGGGGAGTGGAAGATAAGGCGGGAGGGACAGAGAGAGGGAAAAGGAAGCAGTCGAAGGCGGTCGAAGGCAAAGACAGACGCTGCCCAAAGGGTTGGCAGTTGGCGGAGCAGGCTGGCGAAAGGCCTGCAGGCTGAGCGCTGCTCTTGTCGCTCTGCTTCTCTCGCGCCCTCACGACACGCCCCACGAGTGCGAGAGAGACGGAGCGGCGAGTGCTCGGGGTGCAGGCCGGGCGCATGGCAGTGCCGAGAGGCAGAGGGCCGCCGCGTCAAAGGACGGCCACTGACTGCTTATTTGCAGAACTGGGTCGGCGAGGCGCGGCCGTGCCTGTCACTTCATCATCCTTTTTGTCCTTGAGGATGGCGAGGAAGGCGTGCCTGCCGAACGGACGCGGCGCGGGTCTTCTCCGGTTACCGCGCCGCTGTAGTGTCCGCGGAGGGAGAACTCGGGAACGGCGCAAGCGGCCCCATAGCCGAACACTCGCGACCCCACGCGACTCCTATCCTCCTACCCCCCCCCCCCCCCCAAAAAAAAAGATATTTTTTTTTGCGGGGGAAACAACTGAAATTTTTTGTGTACGTTTTAGAAAATTTCTTGAAATTTTTAGAATTTTTTAAATTTTTGTAAAATTGCAAATTTTTTTCAAATTGCCAAAATTTGAGAATTTTTTTCGAAGACCCTGGGACGGTAGACCACGACTCGCATCTCGCACTCGAAATGCCGAGGTTTTCGCAGGACTGTGCGACCATTTGACCGGCTCATCAACCCCAACCCTGCCCGGCCGGTGCGTCAATCATGGCAGACACGTCACGGCACAAACTCATCGAGCAAACGATGCAAAAGGCTCGATGCAAACACAGCCGACCCGCTTGGCTTCGTGATTGATGTGGCCGGCACGGCGACGCAGGGTGCGCGAGGGGCGGACGGTTCGCGGCCTCAGCTCGGCCCGGCCTCGGCCTGGCCTCAGCCTGGTCAGGCTTCAGGCTGCTTCAGGCCTCCACCAGCAAGGAAAGGAGGGAAATGCCGCATTCATCGCGGCGCCCATTACCCGCACGTATTCAAGTCCTGCCGGGTATTTATCATGGCTCAGCTGGGGCGGCAGGGCGGCTGGCTGGGCTGGGCGGGGCCACTACCCCCACGGCGCGGTGGCGGCGCGCGGCGCGGTGCTGTGCTGGCGCGGCGTGCGGCTGGCCGGCCACCTCCCGGGATGTGTCAGTGCCTAAGTTACGGACGGGGGACCACACACTCCACCGCGCCCCGCCCTGCCCCGCCCCGCCCCCCACGGGGCCGCGCGGACCACAGCCCGATAGGCTGCCCTTATAAATAAATGGCGTGTAATGGCGGGGAACACAGAAACACGGCCAGCTTGTCCTCCCGGACCAGTGTGTGTGTGTGGTGTTGTTTCTCAAGGCCCCCGGCCACATGTCTGGCCGGGCTAATATCGAGGACCCCGGACCCCCGGTGGGGCCTCAGCGGCTGCGGTCGGAGCAGACAACCCAACCCGGCCCTGCCTGGCCCTGCCTGGCCCTGTCGCTGCGGCATTCTTTTATTTTTCGCCGGCGTCTCCGTCGTCTCCGGCCGTCGCGCGGCACTCGAGGCGCCGCGCCGCGCCGCCATCGGCCTCCCGTCCGTCCGATGTTGCAATGCCGAGAGCAGAAGGAGACGTTTTATGCGCCCCGCACCGCGATAGTAAATCCAGATGCGAAAAAGCAGGGAGCGCAGCCCGCCTCCCCGGGGACGCGGATGAGCCCTGTGGGGGGCGTGGGGCCGCGGGGCTGGCGGTGGTGGTGGAGGGCAGCATGGGGGACGGACGGAGCCCCCGGGCTCGCGCGTCGAGGCTCACAGGAGTGAGTGCAGCGCAGGGCAGGCGTTCGTTCGTGTGCGCCGACCCCACCTCATTCAAAATTAGTCCTTTGCAAAAAAAAGGCGAGGGGGCGATTCGTGTGTGAAATCGGCGCAAGATTACCTAATCCATGCGCGCAGCGAGCGTTTTATCGAGACAGACTCGAACCATAACATTTTAATGCAAGGTTCTAAAAGACAAAGTTGTGCCAGTTGTGCATTGTTCCCGGGCGATCGTCTCTGTGAACTAGGAGGGGCCGCTTTAGTTTTTTGTTCCGACTTAAAAAGCAGATCGACGACTGCCGAAAACTTATTTCTCACATAAGGCATCCATGACGTAAATGATTTCCCCATTCGCTATGAAACCAGAAGTGGGGCAGAAGGTTGGGGCGCACTGTCAGCGACGAAAACAGGTTTTGACGGCTCGCGGCTCGGCGTTGTTGTCGCGTAGGGTAGGGGCGCGCGGTGGCGCAGCCGCGCAGCCCGCAGATCTGCGCTGGATTGTCGGAGCAGTGCGAGGCAGAGCAAAGCAGAGCGAAGCACGCCAAGGCAAAAGCGGGCCGAGCGGGCGGCCCAAGCCAGCGCGGCTAGGGTGCGGCGGCTTTTCAATCAGCCGTACAGTGGGTGACACCAAACGCCAATAGTGGTGCCAACTCACGCGTCACTGTGGTGGGCCGGGCCGCCCGAACGATCTTCAGCTGTCAGCGGTTCTATTACACGCCACCCCGTCTCCCACTCACTGCTCGCAGGGCGAAAACACCCCCCCCCCTCTCCCCCAACACACATTGACGTTAAATAAAACAATTGATTCGGTTAATAAATGGAGGAACCCATGACCCGACCTTGACTATGCACACACACGCGGACGCCGCACCCGCCCACTCACACAGACGCACACTCACACAGACGCACACTCACACAGACGCACACTCACACAGACGGACTGCAGCGCTGTTGACGCCCCACGTGGGGCAAAGTACCCCCATGAGGTCACATTTCTCCGGTGCTGCAGGCGACACTGATGACGTCCGCTATTATTCCGCAAGATGCATGATTCATGATTTCCTTCTCCTTCTAGTCCGCGACTCTGGGGAATATTTACGGGGGAGTGAGTGAGCGCGCGTCTATCTCCCGCGCAAAGAGCAAGCAGACAGAGACGCGCGCGCGTCGGTGTGCGCGTGTGTAAGTGTGTGTGAGTGGTGGAGAGAGCGGGGTCGTTATAGCCTGGCCTCGGCTGCTCTTTGCGGCTACAACTACGGACTCCAATTCTCTTCCGCATTCAGAGGGAAAGCCCGGCCAGCTATCGGTCTGCTTGGAACCCCAAACCAAATAACCCACCCCACCCCACCCCACCCCGCCCCGCCCGTCCACACGCTAGAAGGATTGCCAGAGGGTACGCCACTAGAGCAGCCACGCCACCCACCGTTTCGCGACATTTTCTCACAAAACTCGCACCTGGTATTTTTTTTTTCCGATTTGAACCTAGTATTTTTTTTCCAATTCGCATTTGGTATTTTTTTCCGATTCGCACCTGGTATTTTTTTTCCAATTCACACCTCGTATCCACCGCTGCCATTTTCCTTGCAGGCTCCTTCCGCGCCGCCGCGGTCACCGTTCGCCTTGCAGTTATGGACGGGGCTGGGGCCTCGCCGCGGCCGAGATGAGGGCCGCCCGCCCCCCTCTCGGGCCCCCGCCCCCGGGTCCACCCCCGGGTCCACCCCCGGGTCCGCCCCCGGGTCCGCCGCTGCCGCCGCCACCCCCGGCCCGAAGTCACAGCCGTCTGGTGGCCGCGCCGGGGGCCGCGCCGCGCCGCATGGTCGGGGCGCTGGTGGCCGTGGCGCTAGTCGGGTGCCTGCTGGGGTCCCTGCTGCCCGCCGCCGCGGAGGACGGCGCCAAGGGCAAGGACCGCCACGGCGCGGATGTCAAAGGTAAGTCCGTCATTTTACTTCGAAAGGATGTCTCAGTCGATCCACGCTTTGTTCCGGAAAGCAAAGCCAATGCCAAAGGAAGCATCAAGGCACACTGCCCCGTAAAGGGAGTACGATTTCCCTGCTCAACTAGCGGGCCGTATTCCGCATTCAGACCAGAGGCGTCTTTAAAATGGCCCTTGGAGGCACGTCTTTGCAGTGCCGGTGCGTGTCTTCGCTGTCACGAAGTTGTCGCTTTTTCTGCTGATTCTGTCTCGAATGTCGCGCCGCCCACTCGTCCTGCCGTGGGCCAATGACGAGCATGTCAGTCCGATGGCTGACCTATCCTTTCGTTTCACGGCCGGCAGGCTCGGCTCGGCTCGGCTCGGCTCGGCTCGGCTCGGATCGGCTCGAGTCGGCTCGGCTCGCCCCGCGTGCGGCCCTTGGGACTGTCCGCAGTCCGGCCTGAGCCAAGTGCTGGCCGCCTGCCAGGGGCGCAAGGACCTTGTCCAGGACCCTCACAGCCACCCTCTCCCCCTCCCCCCTCCCCTCCCCGCGCGCTCAGGCCTTTAGCCCGCTTCCAGCTAATCACGCATATTCATCGCCTGGATGGTGTAATTTGCTTATTCCCTCCCTCTTCGCTTTCGAGAGGGATTTGGCAGACGGGCCAGGAGGGTGGGGTGCGCTGCCGGGCGGGCCCGGTCCGTCGGGGACGTCAGAAAGTAGGCTACAAGGGCACGGTGGCGGCCGATAGCGGACCAAGCTACAGTAGGGCGAGCGCCTGCAGTCGGCCGGGTGGGCAACACGCGGACACTGGTGTGGAGCGGGCGGGCATATGCGCTAGGCGGTCGCGGCCGGCGGTAGGGGGTTCTGTATTATTAGGCCTGTCCACATTATAATGAGCCAACACAGCACCGAGGGGGAAACAACTGGCCAAAGACATTTACACCAAAAATTTAAATGTCAAAAAATTTAAAAAATTTATTGAAAAATATGAAAAAAATTATTGAAAAATATAAAAAATTTTATTGAAAAATTTGAAAAATTTTATAGAACAATTTAAAAAATTTCTATTGAATTTTTTTAGAAATTTTGAAGATTTTTTGAAAAAAAAATTACAAAAAATGCATTTTTTACTGCCCTCCCCAATGTGCTTCAAACCCACAGCAATGCGCAGTCACTATGTGCCGTGGTGGCTGGATGTGCCGACGCGTCGGTCCCGGTATCAGGATCGGCGGTTCGATTCCTATCACTTCACAACTTTTTTCTCTGACCGCTGCTCACTGTCACGTCAAGAACCCGCTTCAATCGGCGTCGGACATGAGCCGTGGTGGCTGAGGGCGTAAAGGCGTCCGACCCCGACCTCAAGGGTCGGGGATCGAATCCCAATAATGCCTTTCATTTTTCGACTGGCTTCCTCCCATTGCGACTCAAACCCGTCGTCCAACACTCGGCAGACGTGCAAGTCAGGGTGGTGTAGTGGTCTAGGCTCAATCCAGGCCATTACACCCGGGTGTCTAAAAAGCAGTCCGCTTCGGCGGATTGGCCTCGGCACTGGTTCGATCCCCGATCGAGTCAGCCACTCGAGATTGGTCGCGAGTGGGTCCATTCCGATTCGTCGGATGGAGTTGATAAGTCCTTTGAAGCTGGCCCACTGACTGCATGTTCGGGTCTGGGAGCGCCGGACAGCGGGTGTACCATTTGGGTACCGACCAGCCCGCGCAAACAAAAGCTCCCAAAACTACTCTCTCTCTTTCTTTCTTTCTCTGTCTCTATCGTCTCTGCCTTACTCTACTCTGCCCATGTTGGGCCGTGTCGGCGGCTCGGGTCCTACTGGGTCCCCCGGCGTACGATATCGAAGTCGCTGGATCGGATTAACCCCAGTTACCTGATAGCACCGGTTCCCATCCCGAACACCGAAGTAAAGCAGGAGGCCTCCCCATTAAGACTGGAAAGGGGGTGTAGAGTTCCATTTTTTTAGATTTATTTTTAGTTAAACACGATCGCCGGCGCATGGGTACACCGTTTCCCACAACTGAACAAAAGTAAAATTGTGAAAAAATAAGTAATTTGAAAAAATTAAAAAAAATCTTTAATTTTGGCAATTTTTTTTAAAAAATTACAATTTAAAAAAAAATTAAAATTTTTTTCGCGAGCATGTGTGCTGCGGGTGCACCGGGTGGCGTTGATTAACACATCATCACCGAAGGCGCCTCGTAAAGCACGTGCATGCCGATGTTGGCCCCGCCCCGCCCCGCCAGCACAGTGAGCGGCACGCGATTATTAAACGAGAATCATGCTCGCGCTGTGTCACGTTGTGTTACCCTAATGCAGGCCGTCCGAGCCGTGTTTCGCTAATGCACTATCGCGCGGAGCGGCGGGAAGCTTGGCGCGGTGATAGCGGTGCTGCTGGTATGGCTGGAACGGCAGCGATGATTACCTTGACGCGGGAAGTTCATTGCCCGGTGGGCAGTTACGCCAATACTTTGAATGCGAACTGTAACTGGGTTGGAGAGTTTCGCCACGCTATGCGCCGGGCTGTGCTCTGCGGTGGTGTTTGACTGAAATCATAGCTCTGTTGGGGCTCCCGCCTCTAATTGCATAACAATTGTACGCTTCCTCCATCTATAGAGTTGACCCGGTTCGACTCCCTCCACGCCGCCTCTGCGCCGCCCCCCCTTCGGCCCACTGTGCCCGGTTTGCCTGCTCCTCTCCTCCTCCGGCTCGCTGCCTCCCCCCGACACGCGAAGAATGCGGTGATGGTGTCATTCCGGCCAAACGGGGCGCGCGTCCTGGCAGCTCATATGTTAGGGCCCTCAATCCCCTCCCCTCGCCTCCCCGCCGCTCAGCCCGGCTACCCTGCGAAGGAAAGAACATCAAGGGGGCCTGGGTTCCACGGCTCTGCGGGGTCGGCGGACGACCTTCAGGATGCTTATCGCTGGGTGCGCGCCGTTTTGTCTCTCCCCGCCCCCGCTGCCACCGCTGCCCTCGCCCCGGCCCGCGCCCTCCAAATTAATAATATCGCCCCACAAGGCGCCCCTCTTCCGCCCCCTTCCCCATCCACTGCCGCCCCCACACGGCGAGGAGGGCCCCGCCGTCTCTATTGCCATCATTGGATGTTTAAGCGTCGTTGCGTCCGGATGGAGACATTTAATGTTTGAACAAGCGGCTTGGCTACCCCGGCGGCTCCCTGTTGACTGCTGCTCGTTGCCCCCCCCCCCCCCCTGCCCCAACGGCCGCCCCAACGGCCTATTGCGCCGTGGCCGCGCTGCCCCGCGCTGCCCCGCGCTGCCCCGCGCTGCCCCGCGCTGCCCCGCGCTGCCCCGCGCTGCCCCGCGCTGCCCCGCGCTGCCCCGCGCTGCCCCGCGCTGCCCCGCGCTGCCCCGCGCTGCCCCGCGCTGCCCCGCGCCGCGCTGCCCCGCGCTGCCCCGCGCTGCCCCGCGCTGCCCCGCGCTGCCCCGCGCTGCCCCGCGCTGCCCCGCGCTGCCCCGCGCTGCCCCCCGCTGCCCTGGTGCCCCTGTCCTTCAGGCGCCGCCCCATCCGCACCGCGCTGTCTCCATATCCATATTTCCCCGCGATGCCACACGCGGCTCTGTTGGAAGCGCGGACGTGACAAATCTTATGGCGCGGGGCTGCCCGCTATTCCTCCGTCCGGGGCGCCTTGCCGCCCCACCCCGCCCCGCCGCCAAGCCGCCGCGCCCAGCCGCCCCCGCCTCACCAAGGCCCCACCCGGACGGCCCGGACGGGCTCTAAACTTTGCAGCATCTGCGTTCCGAGCCGCCGGCCCGCGCCGCCCCACCCGGCCGCCGGATGTGTGGAAGAGGGAAGGCGAGCGTCCGAGGCGCGAAATATGGCCGTCGTTTTATGCCACCCTCATCCATATCTGCTTCGTTCATGGGCTGCGAGACAATCAATTTCGCGTGGAGGGGGAGCGGCAAGCGTCCGGGCGGCCGCCCCGTGGCAGCTGGGGCAGCGCAGAGGGCAGCGGAGGAACACTCACAGAGGGTCGCTCGGTTTTCACTTGGTTTTCTTTTACTGGGTCCTTCTTATGCGGAACGGTCAGGGCCGGTTCCTTTTTCACGCCACGGCCGCCACAGCCGCCCCTGTTTGGCCCGCCTTTGGTTTACGTCACTGGAACGCAATAGTCACGCATCGGGGCGTGGCGGGGCGTGGTGGGGCGTGGTGGGGCGTGGTGGTGGTGGGGGGGGGGAGAAACTTTGCGAACCGCGGTCCAAGGAGTAACATTGCGGGCCTGACATGGCCACCCCGCACGCCGCCAGGCCGCCGTCACGATTGAAAAGTTGGTCCGAGCCGAGTCGTGCATCGTGGCTGGAATTCGTGCGGACTGCTTTATGGAAATGCGAGGCGGCGGTACATTGGCGCTGTCACCGCGCCGGACGGCGCCCGGCATTGCAACAAGATAACGCGTTGCAGCAGCGCTGGCAGGGCAGATGAAGGGCAGCCTCCCCCTCGCTCCGTGGGGAAGCACCGAACAAGGCGCGATCAGCATTTTTCCTGAGGCGGCTCGTGTCGGCGCGTGAAATACAGACTCCGCACGGCAGGCAGACGGTACCGGAGGGCCCGTATTAGGAGAGCCACCTACGGCTGGAGGCCCTGCGGGGCTGGCAAGGCGGCTCGGAATTACATTTGCATGCGCTGGAACACGTGCGTGTGTGTACGTGTGTGTGTGTGGGGGGGGGATAAAGAATTGTAATAATCGCTTGGAGTCCTTGCGGGAGCGGGGTGGCGGTGCCCCCGACGTCATCAGCGAGTTTATCTTGGATGAAAAGTAAAGTGGTCCCGGCCGGGGGACGCGGCGCGAGGAGCACAGCCAGCGCTCGGCGTCGCGCCGGTAACCCTAAACGCCGCGACGCCACCACGACGCCAGGAACTTCCATCCCCTTTTGTGAGACCAAAGCGTACCGGCTCAGACAGGACGCCAACGTGTGGTGGGGTCCTAAGTACGGCAGCATGTTGAAGAAATACTTAAGCTGTATTGGACTCAGTGGCCGCCAAGCAGAGTCGCGTTTTTTTTTTTTTTTTTTTGTTAAAGATTCAATCAGTTTTTTGACCAAGATTGCATACCAGGTAGTCTCCCAAAGTCAGCACATTTCACAACTTTCGGAGATTCGAGGACTTTTTGACACGAAGCCTTTTCACTTATTTTATTCTCGCTGTAAGTGAAGTTTTGCAGCGTTACTTGCGCCAGTAAGGCGGGGCCTCTGCGGGCCTACTACCCCTGGAAAGGTTCGTAGTTGTTCAAGACTTCCACCGTGTCAGTAATTCAGCGGGGCGTTTAAGTGCGAGCGCGCCGCCGGTGTTCATACCTGCCCTTAACCGCCTGACCTTGAGAGTGCGTGTGCGCGAGGCGGCTGGAGTAATGCGTTCCAGCAGGGCAGGGGGGGAGTGTATGCTGGCGTGAGCGTCGGCGTGAGGGGGGGGGGGCATGTGTTGTCGCCGTTAAAGGGACCCCCGGAGCAGCTGCTGGAGGAAAGCAACCGCACTAGGCGAGTCGGGTGAGGCCTGCAAAGTGGACCTCCTGGAGTCCAGAAATCCTGAGCGCGCCGGAGTCCCCCGAGTCCCCCGGACACGACCGGCGCCGCGCGACGGCTTTGGTGGTGGTGCGGTCCGGGCGATCCGGCTGGACAGGTGTTTGGCTTCCCGGCCAGACTAGTTGAGTCCCGGCGACTCGAACGAGCGGAAGGAGAGAAGGGAAACAAAGGAGCGGTGGTGCCTGGGGGAGAAAAAGGGGGGGGGAAGCTGTGTTTATGTTGCCTTGTCTAGCCCCTGCTGGGGAAATGACGTTCCAAAAAATGTGTTTCTCTTTTAACCAAGTATGCTTTCTAGACAGAGATCCACACGAACCGTACACAGCCTCCTGGTTTCCCTCCTTCGACCCCGCCGTGCCCGTCGTCGGGAATCTCCTGATTTGTATTCCGTGCACTGTTGGCTGGCTGCCTGGCTGGCTGCCCGGGTGCCCGGCGGTGGCCAGCAAGTCTTCGCCGTCCGTTTGACGGACCGCACAGACTACCGCATTGTGCCAAAAAAGAGGCCCCAGATACGACCCTCTGCCGCAGGGGCTTTTTGACTCTGCTTGCAGGACGTCCAGGACCACGAGCCTGGAGGGAGCCAGTTGGGACACTTAACGGGGACCAACATTTTTCTCTTCTACTAACACGCACCAACACCGGGATATTTTAGACGGAAAAAATATCTTCCCTACCGTAGTTTCTGTTGTGCCAAGTTTTCAGTGGATAGCTCGACACTCATGGGAGTGGAGATGTTAGTTTGTTGGTTTGACGTCTGGCTAACTTCACTTCACGGCCCGGGAGTGAATGTTTTCGCCGAATGATGAATCAACGTCGCCGTTCGGCCCACCACGGCCCGTTACGCCCCGACGATGTAAAGCTTCAACTTTGCAACAAGTTTTGAAGCGCGAACAAGAACAGCGGCCTCGGCGCGGGGTGCGCGGGGGACGGGCAGGCGACGTTTTCAATGGATCCAACGATCAATTAGTGACAACAACACCATAATTAGTCTTGAGGGCAAACAGGCCGTACGCGGGCAAACTGTTGCGACTAGTTGGCAAGTAACAAACCGATGTAGATCTAGCGTGGCTGTGCGGCTGACGCCCCCCACCACCGCTTCGTCACTTTAGACGCCCCGCCCGCCAGTGCGCGAGTTTGACTCTGTGTCAACGTGTCACCGCTGCGGTCTGGGTCGCCTGCCTGCTTGCTTACAACAGTATCGCCCTCGCCGACCTCGAGTACCGCCCGACTTGGTTTCTCTTCGCAGCAGCAGCAGTTTGCGTGAGTACAGTCCACGACGGCCCGGGTTCGATTCTCCACCACGCCGGAGGCGTCGCCCTGTTCGCAGGCAGCGATTCAGCTGTATTCAGCCGTGGTTGGATCGGACTGAACTAATTTTAAACTCATGGGTCCGAACATTGCGACTCTGGGCCACCGCAGACTGTGAGCGTGTGAGTCCTCCCCTCCCGTGTAGTGTGTCCGTTGCGGCTGAGCATGTCCTGCGAGCGGGAAAGCGACAGGCCCTGTACGCCCCCAAGGACGGCTGCCGAGTCAAGCGAAAGCGAAAGGACAGAGGCAAGAAAAAGGAAGAGCTATAATTTTTTAAAAAATTCTCATTTTTCCGAGTGGTTTTAATTTTTTTCCTGGAATTTTGTAAATCTTTCTGAATGTGTGTCACTTTATGTTAACTTAGGAAATGTTGATTTTTTTTGGTGAACATTTGCGAAATTTTTGAATTTTTGTTAGGCTCTGGCAGTTGGTCGGACGACGCACACGTCATCGAAACGAAATGATTCGCTTCGACAGTGGGACTTGGCGGCGGCCGTGCGTGGTCCCCGCGGAGGGTCCGGCCTCCCGGCCCCTGTGCGTGTGCAGATCAATGGAGCCACCCCGTGACCCAAAGTTCCTAGGAGACGGATGGCCCTGCCATTCAGGCTGGACGCGGTGCGGCGCGGCGCCCGCCCCGGCCCATTGCACCCGCGTCCGTCTGTAAAGGGGGCCGCTGTGTCCGCGCCCCCGGCGTGTCCACGCCGCGTGTAACATTGCCCAGCCTAGCGTGTACCCTCTTTCTAGTGCCACTGCGCATTGTGTCCGTCGCTTTGAACGGCTCTTTCCAAAACTTTAACGCGCTGCCGCGGGGAGTGGCGGCGGCGCGCGGAGGCCCGACACTCCTCGACTCCGGCGCGGCAAATCTCCCGACCTGTGGAATCCGTACAAAGCGAGCTGGCTCGGCGATAAAGATGTCCGGGCGGCACTCCGGGAGGCAGACGGCCGCGACGCTGCTCTTGGCTCCGGCCGTACCACGTCTATCTCCCCGCTCCCCGGTTGTCTGCATGCTGGCTCGTGCCTGCAGCCTGCAGCTCACGACCTGGCCGCGACGCTTGCTGCACTCGTGCAGCTCGAAGGCGCTGCCGGCGCTGCCATTTCATATTATTCTAAGCCTGCTCGGCCAGGACCGCCTCGCCGAGCTCGCCGAGCCCGCAGCCCTTTATCGGCATGTACCCCTCTTTCCACCCGGCTAGCCACTAAATGAAGTTCCCGTGCGAAGCGACCAAGGGGCTGCCAGGCTCCCCCCCCCCGTCCCTTCCCCCCCCTTCCCTGCTCCCTCGAGGCACTGGCTGCTGCGGCTCTTGTAGCCTCGAACAATGGGGGCACTCATACACGCGGTGTACACAGCCTTGCGCTGGCTCTCGTACGAGGAGCAGAGAGGGAATGTGCGGGGCGGCGGCGTTGTGGGCGATAAGCCGCAGGGATGGGGCCTAGGCGATGCCAAGCTTATGAGAGGAAACCACCAGCTCGCTGCAAAAAAGTGCCCGTCTTGTCCGTGACCCTAGGTGGGAGGGGGTGGTTGATCCCCGCAGCAAGGGCCGGCGAGGGCGCAGCGTGGCCCTCCAGGGGCTCCTCACACAGCGCGACCCCAGCGACCCCAACACCGAACAATTGGCTGTGATCACTGGGCCCGGCATGCAGGCCGCCTGCGGTGCGGCCCGGCAACCCCGCGGGGGCCAGGGCTCCTGGACGCCGTGCTGCTCCCGTGGCTACCAAGGAAGCCACCGGGGGGCCACTAGGACGGCTACTTACTTGCCGAGTAACTTGTGACTTACACCGCCAAGGCACTGCCGGTCGTTGCTCCGGCCTAATTGCAAAACCGTTAGGCCACCGCGCGGTTCAGCCCCGAGGGTCGCCACCGCCTGACCCCCTCCCCTCCCCTCCCGCCCCACGGCTACAAGAACAGGACGGCAGACGATTATTCATTTCCGGCTTCCTTCCATTTTACCGGGTAGCGCGGCGCCTTTGTCCGCCGGCTGGCAATTTATTTGACCCGTTCGGAAACTGGCAGAATGAGATAATGGGTAGCGCGGCTCGCAGTGCGGCGGCCGCAGCTTCTCCGCGGGCAGCCCCCGCCCCGTCAGCCGTCCTTGGAGTGGAACTGAAAAATAGACAGGAAAACGCCCCCGCTTGGAAGCCTGAGCAAACCGTGACACGAATTGCCGTGTCCCACGTCCCGACCGTAACGACGGCTTCCGTCGTGTAAAACACTTCTGTTTTATTCGCGCCTGGCAAGCAGGCGCGCCGCACTGTCCGATTATTGTTTGCCAAACTTTTGAATGGAGTAGGTCGTTAAATTAGGGTGGGGGCCTCGGCTACGATTCCTCGCGCGAGGACTGACCTAGGCCGCGCGCCGTGGGTGGAAGTCCCGGCCGGCCCGCCCCATCTCGGAACGACTTGGAGCAAACTTGGCCTGCTCGGACGATTCCTCCCCCGGCCTGCCTGAGTGTTATGCCTCCCCGAGTAAACGTGTCGGATTTACAACCCCTGGACCAATCTAAACACTCTCCGGACTCTCCGCTTCTTCTTTTTTACTTTTCGTTGTCAGAGTATATTAAGCGCATGGAAGCTGCTGGAGTCATTTTCAGTTTGCGGTAGCAGCCCCCGACCCACTTCTTCCTCCGCCCCCCTCGCAACTTACTTTCCATTTTTCTTTTCTTGCTTGCGTCCTCTTTTCTTTTCCTTAGCATTCATTTTCGCAAGGATCCACTGAAAGTGTTGGAAAAGTGGATCTTTTGACCCCGGAGGAGTGAGGTGTGTAGGTGTCACTGGAATGAGAAGGCTCATGAGAGCTAGGCGGGCGTACAACTCGAATTGAAAGAGCGGGGGCCGAGGACCGCCAACGGAACCGGAGACGCTTCATTCTGCTGCTCGTTTTTTTTATTTCGTGGCATCACCGTGGGTCGCCGTGCCCTTCCAAAAAAGCGAGGATGGATACTGCTGTGAAGGATGGAGGTCCGCTTGATTAACATGGACTTGCATTACTTACGGCGAATGATTATACCGCGGCTCGTGCGCTGATTGGCCGAGCCTGAACGGCGGGCCCGTCCCCTCCTGGGAGTGAGGACACAAGGTGCGCCGATCAGGTTTAATCTGCTTATGCAGAGCCCGACGCACAGAAAAGGGACCACGGGGGATGGGGGGCCTCATTCGGTTTCGTGTTGAAGTGACAACCTGTTCAAAGGGATCCATTATGCACGCCGCGGCCCCGCCCGCCCACTCCACGCGGCGGGACGCTATTTCGAAAAACAAAGTCGATTTGACCGCGTGACCACAGGGCTGTTGCTGCCTGCTGCTGTTGTGTAGGCAGGGGGCAGCGTGGCGCGCAACCGACGATGACACACTCACCCTCCCCCCTCCCTCCCTCCCTCCCCACCAGTTACATCCCTCACCGCAAGTGCGGCACAGTAGCCGTGTGGCCGGCTAGTCTGGCCGGCCGCTGATCGCCCAGGAAGGGGGAGCAACAATGGAAGACCAAAGAGGTGGTATTCGTGTCGAACAGATGAAAGGGGGTAGGGAAGGCTGGGGCACGCAACTTGCACATCGCCTCGCTGCCTCCATATGTGCACCATATTGCCGCCCCCCCACGCGAGATTGTTGGGCTCTGCCTCGCCTGCAAGCTGCATGCCGCGGGGCAACAGGCCGCCATGCGCGGCTCCAAGAGAAGACCACCCATCTGGCGAGGAGAGGCCTGCACTGAAACATAGTCGGCGAGGATTGAATTATAGCGTCGGCGGGAATCTTCGACGTGTGCTTGGTAGTCGGTCAAGGCGTCACCAGACGGGGTTCCCAGTCACTTTCTGTCCCACGGCTTACTGCCCGGCTGTGGACCCACGAGAGCCTGTCGGCCGTTGGTTCGCGTCCGCCGCGGCCGCTGTCCGCGAAAACCAATCACCGCCACCGCAGCGCGGCGTTCAACAAATTTGCGGATCGCTCGGATTACGTTACCGTGGAGTGGCGCGGCTACACTGCCATGCAGCCCGGCGCTGGGACCGGACTGCCCGAGGGGCGAACAACTTTGAACGTTGGTGTACGTTTTCTCTTGAAATAACGTGAATGACGTAGAAATAACGTGAAATAATTAGAACGGAGTACAAAATGTTTCGAAGTTGTTTGCCCCTCCGGACTGCTCCATCATGGTGGCGTTCACGTGCGGCGGGCCGGGGTGCGGCGTGTAGGCCGCATACTTTCGGATGAGGCTCGTTGCAGCGCGGTCGCGGCTCTCGGGGTCTCGGTTCGTTCATTATTTTCGCCCGGGGATAAAACACCTACATGCACGAACAGCATTACTCTGAAGCGCATTAACGCGGGCCGCTCGCCTCGCCGCCAAGCGCAGCTGCTGGCGGCGCCACGCTACGCCACGCCACTCGCGGAGGGTTTCTAGGGGCTGTCTTGGCGGGGCGGAGTAATGCATGTGGAAGGATATTAGCAGGAAGGACCCCATGCAGACGGCTTCCCCGCCGGGTCGGCGACTCGACGCGAGGCTAGTGCAGCAGCCCGGCCGGCCGCCACCACGACGGTGTGGCCTAGCGGCCTCTCCGTCCTTGGCGACAACGACGAGCTGTCAGGACCTGCTTTTGTACGGCCCCGCCGGCGGCCACTACCCCTCCTCCTCTGGTTCCGCCCCCGCCTCGCCGTGATTCGCATTATGCCGCCGCGACACTGTAAGCTTGCCCCCACCCAGTGCACCTCGGCCAAGAAATTTTAAGAACTTTCGGCGGCGCCCTGTCCCTGTGCCCCGCCCCACTGCCTTGCATTTATAAATGTCAATTTGGCGGCCGAGCCGAGGCCGAGCGCGCTGCCACGGCCAGCCCTACCCCGGGCGATGATGCCTTATCGGCGGCCTCGGGTAGGGCCCCCGCACCCCACACCCTATGCTCATGGACTGATATCGACGTATTTGTGCAGGTGTAAGTTTTGTACAAGTTTGCACATAATGTGCTTGCTCGTTAGCCGCTAACACGCTCCTTGTCTTTGTTTGGCAGGTGAGTGCCGCGTGCCGTGGATCCAAAGCTGGGCCGAGCCGACTACAGCCGATCCATCATCAGTGTATCCTGCAGACCCAGTGGCAAGTTTCCTCGCCACTGGAGTGGCGCTCTCTCCGCACCGCCAAAATTGCCATTCCTATCCCTGGTTTCAGGATTCCGTGCCACATTCTGGCGTTCCATAGAAAGCGCCAAAAGTTGCATGGCGCTCCATTCCGAGCGCCAGAAACTAGAACGCTAAAAATTGGCGCTCTAAGAGAAACGCAATAACCAGGCTCGAAAAAAGCGTTACTCGTTCACAGAAAAATTGATGTGCAAACAATCTTTACTTAATGATGGGACGAGGTCCTGTGAGGATGCCGTGGTGCTGGCGAGTAGGCCCTGCGGCCGGCCGGCCGAACGGGAACAAAGACCAGAGATCGAGTCCGAGATGCTCACGCGGACTGGACCCAAACACGCAACCACCGGCTGTGGTGGGGTCCCAATGCACACGAGCGCCCGTTGCGCAACAACGTTCATACGACCATTTATTGATTCTTCTCTCTCTCCCTCTCTCTCTCTCGTATCGAGCATTGGGAGTTTGCGTTGACTGATCCAGAGGCGCCGGGTGAAAGGGAAAGGGCGGCGCAGCGCTTCGGTCAGCGCGATCTGCCCGCCCGGCTAAACACAACTCATCTCATTCCGCGATCGGCCGCGGCGCTGCGGCGTCAGCCTCGCTTTCAGGAGCGATAATTAAAGAGGCCCCCCTTTTCTCCCTCCCCCTCGGCCGTGTGACGTCACGTCCTCCGCCCGCCACTCGAGCTGATCTTGGCGCGTTTACAGTTTCGCGCGGTCCTCTGGGCCACTGTGCGTCCCTGCGAGTATCTGCTGCGGCGTTAACCTCCCCGCCCCTCCATGAAAAGCGCCGCCTCGATAATGACCCTTTCCTCCAGCTGTCGCCCTGCCGGCCCTGCCGGGAGCCCGGAGCCCTCGCAGCGCAGGACGCTGCGGGTTAGGCCGTGACCGGGGATTATTTAAGTAAGTTGCAGGGTGGGCGGGGCTGCCTGCCGGACCGGAGGGGCTGGCGGGGTTATGCAGGGCAGGCACCATCCCGTGGCCTGTGTTCCGGCCATTCCGATGCCGGACCGCTGCGGTGCCGTCTGGAGTCCCGGCCCCGGAGTCCAGTTCCCGGAGTCCCTGCCCCTGGAGTCCAGGCCTTGGACACGCACCCCAACGATCCAGTGGAATTCCAGGGCCCCCTCTCCCTCCCCCTCCGGTATCTGCGTGCCCCGTAAAGAATCCCCACCGCAGCCCGACGGACAAGCTGGCGCCCGTAGACCGTAATGAGAAATGCATAACTCGGAGGACTCGCGGCTCGTTTTGAATTGAGTGCTCGGCCTAACACTCTGCCAGCCGTCGTGGCCCCAACCCACCACCATCTTCGGGCCAGTGCAAAACCTTGAGCGCCGAGGATATCTTTTCGGGACGACTGCTAGTTTGCCTCAATCAAATTGTGCTGATGGATCGGAAAATCCATTTTCCGGGAGAAAGCCGAAATAAACAGTCGCTCTCCGAACCAGGCCATGGCGACCTGGCAGCTGAACTAACCGTTCCGCGGCGGCGTCCAAGTAACGCCTGCAACGCCCCGCCCCACCACGTTGACTCGCATGGAAAAGGCTAATGTTTACGCGCCGTTAGGTTCATATATATCGCCTCATAAATTCGCGGCACGGCGCGTAATTCGGCGCCCACTGATCCCTGCGTCTTGCATCGTGCGCGGTGAGGGGGGAGAGGGGGGGGGGGGCTCCCAATGTTGTGGCGGAAATAAGAGGCTTTGAATTCGCCGCTTGGCGCTCGGCGCGCCCACATTTTTTTTCTGTGTGTGTTCCACCCCGCTTATTGGGATGACTTTTACTGTCCGCGAAAAAACTTGGTTAATGCAAGCACACATAAATAAATGTCTCATAATTTTGGCCATAAGGCTTGACGAATTTCGTGATATCGCTTGATAATAGAAGAAAATTTCAGTGCAGCCCCGCAAACTCTAAAGGAACTTTAAGTACGTTTTCAGCTGCCCAAGCCTAACAAACGACTCGAGTGAAACACGCGGTGATACCAATGGCTTCCTCGTTCGAAGGGCAATCCATTGGCTGCGCCGCCGCGTGTTGGCATCGAGTGCCGGTCCCATTGACTGCGAGGCTCTGTGGCCGCCCTGGGTCCAGTCCGCCAAAGCGGGTCTTGCCTCGGCGTGGCACGGCACGGCAAGGCAAGCACCGCGAGTAAATCACCGCGCTATCTTCCTCTCTTGTCGAGCATCGCGACGCAGCAGGGCCAAGGCGTGGCGGGGCGGGGCGTGGCGGGGCGTGGCGGGGCGTGGCGGGGCGTGGCGGGGCGTGCCCGCGCACCGGTCGGTCTGTTCGCACCGCCGCCACCACCCGCCGCCACGTCTCAGAACTTGGACCGCCAAGTTTTTCGCCGCTGGAGTCACTGCCCGTCCGCCTCCGCCTGCTCCGCGCTCCGCGCTCCGCCCATCGGAACCGTCTCTCATGCCGCATTCCGGTATAGGGGGAAAGGGGGGGGGGGCAAATCGAGCGCGCGGACCGACCGACCGAACAAACGGATAATAGAATGATTTGCCAAACTTTTGTCAACTTTTCAGCACGGTTAAAGCGCCCGATCCTTTAAGTAGGAATGAACTTATTACGTTTCATTCATGGCAACGAGACGAAGCCGCTTCTCCCCCACCCCCCCCCTGGCTTGGATTTCCGACCGTCTCGAAAGGAAATGACATTTCTATGAATGGCCGCGCGGGTCTCGGTCGGCGCTGAAAGAAAAGAGCCGCCAGCCACTCTCGTCCGGCGATGACAACATAACTCCCGCTGTGTTTATTGGCCGCAGTGCCGGCGCGCGAACCAGCCGAGAGTATCGCCGGCGACTTGTTAATGAAGTGGCAACCCGCTGAGTCCGAATAGGGCCGCTCGGCCGCTCTCTCTCTCTCTCTCTCTCTCTCTCTCTCTCTCTCTCTCCCTCGCTCTCCACGGGTCGCCTCAGGGGTCCGACAGGGACACCGAGACAACGCGGTACTTCGCGTTACTATAGCTCCGAGTTTCTTGCGCGCGCTGCCCTATTCGCTACCTGGAAGTAATTACACGCCGGCCGCTAGACGCGGTCAGGACGCCGTCGTCCTCCCCCGAGACCCGCCACTGCCGTCCTCCCCTGGGACCCCGCCGTCGCCGCCGTCCGTCGCTCAAAACACTTTCCCCGCTGGGATGCATATGTATGGTAGAAAAACACGCCGCCGAGTGTTTCTCGAAGCCATTTGCATGGCAAAGCAGCGCGGTCTCGCCTGCCTGCGAGGGTGTTGTGTGTGCCGCGCCCCGCCCGCCGCGAGGGTGTTGTGTGTGCCGTCCCGCCCGCCGCGAGGGTGTTGTGTGTGCCGTCCCGCCCGCCGCGAGGGTGTTGTGTGTGCCGCGCCCCGCCCGCCGCGAGGGTGTTGTGTGTGCCGCGCCCCGCCCGCCGCGAGGGTGTTGTGTGTGCCGCGCCCCGCCCGCCGCGAGGGTGTTGTGTGTGCCGCGCCCCGCCCGCCGCGAGGGTGTTGTGTGTGCCGCGCCCCGCCCGCCGCGAGGGTGTTGTGTGTGCCGCGCCCCGCCCGCCGCGAGGGTGTTGTGTGTGCCGTCCCGCCCGCCGCGCCGCCAGAGTCCATTCGGGTATTTTTGCGCGGGAAGGCGGCGGCACTGCCCGCTGCCTGGCGGTCGGCGTGCGGGGGCGGACGTTGTTGTGAGGGGCAATTCAATTAGGCTGCTTTCCAGCGGCGGGTACAGCGCGACACCGGAAACCCGACTCGCCGCTCACAAACAGCAGGGCGAGCGCCTTCCGCAGTCATGGAAGGCACACACACACACGGCTTTCGTTTCTTTGCCACCCTTCTTCCTGCAGGCCCCGTTCCCGCTTTCACGTCCAATATTGAGACAGGCATGGTTTATTCCCGTTCTGCCATTGCTGCCATATTTCAGGCGGCGACCTTGGCTAGCCGGGGCGCCTTTGCAGCTGGCCTCGCCGACGGCACCGGGTCGCGGGGCCCCGATAGTCACCCAGTCCATGCGCGCGTGGGGAAGGGGGCTGGCTCAAACTAATTCCACGCACCGCTCTCCATTGTGGTCATGTTCGAACCGCAAACTAATGGTTGGCGAGCCGCCAGGAACGTTGTTCGGAATAAGGGCGGCCGAAAATTATTGTGTGCAGCAGTGGCGCCGTCGTTGGATCTATTTCTGCGAGCACATCGCGCGAAACAGGCATGCAAAGGGTCCGTGCTTGCAGTGCACGATGAGGACGGCTGAGTCGGCGTGGGGAGCACCGTCTGGGGTGCCCTAGCCGTCAACCTGCTGGCGCCCGGTCCGGTCACGTGCTCCAACCCAGCATCGAAACAAGCCAAGTAGTTTTCGCGCCTCCAATTTGAGCGAACGAGTATTTACGCGGCAACGAGGACCGAACCCTGCGCCATCGGTGCAGGAAACCGATGCGGTGGCCACTGCGCTACAATGTCGCACGGGCGTAAGCCGCGCATCGGACTGGAGACGCCTTAGGCGGCCAAGGCCTGCGGCAACTACGAGATAACCGGAGGGGAACATCCGAGTAGATGGCTTTCCGGTTCGCGTTAGCTGATTCCTCTTTACGCCGCTTGAGTGCGCTGCGCCGCCGCTCCGCTATCGCTTGGGGCCGCGGCGTACCGACGCTGGGCCCGCTGGGAAAAGGAGTGGGGGGGAGGGGGGCGTCCCACTCTTTCAGCAGATTCCTACACTGCGGTGGCAAAGTCCCACGGAGAGCAAGTGGAGCTTCCAGCCGCCGGTCCACAAAAAAAAAAAATTCCAATGCTCATGCATTGCGTGGTGTTCCGCTAATTTAAAAAATAGTTGCGAAAGTAGTTTTTTATTGCCAACCAGGCATGGGCAGGAAAGTAAAGTAAAGTACCGCGGTACCAGGTGGTACAGGTGGTATAGGCGTCGGTTCCCGGTACCGGGGTCGTCGGATCGAGTCCCACTTTTTCTCAACATTTTTCGAATGACCCGCTCACTGCGGCTCCATCCCTGCCGCGTCTAGAGCCCGGCTGACGCCGCATCTACCATGAGCCGTGGTGGCTGAGATCGCTAAGGCGTCGGACTTGAACAGTAAGGTCCGGGGATCGAATCCCAACATTTCAATACATTTTACGACTGCCTCCCTCATCCCAATACGACTCAAACCCGTCGTCCGACACTCGGCAGACGTGCAGTCGTGATAGCGTAGTGGTCTGGATCATTTGTCGTCCACTATGCTTGGGTGTCTAAAAAGCAGTCCGCTTCGGCGGATTGGCCTCGGCACTGGTTCGATCCCCGGTCGTTCCAGCCACTCGCAATTGGTCGCGAGTGGGTCCATTCTGATTCGTCGGTTTGGAGTTGATAAGTCCTTTGAAGCTGGCCCTTCACACTGCATGTTCGGTAGAGAGCGCCGGACAGCGGGGGTACCACTGTGGGTACCACTGACCACCCCGCGAAAACCAAAGGCTCTCAACCCCCGCCCTTCACCCGGCCCACATCAGATGAGAACCCCTGGGGTCGCCGCCTGGAATGCACCGGTTCCCCCGATCCACCGAAGTTGCAGGCGGTCCTCCCTACTGTGTGGGGAGGTGGGAGAAGGGCCCCCATTTTTTCTTCTTTTTTTTTCCTCCAAGTTCTTTTGTTGGATGCGCCGCTGTACAGCGGTTTGCAGCGCATGGAGCCCGTGGTACCCGTGGGTACGTCAAGTACCGTCGGTACTTTCGAAGGTACCTGTAAAGTACCGCGGCACCGAAAATTTCGATAGTACCGGTAAAGTACCGCGGTACCATAGTTTTCGGTAGTACCGGTAAAGTACCGCGGTACCATAGTTTTCGGTAGTACCGGTAAAGTACCGCGGTACCATATTTTTCGGTAGTACCGGTAAAGTACTGCGGTACCGATTGTGGAGTACCGTGCCCATGCCTGTTGCCAACATAGGAAAATAAATTTTTACCAGTAGATAGGAAACAATTGGCAACTTTGAAAAATTTTAATTTTTTGTACAATAATGGAAAACGGAGAAGAAATAAAATTGGCATTTGAAATACACTTCCCCTCCCGGGCGAGCAGATGGCGATAGGGGGTGGCCACCCCTACAACGGTGGTGACGAACATGTTACGAACATGTGACGATAGTATCGTTGAGGTCAACAATAATGTCGTTGTGACATGTCACGAACATGTCACTGACATGTCACGAACATGTCACTGACATGTCGTAAGTCACGACGGTGGAATAAAAAAAAAGAAATTTCGGTCAAATGCAATAGGGGCTCCTGTCGGAACCCCTAAAAAAAAAAAAAAAAGAGAGAGAGAGAAAGGTGAGACATCTTACCCTGAGAGCGGTGAGATATAACTGTCTCAACGAAAGAGGCTGACACTAAAAATGACCGGCCGTTTAAGGGAGATACGTTTTGTTACCACCGATAATGGGTGATATTTATTTCAAGTTGGAGTATCTCCTTTTTTCGGCGTTACTTTGTGTGTCCAGAAGGTAGAGTACCTCGTCTCGGAAGGGCGGCACGGCTTCCGCTGCGGAGTCGTGACGGAGAGCGACTTTGAATGGGTCTGCGCGGCAGCCTCGGCTATTGCGCGACTTGCTTCGAGAGCTGCGCCAATAAGGGCTTATTATTCCCGGGGGCTTCTCATTCCGAGACTCGGCAGGGCGGCGGTGAGTTCAGCCAAACGCCTCGGGGATCACCTGAAACACTCCGCTGCACTGCTGTCGCTGGCATCGGCTGTCCACTCCGCGTACAGCTGCCGTTGATACAGTAATCACAACCCGCGAAAAACGGTGCTGTGTGTGGATGGTTGGTAGGGGGTGGGGCACAATCCACCGGGACGGCCGCAGCCAGCCACCTCCCCGGTCCATTCCGATCCAACCCCACTTGAGGGGCCCCGCCCCGCCGTTTGAAGATGCTGGCCGTGTCTGTTGACTCCAAATATAACGCCCCCCTCCCCTCCGGCCGGTGTTTACGACAGGTGCGAGGGAGCCGCCCCTCCCCCTCCCATTTTTCTCACGTCGCAGGCTTCCGAGGCCCGAGCCGCCCACGCAATGGGGAACGGCGAGGTATGGGTGGCGTGTCCCAATTGGGTTGGCGAGGCCGCCGGGCTGCGGGGCCATGCGTAGCGCGGCGTGGCCAACACCAGCGCGGCGACGCAGTGGATGGCGGCCCCGCCGGTATCGTGCCCGGCACCAGCTTCGGGGCCCCGGCTGGCCGCCGGTCGCTTCCGCCTTTTTGGCTCGTCCCTCTTAAAGGTCAGCCCGGCCCTCGGCCTCGGCCGACGAGGCAGCGGGGCGTTTGGCTGTTGCTGCCGGCGGGGCGGGGCGGGGCGGGGCGGAGCGGGGCGGGGCAGACGGCCCGTGGCGGCGGTGGCGCTGGAGTGATTTAGTGGGTCAGATCCGGAGGGACGCGCGGCCAGAGACGAGTGGAAACCCTACACGCTAAGCGGCGCTGGGCCGGGGCGGCCCGCCGGGCCCCACACCACACTCCGGGTGTAGGGGCGCCACTCGGCGCGCAGTGTGCACTGCGAGGCCCACCATTGCAGATACAGTCCTGACGGCGCATTTCCTTGAGGCTGGAAAGCCCCGATCGCTGTCTGATGAGTTGGTCGCCCAGTGCTCGGTCCCGAAAGCAGACACAGACCGACGCGTCTAAATTGGGCTGGAATTGCCTACGCCTTGTGAATGGATGTAGCAGCAGCACATCAGCGGCCCAAGGAGGAACAAGCCCAGCCTGGGGGAGGGGGTGGTAGGGTTGGTGGCTCAGCTCGTTCGTATGCACACACATTAGGTTGAGACTGACTTTAACGTCGTCTAGCCACGTGCGCGCGGCGGGCGGGGCTCTTTTGCCAGTCAGCAACTCGCGCGCACGCACTCACACACACAGGCGCGCGCTCTCACACACACACACACACACACACACACACAAACACTCGCGCGCGCGCGCTATGGGAATGCAAGTGGAATGAGCGGGAAGCCGCACGGCACACGGCCGCACACGGCCCAGCGGAGTGAAGTGGCGAGGTCTGCGCAGCCTCCTCCCTGCGCGACAGAGCCGCGCTCGCCGTTCGTTCGTTCGTTCCATTCGGCCCACTGAGGGATTCAAGGTGCGCGGCCCGGCCGGCACAGCGGCAAACTTCAAAATGACTTTGGAGTTTGATAGCTGGGCGCGGCGGCGCTCGGTTTCCACTTAAAGATGCGGTCTCATTGGCTGCTTTTCTCGGGCATAACGCGGGCATAGTTGGGCTGCTGGAGCAGAATAATGAGAACTGTGGCGCTGCTGCAGGTGGGTGCGGCGCCGGCAGCGCGGCCGTTGCGACAAGCTCGAAGGCTGGCGCGGCCCGACACATGTCTGCGTGTTTTGCTGTGTTGTTTCTTTTTTTCGAGCAGCCCAGCGAGCGTAACAATACACGGAGAGCTGTGTCGTGTTAAAAGTGACCGAAAGACCACGAAAGGGTGGCGAAATAGCGGTCGTTTCTGCACCGCAGTTTTATTCAGGCGATCGATGCGATCTGGAACCGGCCGTCGGCAAAATCAACGTCGTAAACGCGAAAAGATTAATAAAATTAAAATATGTACCTAATACGTACTTACGCGAATTTGCCGCTTCCTATGAGAGTGAAACTTGCCCGCAGCTGTTTAGTTTTTGCGCTGCTCGCTTTACGCGCTGAAGGGGTTAATGGTCAGAGATAACGTAAATGTGAGCACTCTCTCGGCGCGGTACCGACTTTTTCTCAATTTGTCAGTAGTTACCCAAGTAATTCCATTCGTTTCTTAAGTCCTCTCTGAACTGTTCAGTAGGAGCCATCTAGAACTCTTCTAGCCGCGCGCCGGACCAGGCTCGTCCCTGCGTCAAAGCAAACACGGTCCAATCGCCGAAGAGGATGGAAGGACGGCTAGATCAAAGGAGCAACTGTACACTGTAATTCAGACCCGCTAATTTTAATTTTCTTCGAAATTTACAGGAGCACACTTCCAATTCACGAACGCTTTCCGATTCTGTTTTTCTCTCTTCTGCCGACACCCTGTGGAGCAAAGTATTGTATCATTAAGCGATATTTTATGTCGTTTCCCCCGAGATACAATTCAGCAGGCTTCTTTTTGCTGCAAAAACGCGGCAGGCTTCGATGGCCCGCTCACCTCATCACTTTTTCACCGGTACGGACCCCCTTCCTCCCCCCTCCCCGCTTCCGCCCTCCGTTCGCAGCTGGAGGTATCTTTCTTTGGGGAATCGGCAAAAATCGTTAGGAGGGAAAAAACTCTTCGAGACGACGACGACGTCCGCGGGAAAACCCTGCCGAAAGATTTCTTTCTCTTCCCCTTTTTTTTTTCTCTTTTGTTCCCCGAGGATGCAGCAGGAACTAGTTCCACTCGCCCTGTCCCCTTCCCCCGGTTTTTCTCGTTCGCCCCAAACGAGACGTTGGCATGCGACACAGTTTGCGCATTTTTTGGTGTGTCCGTCCGGAATGGGTTTTGACCGCCTCCTGTGCCGTTGGAAGTGGGTTACTCCCTGGGCCCAGTGCACTGGGCGACCTGCCCGCCGCACGGCCGGTGTGCATACTCCCCCACCGGCCCGGATTACCTGCGTTTGAGCCGACAGCCTGACAGCTGTATGGCAAGCAGTGGGGGGCCCTGTGGGAGCGTGCGTGGGGCGGGTGCCCCGGCGGGTGCCCCGGTGGGTGCCAAAGCCTGGCCGCCCCACAGCGGACACGTCGTGCTGCCAGCGCTACCCTGCCGAGGGGCGAGCCGACCGACCCATCATCCACAACGAGACACTGCAAAGTGGGTCAGAAGACCGTCTAGACGCGTCTAGATTTTTGACCGCCTGCCTGCGCCGGTCTCCTGGCCTCTGGGCCCACTGTGAGTCGCCTGCCGCAGGTTCATCTCGGCATCCGCTTCCCCTGTTTATTAGTTTCAGACATGGAGCTGCGCGGAGAGGGGGGAGTCAGAGATTCCGCGATTCCAACGCGCTGCCAAAACCCAATCCCGGCGGAAGACCTCGGCGGGGCCGGGCGCGGCGCGGCACGGACACCTTGACAGAATGGCGGTAATAACGGCCATGAACGACGCGGCCCAACGACGCCAATCTGTTGGGCCTGGCAGAAGAAAGACGCTGCTGCGTCCGACAGCGGCGGGAACAACGACAGACAGACAGACGGACGGACGGAAGGACGGACGGACGGGCAGACAGACGCGGTGAATATACTCGCATCAAGCCAATTTACTTGAATTTTTTAAAGTAAATTCAGTCATTGCGAGTCAATATTCTTGGTTTAGAAAAAAAACGGCTTTTTAGGGTGTGCTGACGATCCTGACGCAGCGGCAGATCACTAAGAACCCGTCGATTGGCCTTGAGGGTGGTCCTGGGGCTGACAGGTCGCCGCCGAAGGTCGCCGAACACCCCCGGCCCTCCCGCCCCGCCCCGCCCGGCTGGCGGAAGCACGGATCACTGACCCTCCCCTACGTCGACGGCTGGCTGGTCCTCGAGGGCCTCACCGGGTCACTGCACGCAAGGTCACGTGACCGCCGAGGATAAAGGCCGCCGCGTTTTTAATGTCATTTCTGAATATTCACGCGCGGCCGCTGTAAAAACCAAAACGCGAAAACCCGCGGACTTGTGTGTGCGCCCCGCTAATGGGCGCGGGGCACGCGGGCACGCCCCGGGGGCGTCGCAGGGTGGCTTTTCCTGCTTCGGGGGATGTTGACGTGTTTGTGGAGAGGCGGGGTGGGGCGGGGCGGGGCGCCGGGTGCAAAGGGCTGAGGGCCGCCCGGAGACCAGTCACCAAATGGAACCGCCGCCTACGTGGTGCTAAACGCAAGCCAAGACGCACTCACGCGATCCAATCAGGAAATTGGGCGCCCGGCATCGTTTCCCGAGCCCCTGTGTGCGGCGGCCGCGGGGATTACTGAGGGCTTGCCGAAGGTCGGAATAATGTCGGCTCGTTTAAATGGAGCGCTGTCCGTCGCCGCCGCGGAAAAGGCAGAGGCACAGTGGGCCAGAGGGCCGGGACGGACGGGACACTTTGTGGGCTCCAATGTTCTCAAATGGGGTTAAATAAAAACGCATGGGGGCCGGTGGGAACCTCCATTCGAGCCATCACGGACTTGGTTGTTATTCGGGTCTAATTTCAGAACGGTGCGCTCGGTAGGACGGAACAGATCCTGACGGAGGGCAGCGCGGTCACCGCTGCAGAAAAAAAGTGGCGAAGGAGGAAGTAGAGCAGCGACAAGAGCAGCAGGACTGCTGAGCAAGACGAATGGGCCTCGGCGGGTGCGAGTAGGGTCCTCCCGGGACGCGACCATCTTGTCTCGCCGTGTCCGCGCGCTTTGGAAACACGCCGGATCGATCCACGGAAAATATTTGCCGTCGGCGGATGGCAGGCGGGGCGCGGGGCGCGGGGCCGCTGCACTGTAGGGGCTGGAAGGGCGCGGCCAACGAGCCGACGCCACTCAACACCTTGTCGCCATCAGTCTTCTCGCTGGGAGAGTGGGCCCGGCCCGGACGCCTGCGGACCGGCGGGTAGGCCGGCCGGCCGGCCGCCGTGTCCCCGTGTTGCCCACCCCGGCACCGCGGCCGGCGGGCGGCGGCGGGCGGCGGGCCACTCATAGGAGTCGCAGTCGCTACTAATGGTGTCGTCCCAGGCCGCCACTGCCGCCAACTCCGGCGGCGCTGATGCGCAATCAGGCGGCGGTATTTTGGCGGATAGTTGTCGGCGTGCTTCTGCCGATCGGGTTACGTTGCGCGCCGAGGCTGTATCTGCCGCTCCGGACGGCAGGATTTCTCGACAGACTGCGGATTAATTAGTCAGATAGGCACGGCCGAGTTTTCTTGTCACGAATTCACTCATTCACTCTTTATCGATGAGGCGGGCGGCAAACTTGTGCGCGGCCTTGAGCTATCCCCGCTGACGGCCGCCAAACCGGAAACCGGAGCCGCGGCCACGCCGCCGCCGCGGGCGATGGACGCGCGCGACGCGTGACACGCACACGCACGCGTGTTGCCACCGTGGCGCTTATTCACTTCCGGAAACACAGCAGCGTCGCTGCGAGGGCGCGGCGCGGGCTGTTTGCACTCGCGAACCTTCCTCCAATTGATTCCTCTTTGCCTCCGCCGCAGGGTCCCGTCGAGTGTAGTGGCTTGGAATTGGAGGGGTGTTTGCCGTCGCCTTCCGACCGCGCCGGAGAATAACCCCTGACGAGGACGTTGATCAGGGCGGCGGCCTTTGAAAAAACCAGACTGCGGCCTCGTCCTGCAGCGCACGGTGGGCCAGAAGACCGGCCCTCGCCGAGCTGGATTGCGAGCTGCGTGTATAACGTGAGGGCCGCCGAGAAACGAGGAACGGGAATCGGGGAACGTGTGTGAGGAAAACCGCGACACCGCAGCTGCAGGCGCTTCCCCATGCCTTCCCCCCGCCTGGCCACTGTCAATGTTTGACATGCGGGAGGCTTCATTATTCACCGACTCGCGCTCTCTTTCCGAGGTCCGACTCTCTCTCACTCTCTCACTCTCGCTCTTACCCCGAGCGATAACAGGCTGCGGTCTCATGGGTCCCAAGGCCGAATCGAGCAATAATCTTCTGCTGGTCCCAGCCCCGCCGCCCCGTCGGTCGGAATCGGCACGCGGGTTCCTCTCTTGATTATTCGATGGGCCGCCAGCGCGGCCAGCCAGAGCAGCCAGCCAGGCTGGCAACAGCGCTTCCGCGAAATGAGGGGCCGGGCTGCGGCCGGGCTGCGAATTACTGCAATTACGAGCCTCTCCGAATCAACGTTTCGTCTTAATCTACTTCATATGTGTGTGTGGTGGTGGTGGTGGTGGTGGAAAGGGGGGGGGGGCAGCGACCGCGGAGTGCATCACGGCGGCCACGTGTGGAAATCCCTTTACGATCGCGGCGCTGCGACGATAAATTGCCTTCCGGGACAACGGCGGGGATTTAATGAGCGGAATGTGCGAGTGCAGAAGGGAGGAGAGCGCGCCGCCGAGGGGACAAGTTTGATGCTTAAATTTCACGCTCATTTTCGACGGTAAAGTTTCGCTGTGTGTGTGTGTGTATGTGTGGATGTGTGTGTGTGGATGTGTGGATGTGTGTGTGTGTGGATGTGTGTGTGTTTTCTCGGTCCGGCGGGTGCCTCTTCCGCTCGGCTCGTGTCGCTGGGCAAACGAGGTTCGCACTTAGGGAATGGTTTGTATTGCCTGCGCGCGCGCGCGCGCGTTTGTGTGTGTTGGAGAGAGAAAGTGTGGGCAGCGCGTGTGCGGGATAGGGCAAGGGAGTTTGCAAAGGGTACTGCTTGTTCGGCCCCGAGCATTTGATTGAATCACAAACGAGCCGGGACTGGGTCACCCCTTACATGCCGCAGTTACCACTCGTGAAATGTCGGATGATCGAATCGGGCTCCAAATTGCCCTTTTCTCTTCGTCCTATCGGCGGGTGCGCGGGCGCGGCGCGTCGCGGGCGAAGAGAAGGCGAGTAGTCCGTCGGCGGGACCCGCGGACCAATATGATTCTTTCCCGACGTGGGGCCCGCAAACGCGACGCTGCACTTTTCCCCGTGGAATCCCGTTGGCGCGGGGCCTGGCTGGCTGGCTGGCTAGCGGAGCGGCGGGCGGGCACGTGATGGTCCAATCCTGCTCGCGTGATAGCTCCATGAAGCCGGGCTCGCCGTGTTATCGCTCGGCTTTCATCGGGGCTTTTCGCGTCGCGAACGAGGGCGTAACTGCGACAAGCGCCGAAGCGGGGCGCGGCGGTCCGTGGCGGGGCGCGGTGGGGTGCGGCGGGGCGCGGCGGGGCGCGGCGGGGCGCGGCGGGGCGCGGCGGGGCGCGGCGGGGCGCGGCGGGGCGCGGCGGGGCGCGCCGCGCAGGCACACCTCATCGGCGCCGTGGAGGCCGTGGAGGCCATCAGGGACAAGGCGAACATGTCGCGCCGTTCTCGCAGGGACGCCCGTTTCCCGCGTTAAATTTACCCGTAAATTGGTGGAATTTGGAACTGGGATGATATCGCCGCCAACTTTCCGCGCGCCAAGTTCCACGGTGCGCGCACCGGCAGAGAGCACCGCCTCCTCCCAACTGGGGCTGACTCAGCAAAAATGCGGCGGTGTCGATATCCTGTGAAGTATGGGCGTTCTGAGCGCCTTGTTCAGGACGACAACATCAGGAAATATGATGTTAAAATTAAGTCAGGTCATGCTTCCCCCCCTCCTTTAGGAGATATAGAGAGATACAGCGAACTTGTTGTTAAGTCTCGCCCTTTCCCGCGAGTTGGATACTTTCGGACCTTCCGAACCCGAGTCGTGGCCAAACCCTCCGCGTGGTGCGGAAGCAGCTTTGCCCAAGTTGCGCGTGCGCGACTCCTTGTTCTGCGAGGCTGCGGGCTGCGGCGCCGGAAAAGGACCATGAATGCATTTCCGGACTGAATATAAGGTGTGCGGCTTATCAAGGGAGGGGGGGGGGGGAGTCTCACTCCGCGCCGCCGTGCGTTCCACACAAGTTCCCCTCCTTCTTGCCATTCGGGCCGCCCGTCGCCTCGGTCCCTATTTTCATGAAGATAATGCACCGCGCCACCTGTGCCCGCCACCAGGCCGGCCCTACACCGCGTGGGCTGAGAGTGGTGCCCCCCCCTCCCCCTCGAATCGTCCCTTCGTGTCACCCGAACGGCCCCGTCCCTGTCGCCCCAGGATGAAGAAAGGGTCCAGAAGGACCCCACCGGCCGGCGAGCGGGAGGCGCGGGGCACGCGGGCCGGGGGCAAGGGAACAGATCAGCTTTTATTACTTAACTTTTCCCATTAAATATTAGACGTTTGTGGAATGCGTGTGCGCGGAAGTGCGACATGCGTGGAACTATATCACCCAAGTGTGAAGGTGTGTGCGTGTGCGTGTGTGTGTGTGTGCGCGCCCCTCGTGCCGCTGGCGTATTAATTTATACGCCGCGTGCGCGTGCAGCTTGAAATAAAGTAAGCCAGCGAAATGAACGCCTCAACGCATTACTCTGCGCGACTCTGCGATTCATGATGGCTTCGAAATGATACCCACCTCACCGGGGTGGCTGACCGCGCGCTGCTGCGGTTCTCTTGCGTTAAGTTTTAATTTTGAAAATGAATCCCGCTTGTTTCGCTCTTTCTCCTTATTCCAAGATGAAAGGAAAAACGAAACAGCAGTTTTTTTTTTTTACCCCCTGAAGCAGGAAGGTACTTACAGAGGTGACGAGGCGTCCTCTCGGCCCTGCGGCTCCGCGCCGCCCCTCCGCGCCGCCCCTCCGCGCCGCCCCTCCCGGCCGCACGGTAGGCTGGTCCCCGGGCACTCGGGAGATAATCCGCGACCCCTCTCGTCGCCGCATCGAAGCCAAACAGTGGGTCCAAGGTGTGGAGCGCCGCCGCCTCGCTTCTCAGCGCCGCCTGAATTTTTCACGCCTTGGGGGAGAAAAGAGATGAGGGGGGAGGGGGAGGAGAAAAGGAAGTTTGGGCCGCATGGTTGTGGTCGGGTCGCTGTGACTGGCCACAATCTTTTCCCGTGTCTCTCTCTTCACCTGGTACACCGTAAAATAAAAAAAATAAAAAAAAAGTTGAAAGTTTTTGTGCGGCGAATTCCAGTGACAAATAGAAGAACCGCTGCCTTTCTCGGAGCGAGCAGCGTCGGCTGGGCCCAGTAAGCAAATCGTGTACAGGGCCACTTAGGCCGGGCAGGCAGGCCTCCACTTGTTGCGAAAGTCATCCCTTGGCAGCGTCCTCGCCGCCCTACTCGAGTGCCATTACACCACTCATGTCGTCCTACAGTCGGCCGTCCGCTCACTGCTCCATTTCCAGGGCTGCCCTGTTGGCGTAGGGAAACGACAAGGGAGCCGAGTGCGGCGGGGCGGGGTGGAGCGGGGTGGAGCGGGGCGGGGCGGGGCGGGGCGGGGCGTGCAGTCCGGCCGCGTCGTTCTTCTCAGAGGCCGGAATCGGGCCCCGTTGCGGAGCGCATCGCATCCAGTTCGGCTCGGCCGCAGCGACACTGTGCGAGAGAGAGGTCCGAAAAACCGAACGTCAGATACCGATGTGCCGAAGGTAACCGAGCGAGCCGAACGCGTCTGTCGCCAACGGGTCCCGTTGGCCTGCTCGGCCACATCAGGCTGGGCAGACAGACGGAAGCGGGCTGCCGAGCCGCGCGTCGCCGGCGTCGAGTCGAGCAGCGACCGAGCGAGCTTCAGCGTCGAGTAGGCCAGCCAGGCCAGACGCACGGAAGACAGACAGACGCGGGCGGAGGCGAGCCGAGCCGCCGCTCGGTGAAGCCAGCAGCGAGCCGGGGCAGGCTGGGCAGGCCATTCGCACGCCTGCATGTGTGCGTGAATCAGTCGGTCGGAACAGAGAGGTCCGACTCGCCCGCTGCTGTGCGACAGAGACGACTCCCGCCTCCGACGCAAGCAGACAGCCGGAGCCGGGCGAGCCGGGCTGGGTGCTCTGAGTGGCGGCCGCCGCCGCTTGTCGCTCGCAGCCGCCCGCTGGTCTGCTTGCCTGCCTCCCCCGCCCCCCGCGGCCAGTGCCGAACGGGTCCCGTTTAGACGCACGAGTCTCACCGGGCAAGCCTAGGCAAGCGCGAGCGGGTTCGAGCGGGCTACCGATGGGACGAACCGAGTGCGGGACACTCCGCCGAGTGGGACGATCCGAGCGGCGTTCGGGTCCCGATGCCGGTCTCTGGACGGGTGGGACACGGGTGAGTCAAACTACGCTGCACCCGTCCCGCCGGCCGGGGCTAGTGACCCTCCCGTAAGAGATGCGCCAGACCATCGAAAATCCAGCGCTGTGTTTTGTCGGTGCAGACCACTTTACACCAGGGCCAGTTCTGGCGCATCTCTCACGGGGGTCACTAGCCCCCACTAGGCCGTTGGCCGTGCGTCCAACGAGTCCCGATTCCGGCCTCTGGTTCTTCTCCCCTCTCGTCCGACTGCGGCTGGCAATGTGACTCACAATGTGATATGCGCTCGGGCTTCGCCCTTGACGTAATCCCTCGCATAATGCCGTTAATAATATTTGCTTTCATTACGGCGAGAAGAAGCGCTGGGAGAGAGATAGGGCGCCGTGTCCGAGCCGCAGTGTCCGACTTTGAAAAATGTCCCACATACACTTTGAGAAATGCGGCTGCAGGCCGATTAATTTGGAGAGTGCAGTTCGCCTGTGTGTCGATTAGCTTGTCGTCGGCGGATCCGGCTGCGCGAATAGACTATTCTACTCGACCGCGAGCGAAGAACAAGAAGAATCACAAAACCGGAAACGGCTGGGAAAAAGAGGGAGTGGGGGGCGGGCTTCTCTCCGCGCGCGCCACCTAGCCCGCCCCCCACTCCCTCTTTTTCCCAGCCGTTTCCGGTTTTGTGATTCTTCTTGTTCTTCGCTCGCGGTCGAGTAGAATAGTCTATTCCCCGTTTGTGGCCGACGGCGTGACCGACTCTTTGAGCTTTTAGTGTGTTAATGTGTTTTAGTAGATCTGCCACACGTCAAAAACGGTTCCAGGTTTTCCCAGGAAGCCCATAGAGAATAATGGGCGCTTTTCAGAAAGTTCCCCCCAAAAAAGGGGAAAAAAAACAGGAATTGTTTTGACCGTGCACTAAACCACGCGTATCATCTCGTCAGCGAGGAGCCGCAACGAATACATGAAACTGCGCGCAGGCCTCGTGTGGCAAACAAGCAATATGAAAGCCAGCCACCCTCCTACTGTGCGCCGGCGTGTTGTTCTAAAATGATGAAAGTGCATCGCTGTGTGAGCCACAGGTAGGCCGGGCTGGCTGGCTTTTAGCGCTGCAGGGCCGTGATGACCACTCCGAATTGCCATCACCTTTTAATGGCAAGGTGGCCGGAATGGACCTAATCATGCCCGGGCCGTAGCTCATGCCTCCCCGCCGCACAGTGGGCCAGAAGACCGGTGGAGGCGGTCCCGGGCGGGCTTCGAGCTCCTCGCTAAATGGGACTCGAACCGAACATGAGACCTCACCAATGGATTTCTCTCCGAACAAGCAATCCATTGGTGGGGTCAAACGTTCGGTTCAAGCCCCATTTAGCGACCCTGGAGCTCAAAACGCGTCAGTTTTGGCCGCCAGCACCGGTCTTCTGGCCCACTGTGCTGTGTGGAGTCCGTTGACCAACCGCCGGGAAGCGCCACTTGCCAATGTCCTGGTAATTAAGTCACCCTTAACCCCGATTTCGCCCCGGCCCGCCCCACCACTTCTCTCTGAAGGAATTTAAGATTCAAAGCACGTGGCGAAGACGGCCGAGGAGTTGGCGCCGCCCCCTGCGGACCGCCGGGCCTCGCACAGATTACCACGCGGACAAATTTACGGAAAGTAATTTCTTTGAGCGAGCAAAAAAAAAAAAAAAAAAAAAAAAAAAAGGGAAAAAAATCAAAAAAAAAGGGAAGGAAAGAGAGATACTAGGAAAGAGACGAAAAAAGGAGAAAAGGAATGGCATTGGGCACTCAGAAGCAAGGCTATTGGTCGGGAAGGAGGCAAGATGCGGCGGAATGACGCCTTTAAGCAAATAACAAGCCGCTGCATAGATAATGAGCCAAAAGGGACCGCGAGACGCAACGCCAGCGCGGAGATTTATGCCCGGCCGGTGGCAGATCTGCGAGTGTGACGCGCTTTACAGGAGTGCGGGGCGAAAGAGCAGGGCTAAGTTACTGTTAGTTGGCGGCGGAGGGGAAGAGGAGGGATCATGAAACGCGCAGATTATTTACGAGACTGTCCGTAATTCATTGCCAGTCCCCTTCCGCGTCGCTCTGCTCCTTCCACAAACGGTTTCCTGTTGAGGACGCGTCGCCGAGGCCACCAGCCCCGCCGGCACGTTGTGCGTGCAAAGTCCTGCCCCCTCCCCACAGTGGGCCAGTAGACCGGTGCAGGCGGCCAAAACTCACAACTCTGCAGAGTCGCCAAACAGGACTCGAACCGAACGTGTGACCCCACCGAAGGATTCCTCCTTCTGAGAGCAATCTATTGGTGGGGTCGCACGGTCGGTTCGAGACCCAATCAGCGACTTTGGAGCTTAAAAGACGTGTGGGATTTTTGCCGCCTCCACCGGTCTTCTGCCCCACTGTGCTCCTCCTCCCCTTTCCCACTTGCCCCGGTGTCACTTTAGATTCCCTCCCCGCTGTCTCCCCGCTGACGGATAAATGATCATGCGGTAGTGTGTTAGCAGCGCGGCGTCCTGGAAAGGAGAAGACAGCGGCGGAAGGGGGGGGGGAGAGACCTAAGAATGGAGGCGGGAGGGGGGAGGGGGGAACAAAGTGGCCGCGAGTGTGAAGTTTCGCTCTCGGCAAAGTTTGCGGTGCGGGGAATTAAGCATGTCTGGTTGGTGCGGCGCTGCGCTCTTTCGGAGGAGCCTGCAACGTGCATCGTCTCTGAGGACTCGCTATCTCTATCTCCCTCATACTCTCTCACACACGTTCGCGCCGCGCCTCATGTCGGTGGTGCACGGCTGGACCGGCGGATCCGTGGGTCGCCTTATCCACGACTGGACACTCCGGTCCGCCCGGCCTGGCACAGCACACGCGAGCGCAGCGCTGGCCCGGCCGGCCTCCCCTGGGACTCCTGCAGTCGCCTCTCTTGCACCCACAGGGGGCGCTCCATGAGTGCGAGAGAGAGGCCTCGCCTCGCACTCGGTCCGCTTCCTGAAGCGCTCGATGCTCCTGCAGGATGAGGAGTGCTTTGGTCTCTCTGCAGGGCGGTCCGCAGGGGTGCGAGAGAGACGAAGCAGTGCTCAGCCTGCTCGTAATCGGCATGCGCCCAGCTGCATCCAATCCACTGTCTTCTTCGATCCGCTTTTTTCTAAGCAGGGCGCGACGTCGCGCGACTCTCTACAGGCGCTCTAGAATGCCGCTGGAGAGCTTCTTAACCGACACTTAACGCACTGAGACCATGCCTCTGGCGCGGCAGCGCGTGTGGCTGCAGAGAGACCCTCTTTAGGGCGGTTCCCTTCGACCCTGGATCGCAGTGGCCCTGAAGGGGGCTCTCTAAAGCACGAGGGGGCGGGGTAGTCCCGGGTAGACCACTGTATTGAAATTGGGTGCATGCGTGGCCCGTTCCGGCTGGGTTTAGGGTTCAGGGCTGAGGCTCTGGGGCTCGGCTCGGCGCTCGGCAAGCGCTTCCGTCTCGTGGCGGAGCGCGGCGGCGGCAGCCGCGTTCAGCGTTCCGCTTTCGACGGCAGCAAGCCCTTCAGCCTCCTTCTCGCGCGCCAATTATCTTCCGGGCCGCGTGAGCGGAAACGGCGCCGCGCCTCTCGAATGCTCTCAAAAATTCATGGTCGTGAAGGGGGCGAATTATCCAGGGCCGCAGCGGCCAGGCCTACTAGGCCCACTGCACCCTGCAGCGCCCTCATGGCTGGCCCTTCTTGGCGCCTCTTGTCGCCCCCCCCCCACCCCCTCCACTGCCCGGCCACGATGGCGCTATTCTTCTTGAAGGCGCGGCCAACCGCCGCCCTTGGGCGGCCGGCCCTCCGTTTTGCCCGCGGCCTGAGTTATCACCGTTTTGTTTTGCATGGAAAGTGTTTTTTGTCGGTGTGGTTCTTGCCGCCGCTACCGCTCCCGCACTCTCTTTGCGCTTCTCATCACGTAGTCTCTTAACCGCCCCCCTCCCGCTGCCTTTGCGGGTTAATTGGGCCGTGCGGTGCTGGAGGAGGAGAAGTGGGGGGAGTTGATTACTGTGTCGCTGACACTCGCACTGTTTTCGGCCGGAACTCCTTCAAAGTCGCTGGCCGCGGTATCACCGCCAGAAATAAATGCGAAAACGGTCCGAGCCTCCGGTTAAGGGAAGGGAGGGAAGGGGGGAAGGGGGGAAGCTGCGGGTGACGCGCGGCCACAGTGCGCGCGCAAGCAGGGCAAGGAGCACTGGCGCCGCAAGTTTGTAATTATTACGAAGCTGTAAGACGCGCCTTACTTAGCGCCCCCCCCTCCTTTTCTACCGTCTTGCTGAGAGCTTGCCGGGAGCCCAGCAGGGGAATTTCATCAAATTACCAAAAACGCTGCGCGCCCGCGCTGGGGAAAAACTAAAGCGATGCGAATTTGGCGCGTAATGGCTTTAGCAGCGAGGGCACTGTCGCTCACGGCCCCTGATTAAACATTACCCCGCAGAGCAACAGGAGGGGCCGCTGTGCGACGAGGTGACATCCCCGGCGGCCGGCCGGGTGCCCGGCCATCCCGACCAGGAAGGGCGGGGGCGGCACACAGTGTATCCTCATAGGGCCACCGCAAGGGCCACCGCACGCAGCCGTACTAGCCCGGCCAGCCAGCTGGCAACTTTCAGGCCCGCCACACGGGGACCCGCTGCTCGAATTGTGTAGTCTGAGAAGTGGGACCGTCCGGCCGGGTCACTGCTGCCCCCGTCTCGCTGGGCTTCACACGGAATGCCGAATGCTGCCGGAGTGGTATGGCGCGCGTGATGCCAAGTGTTTTAACGTCGTTTGGCGACAGTGAGACCCACCGCGGTGGACGCGCATTAAGAGGCGGAAATGAGTGCAGGTCGTGTCTCTGGGTAGGGTGTCAAGAAGAGACGTGCTCGGAGAGTGTGATGTGAGGGGGCCCTTGTAGTATGAAATGCCGGACGTCCTGGAGCCGTCCTGGAGCCGTCCTGGAGCCTTCTTAGACAGCTGTGGAACTAGGCGGAGTGATCCTTCTTTCCCAGGCACGACGCAGCGCAGGGTCACTGCCCCGCCTCTGCTCCGGCCCCTTGCATGGACTGTGTGCCAACGGTCCGGCCGTAAGCATGTGCGTGGGAGTACAGTTGCTGCTGGCCCGGACATCGGAAACCGTTTTCTGCCCAGGGGGAAAGGGGCAGGGGTGTCCATTGTGACTTGTGGATGACCCTTTTCTCTCCCCTTTCCCTTGCAGAGACACGCAATACTACGGCCTGCAAAACAGGCAGGGCCTGGCCCCGACAAGAGAGTTGGCATTCTTCGCAAACACTGCAAAGAGGCGAGGCTGTTCGTGGGGGCCCGTGCCCGGTTCGGCCGCCGGCTCCGGGGCGTAACACCAAACCTAACTCACTAAGTGTATCGGCCAAAGTTTGCGTAATCTCGCGGCTCAGCCGAGCAGCGCGACACGAAGCAGTCTATCCAAGGCCGCACTCATTTGTTCCAGTCGCACACGATGCGTAGACCCAGGCCACGTTATTGTCAAGGCCAGACGTTCTGGCTTCGACTACCAGCCCATTATTTGTGCCAAAGCCAGCTGGGGTTCCAGTGCTGCGCTGGAACTTGCATGCCTTTCCGATCTGACGCATCCCTGAGGCACCGTCAACCCTTACCTTGGACAGCTTCCCTAACCAATTGGACCCTGGGATGAAACCGAATTGAAAGGAAATTTATTTGATCGCCTGAGTTACGAAAATGGGCTGGAGTTGGTGTTTGTGTGCGAGGGGCCCCGGCCCCAGCCCCGGGCGGCGCGGCCGTGAGCGGGCAGTGCAAGCGCCAAGGAGTGGCGATAACCGAGGCAATATCGGCCCCCAGCCTCGGCCAGCCCTGGGCCTTAATTTGGCCACTCTCGATTTTGTCATCTCGCGTGGCGTTGTTGCCTTGGCGTTGGCGCGGCGGCTCGGCTTGCCTTTGTGTGCATGTCTCGGCCGCCCCCAATAAACGCCGTGCAGCGCCAATGCCCTCTGGGTGGCTCTACTGTTAGCGGCTCGGCGCCCCACGGCAGAAGGAGAACGACCCCTGGGGTAGCGGGAGGGAGCCGGGCAGGCTTCGGGTTTCGTCTCCTCTTCGTTACACCACACGCACTCCACATGTGTGCCTCCACCCGGCCCCCACTCTCACGCTTGCACACTCACCAACACACACACGATTGCACGCACGCACACACACTTTCGCAAAGGTTCCATAGCCCGTTCGATACAGTGGCTTCAATTTCAACCCTTTTCCCCGCCCGAAAGACGTGCCCGGCCGCGGCAGTTGAGCCTTGAAACGAACCGGAAAAAGTGGTGCCGGGATCAGAGGCCTGGACAAGGGATGGCTGTGTGGTAACGTGGAACTTGGCCAGGTACTGACGGCGTGGTAGCGGGACTTCGGCAGCCAGCCAGGCTGGCTGCCAGCGGGGCTGCCGGCGGGCTGCCTGCTCGGACAGGGCCCCAACGGGGTCAAGGAGGCGGCTTCCGGCCTGCCATAAAGAGCGCTCGAGACAATAAACTTTGAGGGCGAACACGATTGAATCGCTCCCAGTGATGTCACTCTTTTTTTTGCCGTCGCAACCCCTCTCGTGTCTTTTTGGAGATTTTTTTGTGCCTTCTGCCCACCGTGTGTCTCTGTTCTTCTCTTCGGCGATCCGCTATCTTGAGTGGCCCCGATAGGCCCAAAGGTATGGGCTCGCAATGGGCCAGTAGGTCCGCAGGTTGACACAACTCCATGATCCAAAACGTGCCACTAACCAGATAAACCAAATTAAATGTAACCAAATTAAATATAAACTGAGACCACGCGCAATGGCAGGCGCGAACCGTTTCCTCACAGTGCCGCGCCTAAACCTGTCTTCTGGCTCACTGTGTGCGGCAAGTGGGTGAGACTGCATGCATGGTGAAGCTGGGCGTAACACGCACCAATTCACCGGCGAGATCCTAAAAGCGTCCTTTTGTGAATGGACCCGTGGACTAGAAGGACGAGGTAAAAACGCCGCAGCAGCCCGGGTTTATCTCTCACAGCTCTCCGGCCGTGTCTTTCTCTTCGTGGCTCAGCGACGGCAGCAGCGCCAGTCCTCTCCTATCTCGGCTACTGGCTCAGCCAGCCTACCAACAGGAGGCCGGCCGGGCGGGCCCGCTGGAGGCAGCAGCACAGCCAGGCACACGCCCACCCGGCCGTCGGGATGTATTGAGGGGAGATTCAAACATACGCAGAGAAAAGCCAAGACCAACACAAGCAGCCGAGGCAGCCGGCTGAATGGACGCGGCCTCGCTGCCGGGACCGCCGCATAGATGCGGCCGCGCTGCTAGCACGGCTCTGGAGTAGGTGAGGAGGGTGGGGAGGGGGAAGCGGATTGTGCCGTTTGCCGTGAGAAACTGAGTCATCTTGATACGCCAGCGCGACACATGCAAAGCCCCACGCGGTTGGCTCAGCTGCTGTGCTGTGTTTCCGGTTTGCTTTGCCTGGCGCCGCTTCCTGTCGCTCGTCGTGGCGACAGTTTCACATCCGCACGCCAAAAACAGTCCTGGCGGCGTTGGGCCGGCTCCACCGGTCTGGCCCACTGTGTGTCGGAGCGCAGTTGTAGCATGTTGACTCGGCATACACACCCAAGACCACTTCTTTGGCCAAGCCTTCAGGCCAAGCGCATTTTCTCCAGGCCGCAAAAGCATTTTGTCCCGAGCAAGAGCTTTACATGGGGCGGATGAGGGGCTAGAGTTGCTATATTTTGGCTGTGAAGTTACAATTAATGCAGTCGCCATTTCTCGAAAAAAAAATTTTGGGGGGGAATTGTGGTGAAAGGACTTTTTTTTGACAATCCACATGTTTTTTTCCTGTTTGTTATTCAGCTGTTTCGACAACAAAATCCGTTTCCCGCCCAGTGCGGGGAGAGTTGGGCACAGGCGATGCGGAATAAGAAGAGCCGGACGACGAGCTGTACATTCGATCGGAAGCAATGACGGGTGTCTACCTGACGCGGATGTCTGGCGCGCCTTGACGCGATAGGCACGGACAGTACGGCTCTGTTCAGCCAGCCCGGAGCGACGCCCGTCAAAACTGGGCGGGCGAGGGAGGCGATGGCAGACCGCGGCATTGACGGGGTGGTGGTGGCAGCTGCACAGTGAGCAAGAAGACCGGCCTTCTGGCCCACTGTGTGTGCTGGCGGCAGGGGGCGCGACCCTAGTCACGACCTCGTCACGCGCGTGTGCCCTGCACCCCGTCGGCTCGGCGTCCAAAGGACCTAGACGGCAGAAGGGTTCGGAGCCAGAAAAATAATTTAGGGCGTTGTCAGGACTCTGCTTGGCGGCCGGCAGGAAGCGCTCATTTGACGCCATCGCCGTTCGCCTCGTCGTTCTCCGCGGTGAAAAGTCGGGAGCATCTCCTCGTTTGGCGCAAGTCCCAGGGCACTACCACATCTCAGCGCCCCCCCCCCCCACACACACAGAGTTATCTGTTACGTCGCGCCCCCATTCGCCGGGGACTGCGACCTCCAAGCCGTCACAAAGTTATGACCTTGTCGGAAGTGTTGCGCTCCGAGAGGCTTTTACGCTAACGTCCTCACGGCGGCGGCGGCGGCGGCGGCGGCGGCCGGGCCACCGCGCGGTACTTATATTTTCTGGCCGTTGTTAAGGCATTTAATCCGGCAGCCCCGCGGCGACACGGCCTGGTGGGGGAAATGAAAGGAGAGCGCCCCCCTGTGTGTACTTCGGGGGAACGCCCTCGGACCCTCAGACCGCGCATTGGCCCGAAAAGTACAAGGAAGGAAGCAGAAATTAAGTCGCTGAGTTTGAAAAACGCGGGCATAAACGCGGAGCACCACGGCGGGGGGTGCAGAGATGAGCACATTTTGGACCGTTGCTTCTCGCCAGGCCTGTATTTTAGCCCACGGAAACGGAGTTGAAACAACAGCGCCTTGTGGACCGCACACCCGCAATGTGCGAAAAAAGCACTCAAATTCCTATACATTTTACCCGCATGTAGTGGAGTGGGAGCGGTTGTGGGTTTGACCCAGGTACGGTACTATCCCGCTTCGGGGCATGGGTGTGCACGTGTCGTACTGGTACCGGCGTCCGGAAAACATGTGTATCCCCGCGTATTGACGTGGCCGAGCGTTAATCTTGGCTGGAGATAAATTCCGACCGGCGCGCACAACACAGCAATACGTTGCGAATGCCTTGACGGGCCGCAAGATGTAGTGCGCCAAGTCGCGCAGTAGTTGAGCCGCGCGGGCTGGGCCGCGGCGAGCGCCTGCACGTTTCGTATTATTCCGTCCGGTGAGAAAATGTTTTGGGGCTGCCGCGCTGCGTACCTCATTTCCATTACGTAAACATCCCTGCCCTGCTCGCCTTAGGGCTACACCTGGACGTACCTAACCCCCGTACCTGGCGCAGGGACGACACTCCGGCCCGCAAATCCATGTCCGGGGAAGAAAAAACGGGCAATTTCTAGGAAATGCACGGCTAAAACGGTTCCTAGTTTTCTCAGGAACTCCATGGAAATCGCCTTTCTTCTACCTGCAAAAACCAGGTACGGCCCTCACCGGTCCCCTGGCCCACTGTGGGACGTGGCGGGTCTGGGCTGCGTGGCGGCCTGCCAGGCGCCGGACTCGTCTTGAGCCCTCCCGCAATCAAACATTCGCCGCCGCCATTGCGAATTCATTCGGCGGCTGAGCTCCGTGCCCGCACTGCTTGCTGCGTGTCCGCACCTCGTAAGTCACGGCGTCGCCCCCTCGCCGCGTGTCGTGCTGCGTGTTTGTTCTCCCACGCGCGTGGAGTGGCCGCGGGCACGGCACGCCCCGACGGCTTTAAAGCCATCGAGGCGCAGACGCACTGAAAAAAGAGCCCTGCGCATGCCGCTGTGAAACCCACCTTTTTCCCGGTGCGTGTTTACCGAGCGCAGCCGTCCTCAAAGCACGAAGGGAAGGGAGCACGTTACACCAAGGGCGTAAATACACACGTCCCGAGAGCAAAATCCTGCCGCAGGGCCCCTGTAAGTACACGTCGTCCGTTCGGCGGGTCTGGGTGCCCGGGTTCGAGTCCCGGCCCAGCCGCACGCATAAAGCGACCGCGATAAATGGGCGTGCGTCCCGCCCCCTCATCACCCAGGTAAACGTGTATGCGGAGGACGAGGGGAGGGTTAGTGCTCGGTCCCCCAGGGGGGCTGCGGGGGCCTCTTGGTCTGGAGGAATGTGCAAGCGGGCATCGTGAGTTGCCCGCTTGTTGGCGATGACCAGCCCGCTGCCGCCGGCCGCAGCTAACTGGCTCAGGCCGCAAACTGTTAGCCGGCTCGGCCGGCCCTTCAACCTCGCAGTGATGCGCGGCCGCTGCCGCACGGCCGTGCTTGATTGGGGTTCAGCGCCCATTGGAGGAGGCCGTTGAACCTCGGCGGGGAGTGCCGCGCCAGATGGAGCCCCGCCGAGTGCCGTCCCGATGGCCATCGGCCAGAGATCGAACGTCACTCGAGAGGCACTAGCCTCGCATGACGCCGACGGCCAGCGGACGATTCAGGCGCGCGCTGAGTGTGGTTCAGCGACCCCGCCGCCGAATGGCCGTCCCGAGATTGCGGGTCGCCTTAACGCGCCCGCAAACCATGCTGTCGGGTGTCGAACGGACAGGAAGAAAAAAAAGAAAAAAAAAAAACTTTCCTCTTTTGGAAAATCGTAAAAGTTGGTTGGCGACGCAGCTGGGACCCGCAGGCCTGCGCAGCGGGGTTCGCCCTCGTGGAAACCTCGGCGGTGGAGTGTAAGTAGTGCCGGAGCCCGGAGCACCTTGCCTTGGTCGTGACGTCATGCCGCGAGCAGAGCGGCGAGTCTTAAAAAACACTAAACACGAGCGCCGCGCACCACCATGGCTAACCTAACCACGCCAGTCACTTGCAGAACGCGCCGCCTTTACTGTTCTGGCCGGAACAGACGGAAATCCAGCCATTTATGTGTTTGGCCTCCGTTTTACTGACCTAATTAATTTGCAGTTTTAAGAGCTCCTGCGGTGCGGACATTAATCTACCGCGCGATAGCAGGAAAATCTGAACAGAATATGCCGTGCAAGGTCTCTGTTTGTTTTCTTTTTGCAGAGCGCGTGCTGTGCTTTGCTGTGCTTCGTTTAAACCTCATTTACAGGTGAATTTGGCCCTACACAGCTCTGCACCCGGCGCTCATGTTTAGACTTCGTAATTTAACTGCTCACTAATCTGCATTCTACACCATCGCTCATGGAGGAACAGGAAGTTTTCCTCAAGCCCCCTCCACCGGCAGCGCCAGCAGTGACGCGGGGAGACTGTAATTCCTTGAGTGGCGACTTGAAAACGGTCCAGGGGATGCCATTGCGCTCTGTGAGCCAACAACGCTCCACTCGTCTCTAGGACGAGAAAGCAGAGGTCTTTGTACCCGACGGCCTTGAGGACGAGAGCCGCCTCCAGCTCACGCAGTACGCAGTGCAGTGGCCTCCACGCTGCGGTTACACATCTTACACATCGCGAATGACGCGTGGCTCCCCAGAGTGGTGGCCGAGGTCCGTAGATCTCGGCCTGTCGCGTGAAAAAGCGGCCGCGTTGGCAAGCAGACGCTTTTCCCGGTCTCAACACCGCCAAGCTGGAGAAGCAGCGCGGCGCCCTGTCGCCTCTATTGATGAGGGGCCGGGCGGGGGGCCCCGCCGGGGGCGGCCCCCTTGGCGCCGTCGGAGCGGTGAGTCCGAGGGGGAATGCGTTTCCGGCCGGCAATTGTTTCGGGGCCAGACAAAATGAGAAAGAGCAACGCGCTGGGCCCGTCGCGCAGTGGTGCGGAAGATCACCAGCGCCGTCCGTCCTTTGGGCGCCCCGACCCCACCCCCATCCCAAACCCAGCACCTCAGCGGAGCAACGAGCCGGCGTGAGTCAACACGCCGAGCCGAGCGGAAGGGGGGAGGCAGCCACTTGCACGGTGGATCCATCTCCTGGGATTCCCAGGAATATTGGTTCATTTTCTGCTGGAGATGGTTTTGCTGTGTGGACTGAGCTCGGCAGGCAACCCTGGGATCAGTTAGACCCCGACCCATTACCACGTGTGCCAGAAGAGGAGGAGAACTTGCCAATTTTCGGATAATCTGTGAAAACATTACCCTTAGGTGTTTATCCAAGAGCTTTCCTTCACCTTCGAGAAACCTGCTGCTGTATGACCACCATTGCTTGCTCGATCTAATAGATCTTGCTTGGTCTCGTGCTTGCTAATTACTTATTCGTTCACAACCCAGAAAAAACAAACCTTTTTCATCAACTAGATTTCCATCCCGAGATAACCCTTGAATAACTGCACCTAATTACACAGTCCTCACGGCCCTAGTCCCTTCATCGGGCTTTGCCTCGTCCAGCCACGGGCCGCAGTTGGACCGGAAATGAGTCCTTCTAGGACGGGGCAGGGCGACCAAAGGGCCCCACAAGGGATTGCGTAGCGTTCCACCCGGGGCTGATTACCTATATCCTACGCCGCCGCCACCTCCGGAGGGTCCAGCCACCGCGGCCTATTCGGGACCGCGAGCGGGGAAAGGGCGCACCTGCGGGGCTGCCGTGATGAATTCAAGTCGGTGGGAATGTGTCATGGGTTTTATACTTAGCAGGTGGTGTCGGGCAGAAGGAAACACGAGGACGCCAAATATTTTGTTTCCTCGGCGAGGTAGACTCGCGTTCGCCGCGTGTCCGCAGCACCTTTCCGACGCTGGGTGGACTTTGGCACACAAACTCCGGTGGAGCGGTCCCTGCTCATTGATAAACGTCGCTTAATTTGAATTCATGATTCAAGGTGGTGCGGCGCGCTGACGTGGCGTTCTCTTCTCCGCTTGGCAGGCAGACAATGCAAACCACGTTAGCAAGACGCCTCGTCTCTGCCGCGTCCCCGAGCCGCGCTCTGCCAACATTGTCCTTATCTCATGCGCGAACGGGCAAAGCGGCCGTGATGGCGTCATGGAGCCGTCGTGTCACCTTTAGGCTGCTTTTTTTTTTCTTTTTCGGAAACGCTTAACGTTACATCGCGTCTCTAGTGGTCAATGGCGCGCTGCCGCACCTGCTGTCTTCGCACGTCACTGCCGGTTGGGCGACTAGAAGTCATTCTCCTCGGCCTGCACGCACTTTCACCGCCCGCCTATCTGCTTCTCCTGTTGGCCTCCTCGGTTTGCGTTGCTGCGAATAACGAAGATTCATAGCGACACGGCCCGCACTGGAGGCGACACGGTCGCTTAATTTGACGCCGGGGCCCTGGGAGCCCCCCTGGCAGCCCCCCTGGCACGTCCGTCCGCCGCTGGCGTGCGCCGTGCAGATGAAGCGCGAGAAGCTCGACGATCCGCTTAGAAATATGCAGTCCTGCGAGGACCCGGGAACAGGAAGACTCGTCAGCAGCAGAAACTCGTTCGCAGCGACGAATCGTTCCGCTGCTCACGCTCGCGCATTGCGCCTTAACTACCGCGAAGCTGGCGCCGGTGACACGCCTTTCCGGGAATTATGAGAACAATCTGCAGCACGACGTAATAAAATCACGTACAAGCACTGACGTTCGTGGTGGCGTGTGAGTTGCAAAACTGTCTCTCAGTGTATCCACGCGTTTGCTTGTGCATCGGCGCAAGTGTATACTTCTGCCGCATCGTTGGTAACCGTGCAAATAGTGTTGCCTTGACACACACTCACAGAAACACGCCTACGCGGCGACACGCATCCCCACGCACGCACGCACACACACACACGCGCACACACACACACACACACACACACACACACAAACACACAAAGGAAAGTACGTACAGGTACACACGAAGTGTCGCCAACATGCTCAGCCCATGTTCACGTACGACGTTGTTGATATTAACCACTGTTCCAGAAACTGGCGCTGAAGACGCAAACTCTGACAAGAGCACCATTCTCATTCACAGCAGCTCACATCCCCTACCGCCTGCTTGCAGTGGATTCCTCTCGCTGGTTGCGAGTGGCTTCAAGTACTGGGCCTCCCTTGTGCCCCGGGTTGAAGAGAGGGCTGCTGCCTCTATGAGGAAAACAAAGAAAAAGTTTTTTTTTCCCGGGAGCCTTCAAGTACTGATCAAATGCGGTGCTGCAGCTGGTGCCGGCAACCGCATTGCAAGTCGAGACCAGGTTGGCTGCGCTGCAGTTATATGCTTTACATGTCAAAGACGACCCGGTAGGCGTCGACGACATGCCTGCCGGGGCGTTATTTCCGGCCCACCTGCCACTGGCCTGGCACGGCAGGGTGCGGCTCACGGGGACGGCATTCACACGCAGCGGCCCGCGGCTGCAATCACCGACTCCTTGAACTAAACCCCCGTCCCCATCCTGCAGCATCACGATGCCAGGCAGGCCCGCCAGGCGCTGAATACTGCACCGCGGCCATCACGCCTGCATGCGCACCGCACTCACACCAACACAGACAACACGCGAAGCGAGCTTTCTTTCAACAGGTGATATGTCATTGTCGCGTGGCCCGTTGGGTGACGCTGGAATAAATCACGAGGAAATAGGAGAGCGCTGTGAAAGAGAGATGGCAAGAGAGAGGGGTGGCCGGGAGACAAAAGGTGGCAGGGAGAGGGCGGAGCGGGGGATGGGTATCCGCACGTACCGTACTCGCGTTACGTGTGTATTTCTCCACCAGCGACAGCACTTGCGTTCCGCCGCTGCACTACACTGACACACATCTCGCCAAAAGGACCGCGTCACGTTCGGAGTGGTCACGCGTGGGCCTCGTCCATATCGCTGCGTTCGCGGCGCCCACAAATAATGCCGTCGTCCTGGAGGGTAGTCCCGTCGTGTTACCAGTGGGAGGGTTGACTGCTGTTGCAGGGTGTGGGGGGATGCGGTGAGGGCAGCAGAGGGAGGCTGCGGACAGTGATTAGACGAGCGGTACTCTCCCGAACTCTGACCTGACAATAACTGTGGTCTTCCTTTCTGTTTGCAGGTGAGTCCCCTCGAGACGGCTGCGCAGACAGGCAAGTTCGTGGAGTGACGTCCTGCGAGACGAAGTGCCATTGTCGTTTTTCGTTTTCTTCTCCAGCAGGCTGACCTATTTCCACAGGAATTTCGCCGAATCGTGTTTCTTGCGGTGGTGTTATCCCGGCGAGTGTCCTCCCGGACTTCACCAGAGCCCACTCCCGCGCTCTACCAGTAGAGTTGACGTTTCGGATCGGAGTTGGTCCAGATCGGGTCATCCCCCCCGTCCATCTCGGGCTTGTGCCAGAAGGCCGCCCGGGCCGCAGCCTCGGCACGCTTGGCCGGGGATATTATTTATCGGCGGGTCCACTAATGGTTCCTGGATACGCCAGCCGGGCCGGGCCCTCGGCCGGGCCTGTCTGCCGGGCCGCCAGGAAGCGGTTTGCGGCAAGGGCACAGCCGGGAGGGAGGCTCCTCGGTAGCAGCCACGCCCCGCTGTCCTGGAGGCGACGTGCCAGCGCCGGGCGAAGTCGACCTTGATTCAGGTGGTGTGCCTGACCTGACAGCGAGGCTAGTTTTCCTCAAGGCGGACGCGACCTTAGTTGTTGGGCCAACTTGTGTAACAGTTTCAGACTGGCCGTTCGCTCGCACCCAAGTCCCCATTTAACATTCGGGGTTCATACGCTAAACTATCGATTCATAGACGACGAAGCCCCAACTTGTTCTGCTACCGCAAGGCTGCTTTAGCCGATACATCAATGTCCGCACTATCGCCCCTCAATCGTGTGGCGCATGGCCAAAACAGAAGGCGGACTGGCCCGGCCCCAGCCCTATGGCCGTGTCGGAGGACGATCTGCTCGCTCATCAGAACACACACAACACGTCGAAACAATAAAACTCTGGCTGGAGTATGGAGAACGACTCACTGGAGAACAGCTTATGTCCGAGACAAGCGCCTGGTCATCGCGCCTGCCCCGGCAGCGGCTACGTGCCATTTAACCGGCAACTACGAGTCACTCCCAACTTGTATCATTTCAATGCTTTCCAGCGAGGGTGAGGGAGGGACGGAGGAATTCGCAGCAGTCCTTCTCCGGCGTTATCCACATAGCCGTCCCCCTCCCATTTGTCTCCCGGCCGGGTAGGCAGCGGTGCGCGCACGGCTAGGCATGAGTAATGTCTCCATGTTCCCGCTGCTCAGCTGTCCGCTGGCTGGGCCGCCGGCCGGGGAGGAGAGCAGCGTCAGTCAGCGCCCACTAGGTGCCCGAAGCCGTTTAATTCCCACCCCAAGGCTCTAACGGCTTGGTGGGCTGGCCCGGCGCCGGCCGTCAACACCTCATTGGCCCACAGTCGCGCCACTCGTCGCATTGATATCTTGATCCGCCGGGAAAGGCCATCCAGGGTTACGGTTACCCCGCCCCTCCAGACGTAACGGCATGGTGGCTGCCAGCTCTGCCGCCCCGCCCGCCGCCAGCCCGCCGCCAGCCCGCCGCCAGCCAGTCCAGCGGAAGCGGTGCGTCCGGGCGGCCGGGACCCTCCGAATGGCAGAATGGTCGGCCGGCTTGGCCACGGCTTGGCCAGGATGTCGCAGTGACCAGCAGCTGTTTACGGCCGGCGTGCTTGAGGAGGGAATGGGCCTCAATGCCATGCCGCGGACACCGCCAAACACTCGGCCGAGCTGCGGCCGTCACGGTGCTGGTGTCATGCTGCCGGTGTCATGCTGCCGGTGTCTTGTTACTGGTGTCAAGCTGAGGGCGTCATTCTGCTGCTGCAGGTGCGCTGCACGTGTCAGCCGCCCAGGTGCAACGGACAGAGTGCCTCCCACTCTGCTCAGCCTCCGCTCTGACCCGTGCGGCTGGCTCACTCTCTGCCCGAAGGCATTGTCTCAAATCCCTAGCTAATCCTCTGACGGCCCTGAAGTGCTTCGCCGGCTTCGCCCTCCCCGTGGCGCTGCGCTGCCCCTCTGCCAGACCCTCCGCCTCGGCACAATGTGGCCCCTCCACGGACTGACTTGTCTTTCAATCAGTTCAACCTCGTCGCTCCGATTGCGGTCCGCCGTGCGGTGGCCCCGGACCTGGACGGCTGCAGAACGACCGCCGCCACTCACCGTCGCTCAACTGGCACTCAAAAGTCTAAAATCCGTGATCTCCTCGCCATGGCCGCCGCCCGCCTGCGCATGCCGCCTCGCGTGGCGCACCTGCAAGTTGAAGTGGCTGAGTCGCTGATACCGGGGAACTTGTCGCAAGGAGAGGTGCTCCGCGGAGAGGAGCGGCCTGTCGCCGCGTCAACCAATTAAAACTTATTTAACTGCCGGGATTAGCGGCGGCATTGCGGGGATTACCGCCGGATCAGCGGGAGCGTGTTGGGACTGCGTGCGCCGGTCGTCTGGCCCACTGAGCGAGGCGCGTTCGCGTCTCCGACTCGGCGAATCGCTCCGATGCCTCGAGAAGTCGATCCTCGTCGCTGACGCGACGACGCGGTGTCGCCCTCACGCCGAGCGTTGAATCCTGTTACGCGATGCCAGCGGATAAGCCGCGGCCTAACTTGTGCGCGCACCCACCCTCTACCTTAAGCCGCTATCCTCGCCCACACCCGGACAAGGGCTTGCTTTGAGAGGCGATGTCGCAACAGCGCGCCGCTGGCCTCGAACAAAGGGCCATCCCGGTGCCTACCGGTGCCTAACGGCGCCCAGAGGAAGGCCCTGGGCGTCTCGGCCCGCCGTCTCGAGTAAGAGAACCACATGGCCGCATCCAGCAGCAGCAGCAGCCAGCCCTATTTGCATGTTCCGTAGTGCGGGCTGATGTATTCCTCGACACGCCTGGCCGTGCCTGCGCTGCTGCGCACGCTGCCTGCGTGGGGCCCACCCTCGCCATCATCGGCCGTAACGCCGGGACGTATTGCCACTGCCTAATGCGACGCGGCCGGCTATCTCACGGTACATACACCTGCGCAGTAGGCCTTCCCCGCGCACTACTGCGTGCAGTGGATCGTCGCAGTGCGCGCGTTGGGCCCGGCAAGTGGCCGCCTCGGCCGGCGACGTCCCAGTGGGCGGGGCGGCCGGCGGGCACGGCCCTCGTAAACAAGACCGGTATAAAAGCCTGCGGGGGCCGAGGCCGCGGGGCCCCGCGTTTGCACACGCCGTCTCCAAAGTTGGCGGAGTAGATGCCGTAGATCCGGCGTTATGGGTGACGCGACGAGCGTGGTGGCATGCATGGCGGCGGACGACCCGGCCGAGTGAGTAGCGCTGCCGAAACCGGCGGCCTTTGTTTGCGCCAATTTCTCCGGGCGGTATTTGCCTTCCAGAGTGCGGCACATTCCGCAGCCGAGCGGCAGCCATTATCGCGCCCGCCGCGGCCGCGCCGCAGCAACTGGCCTTCCGCCTCGCGTTCGAACTCCCTGGCGAACACAGCGACCGAGTAGAGCCGCGGTGGCGCACGCGGCAAACGCAGCGCGGCCCACGGCGCAGCCGCAGCACCGCACTGAGCTGCAGTGTTCCAATCCAAACTTGGATGGGGTGCCAAACAGCACTAGCCCGCCACCAAAGCAAACCCAGCCCGGCCGGGCCCGGGGCTGTAGGCTGGCTGGGTACACCAACAGCACGGGAATGGGGCCGGGCGGGAACTATATTGCCATAGTATAGAACATCAACTGGATCCGCCAGGGCGCGCCCCGCCCCGCCCCGCCCCGCCCGGCGGCCCCGACAGCCACCCAGCACTTGCCCATCCGGGATCCACCACAAGTTTTATGACGGCCGCTGAGCCGCGTCTGCGTTCTCGAAAAGAGAAACACGACGACGCGGCCCCGATCGGCATTGCCGGTCGCGCTCCCCGCGTTCCAGAACCTCATCTTCACGTCCCCTTTATCAACTGCCTGGGAATCGCCTAACCTAACCCTGGCGGCTGAGGTCCTCTCGGGGAGATAGGAACTTAATGGGGAGCAGGATGGAGGTACGTGGCTCGAGTTATGGCATACGGCGGCAGCCCCGCGGCAGCCAGCCTGCCGCCGCCGGCGGCGAGATAGGTGATCTTGGACCCTCGCCTCGCACCCCTTATTGCCACCCTGCCTAAATACTTAGCCGCTGATCCATAGCGATCGGGGGCGCCAGTTGCGAGATTGGATCTGCAGCAGCAGCGCCGGCCGGGGCTGCTTGACCTTGGGGGTGGTCTTAGCCTGCCGAGTCGGGGCACAGAGGGCCGGGGCCGCGTACTGGACCGCGCACTTACTTGGCCTGCGAGAAGTAATCCCCGCACAAAGCACCTGCATGGGGCGGGCCAGATGCCGACCGCCACGGCCCCAGGGAGTCTGGCTTTTGAAAGCAATAACAGTAAGCGGCTTGCTCGCGGCCCCGGGGTGTAAAGGGACGGCAAAGTCCGCGCCGAAGCTGCTCGGCCCCCTGTGTGTTCGACCCGTTCTCACATCATTTCCCTTTTTCATTTTACAGGGCCGCCATTAAAACTTTATCATGCCCTGCAAAACACTCGTCAACAGGGCGCGCGTCCAAGTTTTTCAACTTGGTGTGGTGGCCGGGGTGGCCGGCGGCCGGCGCTTCCTCTGCACACAGAGGCCTGCTGCCTCGTCCGGCTCGGCTCGGCGCACTCTTTTTGACGGGACGGGTTTTGTCGCTCGTCCATCCGCGTCCCTGCGCCGAAATGCCTGGCGGCCTGGCGGGGCCTCGCCGGCAGGCAGGCCGAGCAGGCAGGCAGGTGGGAGCCTCGCGGGCAAGCCGGCACGTCGCACAGGGCGCCGTCGGTGACGTATTCATGAGCAGGGCCGGAGTGTGCCCCGCGCCACCCGGCGCCACTCCGCCTCACAGTGAGCCAGAAGACCAGGGAGGGGAGGCGCGCCGACCCTCGGCCTCACCGCACCGCGCGTGTCATTCAATTCCAATCACGGTGGGACTAACTGAAATCATGGTCGGCATTTGAACGAATCATGTGATAGGACTGCGATTCCTAGACCACCGGGTGGCTCCAACCAAACGAAAACCACAGACAGCGCGGCGCCGGTGGCTGCAGGTGGCGCCACCTCTCCCGAGTGGCGGGGCTGCGCACAGTTTACTGCCCGCGCTGCGTTTTGCTTGAGCCGCGACGCGTCGCGCTCCACTTTGCTTATCCGTCGCCGCGTCACTCAGAATGCGGGCAGAGTGTGTGTGTGTGTGTGTGTGTGTGTGTGTGTGTTGACACGAGTGCGTGCGTGAGTGGCTTAGAATGCATATGTCGTTCACGCTAGTGCGTGAGCGCCGGCTGAGCGGTAGTGCATGCGTGTCGAGGGGGTAGTGATGGTGTGTGTGTGTGTCTGTGTGTACACACGTCTGGGGGAGGGGGGGGGGGCGTTCGGGTGGGCGCGGATCGCCGGGACAAGTTGACGAGGAAAACAAGGTGTGGCCTGCGGGTGGAAGGGTTGACGGAGGGCGACGGACGGAGGGGTGCGGGAGGACGGGCGAGGACGACAGAGCGACGCGCGTGGAAAGGAAAAAGAGCGCGGGGAATTGTTCAAAAAGTGCTGCGGGAGCAGCGAGCGCACCGGCCGCCGCGAGTGAGCGATAAATTCTGGTTGCGTGGGGCCGGCGGCAGGGCCGGGCCACGACGCGCTGGAGATAATAACAACGTGTCGATGCGCCTCTGGAACTTCTCTCCGCTCTCCGGCCCGGCGGCCAGGCATGGCCAGGCATGGCCAGGCACACAGCGGGCGGACCCACACAGCTTGTTGCTGAGGGAGAGAGAAAGATAGAGAGGGAATGGCAGCAGCGAGGGCGCGGCCCGCTGACTTACTGGCTTACTTTCTGGCCGCCGCCGCGCTGCAGTTTGTGGCGGAGTGATATTGTTTCCGTGGAGGCAAACGCCGCGCGGGTTGGATCTGTGTGGCGTGTTTTCACTGGCATTTCATTAGCAGCCGCGTTGGTATTCATTATTGTCCATATGCTATGCGGCTGTTGTTTTTGTTTCACCGAGAAGAAACAAAAACAACAAAAATCAGTGGCATTTCGTGGCAGGCATTGCGGATGTGGCTTCAGCAGCTCGATGAAATATGCCGATGACTACTATGCACGCGGCGGGCGGGCGCGGCTGCGACGCGCCAGGAATGCGGCTTGCGCTGCCATTAACGCCTCGGGCCGCGTCGCCTCGCACCGCACAGTGGGCCAGAGGACCGTTGAAGGCGGAAAAAAATCTAGCCGCGTTTTGAGCTCCAGAGTCGCCTAACAGGACTCGAACCGAAAGTGTGACCCCACCAATGGATTCCTCGTTCGGAGAGCAATCCAATGGTGGAGTCACGGTCTGGTTAGGAGTCCCATTAAGCGACTCTGGAGCTCAAAACGCATCGAGAGTTTCGGCCGCGCCTGCGTCGTTCTTCTGGCCCACTGTGCATCGCCACGCCGATCACGCGCGTAAGTTATTCCATTAAAAGCAACGCGGACGACTACAAGTCGCTGTAGAGGCAAGTGTGAGCCGCGGGCAGAGCAGGGCTGGGCCGGCGGCAGAGCAGGGCTGGGCCGGCGGCACAGCGCCCACTGTGACTTCTGCGGTCCGACTCCTCCTCGCCCTCCTGACCTGCTGCTGCTGCTGTGTGTGAGTGTGTGAGTGTGTGTGTGTGTTTGAGCGAGAGAGAAAGAGACAGAGAGAGGAGGGGGACTGTGTGCTGCCACGGCGTTTTCCTGACAGGACGTACAATCACGCTGCGTGTATAGAACAACAAAAATGGAACGAGAAGGACAAAACGCATGGAGAGGGGGGATTTTTCTATCTCCGCTGTGTAAACGGCACCGCCCTCCTGGCCGACACGCACGCGCGCCAAACAAAGGGAGCGCGATAGAAACAGAGATAGAAGGGGGCGGGGCGGGGCGCCACGGTGTAGAGACGGCAACAGTGGGCAGCAGCTTTATAAGAGAAGCCCACATCAGGGTGATACATTTCACGCAAGAGTGCGGGGTCAGAGTGTTCTGCGGCGGGTTTTAGTAGTACTTCGTCTGCCGGGGAGTAGAGGTGTTCTCCAGAAGCAACGAGCACGTCTCGCAGCGCCTCGAACCTCGGCACAGCTCTCCACGCTGGAAAGAACCGACCCCGCGCCTAGTCGCATAGCGGCCTGTCGCCCTGGGGGCCTTCGGGCTCCTGCAGGTGACAGCCCCAGCCACGGGGAACGAATTCCGGGCGATTCCGGCCGCGCGGATTTAGAGACAGCTTCAGGGAGGGGGGGGGGGGGATGTCAAAAAAGTTGCCTACTTACGGGGCGCAAAGTGCGAATTTCTTCCTAGCTTTCAGGCGCCTTCAGGGCGTCCGGGGGAAGCACCCCTCCTGGATCCGCGCCTGTTTCCGGCCGTACGGCACCCCGCACAGTGGGCTGGCGTGCCGATGAGGCGGCTCGGCCCTAACAGGGCTGCAAGGACCGGAATACGCCCTTGCAAGGACCGGAGTACCCGCAGGCCGGGGCGGCCCAGCCCTCCAAGGGCCGGGTCCCTCTGTCATTCTGTCGAACGCAGCGACGCGGCCCGGCGCCCCTCTCCCCGCCCCTCCCTGCCGCACTAGTTGCCGCTCTCTTGTTCCCCGGCATGCAGCAGTGCCCGCAGCCGTCTCCGTTTCAAAGCGCGCGAGCGGTGGCCCCGCTCAAAGCCCCCACGGTGCCTGGCTGTGTCGCAGTGTGGCCAGGAAACGCTTTGATTGAGCTGTTTGAACCCTGCTGTGGTGGTGGGCGTTCATGTCTACTCGAGTGGCTGGACACTGCAGTTGGACATCGACAAGGTGCCATGTCAAGTCCCACTTAATGCATTTCCGGAAATTTTATTCCAGTCTAAGCTGCGGGTTTAGCGTGAGGTACGTATGTCTCATTGTTTCTTCAGGCCAGCTCCGTTATGGATCAATTAATGGGTGGGGATTAGAGTGGAGGGGCCGCGATCGGTATGGCGTGAGGCTGCGGGCGAACCGTCATCTCGGGAGATTTGGAGGACTGGTGGGGCGGCTTACCGAGTAAGGCAAGGTGAGAAGGGGAGGGAGGGGGTTCGCGCCGCTGTGGCAGCCGCCCTGATAATCATGTACACTTTGCGAACAGTCCAGGGACCCATTCCGAAATGACCTTTCTGGCTCCCACAAAATCGTGCTGACATTAAATCTTGTGGTTAAAACGTTAATGAATTGAATTTCGTGACCATCCGGATTTGGTGCGATGGAATTCCTCTTTTGATGCCCGCCCGCAGCCTCTGCCGACCCGGCGCGGCACGCAGAGTGCGCAAAAAGGACTGCCGGAAAGGTTATTCAGGGAACGGATCCGATTCGTCCCCTTATCTATGCAAAACACCAGGGGGCGCCAGGGGGCCGCGGTCGCGCCCCGCTGCCGCCCCCGGCCGCCGCGGACAATATGGAGCCAGCGGCGGCGGTGCCCGAGACCCTGAAGAATGCTTCTCATGTTTTGTCTTTCAGGCGAGGTTCCGCGTAATCCGAACTTATTCAAAGGCGCCAAAACAGCAACAGAATTAAAAACAATTTAGAAACCAAATTTGCAAATTACTTTGTAATTAAGCGCACGGAAATGTTTAGAGCCGCTGCTGGAGCGCCGGGAGCAGCAGCGTTTCGCTCGCCTTTGCGAGGCGCGGTGTCAGCCAGGCTGTCCCAGAGACTCCCGCGCAGGCAGCCGCGCAGCCGCGCAGCCGCGGCCCCGAGGAGCACGTCACCGCGCCGCGTTTCCTCGACATGGTGGCAAACTTGCAGCGCGACTGCGAAACGCGGTGAGCGCGATGAAAACAAGCCCGTGAATCGCGCACTCCGCACGCGCCACAACAAGTTGTTGAGGCACAAGGCCGCCCCACAGTGGGCCCGAAGACCGGCGTAGGCGGCCAAAATTTAAGCCGTGGTTTGAGCTCCACAGTCGCTTAACTGGACTACCGAACGTTGTGACCCTACAATCGATTCCTTGTTCAGAGAGCAATCCATTGGTGGGGTCACACGTTCGGTTCGAGTTCCATTCAGCGCCTCTGGAGCTCAAAACGCGTTAAAAATAATTTCGGCCGCCACTACCAGTTTTCTGGCCCACTGTGCGCCCCAAGCCCAGGCCGTGCTAGGCCGACCAACAGTAGCTCGTCGCGCTCCATCCAGAACCACGCATCGAACAAAGGAAGGCCCACCAGAACGACTCCCGGGGATCGGGCAGTAATTAGCCGGCCCTCGTTTCGCGTTTTATGCTGGTGTGCGTGTTCCCCGCAATAAAGGCGCAGTGCGCTGGATGCTGCTCGAGTTGCCGGGCAGCGCGCGGTGGCCCACTGTGTGGCGGTGGCGCGAGCGGAGGAGGCCAGCCGTTAAGAGCCAAGCAGCGGTGCCGCCCCGCCCCTCTCCTGGCGATACCTTTTGTGGAGGTCTCTAGCAAGTTTTACTCAGAAGTACGCGTTTATCGTTCGTCTTCCTTTCGCCAGCAGCGAGTCGCGTTCATGGGTCGCCACATAACTGCCGAGGCGGCAAGGATGTCTGCCCGCCTGCCTGCCCGCCTGCCTGCCCGCCTGCCTGGGCGGCGTCGCTTTAGGAAGGGACCAGCCAGTGACTCACAGAGCACGCTGCTGGTCGTCGTCGCAGCGGTGCCCTATAAATATTTAAACTGCATGAAATTGGAGATGCAAAGAAATGATAAGCAATGACGGAGGGACCGAGGGACGGCAAACAAAGCAGTCGGGCGGGCAAGCAAAGGACCGAGGACGAGATCACCGTCAGCCTTACGTCAGCCCGCATCGCCGGCCAGCTCCGCGGAGACAGTGGCGCATGCCGGCTTCCAGTTACCACTGGCAGCGGAAACCAGCGGGACAACTCGTGCGTCCAGTCAGTCTCTTCCTGACCCCACTAAAAAAAAGACCCAAAAATCCCGTTCGATCCACGTTGCTCTGAGACGTAGATAATGTCGATACTCCAATATCTTGTTTATTTTTTATTTTTGCCGCTACAGCTTGCGAGCGTGCCTCTAGGTTCCTCGCTCCCGGCCATGGCGAAGAAAGTTGCGAGGACGGTGGGTCGGCTGGCCCCGGCCTGTGTGGCGCGGATGATCGAGTTCTAATTACGGCGCGAGTTAGCACAAACTGAGCAGCGACGCGTGGCGCGCGTGGCCGGCCCGTGCGGCGTGCTGCCCATCACCTCGCCCCGGGCTTGATGCGATAGGATGAAGGAAAAATCACAAACGAAAGGGGGGAGGGGAATCTTCGAAGAAAAAAAAATGAAGAGCAGGTAGTATAAATATGAAGAATCCATAAAGTTTTTAGAGGGGTCCTGCTGGCGCTAAACGCGGCCCTCCTTAGCTCGCTGGCTCGGGGCGCGCACCTCGCCGATAGCGGGGCTGGCGGGCGGAGCGCTGGCAATCTTGTTTCGGAGGACTGTAGCCGTCGCAGCGCAGCCTAGTTTGGGAGGGCCTTGTGCTGGAGCGGGCGCGCCCCTGGGCCGGCCCTGCCGGGCGGAGGGAGCCCCGATAATGACTCCTTCGCGGACACCGCCACCACGACCGCCACCCCCTCGTCGCCGTCGACCTGCACCCCTCCAAGCGCCCCCCATCGGCACCACAGCCGTCCGTGCGACGACGTTTTTCGCCAAACCGCTTCCTTCTGCCTCATCTCCCCCACGGGGGGCTTGACGGAGCAGGGCACGGAGCGGCATGGCCTTCGGAGGGTGCAATCAACGGACTCACGCCATCGACCCACCTCGAGCCCCACGATGCGCCGCGTCACGCCGCGCAACGTGTGTGTGTGTGTGTGTGTGTGTGTGTGTGTGTGTGTGTGTGTGTGTGTGTGTGTGTGTGTGTGTGTGTGTGTGTGTGTGTGTGTGTGTGTGTCTGTGTGTGTGTCCGCGCGATGGCCATTTGCTTTCGAGCCATTGCCCCTGAATGCCAGCCGGACCAGCGGACGGCAGATTCGACCAAATCAATTGCGGCCGGTATTGCGACCCCCGCGGCGCTGCGGCACCTTTAAGTGGCGAAAAAGGTGGGTCAGTGGAGGAAGAGCGAGCGGTGGGGTCACACGTTCGGTTCGAGTCCTATTTAGCCTATTTAGCGCCACTAGAGCTCAAAAGTTTTCGAGGGTCGCGACCCGAAAACATTTTTCCGCGACCCCGAGGACGGGAGTGGACTAGACAGCCGGCGTGCAGCCAGCGTCGCTCTGCCGCCACCTCGGTGCCGCTGGGACCTCGCTGAGACCTCACACAGTGGGTCAGGAGACCGTTGAGGCGTCCAAAATACCGGACGCGTTTTGAGCTCCTGAGTCGCGAAATGGGACTCAAATCGAACGTGTGACCCCCCCAACGGATTGTTTTCCAAACGAGGAATCCATTGGTGGGGTCACACGTTCGTTTCGAGTCCCATGTAGCGACTCTGGAGCTCGAAACGCGTCTAGAATTATGGCCGCCTCAACGGTCTTCTGGCCCACAGTGCCTCGGCGGCTGCTGCTCGCTGCCTCGGCCGAGACGCGACGCCTTCCTGATTACGCGTCGGACAAACACGGCTACAATCACAAAGAAAACTGGACCCTCAGCCGCTCGCGGAAACACGCGCTCATCCGTGCTGCGTGCTGCTCAACATTCCCCTTAGCGCAGTGCTTGCGAAGGAAAAAAATAAAGCTTGGGCAGCACTATAACAAAAGAAAGAAACGCCTCGTCAACGCCAAGGCTTTCCGCTGCCGTGAACGACGGAATAAGGAAATCGCATTGCCTGCAGCGGTGCAATAACTAACTAGTGCTGTATTTGTGCTGGCGCGACGCCGAGCCACCAGGCGGGGCGTTTCGCTTCGATCCCCGCGCAACGGCACATGCGGAGAAAATGAAGGCAACAAAGTGGACGTCTTTGTGACTACTTGTCTTTCGGTATCGCTGGCCGGGCCGAGGGCCGAGCCGGGGGCCGAGCCCAGGGCCGAGCCCAGGGCCGAGCCCTTTCCCGTGGCGGTCCAGATTACGACTGCGACTGGCCGCGACTCGGGATTGGATGCCCTTGCTCCATGCCTCCCCGATGCCCTTCGCGGGGCCCTTAGATCCAACATGCCTGATAAACTAAACAGTGTCCATAAACAAAGGACGCAAACAACCCAAGTTTGCAATTTTTTTTATTGGACCGGACGGTATAATTTGTCTTCGACGCGAGTAAAAACAGGCGGACCATAAAAAGCGAGCAGGAAAACAGGGTGAGCTTCGAACTAGAGCTTATCTTATGTCAACAAAAGCTGATCGCTAGGCGACTGGGTAGCTGTGGCACATTTCTGGTTAGGTCCGTACATCTACATGCATCTACTATTTAAATCCATTCCAATCTCGAATTAATGGTCATTGATGTTTATCCAAGTTCCCATGGAAATCTATGAAACCTCTTTTACCCGGGGCACCACTGGGGAGAGGAAATGCCCAGGAGACAGGGCTGTCATGTGGTTTGGAGCGTGCAGCGCTGTGGCGCAGCCAAGACACGCCGTGTATCAGCAAGCACACCGCAGCTCTTGTCGACCCGTTCCTGGCAGCTCCCCGTCCTGATTGGCTTCAGTACAAGGTTGCGCCACACAGACGCACGCTCACAGACACACACCGACTCACGCACACACACGCTTTAAAGACTGCCGCAGACGAGGGGAGGGGGCGTCGCGAGAAGGCGGCAGCAGCAGCACCCCGGAAAATCGGGAAAGATAAAAGGAGTGCGGGGGAAGGGGGAGAACAGAGAAGACAGCGTTGAGGATCTTCCATCCATCAGGCTTTGGATAAGCGACGGGGGCCTCAGCAAAGAGAGGGGAAGGGGGGCAAGGTAACGCGGCGCTCCCCGGCCCGTCCGGCCCTTCCTACACCAGTACACTACTTCATCCTTGTCCCACTTCTTCCAATTGGCCATCTCCGCTGAAGTGGCAGAGAAAAATGGATACGCCTCACACGCGACTTCCTTGATGAAACGGGTAAACAAAGGGCCGTCTGCCGCCGCTGTTTTTTTTTCTTTTTTTTTTGTTTTTCTTTCGCGCGCTGTGGCGGTGTCGCTTTTATTTACTGTGAAATTGGCCCATGATTTGTTGGTGTGGTGCTGCTGCCCCTCAGCCCAGCGCCTGCGTGTGTTTGTTTGTGTGTGTGTGTGTGTCTGTGTGAGACACACACAGAGAGAGAGAGAGAGAGAGAGAGAGAGAGAGAGAGAGAGAGAGAGAGAGAGAGAGAGCGTGTGCACCTGCATGCGCCTTATCTCCGACGTCATCGCTGGACAAGCTGTGTCTCATGGCCTGGCCGCGGGCGGCAAGGGCAGCAGCCAGATAGCGGAGGTACTCGGAGGACGACTTTGTCGCGATAGCCGATATCGGGTGGCCCGGCGGCCCGGCGGCCCGGTGGCCCCAGCGCCACTAAAAGCTTCCGGGACAACGCGGCCCTGGCATCGCGCAGTCTGTGCCGCACTCCGCGCCAAACGCACGTTTTTTTTTTTTTTTTTTTTTTTTTTCTCACGGTTGAAATTCATGTTTAAATGGAAAAGATGGATGATTGGAATCAACTTCCATTGGGCATCGATTGGCTGAATGAGTTACTTATACCGTGGAAAATTGGACGCTACTCTTCAAACTCTTCGATTGCAGGGTCGACTTCATGCCAGTCAATTATGAGAAAGGCCAAAGTTCAAGTGCCATCGTCGAGGGGGAAACAACTGGCCAAAAGAATGTACACCAAAAATTAAATTTTAAAAGTTTCGAAAAATTTGAAACATTTTATTGAAAAATTTGAAAAATTTTGAAGACACAAGAGAAATTTTAAAAAATGGAACTCTACACCCCCTCCCCAGTCTGAGTGGGGAGGCCTCCTGCTTTACTTCGGTGTTCGGGATGGGAACCGGTGCTATCAGGTAACTGGGGTTAATCCGATCCAGCGACTTCGATATCGTACGCCGGGGGACCCAGTAGGACCCGAGGACGCCGACACGCCTCAAACATGGGCAGAGTAGAGTAAGGCAGAGACGATAGAGAGACAGAGAAAGAAAGAAAGAGAGAGAGTAGTTTTGGGAGCTTTTGTTTGCGCGGGCTGGTCGGTACCCAAATGGTACACCCGCTGTCCGGCGCTCCCAGACCCGAACATGCAGTCAGTGGGCCAGCTTCAAAGGACTTATCAACTCCATCCGACGAATCGGAATGGACCCACTCGCGACCAATCTCGAGTGGCTGACTCGATCGGGGATCGAACCAGTGCCGAGGCCAATCCGCCGAAGCGGACTGCTTTTTAGACACCCGGGTGTAATGGCCTGGATTGAGCCTAGACCACTACACCACCCTGACTTGCACGTCTGCCGAGTGTCGGACGACGGGTTTGAGTCGCAGTGGGAGGAAGCCAGTCGAAAAATGAAAGGAAACTTGGGGATTCGATCCCCGGACCTTGAGGTCGGGGTCGGACGCCTTTACGCCCTCAGCCACCACGGCTCATGTTTGAAGCCGATTGAAGCGGGCTCTTGACGTGACAATGAACAGCGGTCAGAGAAAAAAGTTGTGAAGTAACAAGATTTGAACCGCCGATCCTCGTACCGGGACACCGACGCGTCGACACCTCCAGCCACCACGGCAGGTGAAAGTTGATGCTGTGGCTTTGAAGCACACTGGGGAGGGCAGTGAAAAAAAATAAATGCTGGAAGTTGAACCTAGGACTTGAGGGTCCGCTTCGGTGATGTTGGCCTCGCAGTGACCCCTGGATAAGCCAGTCGAAAAAAGGTGAGGAACGTGGGGATTTAAACGCCCGTCCCTACTCGTGAGGCCCGATGCCTCATAGATCTCAGCCATCCGCAGTTGATGCGGGAGTACAGCTCACATCAGCTTTGTTGGCCATAGGTTACATTCGAAGCCTCTACATACACATGGTTTCTCGGCTTACAAACCAGATGATGCGAGCCGTGGTCTACAGTCCCAGGGTCTTCGAAAAAAAAAATTCTCAAATTTTGGCAATTTGACAAAAATTTGCAATTTTACAAAAAATTTTAAAAAAAATTCTAAAAATTTCCAAAAGTTCAAAAAATTTCAAGAAATTTTCTAAAACGTACACAAAAATTTTAAGTTGTTTCCCCCTCGGCCATCGTTTCCTGATGATTACCAACTACAGTCGGTTTCGAGCAGGTTCTGATAGTTATTCAAGAAAGTCATGACCCGGTTAGAGCAGTTGGTTAGTTCACCACTCGTCCGCCCGCCGCGACTCGGTCCGCACTGGTGGTGTAGGTTCGAATCTCAAACGATACTTTAATTTTCCCCACGACCGCGTGCGTCCGGCGCCGAAGTTCACTCGAGTTGCCGAACTAACTTTTGGCGGCGCCGCAATGGCCCGCTGCAGCGCCACACGTAAGTCCTCATCTCCTTGATTGCGGCGTGAATGCCGGCCGGACAGCTGTTGCAGTGAGACGGTGGCCACTGCGGCCGCCAGTTCGCTTTCGCTTCGCCCCGTTCGTGACCGCGCGCTGTTAGCATTCATTTTTCGGACGGACTGAAGAAGCTTGCGTCGGCAGACTGTGCAGTGCGCTTCCCTGGACCAGCAGCACCCTGTCGTGGACCACCCGCGGGGGAAAAAAATATGGACGGAGATTAATTATCTGGCAGTTGTTTTTAAAGGCCTCACGCGCTCCTTTGTTTGGACGAAAATAAAACAAATGAAATAAACCTTGACTCTCTGAAGGTAAGGAGGCGGCAGTGCCGGGGGCGAGGCCTGCCCTTGGCGCGCCTGCCCCTTGGCGCGCCTGGCCTCAAGGGCGAGCCGGACGACGAGGGCGGCGCCGAGGCCCCGGCGTCCGGTGACAGGGATGCGGCCGGACAAGCAGGCCGCCGAGCAGGCCAACTAGCAGGTGGTCAGGATGATGACGTCATTAGCGGTCGCGGGGCGCTCCTCAGCTGGCCGCTGTGGCGTCCGCCACTTCCCGGAATTGGAATCCGCCAACATGATTTATGGCGCGGCCTCTCCATGTAGTCCCAGGCGGCGGCCGGGCGGCCGGGAAGCTCAGGCGCTGGACGCCGTCAAGGTTCATCAGGCACGCGGCGGCGGCGGGTCGGCGAGATGGACGGGCCGCCGCCTCCAGTCGCTGCGAGGCACAGCAAAGCCGGATCAATTATGAAGAGGAAGTAAACGCAGCTAATTCGCAGGCTGGCCAACTTCCGCGAGCGGCACCGCACAGTGGGCCAGACTGGTGGAGGCGGTACAAATCCCGGACGAGTTTTGAGTTTCAGCCCACTGTGTGGCGCGCTGCTGGACGCGGCTAGCGCGGCTAGCGCGGCTAGCGCCTGCGAGGTAGGCCGCGCTTGGCACTCCGCCGCCGCCGCGTTGCCTATGGCGCTGCGCACAGGCGCTACAGGCTGTGCGACGCGTCGCAGACCCGACGCGGGCAGGCGCTGGCGGAGGGTTGTTGCGTGTGATTGATGAGCGGCGTGCTTTGATGAAGTCGGCAGCCGTCTGGCCGGGAGGGAAGCAGGCGAAGCAGGGCATGATGGTGCTCGTTCTATCATCTGGGTGCAAGTCAAGTTGGCGTCGCGGCGGCGTCGCTTCCCGGCTCGAGTTGTACCACCTAGATCGGCGCGGTGAATTTCCTGTTCGGCACGTGGCCGCGAGACCAACGCCGCAGCGAGGCAGGTGCCGTCAGCACGTCGGCGGGCTCGCCATTAGCAAGCTGGCGCTGCCGTCCGCGAGGTGACCGCGCCACCGCAGCAAAGGGCCGCCATCCCACACCACCCTGAGGGCGGCCCTAAGGGACGCGCTGAGAACGTCTTCGCGCCGTCGTCCTTCGCCGTCAGTCCCTTTCGCCAGGGCTATGCCTGTGCATTCCGCCCAGATGGAGTGTGTTTACCGAACGTGGCCGCAGCCCGCCCTGGGGCAAGTACCTTGGCCAGGGACAGTGGCGCAGAGCAGCGGCCTAAGGCGCGGGCATTGACGGACTGCGGGCCGGAGAGAAATCTATTGGTGGGGTCACGGTCACACGTTCGGTTCGAGTCCCGTTTAGCGACTCTGGAGCTAAAAATGCGTCTAGCGTGCTGGCCGCTTGCGCCGGTCTTCTTACCCACTGTGCAGTGCCGAGAACACCGGCCGAGGGAACGGCTGCGTCATGGGGCGTACATTTTGAGCCGGCCTCATTTCAAGCAAGCCCGCGACATTGTTCGACCCAAACTGCCAGAACGTCCCCGCGGAGCTGGTGAATAGAGGCAGCGAGCTGTCCCACCCCAGCCCGCCTCGCTGCGGCCGAGTTGGCCCGCCGGAATCTCATGAACGCAAAGAGGCTTCTGGCGGCCGCGCTGCCGGCCGGGCCGCCTTGCGTCGAGTCCTCGGTCGGCCATCGCTCCGCGCCGCCACTGCTGCCCGGGTCCGTAATCATAGAGACGTTGGCCTGCCTCCGGGCCGTTTGTCTTCATCGCCGCGCGGTCCGGGGCTCCGGGGCTCAAGCCACTCGGCCGCCGGAAATGAAGGCCGGAAAGGCGCGGAAAAAAGGGTGGGAACAGTTGAATGCGCGCGCGCACACCCAGCGCTGACCATCTGCGACTTTAATGAAGTTATTGCTTTTCTTTCCTGCCGACCCTTGGTTTGATTTATGTCCGCCTCGGCCTCGGCCTTCTCAACAGTTTATATATAATATCCCCCTTCGGCAACGGAACGGGCGCTTACGACTCATAAAGTAGCCGGAAGCGGGCGGCCTGCCGCGCGTTCGGCCGCGGCGCGCTCCGTCTGTTCGTCGCGGCCGGCCCGGCCCGTCGCCCAACACGTAATCCCAGGTCCGGCGAATAATAAAACGAATTTATGGCGCAACCAACCGCCAGCTAGACGCAGATTCATCGTGTCAGATGACACCGAAGGAGCTGCGCTTCCGCCGTCCTCCGCATCGTCGTTACTCTTGTTTCCGCGCGCGTTTTGAACTTCCCCGCGCGCGTGTCGTTGGTGGCGCGGAGAGTTATCGGCGGCCTGGCTTGCTTGCACTGCGGTGCAAGGCTGTTTGCACGTGTCCCCGCGGGGATGGGTGGGTGGGGGGGGGGGCAATGAATGAGACGGCCGGACGGAAGCAGCGCTCATAGCTCAGCCCAGTCCGCGCCGGTGATTTACACATCACCGGCGAGATTTAAGGCCTGAAGATCGCGACGACTTAAACCCCTCCGCGGCGTCGGCGGCGCCCCCTCTGGCTATCGCCCTCTCTCCAAATGGCGATGAGGGGAGGGGCGGGGGGTCGTCTATTGCCACGCCGACCCAGCAGGCAGGCAGGCGGATTGCAGGCCGAGGAATTCGCACTGACCGCAGCGATTAATTTAGTGTCGCCCCGCCCCGCTCCGCCGCGCCCCGCCCCGCCCCACCACGCCCCGCCACGCCCCCTGCGCCGTCCATCCTGGGACGAGCAGGTGACCCGGGGGGCTGCAGCAGGGCCCGCCGGGCGACGCGACGGCGAGTTATACGGGCGGTGGATGGAGGAGGGTCGGCCGAGGTTGAGCAGGGGACCCGCTGCTTAAGTAGCCGGTCCGTGCCGGTGCAGCCCGGCGGCACCGCCTCCGCCGCTTTCTGCCTCGGAATGGATTCTCTCGCCGACATCGGGAGCGGTCCACATTTTTTTTTTCAAGGGCTTTCGGTCTAGATTTGTTCCCCGAGCGCGCTGAAGCCCCGGCAAAATCATTTAACCCTCTGCGTGTTGCAGTGAGTACCTCCGACCGCGGCGCTGCTAAGACCGGCCAGGCCCCTGCTACAGCACGCGGGGCACGAGGCGCTGGGGTCAGCACGGCCCCGACGCGGTGCCCCCGAGGACGGCCGCAGCGCAGCAGCGCGCACATGCAGGCCGCCATCCTGGAGGGGCGACTCCGTCTAGGAGGCCGCGGCCTGAGCCCGGCAAAGCAACAAAGCAGCAAAGCTGCTCTGGGGGCTGTCGCTTCGCTCGCTTCCCGTCGCCATGACGCCACCATGACGTCACCCAGGCGTGGGATTGGCAGCTCAGTGACGGCGGCCAGGGCGCCGCGACGCCGCTGTATCGGCGGCCGCTTTGTTGGATTGGGGGGGGGGGGCGTCCTGGGACTTCATTTATCATGGAATCCCTCGTTCGCGTCGTTGCGGCGGCCCCGGTGCTCCGGTAAGGGTTGCAGACGGCGCACATCCTGCTTGGCGGCTGCGCCTCCCACCCGGGCGCCCCGCCGCCGCCGCCGTCGCGCTCACTGTGAAGCCTTTGAGGCCCTCTTTGTGGCGGTCTGGAGCCAGCCATACTGCTGCCGCTCAGCCGCACCTTATGAAGCCGGGCCTCTCTGATTAATTGCGAAGAAGTGGTTTGTGACACAACCACGTGCTTCGCAACTTGTGATGTTGGCAAGGTTTCGCGGTGCTGCCCGCGGCCATCACGTTCTTTGAGTGTGCCTGCCGCCCCCCTCCCGTTCCCACGATCGCCGCGGACGGCCGCGGACTCGCTGCCAGCCGCCCTCGGCGACAAGCCTCTTAGCATGGACTGGGCGTGATTAAAAATTGAACGCGGACCGCGCGCGCCGCCGTCGGAGTCTCCCTCTCTCACTTTCTGCGGACATCCAGTCGCTCCCTCTCCCCGTGGACCGCTCGCAACACTCTTTTTCCTTCCGTCCGCAGCTGCTGTTGTTGCCCGCGTCTTGGCGTCGTGGTTCGGGGCTTTACTTACCGAATGGAAATAATCCCTCTGTGAATTCATTCCCCGCGCGCCTTCTTTTTCCGGCCGCTTTGTTCTGCCCCCTCGTCGTCGCCCGGCAGCGGCAGCCCTGGCGCACGGTGGGCCAGACGACCGGGGCAGGCGGCCGAAACTCTATGCACGTTTCTATACGCCCGCAGTTGACAGCGCCGGCGGTGGTGGTGCGGGCGGCGCGGCGCGGCAGGCTGAAGGTCGAGAGGGTGTCACACTGTCACCTACCGAAAGTCAGGCGGCGTGCGGCGTAAGCCCGATCCGAAGTTCGGATAGTCCCAGCTTGAAACTTGCGGTAGTATCAGCTGCATCTCTCGCTCGCTCTCTCTCTCTCTCTCTCTCTCTCTCTCTCTCTCTCTCTCTCTCTCTCTCTCTCTCTCTCTCTCTCTCTCTCTCTCTCTCTCTCTCTCTCTCTCTCTCTCTCTCGTTAAGCGCCGCCCTCCACACACCTCGCTCGGTGGGGGCCACCTGCTGTTCGAGGCACTGCGCCGCGCCCCCAGCGCCACGCAGGCACATGTAATGCCGCCAAGTTGGGGCGGGGTGGGCCGGGGCGGGGTGGGCCGGGCCGGGGCGGGCCGGGGCCGCGGCGGAGCCATCCGAAGGGACTTGGCGACAACTTCCAGCCGCGCGCTCGAACGTGCAGCGGCAAAAATGACTTGCCGACAACTTTTGCGTGCGAGGATACCGTACGAATGGAATGAACCAATTTTATAAAACGCGCCCTTCGTCGGCGTTGTCGAATCATGTCTATGTGTGTGCGTGTTCGTGCAACACGCTCTCATATCCGGAAAAGGATGGAAGCCGTGTCCTTTTTTAGCAGATGATACCTTCACACCTCACATTTCATTTCAACATACTTAAAACTACTATACACATGAAGGTGTCAGCTTGCTTTTACTATAGATATTAGTAGGAGCGGGCAGTAAGGGGCGGACCATGTCTGCCTGCCTGCCTGTCGCTCATCCGCGCAGCGGCCGGGCGTAAACAATGGCACCCCCTCCTCGCGCCTGCGCGGAAAATTGACAATCCCTCCCCGCCTGCCACGTCACAAAGGGTGACTCGGGCGGGCCTCGGCTCTGCTCAGCTCGTGCCGACTTCGGCGCCAGCTCGGCCTCGTTCGGACGATAGCGATGCAGCGCGGCACTGCTATAATAAACACACGACAATACCAAACGAATATCATCGAAAGAAAACCAAACGAGTATCATCTGCTTTCATTAACGTTCGTTGAATGAGATTTTTTCTTCTTCGTCAATAAATTCTAAACTCAAATTCGCCCGCCGCGTCGCTCGAACTCATTCATCCGTCCATCTCTCTCTCGCTCCTCGTCCGTCCGCCTGCCCTCCTTGTTTCCGGCCTGAGTTACGAGGCCCATAACGACACTCAGACGGCCAGGGCGCCGCATAGCGCCGTGTACTTGTTGAGGTTCGTTAACCTTCTATGTGTGTTTGGCGAATATGTCGACGCATAACTCGCTCAGTCGCAGCGCGGGCATCTGCACCTCATGGCCCAGTGCGAGAGAGAAGGGGGGGGCCATCAAGTGCAAACAGCATCGGCCCGAAACAAAGACAACGAATGAGGGGCGCGAGTGGCCGTGGCGGGCCGCGCAAAAACCACCGCCGCCACTGATACTCAACGACCCATTTAACGATTCGTGGGGCCGCCGCACTCAACGACAATGATGAGTAACTCAGTCGACGTGGAGAGAAAAAGGGGGGGACGCGCCGATGACCGACACTGATGGACTGGCGCGCCTGGGCGCCACAGTTGTTTGTTTAGCAAATTGATTCTTTGGAAACAGCAGTCTCATTGAGTGGCGCTACCGCAGCCTCATTGCCAGCGGCCGGGCTACCGACCGACGCCCTCGCGGGTTTCTGGCTCCCTGGCCTCGCGACCGGGTTAGACTGCTCCTCCCGCTGCCGGCAGTCAGGCAGCCGGGCCAGGTGGCGCCGCGCAGACCGAGCTGGCGGCGTCTAATTGCCGAAGCGATTCCGGCCGCGTCGCACCCATCCGCGCAGCAAGGCGGAGGCTGGATGACTCCACGCGGCGCGAATCGGTAACAAGGCGGGCTGCACCAGCCGTGCACTCGCGCAGCGCAGCGCAGTTGGCGCGTTCCAGCTAAAATCTATGTTAGTGCGAGTGAGTGTAGGCCGGGCGCGTACAATGTGCAAGAAGTGGCAGACTCCTTGCGAAAATCTCTGCAGGATCCTCCCTCTCGCAGGAGCCAGCAGTGGCTCTGGCGTCAGAGCAGCCGGGGGCAATCAGCGGGGTCGATGCCCCATCATAGATCACTCCTCCCGGGCGCCCCGTCCTCCCCGCAGTTGCCCCGCAGTGGGCCAGAAATTGCCACGTTGGCACGTCCGTCCGCGAGGGCAGGCGGCCGGCCGGCGGGCAGCGTCGTTTCGTCTTTCTTTTGTCTGTCTCCTGTAATGCGTGGCGTGTTTGTTGCAGACCGGGACTTCTGGTACGAGGAGGCGCGCGCGTCGCTGCGGCAGCGGCTCAGCCTGGCCGGGCAGACGCGGCCCGCGCCCCGCGCCAAGAACGTCATCCTCATGGTGGGCGACGGCATGGGCGTGTCCACGGTGACGGCGGCCAGGATCCTGCGCGGCCAGCGGCAAGGCCGGCCCGGCGAGGAGGCCACCCTGGCCTGGGACCGCTTCCCCACCGTGGGCCTGGCCAAGGTAGGAGAGGAGGCGCCACCAGATATTACTCTGTTCGGCGCGCAGATCAATAGGCCCTCGGGGCACGCCAAACACGAGCACCAATTTAGGGCCGTTTTATTCTGTGTATGGCAGAAATAATTACACCGGACCAGTTTTTTCTTTCTTTTACTGTTAACGTTTTTTTTTCCATTTCTTTATCGCTGAAAAGAATCGACAAAATGCAGAAAATTGGAGACGCGGCGTCATGTTTCACGCCCGGCCGTCGAGTTCGTGGGCCGGCGCGGCGGTGAGGGGATGTGGGTTCGACTCCACTCCACGCACGGCGGGGCCCTCGCCACAGAAACGCGGCGGGAATGAGGGGAAAATTGAAAGAAAAAAAAAAATGGAAAAGCTGAAATTCACGCGGTTCACGGCTCTTTCGGTGCATGTGACTTAGCCTAAATTAGAGAGCTAATGCAATTACTGGCGCCACCCAGCCAGCTCGGTGGCACTTCCTCTCCCTCTCCTCCTTTTGTCTTGTTGTTTCGATTCACCAGACAATGTGTCCGCTTGTGAGTGTGTGCGTGTCGGGTTTTGTGTGAGTGCATGTGTGTGTGAGTGTGTGTGAGTCGCAGGTGTGCGTGAGACGGTAATCCCCTAACCGCAGGTCTTTGTGGGAGGCGTGTGACTGCGTCGTTTTGTCACTCCAGGTCACGCCTTCCTCCCCCTTCCGTTCTCCTTCGTCGCACTCTTTTCCCTTTCTCCTCCAGCCGATTGATTCCCCGAGTCTCAACTGCGGGCCGCGCCCCGGCCGCGCCTCTTCGCTGCTGATTGGAACGCGGTGGACAAATGGCGTGATTGGAATGATAAGGAACACATAGTGTGACAACATGTGCGCCAGATTAAAGGAAGCCCTCTTCTTCTTATATTTCTTGCTCCCCCCCTGCTTCTTTTCCAATTTTTTTTCTTGTGTCAAGTCCATGAAGAAAGAGATTTTTTTACGCGACATCGAAATTTTTACACTACCCTGATCAAGACGCAGCGGCAGAACTTGGTTAGAATAATACTTGTCCGGCCGGGCTGTAGTTACCCGAGCTCTCTGGGGGCGCGACTCTAGTGAGCGCCGGGCCTGTTGAGGAGCTGTCTCTGCCGGGCCGTGACTGTGGCCGCGCACGCCGGGTCTGGTGATGGATTAGCTCAAGGGGGTGCTCTAACCTCGTGAACCTGGTGCAGCAAGGGCACGTAGGGCTGGGTGACACGCGGCGAGCGTGAGCACTCACTCTACGCTTTTATTGCAGACACACACATACACACAGGCGCGCGAGTGTCGGTGTGTAAGAAGGGCGCACACAAGCGCAACAAGGCGCCCTTCTTTCCCCCCCCCACTTCCTTCCCTCACTAACACACGCGCATACAGCATCCGATGGGCAGTTTTCCATACACAAAATAAACCTTGCTTCTCTCTCGAGGCGGCGCGTGCAACGTATAACCTGATTCGGCAAACTTTCGCCGCTAAGTAAGTGGTGGTGTGTGCGGCTTTGGGGTCGCGCAGTGCTCCTTCTCCCCCCGCGGGGCTGGCGGGGCTGGCGGGGCTGGCGGGGCTGGCGGGGCTGGCAGGGTCCCCCTCAGGGGCTTCCACTTAGCCGATCGTAAGACAATTGGGGGTAGCTGCTCGTGTGCTCCTAGAGCCCCCCACGCTATCTGTCCGGAGGCATCGCCGCTGCGGTTCGCCCCCAATGTGTTCCCGTCTCTCTTTTTATTCCGCTTTGCCCGCTTTGTTCCTCCGCGCTGTCATTCCGCGTCCGCCCGACCGTTTCTCCTCCCGGCCGCCCTCGCTTTGCGCCGCGGCAAAACGGATCCGACGGCGCCAAGGAAAGTGTTTGCTGTTTTAGCCGAAATGTGCATCGCGTGGCTGAGGATTCGATCGCCGCGAAAAGGAGACCACGGGATGAATAATTCCCTCCCCGCGCCGCCATGCCTCTCTCCGGGCCCCCAGCCTCCACCCCTTGGTCGCCGCAACAAAAGGCGCCGCTGCCCCGGCGTGTTAAAATTCGCACGAACGCGCGCGCGCGCGCCGAGATATAAAACTTTGAGGCGCTCAGATATTTTTAATAAAGTCGCTTTTCATTGCTGGCTGCGCCGGCCTAGCTTGGCCGGCGGTGCAGACGGCCCCGGCCGCGCTGCTCCGGACGGCCTTGGCGCATCTAATAGACTTGTAAAACCCGGCACTGCCCCGCCACCGTGCTGTGTTTGCTCACTTCGGGAGCGGCTGCCGCAAACAGCATCAGATGCCTCAGGGGTGATGGTTGCAGCCGGGCCGAGCCGGGCAGTGTGTAATGTGTGCGTCCGGTTGCGTCTTTCCGATTCCCGTGTGTCCGGTCGTATTTTGTTTGTAGTTTTATTTCGGTCGGTTTCTTTGTCCCCGTCGCCGGCCCTGCACTTGTGAGGCGATGGATTACGCCCCGCCGTCCGCGCCGCATTACGAACGACGCCCGGGGGACGCTGGCGGCGCCCGGAAGGACCGCCCTGGGTCCGCGGCGAACAGTGGGGCGGAGGACCAGCGCAGCGGCCGATCCTCTGGACGCGTTTTGAAAATACTCTGGGAACCCCTGCGCTGATGGGCACTCCCTCACTCCCACACGCTATCCGTGGAATCCAACGTGTCACACTCTAAATGTCTTACGAAAAAATATCCTATAATACAAAGAAAACGAGAGGTAAACAACTTCGAAAAATTTTGTACACCGTTATTTCAAATTCAAATGAATTCACGTTATTTCACGTTATTTCAACGCTCCGCGCATCGTCGGCGGATCGGTTTTGCTTTCCAAGAGGCCCCGCGCATCGTCGGGCCCGGCCGGCCGGCCAGCACGGTGGCCTCCACGGACTGGCCGGCGGCGAGGTTCGGTTCGCTGCGGGCGCCGCCCCATAATGTAAGCGAGTTGTTGTCAAGTTTCCTGGGCGCTGTGAACGAGTCAATCTGACACAGGCGGCAGTGGTTTTACGCCCATCGCTAACTTTTCCGGCCAATGGAAAAGTTCCCGGGGAAGACGCTCTGTGGTGCCTGGCCAGGACCGGTGGCCTAGCGACTGCTAGCCTTGACGTATGCAGGGCGGCGCGGGGAGGGGCAAACTTTCACAAAGGTCGAGCGGAGGGAGGAGGGGGGGGGGGAGTGGGCAGCGGCGGGGGCTGGAGAGAAATAAAGGGATGTAACCTCCCACACAAAACAACGCCTCGGGCATTAGAGCAGGGACAGGGATTTCGGACCACTCATCCCCTGCCTGCTGCTGGTGCTGCTGGTGCTGCTGCTGCTGCTGCTGCTGCTGCTGCTGCTGCTGCTGCTGCTGCTGCTGCTGCTGCTGCTGCTCCAAGGGCAACTTCTTCGGAAAATCAGCTGAAGCGCCGAGTGGTTGGCGGCGGAGTGTCCCTCCTCGATCGGACATGGAAGTTGGCGGTGATTCGGACGCAGCATTTCTCCCCCCCCACCCACCCACCCATTCTGCTCTTTCCTCTGCGGACCTAATTAAAAAACATAAAGACAGAAGAAAAAGGAGGAGGGAAGCTGCTTATAAAAGGGAAGTGGTCCAGTATCGGTGCCGCCGCGGTTACTCCTGTCGGGACAAAGTGCGGACAGCGCTGTAATGCAAAGTGATTATGAAACTGTCTGTGGGCCGGAACGGGCGCGGAGTTCTCTGCAAACTTGCTAAAGCAGATTCCTGCACAGCCGTGTACACCTTGCCCGGCCCGGCGGTGTTTACGGGTGTTGGTGGCGGCAAGACTGTTACGCATCCTACTCCCAATCGCGAGGCTCCGCACTTTCCAACTCGGATCCGCAGAGCTTTCGGCCGCTTAGGGGTCGCGCCGCGGCCCGCTTTGACCTGACACTCATTTTATCCACTCTAAAAATCTTACAAACTATTTTGAGCTGCACAAACCAAAGCTTACAAAGAAAATACTTCGTAACTCACGAACTATTCCTTTAACAAACTAAATAGTTCGTACCTTACATGTGCTCAAAATACTTCGCAAGGTTTTCAGCGTGGATCCCTGCCACGTCGACATATTTGTGTTCTCTTGGACCGATTCTTTGTTGATTGAATGTGGTGGCCCAGCGGACAGGAAAACAACATTCGCGATGAAGGGAGTCGCGGGGTCGGCAAGTTTGAAAATGAGCATGAATGTTGAAGGACTCGGCTGATGGTGTTTGTTCTTGGTTCCAGACGTACAACGCGGACGCGCAGGTCGGCGAGTCGTCGGCGTGCGCCACGGCCCTCATGTGCGGCGTCAAGGCCAACTTCGAGACGGTGGGGCTGGACGCGCGCGCGCGCTTCGAGAACTGCGGCTCGACGTACGCGTCCCGCGTGCCGTCGCTGCTCTCGTGGGCCCAGCAGGAGGGTGCGTGTCCGCGCAGTAACAAAAACAAAGAGACGGACCAACGTCACATGTTGTTGTTGTTGTTGCTGCAGGCAAGGCCACGGGCGTGGTGACCAACACGCGGCTCACGCACGCCACCCCCGCCGCGCTGTTCGCGCACGCCGCCTCGCGCTACTGGGAGGACGACGGCAAGGTGCCCTCCAGCAGTCGGCGCGTGTGCAAGGACATCGCGCGGCAGCTCGTGGAGGACGAGCCGGGCCGCTCCGTCAACGTGAGTCTCCCTCCCTTCACCGTGAAGGCGTCGCCTGGAATGCACAGGAATATCGGCCCATTCCCCCAGAAGATGGTTTTACCGTGTTTCTGTCCATTTTCCTCAGGGTCCCGGGAACGCGATGATTAATTTTTCGTGTTGCTCGCGGCGGTGGGACTGGTCTGACGCGCCCTGGTGGGTCTCCTGCGCGACCGAGGCCGTGATTAGGGGAAATGAATGAATCATCTCCTTGGCTCCGCGGGACGGCAGCAGCGCCCCCTGCAGGTGGGCCGCGAGTGAGGCGCGGCTATCCGACGGCCAGCAGAGTAATTGCTAATCACACTGCGCTCCGGAAAAACGGCCCGGAAAAGCGAACCGGAAAAACAGCCCGAGGCAACCCAAGCCTTTTTACGCGAATAGACCCTCAAACACGGCCAGAATCCAACGTGTGAGGGTACCCAGGGATTGCATTTCGAACGAGGAATCCAGTGGTACTATCACCGCTCGGTTCGAGGCTATATAACTCAAAACGTGGCTAGAGTAATGTCCGGAGTAGGAGGGTCCACTGTTCTGCTCGCCGTGCACCCTGCAGCCTGCGCCATAAAATTGAAGGATCGGCGCGCCGCTGCCACGGTTTGATGCCATGAAACGAAATTAATTATTCGTATTGTTCGGCGGAGATAATTTAGAAACACGCGGACGTTACAATGGCCGTGCCTGCAGTGCACCCAGCGCGCTGCCGCTTCCTCGCTGTGGCCGAGGACCGCGTCGGCGTGGCACAGTGGGGAAGAAGACCGTTTAGGCGTCCAAAATCCCAAACTCGTTTTCAGCTCCAGAGTTACTAAATAGAACTCAAGCTGAACGGGTGACCCCGCCAATGGATTCCTCGCTCGGAGAGCAATCCATTGGTGGGGTCACACGTTCGATTCGAGTCACATTAAGTAACTCGAGCTCAACACGCGCCTAGAATTGCGGCCGCTTCAATGGTCTTCTGACCCACTGTGCGTGGGTGGCACTTGGAACAGAGCACACGAGATGCCGGCTGTCACTTTCATTGGGATAGCAATCAGTGGCCCCTTTTTTGTTCCTTGGCCCCTCAGGCCCTTCAGCCCCTTGGCCTCTCAGGCCCTTTAGGCTGGTAATCGGATATTGTACTACACTGGCCTAGCCGGCCAGCGGCGGCGCGGATTTGACACGGAGAGGAAAAAAAAGAAAGGCGCGGAAAGAAATGAATGAAAAGGAAGGCAAGCCGCGCCGCAGTGCTCGGAGCGTTCCATTTATCACAGCGGGGTCCGAGTTTACATTAATTAGACTTCCTCTAACGTAATTGTTGAAGACTAATAGCACAATACGGGCGCCTTGATACTTTTAGTGCGCCCACCGCGCGGGGAGTTGAAAGGGCGTTGGCGGCGAGCCCCTGCCAAGTGCGGCGTAGGCCGGCCCGCCACGCACGCCCGCCCGCCGCGCTGCCTACCCGCCAGGCGCTCTCCCTTCAAATTGTATCCCTGCGGAGGGCAGGCCGGCCCGGCGCGCATCCTCTCCGGTAAACGGAAAAAGGGCTCTCTCTAAGGTTTCCTAGGTGCACGGTGCTGCTCTCGAGTTGCTCTCGTGCGACATGACACTGCGGGGACTGCCTGCAGCGCTACCTGCCGGGGGAGTGTGTTGCCGTTGGCGCTGCAGCAGTAGACCGATACCGGGAGTCGTTCTCTGTCTCTCTCGCACTCATGGGGGATCCCGTATAGGTGCGAGAGAGAGAGAGAGAGCGATGAAACAGACGCTCGGATACAGACAACGACGGCGGGCTTCACGAGCTTTGTCCTCGGGCAGAGCCAGTGGTGCTTACGGCATGTTGACGAGCCAATGAGCGAGCGCTATGTGCCTCCAGCCAATCACGGCCCGCTGCTTGAGCGTCAGGTGTGCTCGGTGCGCGGCCCGCCCGGCCTGAATGGCCTCGGTGCCAATTAACGACACGCAGCGACCGCGGCAACCGTCGGGACAAAGTCAGTCGCTTGCGCCGCGCGAAGGCAGTGCATGCGCGCGGACGACTTGTCTCGCCAACGCGTTTACTCCCCTGTACTCTGGCCCACTGTGCGGCGGCATTCCTACAGCGGCGGTGCATTTGTGGCTGTTCCTGGGAAATGGAAAAGTCGTCGGCGCTGATGGCGCTCCATATTAGGAGCGCGCTGCCGGCCAAGTTGGGCCGCTGGCCGGCGGCGAGGCCCCTGTCTTTGTAAGATAAAGCTCAACTCGATACGGGCGGTGGCGGCGCGGCCGCTACGGGGAAGTCAGTCAACAAACAACCGACTTTTCATGTGTTTGCTCGGGGAACACTCGTGTATGGAACTTGCCGCCATCGACTCGACGACGACGTCCAGGAGCGGCGCGCTGGACCGGCCAAACTGCGACCGGGATAGGAGAGAGAGAGAGAGTGCGGGGAACTGCGGGCGGCGCGCTGCAGGCGCTGGTGCACAGTGGGAGCAACATAACACCGCTGGAACACCGCACACGGTTTACGCTCTAAAAGAGAACTCGAATCATTCACACAAAAAGAGGACCGGCGGCGGAACGCAAACAACGACGCGCTTTCAACAGCGGCGCGGCACCAGCGCAGCGCACGCGAAACGCGAGACGACGCCGGTCGCTTACCGGGCAAATAATCAGCATATCGCCGCCGCACGCCGCGCTACTGTACACTGTGTGCGGCCCCGCCACGCCTCCCCGAAGAACACGCGGAAGCGGAGACAGTGAGGACGCGGCAGGCAGGCAGGCAGGCAGGCAGGCTGCCGAGCAAGCTGCGGATGATGCTAATAAAAAGACAGGAGCGCCGACTGACGGACGGATTTATTTTCTTCTTCTTTATATTCATAACGCCTGGCACTGTGGAGGAGGCTCTCCGCGGTGCGCGCGAGGCGGGAGGGGGGAGGGGGGATGACGAGGAGCGGGATTAAATTAGGTGTGATGCTCGCGACGCAGCCTGCCTGCAGGAAGCACCGCTGCTGGGAGTGACGGGGCACTCCGCGGCCAACAACAAGCAGGCCGTTGGCCTGGCCAACGCACAGTGGGTCAGCAGACCGGCGCAGGCGGCCAAAACTCTAGACGCGTTTTGAGCTCCAGGGTCGCTAAATGTGAATCGAACCGAACGCGTGACCCCCACCAATGGATTTCTCGATCGGAGAGGAATCCATTGGGGGAGTCACACGTTCGGTTCGATTCCCATTTAGCGACTCTGGAGCTCAAAACGCGTCCGGGATGTTGACCGCCTCCACCGGTCTTGTGGCCTACTGTGCGTTGGTCAGGCCGCGGGCAGCACGCAGTGTGCAGGCCCTGCTCGCCAATCGGCCGGCCTGGCCGTTGGAACCAATGGCGCGCTTCTTATGGACCGCTAATAATTCAGGGCGGGCCCCGCGCCCCGCCGCGCCCCGTGGGGAGGGGGGGAGGGGGGACGCGGCCGACAAGCGCGCCGGCTTCCCCTTCATGGTGCTCCTCTCCTATTACGACTACAGCCGTCCGACACGGGGCTGGGCCGCGGAAAAGGGGGCGGGGAGAGGCGGGGAAACAAGTCGAAAGGTCGACCCAGATTACGGCGGTCGACATAAACTATCGCGAGTTAAATACGAGTGTGTGTACCGTCCCGTTACGCCTTCACGGCCCATTAGAGCAGCCCGAAAAGGGTGGAGGGGATTGGCCGTGCATCGCGCATCGCACTGCAGTGTGGGAGGCGCCGGCCGGCTCACGGTCTTCAAATGCCTCGTCCCAGGCGTTGTTTACTGTGGTCGAGAGAGTATGTGCGTCGACTACAAAGTCCGAGACCAGAGGTTCGAATCCTGCCATATCTTTTGCTGATTCCGACACGCACGGAATCCGACACTCACTGTACAGATCGAGCCTTTCATGGGCACTGCTTCCACAGCATTGCCGTCTCATGTGTCACGGTGGCCAGCGTAGAGTCGTAGAATTCTAAACTACGGTTTGTTTTTTTGTTGTTTTTTTGGAAATTGAAGTAGCCTTCTCGGCCGGCAACGTGTGCATTATGTGCGCGTGGAAAGAACAATGTGTGTCGGCGCGCTGTGGACGCCGCGCCGCCGTTGTGCTCTCTTTGGCCATGGCGACCGAGCCAGCGAAAGGATAAATGAAGCGCCTCTGTTCCGGCGTGGCTAGGCTGGCTGGCTACAACACGTCCAGCACACTATAGCCGGTCGGACAAGAAAAGAAGGGGAGGAAGGGGGCAGTGGTGCAGCAGCACTGTGTGCCAGTATGCATGCACTGGCCAACCTATTATTGCCCGCCAAAGCTCGGCACTTGCGCGATCCGGTCACCGAAGCCTTTGTCACTGCTACAATGGAACGGAATCGGAACCCGTTTTCCCCTCCTCCACCCACCCACCCCTTCCCCCCGCTCCTCCTCGCCCCGTCGCCGGGATGCACGGCGATATGCATGCGGCCGCGCCCCCGCCTCGCGTTTTCTGGAGTGGCGAAGGATGGCCAAGTCTGGGACGGAAGGACGCGGGCGGGGGTCGCTGCTGCTGCTGCTGCTGCTGCTGCTGCTGCTGGTGGTGGTGGTAATTTGTTTCCCCCGGCGGCCCTCACCGTCGTGTACGCCGGTGTACCGCCACACCACCGCACATGACGGCGACCACCGCCGCCGTGACCACCAGCGCAATCCCACTACTCGCAAACCGCAAACAAACCTGCCGAGGGCCCCCGCGCGCCCCTTGTGGGGCACGGGGGTGGGGGGTCCCTCGCTCCCCGCACGGCCGGCACCTGGTGCGCGGCGCGGCGCTCGGGCGCGGGTGTGTTGTGCCGCTGCAGCGCAACGGCCCCGGCGACGTCACGCCTGGAGTTGCTCAGCGCCGGGGTGGCGCGGGGCGGGGCTGGCCGCTGCAAAAACCGTGTGCAAAACCCGACCCGTGCTCTGCCGTTATGGGGGCGGCGTGGCCGAGGCACTGGGGCCGATTGCCTCGCCCTGCTCTGCCAGGAGCACCGGCGTGAGCCGGGATTTAGGAACCAGGGACTGGAATTAATTTATGGTTACCTGGCAACTTTTGATTTTTTTTTTGGATTTTTTTTTTGGCCTTACGTCTGTCGTGGTTTGATAGTTTGCCGCATCCAAATAAACGATTCGCCGTGGCCATCAAACTGTCCTCTGACTGCGCTGCGCTGCACTCTCCCTCGCGGCCGCCTAGCCTCCAGAGGGGCCTGCAGCCAAGTGCAGGGGGGGGGGCGGCCCGGCGCATGAAAGGCAGCCGCAATCGACGCGCCCGAAAACGCGGCGTCCAGATTTATTGCAAAGCAGTGATACATGTCGGGCCGAACGGGCCGCGGCCGCGGCCGCCGTGACACGGCCCTGGCTTTCTAGTGCGGCGAGCCGCAGGCCGACAACGGCCCAAAATATCGCCCCCACACTGGAATGAATATGTGGGGATGGGGCGCCGCGGCAGCCGCGGCCACGCAGCCATGGGCATTTTCACCGGCCGCACACAACGGACCAATCACAGCCCGCTGCCGGGGCCAATATATTACGAGCGGTCCAATTGATAATTGATGCCGCTTTGCCGAGAGGTGTGCGGTAGGCCGGGCTGGTCTCACCCGGATTCGGGGAGCGGGGGGTGAAAATGAGAAGAAAAATTGCAAATCGCGATTGTTTCCTCGGCTGTGCGCGCTGCAACGGAATTAAACGCAAGTAAAAGCAGCAGCAGACACCACTCAATTAAAAAAAAAAAAAAACAAAAACAGACACCTTAGGCAATCTATATTGTCACAGCGACCGGCACTGTTCGTGGAGGGGTGACCCACTCCAGAAAATGAGTCAGTGAAAGCCTCTCTGAGGCGGGGCAGATGACGAGAAAACTTACCACTGGGTTTGCAGCGCACGCGTGAGTGCAGTGGATCAGCCCTGGACGAGACGCCACCTTCGCGAGGCCGCCGATGACGCGGCGCGGCCGCTGGCAAGTTTTGTGTGTTTGGCAAGTTCGGGGACGCCGGCCGCGGACTTGGCATGGAAATGGGCGCTGCTGTAGCCCGCCACCGGCAGCCTCGCATTCGGTTTATTGAGGGGCCATTAAATAAATAAGATGCGACCGAAAGCGCGACGCAGTGACGGGGACGCGGGCACGGCAGGGACGGCCCAGTTCGGGGCTCCGGCCCATACACCGGCTAGTTATATATTCTTTGGCCCTCGATAAGCCTTTTGGACTTGGGCTCATACGTTATGGCGGCATGGGGGCTCCACCCCGTGCCTTTGTGCGGGAGATGGTTGGGACCCTGACCGTTGGGTTGACCTCGCGGGGCAGGGGGCGGGGCGGGGCGGGGCGGGGCGGGGCGGGGCGGGGCAGTTGGCGTGGTTCATCAAGTTAGGCGGGCGGGCAGGTCCGGGCGCCGCGGGGACGCGCTGCTGGTGCTGCTGGCCGTCATGAATATGCGCTTCCGGCCGCGAAAGAACGACATTAAAATTTCATCCGAGTGGTGCCGCGCTGCCGCCATGGCCGCGTGCGGAGGGCCAACGCCGCGCACACCGGCCGGACAAGATTGGCTTTGTCAGGCACGCCTCCCCGCGGACCGCGCCGTGTTTGGTCAGCCTCCAAGGCCGCCGCGACCACGACGCGCACGTCGGCGCTGTGGTGGCATCACGCTGCGCGCCACTCGCGGCCGCCCCGCCCACCAGCACGGCGGCCTCATGCATATGCAGACACTTTCTCTCGGACGGCGATGTTACACGTCTAAGGAGGTGGGGGCGGCGGCAACCACGTCGTCTGCTGCTGGCAATGTCGCGCCGCCCCGCCGATGTAGTTGTTGTTGTTGTTGTTGTTGCTGCTGCGCCGATGTCCCGATGCTAACGAGGGGTGTTGCGGTGTGCCTCCCTCACACTCCGGCGAAAGTGCAAGCGCGCATGTGTTTGTGTGTGCGCACGTAATTGCCTCGGTGTGTGAGTGTGTGATGAGACTGGTGCGGTGAGGGACATTTGTGCTCCCCTCTGGCCGCCTGCTCTGGCCCCTGACGGAGATGAGGGTGCCGGAAACAATGGCAACATGGGCCGCTGGCGTCACCGTCCCTAACGAGTCCGGATTCATTTGTATGGAGTGGCCCACTGTGGCCCAGCCGAGTACCGCGGGCGGGGCGGGGCGGGCGGGGCGGCACACACCCTCGGCACTCCCTGGCCGCACTCCGCACTGAGCCATCTCATCAAACAGGCCACGCCAGACTATAGCGCCCGCTGGAGTCCATTACAACCTGCCTGTCTCTTTATAATAATATCTCCAGCTATCTCTCTCTTGCCCTCCATTTCCTCCCAACCGCGCACTGGGCCCAGGGCTCGCTAACTTTTGGCTGGGGACTCACAATGCCGTTGTGTGGTCGTGTCGAGCGTGTCAAGGGCAACCAGTGCAGCAGTGCGGTGGTGCTCTACGCAGCGCAACAGTACTTTCACGGCGAGGTGCCTTGTGCGACCGGTAAGCCGAGAACAGGCTCCTCGTTGTTGACTGTTTTGTTTTCTGAGCTCTGGCCGGCTCTGTCGTCACCTTTTTCAGCGAGTGAGGCCGTTGGAGCGCCCAGGCGAGTCGCCAGGCCGTCCGTCCACTCAACGACCCGTGGCTCTTTTGTAAACTTTGACAAACCGCAGACCTTGATCTTTGGGACTCCGCCTTTCCTTTTACGTCCTTATTGTAATTTCCTGACGCGGTGGCGTCTGGCCGGCGACTCCTGAATGGCCACTTCCCGTCTGCGCGGCACTTTCTTCCTTTGGGACCATAGCGACGCGCCTTCTTTGCCGGCCCAATCTCCTCCCTGTGTCCACCGCCTCCACTTTTCCACGCCTTGCAGCGGGCGCGTTCGGGCACGGCGCGGGCAAGGCGACCCGTCAAGCCCGCTCGCGCACTCCGGGCGTCTCGCCGAGGAGCCTGGCCTTGGTGCGCCCCGCCGCGCCCCGCCGCGCCCCGCCGCGCCCCGCCGCGCCCCGCCGCGCCCCGCCGCGCCCCGCCGCGCCCCGCCGCGCCCCGCCGCGCCCCGCCGCGCCCCGCCTCCCCATGCAGCCCGGGAGGGTGTCGAGGCGCCACTCCGGGCCGCCGAGAGTGCTCGCGCGGCCCCATTTCAAGCTGCCAGGAAATGAGAGGTTTACATCGCTAACAAGGCGATCCACGGCGCCGCCTCCTCGGCCGGCAGCACCGCGACGCTACGCGACGCCAGGCTGCCGACCGCACCCCGCCTGCCCCCCCGGCCCGTCGCCGCCCGTCGCTAAGGAGACTGACTGGAAAAAGCGGAAAGCAAGCCCCACTTTGATCGGCCCGCGGGTTGACGGGATCACGTTATTAAAAACCCTGCCTCTTTGATGTGCGCGCGAACGGAGAGAGAAAGGAAGGGAAGAGAACTTTTTTCCACCTTGGGGTCCTTGGGGAGGAGGGCTTTCCTTGGAAGACGCCGCGCAGCCCTGCCAGAACCTACCCGACGACGTCTTAGCGGCAGCACTAACGGGTTTTGAACCGCGGTGGCAAAGTGTGACTCCGGAGCACGACCTTGGGAAAGGATCCAGGACTCGCGGGAAGACACCTTTCCCCTCCCCCCCTCTTCCCGTTCCTCTTGCTAACGGGTACGAGCGGTGCGCTGTTGTTCTTATTATTGCAGTGAAAAGCGACGGCCCCGCGGAGTGAATGTGGTTAGCGAAGGGTCGCGTGGGGTAATTACCCGAGGAACGGGCTTGTCTGGAGCAACCCGCTGGAGCCCGCTGGAGCAATCCGTTGGAGACGGCGGCGTCACCGCGGAGCTCAAAGCTCGACCTTCCATCCAGCCTTCACACTGTATTGGAGTAATTCCCTCGTCAAACTCGACGACGCCGCAGTGGTTCCGAGAGCGTAAGAAGGGGTCATCGTAGGAGCACATATGGTGTGTTCTTTCCTAGCACTTACCGCGGGGGGGGGGGGCGTCCGCCGCCAGGAGCGCCAGGTGAGCACCGGTACGTGCAGGACACCCTCTCACCCCATTCACGGCACTACGCGGGCACTACGCCGCCCGGCGGACCGGCTTGGCTTTGGTCGTAACCCTGGAATGCCCTTTTACTTCCCTTGCCCTGCTGGCTGCTAATTATGAAAGCCTTGTGAGGTGAAAGGGAGGAGGGGTATTCCTGGAGAGGAAAAGTAGCACAGCAGCAGCGGGGGGCGCACTGCCCCGCCCCGCCCCGCCCCACCCCGCCCGTTGGCGTGCAGTGCTGTGGGTCGTTTGCGCGTTCGCAGGCCGCAAAGCGAAAACCAGCCTGGCGCAGATTCAGGCTCAAAGGCGCTGCCACGTTTTGTTTTTTCGCTCGTTTTTGACGCCCTTTTCCCCTCTGGGGTCGAGTAGTCGCTGTAGTTTGCATAAGGGTGCAGCACGCGCACGATGCGGCATGCCTAGCGAGTGGTCTCATGGATGGGAAGATGGAGGAACAGGACTGGTTTAGAAATTTGAGTTTGTTTTAAACTAGAGTCGTGTCGAGGCCGCCGCACGCTGCGCCCGTGGGCCACGCAGCCCCGGGGCGCCACGCCTAGCCACGCCTAGCCACGCCTAGCCACGCCACCTCGCATGGCGGCGTGCCAAAGCAAGGGGCGCAAACAGCAAGCACCCGCCACCACTCAGCGCCGCAAAAACAATCGCCGTGCCGCCGCGGTCTTCCCTTCCCCCCCCCTTTTCCCCTTTTCCGTTTTTTCTCTCCTTTCCGCTTCTTTATGCATCCACCTCCTCTCCTTCCCTTTTAATTCAACGCTTTCACGCTTCGGACGTCAATGAATAACGGCAGCAGCAGCCATGGTCGCGGCAGCGCACACGCATGAAAAGTTTAACGTTTGCCCCGCTTGCCGCCAAATGGCCGCGCCTTGTGTGTGTGTGTGTGTATGTGTGTGTGTGTTGGTGTGTGTCTGTCTGTGTTGGTGTGTCTGTCCGTCTGTATGTCTCTGTCGTGTGCGTGGGTGGTTTTGGAACGCCCCCGCCATTATCGAACGTGCCCTGGGTGCTGTAGGGCCCCATGCCGGCTGATCCGTGGCGTGTCGCTGCGTGTCGCGGGGCGGGGCGGGGCGGGGTGGCTGAGCAGCAGTACGTGTCAGGCGTCGTCCGCCGCATGATTCAGCACACACAGCGGCGGCAGCGCGGGGCGACGGGGTCGCGCAGCCGAGCCGAGGCGACCCAGCATCCGGCGGCAGGGTGCCACGGCCGCCAAGATGCGCCGCCCGGACCGGCCTCATCGTGCTTCCAGTCGTTGCCTCTGGCAGCCAGAGGGAAGTCCTGCGAGAAAAGGAAGCAGCAGGCCGAAGTGAAGGCCAGCAGGGCGTCTGAGGGGAGGGATCGCGGTGAAATCCTTAGCCCGCGGCCGGCGTTACCCACCCCGCCTGCTTCTTGGCCTGCGCGCCCCGCTCCCATTATGCCGGCGTCCCTTTCCTCGGCGCGGTCCAGTGCCCCTGATGCAAAGTCCCTGCGAGGGAGCCCCGCCGCGCCCCGCCCCGCCGCGCCCCGCCCCGCCGCGCCCCGCCCCGCCCCGCCCCGCCCCGCCCCGCCCCGCCAGAAGTAGTCCTAGTCCGCCCCGGGCTGCCCGTCGTCCGCTGGGCTCCAGCTGCTGGACTGCGGCGCGCTAATTTCTGCGGGTGTGGTGTCCGGCCGCACTGATAGGGCCGCGGGGCGTGTCCAGCCGGCCGTCCAGAAAGCAGTGCACATCGCTCCAGTTAGAGGTCGGCCAGAGAGTGGAGCTGGCGGGGCGGGGCGGGGCGGCCACTCCAGCAGGCCCACCGCACTGCAGCCTCGAAACAAAAAGCTGGAACAAAAGTGTGCAGCCGAGGCTGCAGCACCAGCGCCGTTTGTTAGGTAGTTTGTGAGCCGCCTTTAACTGTCTGTTTGCTGGCTGGAGCACGCTGGGAAAAGGGAACAGGGCGGCCAGCCTGGAAGGGCCTGGAAGGGCCTGGAATAGGGCCTGAAGGGGAACGGCATCCACGCCGCGCCACACACGACGCAGTTCTGCTGGCTGTAAGCCGCGAATCAGGGCCATGTTTGCACGGCCAAAACGCCACTCGGACGACTCGGACCAGGAAATGGCCGCCCCCAAGTTCTGTACACAAACTTTGTACAACTCGCCGTCAAAAACTTTATTAAGCAATATCAGACCGACCGCGCAGCGCAAGGAAAATAAATAGAACGAGGTCGGATTGGAAGTCGAACTTCCGAGAAGATGGACCGAATGTTGTTCTGCCGGTCTGTTGAGAAGCCGGAAACCAACTGTCTAATGACAGTGTGGTGGGCGGGGACTTTTGTTCATCACCGGGATTCGAACCCGGGCCACTGGAGCCACAGCGAGAATAGTCATCCTCGTAACCAGCTGAGCCACCGAGCCCTGCGGCCTGTATTGAGACTCCGCGCTATCTTACTCCCCATCATTACTCCGCGTCCGTCATTTGTCTCGAGCGTGTCAGCTGCGCTCGACCTCCGGAATGGGAATAATAATAACCGTATCGGATAACGGCGGGGAAACGGCGGTAAAAACACGGCCTCGCTATCAGCGAGAGATGACATGGCATGCACAGGGATTGGCCAGTGTCAGGTAAACCGCGGCCAGGCGCCAGGTATCGACAAGCTGTAATAAATTAGCCTGCTGCCACTCACAGGCCGGTCAGGAGCGCCCCTCTCTCGCACCGCGGGGGGGCCCGGGGGCCCCGTGGAGCCGCAAGAGAGACAGAGCGACGAAGCACTACTCGCGGATCAGACTAGCACAGCCGAAGGAATTACACTGTGCAGTGTGCGCAGGGGGACAGAGGGGGGTGAGGAACGCAGAGCCGGGCGGCGCGTATGTAGGGCGCCGCGACGCAATACGTCACGCACGCGGGCACGGCGAATGCAGTGGAGCGGTTCTCATAACCCGTGTAGGAGCAGCGGCACCCAGCATGCTGCAAGGCCGCTGGACGCGCGCGGAAGGGTTGGGACGCGCTAGAGCAGCAAGAAAAGAAGGCTCTGTCCTTGTTCGAACCCCACGCCCCGCCACGCCCCGCCACGCCCCGCCGCACCCCACCCTGGCCGACGCTCAATCCTCTCTCCGAGCGGCTCACGCCCCAGCGACTCAGCCGGACTGAGATCTTAGCGGGCAGTCGGGGACGTTGGAGTGGGCGTTAATACATTAACACCCTCCTTCTGCCCTCCTCCAGCACACACAGACACCAACACTCTACCCCCCCCCCCTCACACACACACAGACACAGACACACACACACACACAGAGTGGCCGGGGCTTTCAGCAGCGTTCCCGGCCGCGACACTCCCGCACCGCCGGCGCAGTGCGCATTGGTAGCGGCAGCATGTTTTTCCCCGCACTCCATCTCCACCTCGGGGCCGGGGCCGGAGCCGTGGGCGCCGTGCAGCATCTGTGCGGATCGAAGGAGCGAGCGGGCCGAGCGGAGGGTGCGAAGGACAGGCAAGGCCCGCTGAGCTGCGCTGAGCGTCATTTGAACTGACTGCTTATTGATGACAGGAAGCACGTGTCGTGGCGCTCGGCCCTCTTGGCAGCGCCTGGCAGCGCCGAGACGGTAACCGCTGATAATTAGTGCTGCCATGGCAACGGCGCCCCGCCGCCGCAACACTCGTGCTGTACACCGCGCCGCCGGGGCCGCCGGATGCCCTCTGCAGCCCTGCGCAAGGAAGGGCTCCAAGTGCTCCAGGCAGAGCGTGGTAGTGGGAAGGGATAAGGGCTAGTATTGCAGCAGGCAGGGGGTGGGTGGTGGGGCTGTAGCGACTTAACAGCGGTATCGAACAATTATCGAAGCGCCGACTACCGTTAACCATTATCCGCGTCGTCACGGTGCATTTGCCGCGACTTGCGGTGCTCGGCCGGCGGCGGCACACTGGGTGGAGGCGGTTACCGGACGGGTTTTTAGCTCCAGAGTCGCTAAATTGAACTTAAACCGAACGTGTGACCTCACCAATGGATTGCTCTCCGAACGAGGAATCCATCGGTGGGGTCACACGTTCCGTTCGAGTCCTGTTTAGCGACTCTGGAGCTCAAAACGCGTCTGGAGTTTTGGCCGCCTGCGCCGGTCCACTGTGCGCAGGGATGGCGCGGACAGGGTCGGGATTGCGCGACACACTTTGACGGCGTTGCCGCCGCCTCGTCTTTCGCCGTGCGTCCGGTGGGTGTCGCCGTCGGCTCAGTCTCCGCGCCCTTAAAGGGCCGTTTTGATTGCGACTTCCTGGAAGCGTCCGTCGCGACGCCACGGCGGCGGCCTCGCGGACACGGCGCGACACGACATTGCCGCTGTAAAAACCAATTTCCCGCCGCTGTGTAAACTCCGCCATAAACTGGCGCGCGAAACACGCCCAGATTTTTTTTTCCCCCACGGGATTGCAGAGCGGTTGGTATGGTTGGTACCACTGGCCGTACCGCTCCAGCGACAAGGCCGCGGCCGTCGTATGTTCTGGACTTGTATCTGGTGGCGCTGCGAGTGTTGCCGCTGGTCAGTGTGGGTGGCTGCAGCGCGTGTCCGCCCCGCCCGAGGCCCCGCCAGACCAGGCCCGGGCGCCGCCGGGCATTTGCATACGTGATTAGATGTCGCGCTGGGCGTCCTGGTCGGCCGGCAGTGGCGGCAGTCAAGGCACGGTGTGGCCCATTTCGCAGCGCGCCCACTCCGGGCTTCCAATGGTGGGCGTCACAGTGGGCCAGAAGACTGGCGCTGGCGGCCAAAACTCTGGACGCATTTTGAGCTCCAGAGTCCGAAAATGCGACTCGAACGGAACGTGTGACCCCACCACTGGATTCCTCGTTCGGAGAGCAATCTATTGGTGGGGTCACACGTTCGGTTCGAGTCCCATTTAGCGATTTTGGAGCTCAAAACCCGGTCTTCCTGCCCACTGTGCGCCTCTCCCCGCGGCCGAAGCGTCAAAGTGAGCCCCCTGTTGCAGGTGCTGCTGGGCGGCGGGCGGCGCCACTTCCTGCCCAAGGTGGCGCGCGACCCCGAGGCGCCGCACGAGGAGGGCCGTCGCCTGGACGGCCGCAACATCGTGGACGACTGGGTGCGCGACAAGAAGAAGCGCGGTCTGCACGCGCAGTACGTGTGGACCAAGGCGCAGCTGCAGGCCGCCGCCGCCACCGCCGTGCCGGCCGACAACATCGCCGACCCGCAGGCCCTGCCGCCCAACGTGCCGCAACCCGTGGCCACCAGCAGCCAGCGGCCCGACTACATCCTCGGTGAGTGCGCCAGTGGGCCACGAGGCAATTCTACAATGGCTTCACATTTTTCGTCGAATCGGATGCTGTGTTAAGTGTACTCTACCGCCGGCCCGCCCTGCCATGTTCCCGCTTGATTTCGGCCGCGTGTGTTTCTGTTATGTTCGTTTTGCGTTCCTCATCGGCGCGTCAATATAATCGGCCCGTCCGCGGGACCCGCGCTGTGCGCTCCACACCAACTGCCCAAAAAAGGATTATCCAAGAGCGCGCCTTTTCTGTGTGAAATGTTGTTTAAAAAAAAAAATTGCGGAACGCCGCGTGTTTGCTGTCGACGCTGGAAATGAAACAAACAGGAACGAAAAAGAGATTGCGGCATGGGCATGCCGGGCGACGCGGCGCCGCGGCGACGTGGCACACTGCTGGGCGCTGCTCAGTTCCCGGTCAGCGCCGACTCGCCTTTGCTGCTTTTTCGTCGTTGCGTTTGACGATCTTTTTGTCATCCTTTTTGTTTTTGCGTGCACCTTTCCCTGCGGGCATGGTAGTGACATTGCAGGGCTGTTCTGGGTGGTGCAGCAGTGCAGCACGCCGTCCCACCCGTCTCCCTCATCTCTGTCCCACTGGGCCACCATCATGCACATTCGCCTTATTTTTTTTATTTTTTCCCTCGCGCACATTAAGGAGCAGATTTTTCTCGCATCGCCTGGAAAATACAGGCAATCTCTGCGTCGCCCCCAGCAAGCCGCAATCCTCACATCAGGGCGTGGCGAGTGCTTTTATTTAAGCAATGGCACGCCATCCTCCCCGCCCCACCCCGCCCCGCCCCGCCACGTGGCCACGTGTCGTCGCTGCGACGTATCCCGCAAAGCGACGTGGAAATAACAATTACTTCATGGACACTGCAACGACTTTCATCAGAGTGCACGATTCTTTTTTCCGTTGTTTTATTTGTTTCCGCATTTTCCTCTGGCGACATCAAAAAGGACGCCGCGCGCGCAGCATGGCGTGTCGGTGCGCAGTGCACAGCGCACAACACGCCGCCACTCGGTGGGACATGGCGGGACGCGGGTAGACGCGGGCACTCACTCACACACACAATGACCCTGCACTCCGGCGCCACTGGGCGGCGCGACGCGCCGGCAAGACAGCCTACAAAGCCCATCCAGTCCATCCAGCGCCATGCAGCGTCCCGGCCGCACAATACAATCGCCCGAGGAGGCTGCAGCGCTACGCCACGCCGTGCCGCCAGGAGGCGCCGTCCCTTATTGTGACGTCATAATGATGTCGCCGTCGTGACTCTAGCCGGGGGGAGGGGGCTTTGCGACGCCCCGCCGGGCGACCTTCCCGGCGATGAGAGTTTCCGGCCAGATTTACGTATCTTGCCGAGCTGCTAACGACCTAAAAGGTTCGATGGTGGCAGAGCGGCCAGGCACGCCGTCAACTTGGCTGGCGGCCGTCCCAAGGCGCAGTGCGGGGCGGGTTGGGGGAGGTGGGGGGCGTGTAAGGGTGTGTGAGACGTCAATAGCGGACTGCTTGAGGGGGGGCGGGGCCCGAAATCGCGGCCAACCCCCGGACCCTCCCGGACCCACGAAGAAGAAGGCACTCCTTGTGGTCGGGGACGGCGACGCCCGGACGCGCGCGGCGTACCACCGTGTATCCTCGACGGGATGGGATTGGCTGTCTTTATCAGGACGTGACGCGCCCGTCGGAGCAGCCCGCCCGAGCAGCCAGCCAGGGCGTCCTGCGGCGCGCGTAAATATAGGACCGAGTCAAGCGAACGGAGGCGCGCCACGGAAGGGTGCACCGTCCGGCCCTAGGCAGGCCCAACCAGGCCGTGCGGCAGGCCAATTGTCAGAAAGCTTTTAAGCGGCGCGCGGAGCAGTGGTCACTGCCAGTGGCGGCTGCTGCAGGCCCTGTGGGGCCTCCACGAGGGAGGGAGAGCACAGCCTCCCGAGGGACCGCCTGCAGCCCGAGCGCACGCGAGAACGCGAGCCTGTAGACTGATACGGGGCGGAACACTTCTGCCGTCTTCTCACTCGGACACGGGAGCCGTCCCTCCTGGGTGCGAGAGACAGGGCGACGAGTGCCCCGCTCGGAGGCAGCCCGCTGTCTCGGCTGGTTTACACCGCCCCGTCTCAGGGCGGGCTGCACGCTAATGGTCGTCGGGGAGCGTACAGTGTGCGCGCTACAGCACGCTCCCTGAGTGTGATTTTGTACGGCCTTCTCGCCAGCAAGGGCGCACGTTTAGATCAAAGCACGCCTTGACGGGAGGCGCCTAGGCCGGCCCGCCAAGCGCGCCTGCTGCCTGCCTACCTGCCCGGCGCGCTCATGCGGGGCGCGGCACTGCCGCCTTTCAATGACTTTCCAGGAACAAGCCGCGCTGGCTGGAGGCCTGGCCGAGAGGGAAGGGTTCACAGGTGGCGGTGGTCCGTCCCTCTCGCACTGCTTTGAAGCCTGGCTGGCTGGAGCGCACGCTTGGCCGCCCCTCCAACAACGACGACCACGGCGACGACGACCATCCAATCCTGCTGGAAACCAATCTGCGACGCACGCGGAAAGGGTGGGGGTGACCTGGACAACACACAGACTCGGACGCTCATGGCCACACGCACACAGTCACTCACACTCACACACACACACACACTCACACACCCTTTCTCTGTCTCTCTCGCTCTCCCTTCAGCCCATCTCTCTACTTTAATTAAAACTTTCCGCCGGCGCACTTTGGGCCGCTCTGTGAGGAGACGTCGGCGTTGCAGCTCTCCCCGCTGATGCAGCCATGCCTTTGCACGCCACCTCGTGGTTCGGACCGCACTCACCGTCGCTGCGAGCAGCTCTCCTTCCTCTCTCTCTCTCACACACAGACACACACACACACACACACACACACACACACACACACACACTCGTGTCGGCGAGAGCGCACGGACGTCCGCCGCGCCACCGCTTTGCTGTTGACACGTTTTTGTGGCATGAAAACCTGTTTGCCTTGCATTGCCCGTGTCCTCGGCGTCCGGTTTGAAGCGGCGCCTGCCTCGCCCTCCGCCGCCGCCGCCCCGCTGACCCCACTGGAGGGGAAGGGGCGGGGGTAAACGTATTACACGCCGCTGTCTGCCGCCATCCGCAAAGCGGTGTCTCTTTCGCGATAAATCACAAAATGCAACACCCCTCCCGGCGGCACGGCCCTGCTGCTCTTCCCGTTGTGTGTACACGGGACAGTGTGGCGTAATAAAAATCAAGGTGAAAAGTGTGGACGCTGGCGCCCCCTCCTCTCCCCCTCCCCCCTCCCACTCCCCTCGCCCCCTCCCCTCTCCCCGTTCCCCAGAATTGAATACCCCGAAAACAAGACCGCCTCCCCGCGGTCGGTAATTATTCGTTATTCTTTAGCGTCGCCCCGCGGCCAGTCGTAAATAACGTCGAAGCGCGCTAAGCCGCAGCGCCGCGGCAAACCCCCCCCCCCCCGGCCCCGCCCCCCGGCCCCGCCCCCGCCCCCCGCCCCCGCCGGCCCCGCCCCCGCCGGCCCCGCCCCCGCCGGCCCCGCCCCCGCCGGCCCCGCCCCCGCCAGCCCCGCCAGCGACTTGTGATCGTCGCGCTTATTCGCACCCCGCTGAAAATATGGCCTCTTGTTATTCCTGTTATTGCAAGGTTCAATCGAGAATTTTTTATTATTTTTTAAAATAAAATTAAACAAATAGCGTACTGCGGGCTAGTAAACGACGGGTTCATCGACAACACTGAACGAATTGGACGGGCCGCACCGCCTTGTTGAATTAGCGCGGGTCGTTGTTTGCATAACTTGATGGCTCGGGCCGCCGCGGCCGCTACTCCGCCCCGCCGGCCTTGGCAGTGGCTCCCGATGACGTCACGGTGCATAGTGGTCGCTGCTGGTCTTTATTTGCGCGTCCGCTGCTTATGCAGCACAGCGTTGCAGGCGCCTTGATTTCTCCCCCCCCTCCCCCTCGGCCGGGAATCCCTTTGCCCCGAGGCGCGGCGAGCCCCCGAGGCCAACAAGGCCCTGCTCCCGTTATCGTCGCGGCCGCCGGATTGAAAGGATCATCGCCGGTGACTTTCTCCCTCTCTCTCTCTCTCTCTCTCTCTCTCTCTCTCCAGTCCAGTTTATTCCAGCCAGAGACCCCGGCGCGCCAAACCGAGAGGAATCCCCCTGTCCCCGGTTCAAATACACCCCCCCCCCCCCACCCCCGGCTCCGCCGTTTTCTCTCCTCCTGTCGACCCTGCCGGGCGCTCGGCCCGAGGAACAAGGAACTCGCGCAGCGGGGGCGGCAGCGCGGCAGATGGAATTCCCATCCCCCGCCGACGAGTCCGTCGGAACCGTCGGAACTAGCGTGAGGCAATTGGAGCATAAGTTTGCGGTCGCCCGATCGCCGCCTCGGCGCGCCACAAGGGCGTAACTGCTCGCGGCCTCGGCCGGCCTCGGCCCCGATGCGCGGCTCTACTGTGCAGTGGCCCAGGCCATGGCCGGCCGCGTCCCGCCGAACTCGGCCGGTCCGCGCGGCCCGGCCGGGAAGGGCTGGCAAAAAGTTGGCTGCCCGCTTTTCCGCCCCGCCCCGCCCCGCCCCGCCCCGCCCTGCCACCGCACTGTCACTGTCACGGGGCGGCGCGGGCACGGGGCGTCGCCCCAGGCGCCCACATGTCAGCGTTTGACTCAATGTACCGCGAGCGCGGCGCCGTTTCGCCCGCTGAGCGCGACGCCGTGACGGAGCTTGGCATCGGCGGCGACATCTCCTCGGCGTCGCGGCGCCCCCGCACTGAAAAAAAAAATGGGTTCTTAATCTGAGATCATTTGCAACACTCTGATGGAATGCTCTCAGATAATCCGAAAGCAATCCATAGTGATGCAAATGTTCTCAGATTATGAACCCTTTTTTTTTTCAGTGCGGGCGGAAGGGAAGCGGAGCTCTCCGTCTCTCTTTCTCGGGCAATCAAGCCGTTAGTGTGGAGGTTAACAGTGGCGGCGCGGCGTCCAAACGGCGGCAAAGCCAATCCGGCGCGCTGTGCACGGCCCGACCAAGCAGGGCGAGTAGTCCGGATCAAATTCTCCTAATTTACTCAGCGAATCCAAACTCCACCGCCCCAATGAACTCATCTCCGCAGGGGTTCGCGCCCCGTCGCCGCCATCCACCTTTTGGTGGAAAAATGGGATGGGCCCGCCGCGTCCGTGGGGCCGAAAAACCGAAAACACTGGCCGGGGGCTTTTTATCTGACGAGGGAATAAAAAATAAAGAGACCTTTACGTTCATTCCGAGCGCCACGCTGCGCCGACTCTGGTGACCTCTACGTCACATTGCCGTGCTTCCCCCGGGGGGAGGGGGCCAAAGTGCTCCCAATTGAGGCGGGGGAGGGGGGCAAGGCGGGGGATTGTTTTGTGATAGCGGACCGTTCCAGGATCATCCCGGCCCTTAATCGCACAAAATGCGGTCCAAGGGACGCTTTGGGCTGCTTTGGGCGGCGTGGAGGTGGCGGCTGACTGCGGGGAGGGAGCATTGAATGTGGAACAGGTCCCGCGTCGCCGACGAGAAAGACTTGGCGCTAGTCGCTCCATCGCCCTGCGCTTTCGCGTCCTGCCCGGCCTGCTGCCCGACCCCAGCAAGGCTCCAGCAAGGCTCCAGCAAGGCTCCAGCCCCGCGTTAGCTTGCTTGCCTCGCGCGAGGGATCTGGGACGGCCGAGATAAGGAAGCTATCCCGGAATGAAAACAAGGAGGCAAGCGCCGGCATTTTTCGATCGACTCCGCGTGTAGTCGAATGTCACTCCCACCCCCACCCCACCCACCCCCTCGGCAGCAACCCCTTTCTGCCGATTACGCGTCGGTGACTCTGACATCCGTCGCGCGGAAATGGATATCATATCCGCTTAGGAGTCCGCTGTTAGCGCAGCCCGGCCCGCGTGGGGTCCTGGTGGGGTCCTGGTGGGGTCCTGGTGGGGTCCTCGTGGGGCCCCCCGGCTGGGTGTGGGGGTACGGCATAAGGTGAGCAGGCGTGTGCAGCCACTGGCGGCTCGAGTGGGGCACGGCTCTGGAACGCCACGCCACGCCACCTCTCGACGGCATGGCGGCTCTCAACCGGCATTCTGGGGAAACGCGTCGTGCTTCGCAGTGCCACCCCTCTGCAATCTGATCAGTGCAGCAGCGCAACGTGGCGCTCCCCCCCCCACCCGCCGAAATCGACCCCGTCGTCGTCGTCGTCGTCGTCGTCGTCGTCGGGCGAGTGACAGCCAGGAGGCTGATCAAGAAGGCCAAGATGAACGAGTGCTGTCGTCGGGCGCGTCTCGCCGCCGTGCCGCTGGGCGTAGTGCTGCTGCTCGGGAACTCCATCGCGGCGGGATGGCGCCCCGCCCCGCGCCCCGCCCCGCGCGGCCTCGCTAGCCGCGTGACCGGAGTGTAGAGCACGCGTGCTGCGCGGTGCGCACGCGGTCGCGACGCCCAGTCGTCTGGTAGGACCTCCACTTTTCTCCGCGTCAAACTCATTAAAATGATGGCGCTGTAGCAACACGCAGATAGCCGACACAATTGGGGCCAGAGGGCGCGCTGTGTTGTCCGGGGAGGGGGGAGCCACTTTTACCACGGCCTGCTGCTCCCGTTGCCCTCGTTGCTGTCGCTTCATCCCCTCACGGCTATCTCGGACCCCCGCGGCCAATGGTCATAACCCCTCGCCCCCTCCCCCTCTCGGCCGGCTGGTGGCCCAGACTCCTCGGCGGCGCGGCCTCGGACCACCGCCGGCCTCACGCTGCAGCCGGGGTTCAGGTTCGAATCCCGGCGCTGCACCAGGTCGTTTTTGTCGACAGACTGGCTCATCCACATCCCGTCCCGTAAAGGCGCCAGACTCGACGACTGCTTTACGAGTCGCTCTTCGCATTACAGACTACGCCTTTGCCGTCAGTTTGTTGCCCGCCGCTCGCTTCCTCGTAAAACAAAGGGACTGGCGTGAAGGCTCAGTGAGTCCGCCGGCCAGGCCAGCCCTTCGCACCCTGGGGCATGGCACGGCCTCAGCCCGCGGGGCGTCCGGTCTGTCGGCGGCCCTTATTGCACTGCGTGTAAACAGAGTCGCGATGGACCTCGGCCGCGGCGGCACGGCCTCGCCGGGGAATGAGCAGGCCGTTAGGGCGGCGTCCTACACATTAAGGTTATGGCGTATTACGAACTCGGCCTCCTTGTGCCGGACGGCGGCGGCCTCGGCGGCGGCAACGCGGCCTTGGCGGCGGCCTCGGCGCGTACAATGGGCGCGCAGTAAACGCCGCCACAATGTTGCGAGTCGGTGCGGGCCGGGCCGCGGATCAGGCGGAGGCAAAGCGATAGGTGGCCGGCGAGGCTACAAAGTCCGCCAGAGCCGCGCAGCCTCCGCCGGCGTGGCAGCCCGGCAGCCTCGCATCGCGGCGGTTGATCTCGGCCGCGCCGGGTCCGTGAAACTGGGGGAACATGGCGCGGTCTCGGCTTCAGCGCGCGATCCTTCTTTAAGCGGGCCAGCGCCAGCGACGCTACCCGCTCGGCCTCATTCGGTACGGAGCAGGTTCACTGCTCGGGAATGGGCGGGGTGGGGTGGGCGAAGGGTTGAATGTCCTTCATAAATCGTTGCTCGGGACATTTGCGGCGGCAGAGTGTTATCCGAGGCGCAGGTGAAAAACCCGCGCCACGACGCGCGCTGCGTCCCAGCGTGCCAGACCCAGGCACAACGCCCGGAACCGGCCGGGGCGCCTCGTCCGGTCAGCGCCATAGGCCAGACTCTGCCGACTCTGCCGCTGTCACACTCATGGGGCAACCGCAGGGATGCGAGAGAGACAGAGTAGCCGAGCTCTGCCACAGGCTCGACAGTTGGAACCCCGGCCCGGCCCGGCCCGGCCTGGCGGCGCGGGGCAAAGATACTTTGCGGAATCAGCGGCCCAGCACACACTGCGTGAAGCGGGAGGGAGCCGCGCACACATGTCTGACAATGCGTGGAGTTTGAAAACTAAACTTTGGCCAGAGCTGTACCGCTGTATCGCGGAGACCGCGCGGACCCACCGCGTGCGACCCACACTCGTTAGTTCTCTCTCTGTCTCTCTCTTTCATTCTCTCTGTGCCCCTGCCACGCTTTTTCCGGGCGTTCTGAAGCGGTCCGAAGTTAACTGCGGATTTATGTGGCCACTGTAATGTCGGCTCGGACTGGCCGCACAGCACACACAGAGTAATTAGACCAATAAAAATAGATCTGCAACGTCCGCGTTCCGCCCACTTTAGCCTATTTTCGTCGTGTCCACAGCTGGCAAGGGCCGCGAGGACGACGAGGACGACGAGCACGCTCCACAAGATAGCGTTCCTCGTGAGCGTGTACAAGTCCCAAGTCCTCGGTCTTTTAATTTATTTTTTTTATTTTTGTTTGTGGTGGCGCCTGAATAGAATTTGTGTCTTTCTTGCAGCTTTCTCCCTGCATCCCGCGGCACGCTTGGCGTCCCACTCGTTCGCCTCCTCGGCGCCCAGGCCGCGCAAGCAGCCCGGCCTTGCAGCCGGCCTCGACCCGTCAGCATTACAGTGGACGTTTCCCCATTCCGCGGCGAACGCAGCGCCACCTGGCGGCACGAGCTGCGATCGGCCCGACAGTTTGCTGTTGTTGTTGTTGGTAGTGGTGGTTTTTTGGTTGTTGTTGTTTGGGTGCAGTCCGCCCGAGTCAGCAGCGAGATATGCGACGCACCGCACTTCGCCACGCGGGCCGAAATGGAATCAAAGAAGCCAACGCCGCACTGTGCTTTCTCATCTCTCTCTCTCTTTCTTTCATTCTCTCTCTCTTAATCTGCATGTCTTCAACGTGCTCCCTTCTGGCCGCAGGTCTGTTCGCCTACTCGCACATGGACTTCGAGGCGGACCGTGACGCTGGCCCTGACGGCGACCCGTCGCTGGCGGACATGACCCGGGCCGCGCTGGCCGTGCTCATGCGGAACCCGAGGGGCTTCTTCCTGTTCGTGGAGGGTGAGTGGCAGCCAGGCGGCAGCCCGGCGGCAGCGGTGCAGGCGGGTTGCCTATCGCCGAGTCCGCGGGCGCTGAGCGAGGACCACGCGGACGGCGACGCCACATTCCAAGCCAACAAATCTTCAAAAAAAAAATTAAATTAAATTTTTCAAAATTTTCGAATTTTTTTGAAATTTAATTTTTGGTGTACATGCTTTTGGCCACTTGTTTCCCCCCTCGCTTCTGACCCACTGTGCACTGCGACAATCAATTGTTACTTTACCGTCGCCGTGTCTAACATGAGTGTCCTCCTGCAGGCGGGCGCATCGACCACGCGCACCACTACAACAACGCGTACCGCGCCCTGGACGAGACGCTGGCGCTGGAGTCGGCGCTGCTGGCCGCCATGGAGCTGGTGGACGTCACCGAGACCCTCATCGTGCTCACGGCAGACCACTCGCACGTGCTGACGCTGGGCGGGCTGGCCACGCCGCGCGGCAACCCTATCCTGGGTGAGGACCGGCAGCACCACGACGGCGGCGAGGCCGGCGACAAGACGTGGCGGATATTGCGTTCCCGCTGCCGTTTGACGGCGCGCTGCCCTGTGCGTCGACGAGGCGTCGCCTCGTCTCGGTGGCACGCGCCTCGCCTTACCGAGCGGAGACGCCGAGGTCCTAGGAATGCAGCCTCGCCTCGCTTCGCCTCTTTCCCGACAACGGCGACGAATCGCGTGGAAAATGGGTTTCTGGACCGCGTCCTCGCCGCGGTGACGCGTGTGCTTCGCTCCAGGAACTTCCACAGCCACTTTCCCGCTCGTGTGATGTCGACCGGATTTTCCTCTTTCGTTCCCGGGGACCGTGGCTCGGTTGTAGGCGTTACACTCAGTGCCGTGACTCCCCCTCCCCCCTCCCCCCTTCGACTGGAGACACGGCCGCGCGCCAACAACGCACCTTTATATTGCACCTCGCCTGTCACACGGCTGGAGGCGGGCCGGCCACAGAAGAGGTCTGGGATAAAACGTCGTCTGGACGAAACCCAACCCTTTCTTCTCGTTTTCTTTCTTTTTTTTTATCTCCCCCCCCACATTCCCACACACCTTGAACCTTTCCTGCTACTCTTGGGGCCGTGGCTTCGCTCGCTCCCCCGCTGTGCCAGGAGAGCAGATTACTCGGTTGCCCTCAACAGGCAATAAAACGCCCTCTTGGCACCGCGACGCTCACCGGGCCTGGGAGGGAGGAGGGGGAGGGGCATTTAGAGGAGGGCGTCGAGGTCAGGTCGCCGCGAGGCCGCGAGATGGAAAGGTAGACTGGAAAGCAGGATATGAGATTCTCAAGCGCCTCTTCATCGCGACTCAGCGTCGGGAAACGGGAAAGGCCGCGCAAATAGACGCCACACCGGCGCGGACATCGACGACCCGCATCGCGCGGCGCCGCGTGCAGGGCGTGACGGTGTACCTGCCCCCCTGCCGCCTTCCGCGCGGGCTCCGGAATGTGGGTCGCCACCGCCATCGTATCGGTGCGAAAATTAAGGCTGAGGCAGGCGAAGTAGGCGGCAGCATAGTGCGATTCAAAGGGGTCCCTCACTCTGAATTTGCCTGTACACAGATTGTTTGATTGTGTCGAATTGCTTAGGATTCGGTGTGATTTTGTCGCGCTTTTCGCCTACTCACAGGCGTTTTTGGCGCAAGATTGTGGGATTGTCTCTTCCAAGCGTACACAGATTGTTTGAGTGGGGAACCCCTTAGTGCGATTGCGGCGCCCCGGCGGGGGTCCGCGACGCGGAGCCGGCCGGGAAGGCAGGGCGGGGCGGGGCGGCCGGGCCGGCGGCTGCAGGATGGATGCTCCACCGTGGCGCTACTTTAGCGCCAGATCACGCCCTCCCCCGCCCATCCCCCTCTCTCTGCGCAAGCCGCCCTCCTACCCGGCCACCGCGCTCCGCACCACGCGTTAGCATGAATTATGTTCCAAATGTAATTTATTTGGAGCCGCCGCAAAACGGCAGTTGGGAGGTCATGTTACAATGCCCCAAATCCATAAAACATACTCTTTCACGATAGGTGCCAGCAGAGCCCGGCCGCCCGCCGCAAGCAGCCACCCCAGGCAGCCGCCGCAGGTTGGCACTGGCCGCCAAAACAACAACGACGAAACAACAGCCAGACTGCCGGGGCGGAGCGGGGCCGAGGGGCCTGGGGTAGCGTGGGCCAGAAGACCAGCGCAGGCGGCCAAAACTGTACACGCATTTTGAGCTCCAGAGTCGCTAGCTGTGACTCGAACCGATCGTGTGTGACCCTTCCAATGGATTCCTCGTTCGGATAGCTCTCCATTGGTGGGGTCACACGTCACACGCTCGATTCAAGTCCCATTTAGGGACTCTGGAGCTCAAAAAGCGTCTGGGATTTTGACCTCCCCCACCGGTCTTCTGGCCTATTGTGGGTAGTTATTCGACGTACCGATGCGAGGGAGGTTAACGACGGCCGCTAAATCAATAGCCGGTCCGATTCGCGTCCGCGATGCGCGATGGCGTTGGGGATCGGAACGCCGGGGCGGCGGCCTGGATGGCGGCCGGGATGGCCACTTGGAGGTGCGATAATGTAGTGGAGGACGCGGAGAATGGGCTCCTTGCTCCGCGAGGCGGCACGATGCACCGCCACACCGCCCCCGGCGGCCCCCGGCGGCCCCCGGCCAGGCAGCGAAGGAAGCACAGTGCGGCGTCGCTTGTCGCGTTCATTGCGATTCGTTTCGTCCGTCGACCCGTGGTGACAAAGTGTGATGAATGTCTGAACGTCCGCGGCGGCGGCCAATCGATGGCCGGCGACACCCCGTGCATCACTGTAACGTCGACTGTTTCGACGGTCGCCCGCCATCGGTTTCCCTCAGGCTCTGTCTCTGTTGCAGGCGTGGACTCGAAGGTATCCGACGTGGACGGCATGCCGTACTCGACGCTGCTGTACGGCAACGGTCCCGGCTACAGCGTGCCCCGCACCGTGCCGGCCAACCTGACGGCGGGCACCCCGCACGCCGCGCCCGGCACGACCGCGGCCGCCGAGGAGGACGAGGAGGCGCGCAACCGCGTGCACGGCGCGGCCGTGCCCAGGCAGTGGGCCACGCACGGCGGCGAGGACGTCCCCGTCTACTCCCAGGTGCGCTACTCACTTGTAGACGCGAGGCTGCGGCCCTGGAAGAGTCTCTCCTCACCTCTGTGTTGACAGGGCCCGCTGGCCGGCGCGCTGCTCGGCGGCGTCATGGATCAGACCTTCCTGCCTCACGCCATCGCCTACATCGCCTGCCTGGCCGAGTTCGCGGACCGCTGCAAGGGCGGCGGGGACAACTACACGGCGCCGCCCATGCCGCAGGTCAGGAACAAGTAGATTCGGGTCGGGTTTGCGGCTTGAAAAGGAGTCTGCGGCCCCTTCTGCCTGCTTGTTCCGTTCCTCGTATTATTTACAGCGATTCCTGCCGCGGGGCGTGGCCACGGCGTCCGGCTGCCTGCTGAGCAGCCAGGCCGCCCCGACCGGGCTGGCAGCCTGAATTATGGCCAGGATGCGGCGGGTCCTAATATCTCCCCGCCGCGTGCAGTGTCGCGGCGAGTCTAACGTTTTGTGCGTCCTGCTTCAGATGTGCGTGGCTCCGGAGGTGAGCAGCATCTCTTCCGGCGCGGGTAGCGCGGGCCACTCACCGGAAGTGGTGGCGTCCAGCGTGATGGCGGACCACGGCAAGACGATGCACAGCTCGGGCAGCAACGGCGGCCCCGCGCGCCTGCAGCTGCAGCGGCCGCTGCGGCTGCGTCTGGCCGCCACCTTCCTAGCGGCCGGCTCGGCCTACGCGCTCGGCGCCACCACGCTGGGGCGGGGCGCGTCCGCCACCGTCGCGCAGAGCGCCGCCGCCGCCGTCCTCGCCGCCATCCTGGCCACCACCGCCGTCGGCGTGACGTAAGGCCGCGGCACCGGGACGCAGCCAGCACCCCAGCCAGCACCGTCATCAACGCGAGCCACCAAGGACACTTTGCTCAGGCCGTCGCCGTGTGGACTGACTTTCTCGGTGTCACTCGCCGTAATCCAAGCCTGGGCCAGTCTTGAACAGACGGTGGTTCATGCCTCCGGAAAACGCCTCAGAGCGTTCTCCATATCGTAACTGTGAAACCTTCCTTTTCTGAGTGGAAATACTACAGTGTGTCGAGCGGAGAAGGTGACGAAACTCGATTCTCACGCGGGCCGGGCCGGGCCCCGCCCCGCGCCTCGCATCCGGACCGACCGCGGTCCTCAAAGCAGAGCGGAGCGGGAACTTTACGGGGCGCACATGCGGGCCGAAATACGACTGATTGGCTGAGCGGCAGCGAAGCCAGTTACTCGGGTGGGGTTTAAAAAAATCCTGTCTGTGTGCGTGTGTAAACCGCCGGTGTTGTGCGTACAGTGATGAGGCAGCCGTTTCGACCAATAGTTTGTTTCACTGTAAAAGAAATTGAAAGGCGAAGCCAAGCCGAGGTTGTTCTTATTTAAGATGAGCAGAAAAAAACTACATGTTCTCAGCGGAAATGTTAAACAAAATGTATCCAGAGGGCCGACAAGATTTTTTTGGTTGTTTTTCTGTAAGTTAAGACGAGCACTCGCAAAAAAAAAACAAAAAACAATTGAGAATGTAGATGTCTGACGGAATTGCTCTCCCAACAATGTACATAGAAAGAGTTATTTTTCAAACGATAATTTGTAATTATAATGAAAATATCGCGTAAGTCCAAAGTTGTTTAACGTCTTAGAACGAAGGTGTTGAAATTATTGTTTTTCGTACGATCACCTTCCCACGAATTTAAGCTCTGCACAGAATGAGTTCTCGGAGACCCTCGATTTAACACGATACGAAACTTTTCACTTCCCACGTCCAAATCCGCATCCAACATTCTTCTGTCATACGAAGTAAATTATATCAGAGGTTCGTTAGGCTAGTAGAAAGTTTCTTTCGTGGTTAAGTGTTATTTTATGTACTTTAATGTTTGTGATTACCTATCCCTTCTTCTAAATAAATGACTACAAACTCACTTTCATTATTTTTTGCTGTGCCGTGTGAGACAGAAGAGAGGATAGATTTACACTCCCTTCCAGGCATAATTTTTTGACCTTGACTCTGGCATCTGCAGATGCTCAGATGGGTCTGTATTCTTCCGCGGAATGGAGAAAGACGAGGCTCCGCACGTATCACACAACTGCCTTCGCTCAGCTGTCCTCGGTGCGCAGCCGCCCTCAAAAGGCATTCACTCGGCGCCTTAACGAGTGAACTCACCGGTTCCATTGAAGGCTCCATTTTCCGCCAACAGCACAGTGGATGGATTGCCGGAACAAGCGCCTGCGCTGCTAACGACTACCGAGCGGCGTCGCCACGCGGTCGCGCTTATCCACTGCGCAAACACCGCGCCAGCACCGCGCCAGCCATCCAGCAACCAGCAAGCAAGCGAGCCAGCGCCGCCAGGCCGTCAGTCAATTAGGCGCTCCCTGAGGACCCTCGCCCTTGTGTGCATTCCCTGTATAATCCGAGAATCCGTCCCGATTTATTCGGATCGAGTCCCGCGGCGTGGCGGGACGGCGGTGATGAGCCAGCCGACTGGCAGAGGCACGAAACGGAAAGCGGGTTGGGGTGTGGTGGGGTGGGTAGACACTGGGCCGGCGCTCCGGCGTCAAACAACAGACAGACGGACAGAAAGACAGACAGACGCGTTCGCCGGTCGAGGCACAGCCACAGCCAGCAAGCAACCGGCCGGCGTGCGAGCGTGCCAGCGGCGCGGCGTCCGCCCGCTGCAGACAGACAGACAGACGCGTTCGCTGGTCGAGGCACAGCCAGGCACAGCCACAGCCAGCAGCCGGCCGCCGGCCTGCCGGAACGGCGTGCGAGCGTGCCAGCGGCGCGGCGGCCGCCGCAGGCGAGGGGAAGGGGAAGGGGGAGTTCGAATCGAAGCACCGGCTGGCTGCTTGCGGTGGCGAGCCGAAAGAAGCTTCGGCTACTGTACTGTACCTTCGGAGGGCCGGTATCGTTTACCTCTCGCCTCTGGGCCGCCTCGCCGCGTCGCGCGTATAGGTTTTGGACGACCTGTTGGAGCGGGGACTTGTCTCGCCGTCTCAGAAGCGGTGCCGACTCCCTCGAACGGGCTAGTCACCAACCCGAGGGGGAAACAACTGGCCAAATACATGTACACCAAAAATTTAAATGTGGCAAAAATTTGATAAATTTTATTGACAAATATAAAAAAATTAATCAAAAAATTTGAAAAAATTTATAGAACAATTCAGAAAATTCAATTGAAATTTTTAAAATTTTGAAGATTTAAAAAAAATTACGAAAAATGCATTTTTACTGCCCACCCCATTGTGCTTGAAAGCCACAGCAATGCGCTGCTTCCATCATCTCCCGTGGTGGCTGGAGGTGTCGATGCGTCGGATTCCCGGTATAAGGGTTGGTGGATCAAATCTTATTACTTCACAATTTTTTTTCTTTGATCGCTGCTCATTGTCACGTCAAGAGCCCGCTTCAATCGGCTCCAGACATGAGCCGTGCTGGCTGAGGGCGTTAAGGCGTCCGACCCCTACCGTAAGGTCCGGGGAACGAATCCCAACAACTCCTTTCATTTTTCGACTAGCTTTGAAGATTTTTTGAAAAAATTACGAATTTACTGCCCTTCCCAGTGTGCTTCAAAGCCACAGCAATGCGCAGTCACCATCATGTGCCGTGGTGGCTGGATGTGTCGACGCGTCGTTCCCGGTGTGAGGATCGGCGGTTCAAATCTTATTACTTCACAACTTTTTTCTCTGGCCGCTGCTCACTGTCACTTCAAGAGCCCGCTTCAATCGGAGGCAGACATGAGCCGTGGTGGCTGAGGGCGTCAAGGCGTCCGACCCGGACCATAAGGTTCAGGGGTCGAATCCCCAAATTTCCTTTCATTTTTCCCCTGGATTCCTCCCACTGCGACTCAAACCCGTCGTCCAACACTCGGCAGACGTGCAAGTCAGCGTGGTGTAGTGGTCTAGGCATTTATCCAGGCCATTACACCCGGGTGTCTAAAAAGCAGTCCGCTTCGGCGGATTGGCCTCGGCACTGGTTCGATCCCCGATCGGATCAGCCACTCGAAGTTGGTCGCGAGTGGGTCCATTCCGATTCGTCGGATGGAGTTGATAAGTCCTTTGAAGCTGGCCCGCTGACTGCATGTTCGGGTCTGGGAGCGCCGGACAGCGGGTGTACATTTGGTACCGACCAGCCTGCGAAAACAAAAGCTCCCAAAACTACTCTCTGTCTCTCTCTTTAACTCTCTGTCTCTCTGTCCTCTCTCTTCAACCCTACGATCGCCGGCTGCCTTCATCGGCGGTCCTTCATGTGTGGAAGGCAATAGCGGTCCGACAGAAGCTGAACTATGCGGTAGCAGTTAAAGCCTGGATACACCGGTTCCCATCCGAACACCGAAGTTAAGCAGGCGGCTCGAACCCCATTGCGGGAGGGAGAGGGTCGTAGGGTTCCATTTTTTATTTATTATTTTTACCAAATTTTAAATGACCAATCAGCCTACTTAGCGGCTGAAATTTTTTAAAAAATCTTTAATTTTGGCAATTTTGAAAAATTTACAATTTAAAAAAAATTAACAAATTTCCTCAAATTAGAAAAATTTCAAAAATTTCAAGAAATTTTGTAAAACGTACACAGAAATTTTGAGTTGCTTCCCCCTCGCACCAACCCTTCCATCGCCGGCAGCGGCAGCGGTCCGACAGAGGCTAAACCGGCTAAACTATGCGGTACGTAGCGCACTGCCACTGCCAATTGAAAAGAAATGCCAAGTGCTCCCTTGGACTGATGGGAATTTTTGCGGGTTGAAGTTAATTTTACTGGACACGGCACGCGGCCACGACAAGCGCAAGCGCAGCATCCCAGCCAAAAAATTTGTCCGGATTACGGCGGCAGCGGCGGAGGGCTGTGCGAGAAAGGAGTAAGTGCGAGTCGGCCTGATAGCGCACGAGACAGAGAGAGAGGGGGCGCGAGCCACCAGATAACGCAGGAAATATTAGGCAGAGGTCCGGGCCACGCCAGCAGACTGATTGCGCCTGTCTCTCTCGCTCTCGCGGCGCGTCCCTTGCGGGTGCGAGAGAGACAAGCCGTGACCAAGGGCGGCGGGGAGTCGCTTGGCGCTGGTCGCTGCTTGGCGCGGCCACACTGGAGTCGGCGAGCGCGGTCGGAATCCCGAAAACGGGCCGCAAGAAATAGTGGCGGTCGGGTCAGCGGCACTCTCGATGCACCGCACCCGCCCGCGGAGTGGCCAAGCCGATCGCAACCCTTCACGCAGAGACGAAAACCACACCGGGATTCCATGGATGTTCTAGGGTAACAAACTGTAGGCAAAACAAAACATGAAGAGAGCCAACGGCATGGTATTTGCTCGAAAAAAAAAATGCGATCAGCAGTCATCTTAGCCGCGGCGAATTCCAGCCGGTTTATTCCATTGTGGGAGGCGGATCGGCGCGGTGGCCCTGACCTGCGCGCTGCCGCCATGCTTCCGCCGCGGCGGGGGGGCCGGAGTCCACCACTCACGGTTAAGTCCGCCGTGCGGCAACTGCGTCACGACACTATGAGGCACTAAGTTGCACCGGGAGGCCAGACGCTACGCCTCGGGAGAGGAGAGCTCAGAAGTGGAAGAATGGCCCAACCCTGAAAGAAAAGAAAAAAAAGAAAAAAAAGAATCGGGGAAAGTTAGTATTTGAACCTTGGAACGACGTGCGCTTGAGTGTCGGGCGGTCCCTCTCCCTTTTTGGGAGCGTCCCCTCCCATCTCGGCCTGGTGACATATCATCGAGACTTGTGCCAATTTCCGCAGAAAATATTCCCCGGCGAGAGCAGTCTGGGTGCAATCTGGAGACGAGCTGAAGAAGGCCGGCCCGGCCGCCCCTCGCGCCGGCCGCGCGGAGCGCCGCGGTGCACGTTGGGATGCCTGCCCTCCGCGCCACAGGCGTGTCGAGAAAGACGCCAAAGACGAAGAGAAAAGGCCGGTGTCGAACCCCAGTCCCTGCATTTAGTTCAGCGCCTTGATGAAATGGATGGGAACCGCCTGTGTTGTCGTTATCGAGAAACGTGTGTGATGACAGACACACACACAGACCGGCAGACAGACACTCTGAGAACGAATCACTTTCCGCGGCCCCTATTCACAGGCACGGCGCTCGGCGATATCGCTCAGCCTTGCAATAAAACAGAAAACGGCATCGCGCATCGCTCAGTTGCGCACACGACGGCTGGTGGCGTGTGAACGGCGGTCGGGTGAGACAAAGACTGCACGCGGTAACCGAGCTCTGCTTGCGCTGCAGTCCCGCCCCGCCCCGCCATTGTCGCGGTCCAGCCGCGTGGGGTGCAGCAGGCGCGTCATGCCGGACACCTGACAGCGCACCCCCCACCCCAACCCGCCCCGCCCCGCCCTTCCATGCATTATCTAATACAGCGCAGTGTGCTGGCGCCTCGCCGCCCCGTTGTCCTACGCTTCATCCCCCTTTCCCCACGCATTCATACTCGGCCCCGAACGCGCACACACCCTCACACCCACGCACCCACACACGCGTCGCCCTATCGTGTATTTACACAATAAATTTGGTGCGGACAACAGGAGAGCGAGGTCGCGCGGGCAGCTGGTTCGCCCCAACAGAATGACCGGCTCTCGCGGATCCTTCATTTTCTTCTCCTCCTTCTCCCGCTTCCGTCCCCGTCTGCTTCGAAAGCCTTTCAGGGTCGCGCGCCAACTTGCCCGACGTACGCGTACAGTCCCGGCCAGAAATCCAATCATTGCGACGCTTGCTCTGGATGCGGCAGCAGCACTGCGTGGATTCCTTCCCGGGGCGACGGAGATCGCTGCGAGGACAACTCGGACTGACATCCAGGCCAGGCTCGGAAAACAAACACCAAAAAAAACTGGATGTTGAGTGAAAGCCGATAGGACTCCGGGCAGCGTCGTTATCTGGATGGCCGTGCCGGGGACCGGCCAGGGCCGCGGCGGCGAACGGAACGCGTCTCCAGCGGCCCCGGAGCCCAGCCAGCACCACTCCAAACTCATCCGTTTCTCCGTCACTTTGCTGTATTATTTTTCTCCTCTCCTCCCTTCTTATTCCGGCTCACACCCGCGTTGCCGGCGTCACAGTGGCGTGGCCATGGCCGATCCGCGCGGAGGCCGCGGGCAAGGCCGTGGGCGAGGCCGTGGGGCTGCCTCCAGGTCGTCGATGAGGGCGGCGCGGAGGCACCGCCATCGCGGCCTATAAGTAGGAGGCAAGGGCGCTGCCGCCGCTGGGCCGCGCGCCACGGGTGGGGCTAACAATGATTTGTGTGGGTGCCATGCTCGGACGAAAAGTTTGCTGTGCCACGCCGCACCGCGCCGCGTCCACGCCCCGCCATGGCGTCGGCCTTATCCTGCGAATCCCAACACCGCCGTTCATCTCGACTTCCTGCACTCGGTGGCGCCCTGGCGGCCTCGGTCGCCCTCGGCGGGCCGGAAAAAAGACGCCGCTGATTCCAGGGGTGTTAGCATAGTATAGTTTGGTGCCGTGCCAATGGGCGACCTCCGGGAGCACAAGTCATATCCAGGACACACACACGGACACGCAGAAATAACTCGACGCACAAACAATAATCTCGCGCACGCAGACGGGAAGACACACACCATCACTCCCAGATGCGCAAAATAGGTAAAGCCCCCCAAAAAAAAAAAAAAAAAAAAGCGCGAGCAAGCAAGTGGCAGTATAAAGGTGCGGGCGAAAGCGACCTTAATTTTCCGGCATTCTGTGTGGCTGTGTGTTCTCCGGGGCCGGAAAGTCGTTTAGCGCAGGCACGGCGAGGTGGCGGGGCCGCGGGGCGCACCGGGGCAGGGGGCGTCCGCGGGGGCGTCTTCGTCGACGAAAGCTCTAAAAGGAGATACACAGCACGCTGCACAGTGGGCCAGAAGACTGGTGGAGGCGCTCTCTGGAGACAAACGGGCTTAGAGGTTTGGCCGCCTGCGCCAGTCCTCTGGCCCACTGTGCGCTGCTTGCCGCACTTGCCACGCGCCGCCCGATCCTCCATTTTCTCGACGCATTAAAATCCAAATTGGTCTTTTTCAGGGAAAGTGCGTAAACATAGTGCGTGTAGCGGCCTGGCCGCGCGCCAATCTGTCAGCGGCGCTATTTAAGGGGAAAGATTAATAGACAGTCGGTGGCAAATTGAGAAAGATCGCGGCGGGAGGCGGCCGGGGCCTCGACCGGGGCTCGCAAAAAGGGGCTGCCTGCGCGTTTTGCATCGGCGGGACTTCTTGTTGGCGACCCGGCACAGTGGGCCGCGCTACCACACGCGATGCTGCCGGACTGCCTGGACCTTCAATATGCGACCAGGCCAGCCAATCATCTCTGCAGCGCGGCAACATTCCGCGGCAACGGCGCCCCATTTGACGTCGTGCTTCGCGTCTTCTCCAAACGCCTTTTTCTCAATTTTTCCGACACTCTTTTCGCCTTCTTTTTGGAACGTGTAGGAACTGGGCCCATAAGGTCCTGGACGTGTTTCCGGCGGCGCTGTGCTCGAAACAGCAGATGGGTGAGTCCGCTTCTGCAGTCCCTGAGCCGCCCCCGCCGCCCCCGCCGCCCCCGCCGCCCCCGCCGCCCCCTCACCGCCCCCTGCAGCTATTCTTATTGCCGCACCCCATGCTGCCTAAGCGCGGCTTATTGCTGCACTGCGTTCGCAAGGCGCGCGGTCGGTAGGCTGCAGAGAGGATGGCGAACTGGAATCGGAAAAATCACAGAACCGTGTCGCGAGGAAATCGGTTTAATCTTGCCCGTGTGCTGCACTGCGAGAAAATCGGATTCATTACACTACACGCTCCGTTATTGGGGCTTGCCTTTTCCCCTGTGTTTGTCGCTGTGGATTTAACTGAAAAGTCTTTCAACTTTCACTGCGCACCTAATCTTGCTTCTGTATATACTCAAAAATCATAACAATTAATTTGCTGCAACTTGAATTTATTTGCAGTGTGTTAATTATTCAAAGTAACGGCCAATGTTGTTATTATTACACGGCGAGTCGCTGCTGCGCTCAGCGATTTTCAAGATTTACTCCTTAGTCGAAAATTCGCGCAGCCTCGGCCACGCAGCAGCGGGGCGAAGTTCGAGCGCGTTGGCTCGGACACTGCCGTAATGGAGCATTAATTGTGCGCGTTCATTGAGACACATGCCGGCCTCGCCCGGCCCGGCTCGCCTGGTTCAAGGTTATCATTTATTTGGGAATGGTCCGCAACGGCGAACAAAAAGCACGAGGATGCAAAGGTTTCCGGGGGATTCGGCCGCTAAGCCAAGCGGCAGCGCCGCGCCTCGGGGATCAGCGAGGGGTCGGCCGGTTCGGCGGGGGGCTCAGATTTCATTCTTCTAGTCAGGCAGGCAGGCGCGGCGGGCGAGACAGGCTCAGCTCTGGGAGGACGACAATCAGGCCGGCGGACTGGCCACCACTGGGTGTGCCTGGTGTGCCCAGAGCCGCCCGCCGCGCCCCGCCGCGCCCCGCCCCGCCATCAGTCGCACAAGGCTCTCTCTCTCTGTCTCTCTCGCACGCACCCATTTTATTCAACTTTGCCCTGGCCTCCCAAGGCCCCTGGTGCGGGTGCTGCTCCTTGGAATAGCCCATTTACCTTTTCCGCCACCTTTTCATCCCGTTTACTTATCTTTTCATTTTCCTTTCACTGCCCCCTCTTTTTCCCGCGTTTGATTTTTATTTTCCCCTCTCTTTATACACCGAAAATCTATGTCGTGAGACAGGGACGGGTCGCCGTCTGGAAAATTCACTTGAAATTCACTGAGGCGGGCGTCGACTGCTCAGCCGCCCTCGCGGCCTGGGTCTGGGCCAGGGGCTCGGCCGGGGCCTCGGCCAGGGCGCCGCGCGTGGGATGCATCATCCTCTATCACTTGCCCATCTCCATTTCCTAGAGCTATTGAGAAGATTTGTTGCTCACTCCTCCGATTCTATTTTTAATCTTTCCGAATAGCTTCCTGAAATATGTGCTGCTGGGCTCTCTCCGCACCGCGCGCCCCGCCATAGACCACTCCGCCGACGCCGCTCCCGGCCCCGCGACGCCCAGGGATTTCGATATTTTCCCCTCCCGCTAGTTTCCGTCCATCTGTTCCTGCACAAACGCAGCGGACGCAGCGCCCCTCTTGATTTACGAGTCAAAATTGGCCGTTACCGCCGTCAAACGCCTCGCGGCGGTTACTGGCGTTGGCAAGTTGGAATCCACGTGAGCGAAACACTGGCGCGGTAATCCACACAAACCAACCACCGCGGGGCAGAAAGCGCGGCGGGAAAAAATTAAATGGGGATGCGGAAGAAAAAAACCACGCCGGTGCTCGTCGACAAAAAAAAATCCACGACGAAACATGTTCAAAGTTGTCAGTGACGGTGAGCTTACCGCGTCCGTCGCGGATTTGGGCCCCGCGGCCAGCCTGGCGGTGCCCGATACACGTCCGATATTCGATAATATTCTTTATCCCTCGCTTGACGGGGTGCCGCTCGGGTGCGGGTCAACGGGACGGCCATAATGCGGTGCCGTATGGCGCCGGCCGGGGCGGCGGGGCGGGCGGCTGCGGACCCACTGGGGACGCACTCACTGGGCCGTAAGCAGCTCACGTAGGGCCGCCCTGCAGCCTGCAGGCTGCTGCAGGCTGCTGCAGGCACGCTGTGGCAATCCCAGGCGCCCTGCCCTGCGCCCTGCCCTGCGCACGTGTGCGTCAACGCTCAAAGAGAATAGGAAGACCTAAATGAGGGGGCAAACGCGGGCAAACGGAGCGGGCCGCATCGAGTTCCCGCTGTTCCCGGCCCAGAAGCAAGAAAGACAGTGCCGTCCCGTCCAACTGGACCCGATGACGACTTTTTCCATTTTTTTTCAGCTTTGCAGCGCAGATTTTTGTGGAAGTGGTACATCGTCTCCACAAGACGTGAGACAGTGTGTGTTTGGGTGTACATATGTGAGTCCGTGTGTGCGCTTGAGTTTCTGTGAGTGTGAGACGAAAACAAAAGAAGGCCAAACAGGATGGGGAAAGTGGGTGCGGGACCGTGAGCCGGGCGTGGAGCGGGCGGCGGCACCAGACTGATTGCGAAGAATCGTTTCGTCGCTCGTCTTTGTCGCACTCGGGTCGTTGAGTGGGGGGTGCGAGAGGGACGGAGCTACCTAACGGTTCTGCGGAATCGCAGCGCCGCCCGCCCGCCCACCTCGCCAGGTCACCTAGTTTCCCGCGTGCTGCATCCTCCCATTTGCGAACTCGAACGAGATCTACTCCAACAAGCAACAAACGAACAAATTTGCATCTCATTGGCGACGAACCGCCCCAACAGCAGAGCGAGAGCAGAGCGACTCGGTAAACACTTTAGAGCAGCGAGCGGCCCGCCGTGGCCGTCCCCGGCCAGACAGTGCCGATGGCCGCCACCCCCTGCGGCACGCCACGCCAACGCGATGCGGCCCCCATTACGTGCTCCGCCACGCCCCGCGCCTGTCCGCCGCCTTGCCGATTACCAGACTGCGATTTGTCGGTGACGGTGCAGCGGCGAACGCGCCCGCGGGAAATTCGAAATCCCGATGGGGATTTGGGGCGGTCGGCCACTGACTGGGTAATCTCGGCGTGGACAGGAGCGGAGCGTTTCGGGTTGGTTTTCATTGGCGGCGCCGTGCCGCGCGCAGCCCGGCCGAGGCGGCCAAAGGGTTTCCGTCTCTGACGTGGGCCGGCCGGCCGGAGTGCCGGAGTCACTGACCCGCCGCGCGGGGCCCCGCGGGGGGCAGGTGAGGCGAGGGGCAGCACGGTCGGCGCGGCCTATCGGCAGCCTAGGTGGACTCTGTGGGATGCCTTGTTTATAACTCTCCCGTCCCAAAGTTACCACAGGCCGAGTTTGGACGCAACACCACTACCTGGCCCGGCAAGGCCGCGGCGATGGAGTCATCCGGCGGCGGGCCGGGGAAGGGGGGGGGGCGTACCGGGCCTAGGGCACTAGGTGAGGGCGGCGGGAGGGGGAGGTGGTACACAGGATGCTGCGGCGGGTGCATCAAAATGATCTGACCACGGCGAGGGGCCCTCGGCTGCCGGGGCCCAGCGGACCCTCCAAAGGGCCCAAGTGGCCGCCTAGCGCACGCAGCGGCCAGTTGAGTCGCGCCGCTCCAGCCGGGTTGTCCAGTGACTCCAGGACTCCAGCAGCACGCCTCCACCTGCTCCAGGCCCTCGACGCCATGTCGGTGAGTAGCATTCCTCAGGGCCGCTTCGCCACCCGGCCGTCCACCACGTAAACAAGCTGACCGCGCGGGGTGCTGCTTGACGTTGACAGACATTGGCGGGGCAGTGGCGACGCCCCCGACACCTGTCACTCCGCGCCCGCGGCCCTCGCCGGCGGCGTCCTCGTGTTTGCTGGCGTCGACCCCGGCTCGACCTGAATCGTTGCGTCAACATGCATCCCCAAGCACACAGAGCGTCCCCCTGCTGCAGGGTTGTTGCGTCGCTTCAGGTGCCGGTAATCGTTCCGGAACTCGTCACTTATTGAGCCATAACGTCTTGAACTCGGAACGCCGAACCCTCAGTGTTTATTTTCCACACCTGGTTATTATTGATGTACACACACTTAAGCCCCGCGTTATATTTGAAACGTGTAATGACAGGTCTTGTTGTGCTCCTCTCCCCCTACCTTTCCCCTCGTCCCGGGACCGCCCCGGTGAGTTGTTCCCCAGTGGGCCAGAGACGTGATAACCATCGTCATGCCGGCCCAGCGCGGCGCATAACATTCCATTGAACCCTTTTAAACTGTCAAACGATCCGAGCGTCAAGTGCATAGCGGGTCCCTGTTGTCTTTTGGGCCTCGTTTCGGGCTATCTGTCCTTACGATGCAGTGTACGGTCCACTGGCCCAGTGCCGTGAGCGCTCGACCAACCGCCGCGCGGTCCGTTTACCTTTTTGTACTTACCACAGTGTCACGTACAGGTGTTTTCAAAACGATGTTTCCCTTGCAGGTTGTGGCCAACCTGCCCGCCCCCGCGGTGTCGGCCCCGCACGCCTTCGTGATGGCGCCGCACGAGGGCGTCGGGAAGCTGTTCTTCCACCCGTTCTTCCCGCTGCTGCATCTCATGCACTTTCCGCACTTGTTCCTGCACAAGCCCTTCGGTCTGCATGGACTTCACAAGCCCTTCGGCCTGCACAGACCCTTCGGCCACCACGGCATCGGGGGCTTTGGTGGCTTCCCCTTCCGCGGCCTGCCACCGCAGGTGGTGGACAATTCTCTGACGGGCAGCGGCGGTGAGCAGGACGACCTGCCGGACTTCCTGCCCGCCGCCCAGTCCGCGCAGGGGACCACCCGGCTGGCCCCGCTGCCGCCGTCGCCGCACGGGGCCACGGCGCCGACCCGCCGCAACCCAGCGCCGCCGTTCGTCGCCTACATCAGCCCCGACAGGAAGATCATCCCGGCGTCCGCGTTCCCACCGCCCTACGTCGTGCCCTACGTGCCCGCCTTCGCTCCGTCACCACCGCGCGCTCCCTACGCCCCCGCCGCCCCCGCCAGCCCTGTGACCCCTGCTGCCCCCGCTGCCCCCGCCAGCCCTGTGACCCCCGCTGCCCCGGCTGGCCCCGCCGTCCCGGACATAGATGTCTTCACCTCGATAAAGGGGCTCAAGTACCTGTCGGGCCCCGGCGTTCCTGCGCCGCTCTCTTTGACCAAGCCGAGCGCCCCGCTGTGCGACTGCTCCGAGGAGGCCAAGCTGCGCGTCGAGCTGGACCACTCTGCGGTGACCCCGGAGACCCCGAGCGCGCCCGGGCCGATCGCACCGCCCCCCACGGTGCCGCCGACGCGCGGCGAGACGGCCCACGACAGCAGCCCTGAGCTGCCTCAGCAGAAGGCCGAGGACGAAGCTGATGCCTCGGACTCGAGAGTCCTGGACCTCGCCGATGACGCCTTGGAGACGACGCCTGCGGCGGCGCAGGACGAAACCACCGATTCCGAACTGACTATCACGGAGTTCGCTGTGGCCGCCACGAACGCGGAGTAAAGTAGAGTGGAGTGTCGCTCGCAAGTAGTTGGTGTCGCACGGCCGGGTGGGCCGGAAACGGAGACGTCCATTAGCCCGCCCTGCCCGGCACTGTCAAATAAGACTGAGTAGCTGTGAGGCCTGGAAGGCCTGGGAGGGCCGAGGGCGGCGATGGGCCGGCCGCAGCCGCTAGAACTCTCCCAGCAGTGTCATTTTTGCGGTTATGTTTGTGTTTTGTTTTTCAAAGGGCAACCGTTAATGAGTTCGCCGAAAGTATCTACTGGCTATCGCTTTGCATGAGCTCTGTAAGCGTAACCTTCAATTTTATTGATTAAGGCCAAGGGCGATCACGTTTTCTTTCGGTATTTTGGATGTAGGCTGACACGCACTGGCGATGTACTTACCCCAGAGTAAGAAGTGTACTTATTGTATTATTGTTGTATATTTGACAGAATAAATTTTATTCCTGTCTATTCGTGAGAAGTTTGTAGTTTTTCCAGCGCTTAATCCCGGCACGAGAGCCAGATGAACTCGAGGGAGAAGTCACTCGCCTCAAATGACTTCTTAACTGGATCTCTCTCTGGATATTTTAAAAGAAATTTTGAAACATCAACATCCAAAAATAACTTTTTTTACCTATAAGTAAATGATCCAAACACGTTACTTCGCACCTCTACCTCTACTCTCTCTCTCTCTCTCTCTCTCTCTCTCTCTCTCTCTCTCTCTCTCTCTCTCTCTCTCTCTCTCTCTCTCTCTCTCTCTCTCTCTCTCTCTCTCTTCCCCCCCCCTCTCTTTCTCCCGCGGTGGCGACACTCCACGACTCGAGCTTGAGGCGCGGGGTATCGGCACGGCCGCCTGGCGTCATCTGCAGGGGGCCTTCCCGGCGAGACCGGCGATACCCCTCGCGCCAGGACTTCCCGGCGGGAAACTTAAGCGGCGACGCGCATTCGACTCGGGCGTGAAGCCCCAGAGCAACACGTCAGGTACCAGCCGTCAAAAATCAAAGTAGGCGTAAATATAACGTTTTAGTTTTTATAGATGCTAGATTGTCAATTTAATGAAAAACTCTTACTTTTTTATGTTTTAAAAGTGCAGGAAAGGCAAACGGTATAGCCGATTGCTGGAGCCTTGGGGCGCGGCGTTCGGCTGACGGACGGGGGGATTCAAATCCGGCAAAGCGCGCAGTCAGTCACTAAGTTCCTTTTATCCCAGTGAATCCCCTGATTACCATTGTCACTGAAACCCCTCCCCCTTCCCCCCCCCCCTTTCCGTCTCGTCTCGTTGTTACGCCCTTGGTGCACGCACAAAGCGGCCTAATGTTAGCGAAGGCTGTTTCCGCGGAGAATTCGTCATTTGGCTCCTTAGCGGCGATGGTCCTAGTAAGGCTTCGCGGGCTCTCTAGTTCGGGGGAATAGATTTAACCAGTATGCAGCTTCTCTATCGTATCGGCCGTCTCGGTCATTCATTGGGGCTGTTATTGAAGAGTGACGCCGCCACCCCGCCCCGCCCCGCCCCGCCCCGCCCCGCCCCGCCCCGCCCCGCCCCGCCCTGCTGTCGCCTCCCCAAGCGGCGCGCGTCGCGGTGGAGGCGGACCAGGGCCACCAGGGGGCAGAAGGCAGACCCCCCAGGGCCGTCGATGCGTTCAGTCCGCCGCCGAGCCGCACCGATTGAGCCTGACCCGGGGCTGCCGGTCGCACCACCTGGAGCTGACCACCTGGCACCACCTGCCGACGCCATCCGCCTCCCAGCCCACCTCGACGACGCGCCAGTAAGTACTACTTGCACCTGCCGCATGTTGGCGCCGCGCTCTCGGAAGGGGCAGAGACATTCATCGCGAAGCCAGTCGCGGCTTTTCCTGAACGGAGGCGACAGTTTTTGCGTCTGATTGTCGGAGTCTGGCCTGGCCGGCCAGTGCCGGATGGCGAACTCGCCTTCGCGATCGCGCCAGTGCCGCTAGTGTTCCCCTGCCTTCCTCCAGGAAGGGGTGACGTGGCTGGAAAAGGCAAACTCGACGTGTTGTGGCTGTGGCGTCGCTTCCGCCTGAGAGCGCGCACACCGCGCCGTGCAAAAGCACTGGGGGCGGGGAAGCTCCACGTGTATGTGTGTGTGTATGTATGGGTGTGTATACATGTAGTAGGTGCGTGTCTGTGTGAGTGCGCGCGTGGGAGTGTCACGCACCTAAGGAAGGTGACGTAGTGACCCTGAGACAAGAAGGCCTTGGCTCGTCTCGCCACGGCCAGGACTAGACTAGACAGTACAGTCTCCTCCAGGGTCAGGGGGTCAGGACCCTCAGGAAGAGCACACGACAATCTCTGCAAATTGCACTTTTTGTTTTTCAGTAAAAAAAAATAAAATGAGATGAGCCGAAGAGTGAGGCGCCTTGTTGCAGTGCTGCTGGTGGCGCTGCTTGGGGTGCTGGCGGTGTCTGGGAGGCTGGCAGCCGCGCAGCGCGGCCCCGACGCGCTGGTCGCGCTGGACGCCGCGTCGCGCTTCACCAACGAGTGGGCCGTGCGCGTGCAGGGCGGGCCCCGCGTGGCGCGCCTCATCGCCGCAAGGATGGGCTACGACTTCAGGGGGCCGGTGAGTGAGTGAGCGGGAGAGAGAAAGAGATATTCCCAGCTCCGGGATGCGTCTTGATCGACCAGGGCATCACTGGCGCGGGCGGGGATTTCAAGTTTCAAGCCGCCAAGATTGGTTCCCGCGGTAGTTCCCGTCATTTTGGCGCCTCCGGCGATGTCCCGCTGCCACGTGGGGGCGTTCGGAACCCGAAGTCGTTTTCTGTCTTGTTGATTGGAATCTGGCCGAGGCCGTGCCCGCGTCCTGATCTCGGGGCTCTGCGCCGCTCGCCTCGGAGCGGAGCGTGGACTTTGCCTGCACTCTCGCCCTTTCAATGCCCCGTCGGATCCTGCAATTATTTCACACTTTCCAACGGTTCAGAGTCAGACCAGGATGTAATTTAATAAAATTCCACACTCCATTTTTTTTTTTTTTTTGTTAAATTGTTCGGGCAGCCAACTGTACTGTGCCAACGCGCTTAGGCCCGTCCGTGCCGCTGTAGGCGGACTGGCAGGCAGGGTGCATGCTAGCTGGCCAGTGCAGCAGCTTTGTGAGGCCGCTCATGTTCCATTTCGATAGTCCCACCGGAGCCCCCACTGCACTGCAGTAGCTGCTCCACAGTGTTGCGATCCATGCAGGGGAAATATTTGCTTGTTCGGTGGGAAAGGCTGATTCCAGCCTTCTGTTCTGGTTCAAGTGGTACTTTTAATTCTCGGCGATCCAGTCGGCTGGCAGCCAGGTACACCTGCACGGCAAGGGAACTCCTTCAAGAGGCTCGCCCCGCTCCGCGCTCCGTTCCGAAACCGAAGTACAGCCCGGCATGTCTGGGCATGAGTCGGCCCGTCAGTACCTCGCCGCTGCTCACTCCATGTCCGTGCATGAGTTGCCCCCCTCCCCTCCCTCTCTCTTCCCTTTCCCTGTTCAAAGCGGCGCAGCCGCGCAGAGGCCCGCGGCTGGCGGGGCACTGCGGGGTACGACGGAGTGGCGGCGGGGCGCGGTGGGGCAGGTTGTGCTCGTGGTCGTCCTCCTCGCTGAGCTGCGCGCCCGGTGCCACCGGCTCTGGTGCTCATGCGTGGCCGCGGGCCTCCTATCGGCTGGGCGGGCGGGGGGCCGAGCGCGCGCATCACGCCCGTCAACGGGGACCTGCGCGCCGCGGCGCCGCGAGCACCGGCCAGGCGGCTGCGGCGGCAGGGCGCCACGCTGCTCGCTGCTTTGCCTTCTGGGGCGACGACTTAGCGAGTCTGCGGGTCCTGCGCCACCGCATGGCCTCGGCCAAGGCGAGAGGTGGGGTCCGGCCGTGAGCTGCGCGCGGCGCCGCTCTGGGTGCTGCAGGGTGCTGCAGGGTGCCGACGCCGCGCGACGCGCGCAGCCTGCCCTCCCCCCACCCCGACGTCGCGGTCTGCGGCCTCGTACTCGCTATTCGTACACGCCTTCAGTTCAACGACGACATGATGTTCTGCCTTGTTTGATCAGGCCTCCTCTCAATTTGCCTAAACGCCAAGGGTCGATCCGATCACCGGCCACTGCCAGGGAGCGAGTCTATGTCCCCCCGCACATGCGCAACGCCGGGCCGCGGTCGGCAGGGCAGGGCGGCGCACCGTGGGGTGGGAAGCTTGACGGGCTGCGGTGCCTGCTCTGCGCAGGACGGCTCCCTCAGGCCGCCGCAGCCACAGCCCATGGCACAGCCCCCGCGCGAGCCAGGCCGCCATGACGGCGCCGACTGCACTCCGTACTCCGTGCATGAATATCCAGCGCGGCAGCTTTGAGTAGGCCATACAGGAGCGAGGCCTCACGCACGGCGAGCCCGCCCCGCCCCGCCCCGCCCCGCCCCGCCTCCCCTCGCCACGGTCACGTGCCCACGTGCCTCCGGGGGGGCGCGGCGCGTGCCACCACGCCCGCGGGGCATACCACGCACGCGCGCGCGCGACGCCGCGGCCAGGGGAACAGCAACGACGAGGAGGTGGACGGCGGCGCCGGGCCGTGTCGGCGACGCCGCTGCTCGTCTTGTGCTGCGCGTCGCTGCGTCCGCGTCTACTGCACTAAATTTACTTGGGGATCATTCGGAGGCGCGGCGTGCGAGGCGCGAGGCGGGGAGGGACGAGGGGAGCCTCGCTCATCAGACAGCAGCTGATCGAGGGGCGCGGGTCGACCTCGCTCCTCGTGCAATACTCGTATGTCGGAGGGGAGTGCGGCTGCGGCGGGCGAGGGGAGGCGCGGACGCCCTCCACGCATGCCCGGTTGCGTTCGGGTTCGAGTCCGGAAGGACGGCGCGGCGCGGCGCAGCGCGGCAGTGAAGTCATTGTGCCTCCCCTCCGGGCGTCGCGTCGCGTCCCCACCGCGCTGCCCGCTCTCTGCCGGCGGCGTCGCAGCCACGGCGCAGCTGTCTGGCGCGGGCCGCTCCGGCCGCTCTGTCCCCGCGGCCGCGGTGCTGGGGGCGGCCACCTCCTCGCCGCGCTCGGCGCCGAACACCGGGTCGCCGCGGCGCTTGCGTAGGTGGCCACGTCACGCCAGAAACAAGTGACTGCGCCGGATCGTCCGGGATCTGCGCGCGCCGCCCAGCGGCAACAGTCAGAACGCAACTAACATCGCTATGTCTCTCCCTTCTCCCTCGCAGATCCCCGGCTTTGGCGACACCTACCTGATGGTCAGGGCGGACCACCCCCGCGCCCAGAAGCGGGCCTACCCCAACCTGACGCAGCGCCTCGTGCAGGACGACAGGGTGAGCACGACGCTGGAGACAGCAGAGAAGCTAATTAAAATCCTTCCATTTTCCAGGTGTTGAGCACGTATTGCGTGTTTCTCCAAAGATATGTATTATGTATGTATGCGTGTGTGTGTGTGTGCGTGTGTGTGTGCGTCGCTCTGGATTCGTCGTTAGCCCGTGACGCCGTAGAATAACACTCTGACCTTATCAGTGCTCGCTACCAGGTGATAAGCGGGGGGTGTCGATGCCGTGGCCGTACAGGCGGGCAGGCAGGCTGGCAGACCGCCGCGGGGCTGCAGCCGGTGTTACTCCTCGTCCAGGCTATTTGCGCAGGGATAAACCACTTTGGCCGCCCCGGTTCGCCCCGGCCGGCACATTGCAGGGCGTATCACGCGATAGAGGTGGCGATACGGGGCCGCCCCTGCAGGCCTATTCCGAAAAATGCTTTCATCGAGCTGTCTCTCTTTCTCTCCACCTATCTCTCACTCTCTCGCACTCATGGGGCGTCTCCCACTGGAGCGAGAGAGACAGAGCGGCGAAAGCCATGTTCAGCCTGCTGGCTCCTACATTAAGGCTAATCCCATCCCGGACGCTAAATACGAGCCACCGCCGCGACGCCCCAGCCGCCAGCCGGCCGTCGGGGCGCGGCACGGCCGGCTCAACAGTTTAGCGCCACGCGTCTCTCTCTGATTCTGACTCGACGGAACCCAGTGAACCCGTCAATGACAGACTCGATCAACCAGTGCAACGCAATGGCGCATGTGTTGCTGCTGTCCAGAGCATCGAAATTGCTGTGGAGGCGATGGGGAATAATGTCATTACCCCATGAACTCCAATCGGTCTCATCGGAGCCTCGGTTTTGTCCTTCCCTGGTGGTCTCGTCATTCAATATCCGGTCTAATTATGTGCCTGTTGGTTGCCGTGTGTGACAGGTGGTCTGGGCGGAACAGCAGTTCACCAAGCCGAGGCAGAAGCGGGATTTTAACCGGGTCCCCCCCGACGACGGACCGCCGCTGCGTCCTGGCGCGCTTAGCGCCTCGCGGCGGCGACACTCCCAACTGCGTTTCGGCCTGGCTCCCCCTGGCCGCGCCACCTCGCGGAGCGCGCCGGAACTCAACGACACGCAGCTTTTGGCGGGAAAGCTGGGGTGTTCCCTGAAGCACCCGGAAGGGGTGACGGCGGCCCAGCGCGCCCGCCTGTTCAACGACGAGCTGTGGACCCGGCAGTGGTACTTGGTGAGCAGCGGATACGCGAATGCGGACGAGATGAAAGGAACGCTGAACTCAGTGGATTGGGATTTGGCGATCCGTGTTTCCAGATGGACACCCGCACGCGCCTTGACCTGCCCAAGCTGGACCTGCACGTGCTGCCCGTGTACTGCCGGGGCATCACGGGCCGCGGGGTGCGCGTCACCGTGCTGGACGACGGCCTGGAGACGGACCACGAGGACCTCCGCGAGAACTACGTGCGTGTGCCATCTGCCTGCCTTTATGTTCGCCGATCACCCGAGGGGGAAACAACTGGTCAAATACATGTACACCAAAAATTTAAAAGTCAAAAAATTTGAAAAATTTCATTGAAAAATATAAAGAAAATTACTGAAAAATTAAAAAAAAAATTATTGAAAAATTTAAAAAAAATTATAGAACAATTTAAAAAATTCTTATAAAATTTGTCAAAAATTTTGAAGATTTTTTTTTAAATTACGAATTTACTGCCCTCCCCAGTGTGCTTATTCAAAGCCACAGCAATGCGCGGTCACCATCATGTGCCGTGGTGGCTGGATGTGTCGACGCGTCGTTCCCGGTGTGAGGATCGGCGGTTCAAATCTTAATACATCCCCACTTTTTTCTCTGACCGCTGCTCACTGTCACCTAAAGAGCCCGCTTCAATCGGCATCAGACATGAGCCGTGGTGGCTGAGGGCGTTAAGGCGTCCGACCCCGACAGTAAAGATCGGGGATCGAATCCGCAAACTTCCTTTCATTTTTCGACTGGCTTCCTCCCACTGCGACTCAAACCCGTCGTCCAACACTCGGCAGACGTGCAAGTCAGCGTGGTGTAGTGGTCTAGGCATTTATCCAGGCCATTACACCCGGGTGTCTAAAAAGCAGTCCGCTTCGGCGGATTGGCCTCGGCACTGGTTCGATCCCCGATCGGATCAGCCACTCGAAGTTGGTCGCGAGTGGGTCCATTCCGATTCGTCGGATGGAGTTGATAAGTCCTTTGAAGCTGGCCCGCTGACTGCATGTTCGGGTCTGGGAGCGCCGGACAGCGGGTGTACATTTGGTACCGACCAGCCTGCGAAAACAAAAGCTCCCAAAACTACTCTCTGTCTCTCTCTTTAACTCTCTGTCTCTCTGTCCTCTCTCTTCAACCCTACGATCGCCGGCTGCCTTCATCGGCGGTCCTTCTTGTGTCGAAGGCAATAGCGGTCCTACAGAAGCTGAACTATGCGGTAGCAGTTAAAGCCTGGATACACCGGTTCCCATCCGAACACCGAAGTTAAGCAGGCGGCTCGAACCCCATTGCGGGAGGGAGAGGGTCGTAGGGTTCCATTTTTTATTTATTATTTTTACCAAATTTTAAATGACCAATCAGCCTACTTAGCGGCTGAATTTTTTTAAAAAATCTTTAATTTTGGCAATTTTGAAAAATTTACAATTTAAAAAAAATTTAACAAATTTCTAAAAATTAGAAAAATTTCAAAAATTTCAAGAAATTTTGTAAAACGTACACAGAAATTTTGAGTTGCTTCCCCCTCGCGATCACCTCGCGTCATTCTCTGCCTTCGCCTCCAGGACCCGGCCATCAGCTACGACGTCAACGACGGTGACCTCGACCCTTCGCCGCGCTACGAGAGCGGCGTCAACAACGCCCACGGCACGCGGTGCGCCGGCGAGATCGCCATGAAGGCCAACAACCACAAGTGTGGCGTCGGAGTGGCGTACAACGCGAGGATTGGGGGTGAGTCTGAACGTCTTGAGGAGCTGCCGCTGTCGTGCTGCAGGCCGGTACTGATTGCGTTGTGCAGGCGTCCGCCTCCTGGACGGCGAGGTGAACGACCGCATGGAGGGCACGGCGCTGGGCTGGGCGCACAGTCTGGTGGACATCTACAGCGCGTCCTGGGGCCCCAACGACGACGGCATGACGGTGGAGGGGCCAGGAAGGTTGGCCATGGAGGCCATAAAGCGAGGCATCGCGGAGGTCAGATCACCGTTTCCGTTAAAAACTTGAGCCCCGCGCCGGTGACGGGAATCGAACAGACGACTCTACTCTGCCCAGGGTCGCGGCGGCAAGGGCTCCATCTACGTGTGGGCCTCGGGAAACGGCGGCACGTTCGGCGACAACTGCAACTGCGACGGCTACGTCAACTCGGTGTACACGCTGGCCATCGGCTCGGCGTCAGAGCGGGGCCACTTCCCCTGGTACGGCGAGCGCTGCGCCTCCACCATGGCCACGGCCTACTCGTCCGGCGCCTACTGGGACCAGATGATCGTGAGTCCGCAGCGAGAGGTTGAGACAGCGTGTCGTTGGCATCATGTGACCCCGCCACTCCGCCCGCAGGCCACCACGGACCTCAAGAACACGTGCACCATCCGGCACACCGGCACCTCGGCGGCGGCGCCCCTCGCGGCGGGCATCATCGCCCTGGCCCTGGAAGCCAAGTGAGTAGAGTGGTGGTGACGACGGACGCGCCGCCACGCGCCGCCACGGCCCTGAGCGAGGTCCGCGTGTCCGCAGCCCGTCGCTGACATGGCGCGACGTGCAGCACCTGGTGGCCAGCTCCTCCGAGTACGCCCCGCTGGCGGACAACCCCGGCTGGCGGCAGAACGCGGCCGGCTTCTGGGTCAACACGCGCTTCGGCTTCGGGCTGCTCAACGCGGACGAGCTGGTGCGCCAGGCAGAGGGCTGGACCACCGTCCCGGCCAAGGCGGAGTGCACCGTCAATGGCTTCGCCGTGTAAGTGCCGCCATCTGGCGTCATTGCCAGCATTTTAAGCCGCCGTCCTGAGTGCAACGCTTGGATTTGTTTTGTTGTCTTAATTCTGCACAGCAATTCGAGCTTCGCGCGAGGCGAGCGCGCCGGGGTGCTGTTCGTGGTCGACGAGTGCAGCAAGGTCAACTTCCTGGAGCACGTGGAGGTGGTGTCGAACGTGCAGTATCCCGTCAGGGGCGCGCTCGAGATGTACCTCACGTCGCCGGCTGGTGAGTGCCTGTGCCTCCAATTAGTGTGGATTTCTCAGGTATCCGACACACATGACAACGCTTGTGAAAATAAATTTCATCACCTACTCTCATTATTTTCTCCTAGATACAAAGGTGCAAATCCTGAGCCCCAGGAAAAGGGACGCGTCCTCGCTCGGCTTCGAGGACTGGCACTTCATGTCCGTGCTCACGTGGGGGGAGCGGCCCCACGGCGTCTGGCTGCTTGAAGTGGTGGACAAGGTGAGTGGAAACCAAGTTGACATCATTGTCTATTACATTTTTTTAAATTGTAAATTTTTGTTTATTGTTGTTTTTAGAGTCCCGGAGAGGCGCGCGTGGGCAGCCTCGGAGCGTTCCAGCTGATACTCCATGGCACGGCAACGCAGCCAGCCTACATGCAGAACGGCCCCAGGGATTACGACCCCGACTACAACCGCGTCATGCGAAAGGTAAAAAGTTGAAATGAGTGCCCCTTCCCTCTTTTCCCTCTTTCCCCTTTTCCCCTTGTGATCCCTTGCGTGTGTGCGTTTCTTTCCAGACGGACAGCAAGACTTTGGTGGGGGTGGAGGCCTCCGAAGTCCAGAACGCGCTCCTCGACGACGAGGACGACAACGCGGCCGGTGAGGACAGCATGACGTCCGAGAGAAAATAAATCAATGTTTCAACCATAACCTTTGTTGAAAGTTAACAAATAAACTATTCAGGTTGCCAAAGTTATCACGAATCTTCGCATTGTTGCTGTCCGAAATTGTTGTTAAAGAAAAGTCCAAAACATTTTTTTTTCAAGATTAGGGCCTATAATTTGAAATGGATGGAGTGACAAGGGCGTGCCTTCACGGCGCGGTGGACGTGCTAGGCGCGCTGGCCGGCGGCACGGCCACCTTGTGCACGCGCGCCCACACGTCCAGGTCCTGCCGCGCCCGGTGCACGGCCAGGGCCATCCGCGCGCCGTCCGACGCCGTCCTGGAGTCCGCCTCGAAGCGCAGGGCGTGCACCGCGCGCTGCAGCAGCGAGCGCATGTCCTGGACGCCAGCGGCGACGGCGGCCGGGGAGGTGGTGGGCAGGGCGAGGGACCTCTTGAGCGTCTCCAGATCGGCGCGCTGCAGCTCCAGGAGGCAGACGGAGGCGTACAGCTGCAGGCGGCACAGCATCGGGTCCAGTTGCAGCAGCACGCCCATCACCTCGCGGCACAGCGCTCCATTCACAACGACAGAAACCGTTCGTTACGAGGTCCCATGCTAGAATCCCAGTCAGTGCGCTGCTGTTTTCAGGACGCTTACCTGCTTTCCGCTGAAGCTGCTGCTCGCTCAGCCGGTCCATCTCCAGTCCGGGCTGGCTGCCGTACACCTGCAGCAGGGAGTGCTTCACCTGCAGGCAGTGGTAGTGGTGCGGGTGAAGCAGCTTGTCCAGCTTGTTGGCCACGTCCTCCAGCATCCGCGCGTCCCCCGCGCCTTCCAGCGCGCGCCCCACCTGCTCATCCAGGGAGGCGACGACCTGCCAGCCAACAAGACCAGCCTTAAAGGTTACGCCCTTGGCGCCTGCCAAGTGCAGGCTGGGCCGCCCCGTCGAGCACGCGCGTGCGGCGGTACAGCCTACCCGGCAGGCGCTCGCAACCGCAGGTGGCCAAAACTCTAGGCGCGTTTTGAGCTCCAAAGTCGAACTCGAAACTCGAACCGAAGTCCGAGTCCCATTAAGCGACTTTGGGGCTCAACAGGCGTCCGGACTTTGGACTGCCTCCACCGGTCATCTGGCCCAGTGTGCACCTGGACGACGTGCTCCGCGGCGAGGGGCGCCCCGCAGCCGTCGCAGCGCCAGTCCGCGCTGACCGCCAGGGGGTCGGTGGGCAGCAAGAAGGCGTCGTCGCCGCGGGCGGCGCAGGTCAGGCACCGCAGCGCGCTCAGCATGGAGCCCAGCTCGCGGGGGTCCGCGCAGCGCCGGCAGCGGCAGTGGAAGCCCTTCACGGCCAGCAGGTGCTCGCGCCGCGCCATCGTCCCCCACAAGATGTGCGTGTACATGGTGGAAATGTGGTCGTCTCTGGAAACAGGCGGGAGGCTGACAGCCGGATGCTTTTGGTTAGGCCGGCCTAATCGGACAAGAGCGTCTCTACGTACTTGTTGATGGCGACGCCAGCGCGGAGAGTGATCTTGAAGTCGGCGTCCAGGCTGGCCCGGTCGGGCCGCTGCTCCGCCGTCCCGAACGTGTGCCTCGTGTTCGGGACGCAGCTGTGCTCCATCAAGTAGGCCGTGGGGTAGAGGGCCGACAACTCCACGCCCCCGGAGCCGATCTGTGGGCAGGTGCGTGAACAACGAGGCCATCGAGGACGGCGCTGACCACAGGCTTACCTCGAGGGCGTTCACGTCGAGGACCGCGACGATGCGGTGGATGATGGCCTCGGAGCAGTCCTCCAGCAGCCCCTCCACGGAGTCGGCGGACGCGCGGGAGCCGGACACGATAACGGACAGCGGCCGCAGGAAATTGTCGCGCAGGTACGACACGACGCGCTGCTGCGTCTCGCGGTACACGGGCGTCCCGGGGCCGCGGTCCTTGGCGTGTGCGTCCATGGCCTGCACAAGCACGCCGTCAGGGTGGTTGCTGCAAGTGCACTAGTTGGAGGCGTCCTTACCTGCAGGACGCGCCATCGCGACGGGCTGGTCTTCTGCAGCAGCAGGCACCGCAGCGGCAGCAGCGCGTCGTAGCGCAGGTCGCCCTGTAGCACCACGTGGCGGCCCGCCTGCAGCACGCGGCACTCGGCGCCGTGGTGCAGGGCGTCACTCAGGCCGGGGCACGCCGTGGAGCAGCACGGCCACAGGCAGCCCGGGCACATCGCCTGCGCAGCCACATTGCCTATCCAAACCCGGAAGCACCGCCGAAACCCCCTCGAAATGTGATGAGCTATTTACCTGTGATTCGGCGGGGACGGCGGGCAGGGGCTGCAGGCACCCCACGCAGGGGCCGCGAGGGTTGTCATGGTGGCGCGGGCCGACCGCCAGGGGAGCCTCCGTGAGGAGCACGGCGTCCACCGCCACGTCGCGCGTCGCGACCAGGTGGCGGCCCAGATCGGCCGACGACCGCACCTGCGACCATCGGATTCCAAACGGGGTGAGTCAATCCCACTGTGCAGCGTCTGGACTCGATGCAGTCCCCGGGCCTCACCTCGAACGGGCGGCAGGACACCTTGTGCGTTTTCCAGTGCTGCTTCTGGTGGTCCCGCGAGCAGTACGCCGACCCTTGACACGCCGAGCACTTGAGCGGAGCGGGCGCGGCGCACACCACGCACACCACGGCGGACATCTCACGGCGGGCTGGGCTGGGCCGGGCCCCAGTCTGTCTCTCTCTCTCTCTGCCGCGCCTTGATTACCCGCGATTCGCGATCACGGAGACGCCCTGCTCATGTCCACGGCGGCGCTACGCGGCGGTACTCGGCGGCGGGATGCCGGTGCACTGCGAAGGCGAGGCCTGGGAGTGTGGGGTCCGCACAGTAGGCCGGGGCGCGCCATCAGTCCCACGCCGGCGCGGAGGAACGCCCCGAGTTTAATTTTGTCTCGGTGGAAGCGAGATCTCCCCCTGCTCCCCACGCCCCTCGCCCTAGCGCACAGCCCCGCGGCAGCCAATAGCCTCACCCACTACCTGCCGTCCTTCCTGGTTCAGAGAGTACATGTTACCCCAGTCAACGCGCGCGGCTTGGAGCTGCAAAGAACAAAAAAAAAGGAGTACAAAGAGACATTTTGGATTCTTTCGACACTATTTTTATTCACCACTTCTTCTGTCACAGATCCACATATTTTTCGCCACTCAAAAGCCAAATTTCTTAACATGTGACTCTACTATTATCCTAGATTGTAGCTATTTGATCACAGGCACAGCCTGTCCTTAACACTGAAGCAGTAAGTACTCGTGCTGTTTTCATAATTAAAGGTTTTCATTTAAGATAACAGGACAGTGAATTTAAATTCACATTAAGATTATGTATCTTGTCCTAAATGATATAGCCATGTTAGAAGCAACCTGAAGTAACAACCATAACAAAAGCATCAATCAACACAGCATGAATTGAATAGTGAAAGTCAATAGCAGAACCAATAAAGGAAAGCCCACACTGGTCTTCATGTGTAACTAACACCTTGGCAAAGTATTTCAGACAACATGAAGGCAAAAGAAACACATCAGATTGATTTACATTTAAAAATTTAACATAATAACTAGCACAAAATGATTTTAACACCTGACTAAATTTATGTACAATAATTTTCACACGCATACATACATATACTCAATTCATACTCTACACTGTACATCAACAAGGTGATAAAAGAAAATTTTTAACGGAATGCTTACAAATGCAGATAGAGATGTCTAGTTTAAAGAAATGGAATTGGAGAGTGTAACTGGGAATCTCATTTACTACTGGTGTTAATGCCCTGAAAAGCCTTCCATACACATCAACAGCTTCTTTAAATATTTATGTAAAATTATAATTCGAACATAAATTACAATAGGGGGAAGGGAGGAGGGGGACAAATAAAAATTGAGAATGAAAGAAACATGGCTACAGGCACACAGTCCTGCTTTAAAACTTTGTGAAGAAATGGATGCAAAACTGTCTCACTGATATGACAATCATCCACACACAATACTGGAAGGATAAAGAAAATCAAAGTACCAAGCATATGAAACCAGAACTTCTCTAAGAAACACATCAACCAACATTTCATTGAAAAATTAATAAGTTTCTAGTTGTCTTTCTTCATTCTTGTGCTTGTCATGCGGTAGATAATAGAATCACGGCCTGGATCCATGTCAGCAATGGCAACTGGCAAACACAAAAATAATTAGTAAATTATAGTTGGAGTGGAAAACAATTCCTAACCATTTCAAGCAAAATTTACCTGTGATGGCAATGAGTGCAAAGATTAACACAATAGAGAACCAGAGAATGATGTTGAAAATCACTGGGAAGTCCTCACTGTATGCATCCGGAACATCAACAGTCTGCAATGATAAATCATCAATCCTCAATTATGAACGAAAAAATAAAAACAATACAAATGAATAGTGAAATCACCACACTTACTGCAGCTCCATCTTGAAGAAGGCTACGGGCACGGCGAGTGTGACTTGAATCAGTAGCCACAGTAGCAAAAACCACCTGGTTTGAGGAAAAAAGTTACAATAGACTTGGAAACTATTTAAAATAACCAATGCAAGCAATGAACAGGAAACAGAAGAAGAAGCGAGTACTTACACGTCCATCATAGACACTTGTGAAAGCTTGGCTCAGAGCATTGGCAGCATCTGATACAAGTTGCTTGGCTTCAAGAGTTGTGGGTGAATCAGCCCCATGGCGGTCAGACACAGCATGCAGTCCACGCAAAACAATCCAATAGAGGTCGGGCAGACCATCATGAGCATTACCAAGAGTCTCAATCTGTCAAACAACCAAGACAAAACCATAAATAGTGTAAAACGAATGACAAGGCTGCCCATACAGTGTTTCATGTAATTTTCAATGCTACCTTGTGAGCTAAGGCTCTGAGGACTTGAACTTCCTTCATAAACTGGGCATCTTCTTCAATATCAGCATCAAGGAATTCGTATTGCTGGGAGTCTTGAGCAATTCGGACACCATCTAACAGAGGTGACTTCTCCCCCTATGCAAAAAAAAGAACAAAGGTAGATAAACAATGTTTCTCAGAAGACACAGGAAAACTGATGGAGAGGAGTGACTATCTGATCTCACCAACACAACATCCTGGAGGTCTACTCGGTACACAGTGTTGTTGTGAACTTTATGGGGGAATCGGGCATCAATACGTGATCGCAGAGACTGCCATGTATCCTCTTCATGCTCAGTTGTAGTGACAGGGTAGCGATGAATGTGCGGGAGCTTAGAATTTAAGGATTTGACACCATCTACTACAAGCACAGCAACAGCCTCGCTGTACTTGAATGGATCCAGGATACGGAGCCCTTTCCATTCACTGCTCTGAAATCACCAGAAGAAGAAAAACAACATGTTACGATGTGGGAACGATGTTAAGTCCACAACACACACACACACACCTCATCAATGGCTGGAACCTACCTTTTCAATAGTAAAGCCTAAGGAAGCTGAGAGAACCTCTTTCAAGGTGTCCTGAGAGAGGCGTTCGTGGCCATGAAAATGAAGGGAATCGGTAGAATGAAGTATTTGCAGTTCACCCTCTGCTGCAACAGCTATAACAAAACATGAAAATTAACTTGACGAGTCCGAGAAAACAACATTCGATTGAAACGAGGCTGATAGGGTTTAGATGAAGTTTGGTTAGAAACAACGTCGATGGTAAGATTACATTGGGGCGTGGAAATTGTGGCTCTTACGTGCATCAAGAATGTATGGATCACACACAGAAAAGACGTAAAATCGGATACAAGACTCACCAGCGATGCAGAGGGCTGCAATTAACGTTTTGAACAACATATTTACTGACAGTATACAGGAACTGGGTCTGTCATATGACTGCCCCACGGGACCACGGCTTCTGAGATTCTTACTTTCTCCGTCGTCTGCAATGACATTCGGGCGTACCAACCGGTCCTCTCCGCCTTTTGAACCATCTACATTTATTGGAACCGTACTATGATAGATTATTTGATCTAAATACGTGGATTTTTGCATTCATTTCGTGTGAGCTGAGTTTTTATTTATTTGATAAGGCCTTTAATTTCCATCGGATGAGGTTGGCATTAGAAAGAAGAACAAAAGTAGTGGTTCGTGTTGGTTTCGTCTGCTAGTTTCTGTCAACTCTCTGCTCTGACTGGAAAGTGGTTATTCAAACCAAAATGATTTTAACATTTTTGAGATGGAGAGTATCTTCGTCCAACATGGCGAGGGAATAGTTGATAAAATGGTGTGTCATTGCTGTCACCAAAAAGAGCTGGGGAGAGGGTCGCTTGTACTGTTGTTGGTATCGAATTTTTAAGAAGAGTACCCAACGCCCGAGGTTTGCTCATAACAATGTTGGGGCGAAAGCAAAGTCTGAAAGGAGAGCAGCTACTCGCGGACTACGGTCCCGATGAGTGTCTCAACGAAAGCGCGGATATAGAATGGGTCAACAAGGTACGTAGGCCCCTGTCTCACCCCTCGCCCTGTCAAGAGGTTATGGGGACCTTCATTGAGATCAGCTCCTGTCTCTATGTGATTTCCGCATCCAAGTCTCCCATTCTTGAAAGATCGACAGCAATTTATCCCTCTCTTTTGTTGCAGATCTGGGTGAGGCGCTTGATGCGGGCTTGTGCTCTGCTGAGCCTCATCTCTGTCAGCCTCAACACTCCCAAAACCTTTGAACGGCACCCACCTCTTCAGTATGTCACCTTCATTACTGATCTAACAGTATCATTTCTGTACACTGCTGAAATGGTGGCTAAAATGCACATTCGTGGTATCCTAAAGGCAAGTAGTGTTGTGACATTATTTTTTTATTTTTTTAAATTGTATCGGTATTTAATTTATTCTGAGTTTTTTTTTTGTTGTTTTTTTTTTTTTCAGGGGGACAGTCCATACCTCAAGGATCATTGGTGTCAATTTGATGCAAGCATGGTTTTCTTCTTGTGGATGTCAGTCATCCTGCACACTTTTGAAATGCTTGGCATTGTACCCCGTTTTAGTTATCTCTCTATTTTGAGAGCCCCTAGACCACTTATAATGATACGCTTCATACGTGTCTTCCTCAAGTTTTCAATGCCAAAGTCTAGAATAAATCAAATTTTCAAGTAAGTGATTTAAGTTTTTCATGACTAGTGTGGATTGGAGATTAATTTGCCCACTCACACCCTGTATCATGTTTTTATCTTACAGACGATCCAGCCAGCAAATTTACAATGTAACACTGTTTTTCTTATTCTTCATGTCGTTATATGGCTTGTTAGGAGTACAGTTCTTTGGAGAATTGAAAAACCACTGTGTATTGAACGAAACAGATCCAAGGTATGATACATCTACGTATTATGTTAATCTCAAGTTTCTTCTGACATTTTTTTCATAAATTCTTTATTTCTCCTTCTTCTAGGCACATCACAATAAACAGTTTGGCCATACCTGACACATTCTGTTCGACTGACCCTGATTCTGGGTATCAGTGTCCCACTGGAATGAAATGCATGAAACTGGAACTTTCGCGTTACACCATGGGGTTCAATGGATTTGATGAATTTGGTGTGTCTTGGTCTATTTTCCTCCAAAAATCAATATTGATCTAGTCTTGACGTCACTAATATTGATGTACTTTATGTCTCAGCTACGAGTATCTTTACTGTGTACCAAGCAGCCTCACAAGAAGGTTGGGTTTTCATCATGTTTCGGGCATGGGATTCTCTGCCAAGTTGGAGGGCTGCGTTCTACTTCTCCACAATGATCTTCTTTTTGGCTTGGCTGGTGAAAAATGTTTTCATTGCTGTAATTACTGAAACCTTCAATGAAATAAGAGTCCAGTTCCAGCAGATGTGGGGGGTTCGAGGCCACATAACAAACAAAACTGCCTCACAGGTACAGTATTTTCTTCTTTATCTGGTTTTTGTTTGTTGAATTTAATTTTTTTAACTTAACCGATTTTCTGTGCTAGATATTGATGGGTGATGATTCCGGCGGCTGGAAATTGGTAACTCTCGATGATCACAAGAAAGGAAGACTTGCTCCAGAAATATGTCAGCGTGTCTTGCGATCTGCTTGGTTCAGAATGATAACTATGATCGTCATCCTAAGCAATGGTGTTTGTATGGCTTCTATGAACTTTAAACATGATGAGCGCCCAAGAGAGGATTTCTATGAACATTACTACTACATTGAGGTATGCAATTTTAAAAAGCATCTTGTGTTTGTAAGTAGGTTCAAAAAAAAAAAACTTTACTTTTTTTTAACTTTTTTTTTTTTCTTTCTTTCTTAGCTCTGCTTTACAATATTTTTGAATTTGGAATCATTATTTAAAATATGGTGCCTTGGATTTCGAACGTACTTCAAGCAATCTATTCACAAGTTTGAACTATTACTAGCCATAGGCTCAACTCTGCACATCATTCCATATTTATATCTCTCAGGACTTGCTTACTTTCAGGTAACGTCTGGTTTTTACATATTAATTTCATATTTACCTTACCTTTTATGGTGCTAATGGTTGTGTTTCTTTTTGTAGGTATTCCGGATTGTTCGCTTGATTACAGCATCTCCCATGCTTGAAGACTTTGTGTATAAAGTCTTTGGTCCTGGTAAAAAACTAGGAAGTCTCATTATTTTTACCATGTGCCTGTTGATTATTTCTTCATCAATATCCATGCAACTATTCTGCTTCCTTTGTGATTTTACTAAATTTGAAAGCTTTCCAGAGGTAAGACCAAACTACAGTTTAAATGTGATCGCTGGAATTCTTGAATTATTGATGCTAATGTGATCATATTACAGGCCTTTATGTCTATGTTCCAAATTCTCACCCAAGAAGCATGGGTTGAAGTTATGGACGAGACAATGTTGCGAACCAGAGAAACCCTGGCTCCTCTTGTTGCTGTTTATTTCATTTTATATCACTTGTTTGTAACTTTGGTTAGTATATTTTGCCTGAACACTGTAATTTTTGTTTTCCACAAACAAGTTTTAATTGCTGGCATTTAACATGTAAATGATAATGCCCCTTTTCATTGCATTTTGTCATTGCTTTCAGATTGTGCTCAGCTTGTTCGTTGCCGTCATTCTTGACAATTTAGAATTGGATGAAGACATAAAGAAACTAAAGCAGCTCAAATTTCGAGAACAAAGTGCCGAAATCAAAGAAACTCTCCCTTTCAGACTCAGAATATTTGAGAAATTTCCAGATAGTCCTAAGATGGCTTGTCTTCATAAACTTCCCTCCGACTTCATTTTACCAAAGGTGCGGTGCTTCTATTCAATATTGGGTGTATTTGCACAATCCAATATTTTCTGGATGTTTGTTTATTGCTCTCTCATCAACAGGTTCGAGAAAGTTTTATGCGCCATTTTGTGACTGAAGTGGAGGATGATGAGATAGAAGGGATGAAACGTGTCAGCGAAGCATTTGACTCCAAAGTTGTATATCGTAAACAAAAGCCTGTGCATCTTCTTACCACAACCCTGAAAGTCCGGAGTGTCAGTGCAGATCTTCGAAAGGCTGCTATTACCTATATCATCAAGTAAGTTGAAATTGGAGTGATGAGTGAAATTTTCACCCATTTTCACCAATTCTTAACATTATGTTTTTGTGTTTTTGGCAGTGACTCAAACAACCAACGACTCATGCTAGGAGATTCAGCAGTCATTGCTGTGCCAGGCAAGGCACCTCTCAACCCTCAAGGCACCATCAGTAGTGCCAAACAGCTACGAATTGATCAGAAAAAGTGAGTTTTCTCTCAGTGAAGTGATGATTATAATGTTCTTTCCATCTCTGTTTGATAATTTTGACGCCCACCTAACTCTTACCTACTTGCATTTGTAAGTAGGTCAGAAGCAATTATCAAGTAGAACTTCATTACAAAAATTCTTAATCTCATCTTAGCAAATTTGATTACTGGTATCTAGCTCCTTCAAATAAATGATGTCGTCGGGAGGTTTATTATTTTGAGGTTTTAGTGCCATATCATAGCACTATCAATTTATCAAGATTTGCATTGCTTTATCTTCCTATCCTTGTGCACATATTGCAAATATTTTGCAAATTTTTAAAGTGTGTACTTCCATGAATTATGTTTGTCACCCATTTTCTTTTTGAGCTTTTAAAATTTATTAATCTTTAGTAGATTATCTTCATAGTAATCTGCAAAAGAGTTGGGAAAGGGGGAATGATGGTGATTGTACCTACATATTAGTGCTTAGTAGATGGTATAAGTTATCAACTTCAAAGATGGACAAGTACATAAACTTCTTTAAAAAAAAAAAAAAAATCAGTTTGATAGAATCACTTCTCTGGTGAAAGAGGTAACTACATAATGGGTAAATTGCCTGCTAAAGCATGTATTGTTGGAAACTGTTTTACTTTCACTTAGGTAAGAATATAACCGCTTTAGTTGAACCCACTGGAGCTTTTAGAAAACAAGATACATCTTTGCTACCTATGTACTCTTCCCCCTCCCTATCTCCAAATTAACTATTTTATAAATGGATGGGAGCTTCACAATTTGTTAGGGTAGCTGTTGGTCTGTTGGGATATTCTTGAACCTGTTCGAAAGGTAGATCTGGAGTGTGTAAACCCATTGACTTGTGCAAAAATGTAAGGAATCCTGGCCTCATTCCCATTATATCCTTTTAAAATTGATTTTACAAAACTAGTTGCATGTACACGCATCAACTAGTCTTTAAGCATGAAAAGTTGCATTTTAAATAATCGGCTGTCTTGTCTAAATTTGAAATTAAGTTATTAGATAATATTTTGCAAATTTAACTAAAAGCATGAAAGTTGACTGATTGATTACATTCTGCTTTAATCAGAACCAAGTTTTCTAATCCAGTGTGTAGAACACTGAGCTTGAGCTTTTTGTATGCAATTGCTACATCCAACACTTTAGCTGTTTCATAGATGACTGATTGTAATTAGAATAGCAAATAGTTTCTGGAAATGGTGTGCAGCCCACATTTAAAATGGCTTAAATAATTCATACAACATTTAATTAAATAACTCAGTTCTCTTTTGCTTAATACTGTAGTTCACTCAACAACCTAAAATTTTACTTCTAGTAATCAATAAATAACATCATGGATAACGTGTTTTGTTCTGTGACATTTCACCAAACATTTTATCTGAACCTAAATAAAAGAAAACATAAAATACAGAAATATGATAAATGAACTTAAATAATTAATCTCCTCTGAAACAGTGATCAGACTTCCGGTCTCTCATTTAATTTACTTTATGTGCAATAACTTAGTGTGATACCCATCCTATCAACTCTTTAGTTGGTGGCCATGCTGTCTAAGGCATATAAAGTAATGGTTGAATCCCGGTATCGGATTTCTTGAGTATTAGAGGTCCTGGGCATGTACACCATTGCAGACAGAGTGCAAAGAGTTGTCAATCATATGCAGCATGCGATCCAGGTCTATTCGTCGCAGCGTTCGCAGTGGATCGATCAAGCTGAAGCAGACCTACGAGCATCTCATGGAGAACGGCGACATTGGCGCCATGAACCGAGTCAGTGCAACAAGAGCGAGACCTCACGATTTGGACATCAAGCTGCTGCAGGCAAAGCGTCAGCAGGCAGAAATGCGAAGGTGAATCCTTGCCTCTATTAAGCTTATGGAATGGATTATGTACATTTTAAAAAGAAAAATACATAACTGGGTTGTCTCTTATCTTTAGAACTCAACGTGAAGATGATCTGCGAGAAAACCATCCATTCTTCGACACTCCTTTATTTGCCGTACCTAGGGAAAGCACTTTCCGCAGAATTTGTCAGCGAGCTGTATATGCACGATATGATGCTCGATTAAAAGATCCTTTAACGGGAAAAGAACGGAAAGTACAGTATAAGAGGCTTCAGTAAGTACCAAGAGCCATTCTCATCTAAAACTTTTTTTTGTTTAAGACACAAGAAGTAAAAGATTTAATGATTTGGTTATGTTTTACAGCAATTTCCTTGGTTTAGTCACCTACTTAGACTGGGTTATGATTTGTGTAACTACCTTATCATGCCTGTCAATGATGTTTGAAACACCCAAGTATCGAATCATGGATTCACCTGCTCTTCAAGTTACTGAATACTGTTTTGTGTTTGGGATGAGTGTTGAACTTGCTTTGAAGATCTTAGCCGATGGTCTCTTCTTCACTCCTAAAGCTTACATGAAAGATGTTGCTTCTATTCTTGAAATGTTCATTTATGTGGTTTGTATTCATCATAAACTTCCAATTTCATACAAAGAAGTGCAAAAAAATTTCCTAGGACTGTATTTCATTTGTAATATTGTTTCAGGTTAGCTTATCATTTCTCTGCTGGATGCCCCAAAATGTTCCCCCTGCCTCTGGTGCACAGTTGCTCATGATTCTACGCTGTGTTCGGCCCTTGCGTATTTTTATCTTGGTGCCACACATGAGAAAAGTTGTTGATGAACTGTGTAGAGGTTTTAAAGAAATTCTTTTGGTATGCTTCCTAAATTTTGCATTTCCCAAAAAATACTTTCAGTTTAACACTTGGTTTGCTGTAATTGTTCATTCTCTCCTCTCCAGGTATCAACTCTTCTTATAGTCCTCATGTTTGTTTTTGCGAGTTATGGTGTTCAGATGTTTGGAGGACGTCTTGCAAGGTGTAATGACCCTACAATTGTACGGAGGGAAGATTGCATTGGTGTGTTTATGAGAAGAGTTTTTGTCTCAAAAATGAGGTTGCATCCTGGGGAAAATGAAAGCTATCCTTCAATGTTGGTTCCTCGTGTTTGGTAAGTGTCTCTTCAGATAAGTGATAAATTCGATTTCATCTTATGTTTTCTTCTTGTAAAAACCTTCTTCAAAGTGCAAGCCAATCTTGCATGAAGCAAAAATGTTGCTTGACTTGTTGTTTCCATAAACCTTGAACAATAAACAGGATTTTCATTATCGTGTTATTAGGGCCAATCCTCGGCGGTTCAACTTTGACAACATAGGTGATGCCTTGTTGGCATTATTTGAAGTTTTGTCGTTCAAAGGGTGGCTGGATGTACGAGATGTACTAATCAAACAGTTGGGTCCAGTAAGTCCTACACTTCTGTTGTAGCAAGCATGAATAGCCTGTGTAGCTACAATGGCTGTGTGTAAAGGACAGAAATGAATCTTGTCTCATTTTACAATAGCTCAAAATGTGAAGCATGTGATGCTTTCTTTTTATTTAAAAAAAAATAAAAAAATATCAAAATCAGGACCCTTAGGGTTTGGTAGATTATGTGAATTTTATTTCAAAACAAATCTGCAAGCCATATTTTTTAGTTGAGTGCTGTCATGAGGGTGCTGGTATTGTTTACAATGCTTTATTAGTACTTTGTCTCAAAGTCAAGTCCTTCCTCAGCCTGGCTTGAAGAAACTTATCAACTCTCTTATTACTTCTAAATATTGTGCACATTTTAATGCATGGTATATTCCATATGTAGTCCATTGTATGTTGTTGTATTGGATACTCATATGTAGAATTTTAGTATTAATTCCAGTGATTTATTTTTCAGGTCTATGCAATCTACATTCATATTTATATATTCTTGGGATGTATGATTGGTTTGACACTATTTGTCGGTGTTGTCATTGCTAATTATTCAGAGAATAAGGGCACAGCTCTTCTGACTGTAGACCAGAGGCGATGGTGAGTTAAGTGAACTACGAGAAAAATACAGCAGGGACTCTCCTCAATCTACATCTTCTGGTTTCTCAATTTTTAGGTGTGATCTGAAAAAGCGATTGAAAATTGCTCAACCCCTTCACTTACCTCCACGGCCTGATGGACGTAAATTCAGAGCATTTATTTATGATATAACTCAGGCACTCTCCTTTAAGAGATTAATAGCAATGACTGTCATAATTAATAGCAGTCTTCTGTGTGTTTCGGTTAGTTTCCTATACAAAATAATTCTCTTATACCATTCTGAACTTTGAAGTGAGTTAACGTGTCTTTTGTTCTCTTTTCCCAGTGGCGCGAAACTAATCCAGCAACAGATTATTTGGCTACTGTGAGTGCTGGTCTCACTTGTATATTCCTAGTAGAAGTAATTATGAAAAACATTGCCTTTACCCCACGGGGCTATTGGCAGTCCCGAAGAAACCGCTATGATCTCCTTGTTTCCGTTCTTGGAGTTATCTGGATTATGATTTACTTCTCAATGCAGGTTTGTGTACGAAAAATGCATTTAAAAATTTAGATAATAATTTGATACTGTTGTGTAAGTAAACTGTGTCTGTCTGTTTCTCTTCCAGAATGATTTGGCCTACACTGTTGGCTACATGGTTGTAATTCTACGCTTCTTTACCATCACTGGCAAACATGCAACTTTGAAAATGTTGATGCTCACTGTCGGTGTTTCAGTTTGCAAGTCATTCTTTATTATTTTTGGCATGTTCCTTTTAGTATTTTTCTATGCTTTGGCTGGAACAATTTTGTTTGGAACTGTGAAGTATGGGGAGGGAATAGGCAGGTTTGTATCTCTTTTGTCATATTGTAACCATATAGTATTTCACCAAATGTATTCTAGTGTCCCATATAACTGTCATGGGACTCTTGTATACGCCATTGCACACCATTCATGAAAATTTTTTTTCTCCCTTTTAGACGAGCCAACTTTGAATCTCCTGCCACTGGAGTTGCCATGTTATTCCGTATCGTTACTGGAGAAGATTGGAATAAAATCATGCATGATTGCATGGTCAGCCCACCCTATTGTACCCCTTCAGACAATTATTGGGAAACAGATTGTGGAAACTTTAAGGCCTCTCTGATATATTTTTGTTCCTTTTATGTGATTATTACATACATTGTCTTAAATCTGCTTGTGGGTAAGTAACATTTAAATAGTGCCATGCCTTTAATAATAATTTTTATTTTAATTTGTAACCTACCTCCTAACTTAACATCTTTCTTTTTCCAGCTATCATCATGGAGAACTTTTCTTTGTTTTATTCCAACGAAGAAGATGCTCTTTTGTCATACGCAGATATTCGCAATTTTCAAAATACGTGGAATGTTGTTGACATTCATCAGCGAGGAGTGATTCCAGTTAAAAGGGTTAGGCACAATTTGTGTTTGCTTTTTATCGAGTCTAATAATTTTTTATTTGCATGCAATTATCTTTTCCTAACTTCATTTTTCTCAAATTCGCAGGTGAAATTTATTTTGAGGTTGTTGAAAGGGCGTTTGGAAGTGGATCCTCAAAAGGATCGCCTTCTGTTCAAACACATGTGTTATGAGCTGGAGAGATTGCATAACGGAGAGGATGTAACTTTTCATGATGTCCTTAAGTGAGTGCATGGTTTTCTATGTCTGCCTTGATAAATTTCGTTTGTTTCACTCATTCATTTTTTAATTTGTTTTGTCATCTACAGCATGCTGTCCTATCGTTCAGTGGATATCCGTAAGGCTTTGCAGTTAGAAGAACTCCTTGCCAGAGAGGAGTTTGAATATATAATTGAAGAGGAGGTAGCAAAGCAAACAATTAGAACTTGGTTGGAAGGCTGCTTGAAGAAAATTAGAGCATCCAATGTAAGGGATTAGCAAAAATAAGTGTGGTTTCTTATTATCCCAATTATGACTTTTTCTATACTTATTCTCATTTTCTTGTAGAAACAGCAAAGCAGTTTGATTGATGGTTTACGAGCAACCAATGAGGTACTACCAATGCCAGATCATCACATCACAGAAGACAAGAGCAAGGAGAGTAGCCTAGACCGTGACAGTGAGACCGAGCATAAAGTAGGTTGTCCATAGCAGTGAGACTAAATGATTAATAAGTACTATATGCATCTCTAATCTTTATGTCTTACTGTTTTCTAGGAATTTGAAGGAACTCGTCATCGTAGTAAGAAATCTGTGAACTTGCCAAGATCAGACAGTGTTGGGAGCGGAAGTGGGCGTAAATATCTTGCTCCAACTTTGTCAGATCCAGCAGTTCGTTCAGATAAAGAAAGTCAGCGCAGCAAGAAAAGAAATAATAGAACACAAGGTTAGATATTGTTGTGATACTTGTCAGATTCCTGTATGGTTTCCTTCCAGATTTGACATTTTAATGCATTATATATGCATGATTTCAGGGTCAGCAAAGAATACCAGCTTACCACATGTTACTGAGAGTACAGAACCTATAAGATGGCAGAAGGATACTGCAAACTTACTCAAGGTTTCCTCAATGACAAATGAGGTGCATGATTGGTGGCATGAACAACTTACCTATAGTAACCATTCCAGTGAGGATGAACTTTGAAAAGGAGAAAAAGGTTTCTCATGAATTTCTTATTTGTTGAAATTTCTTGTTATGACCAGTGTTGATGGCTAATTTTATGAAAAGACCAATATTCTGAGCTTACGTAAACTGCTGTGGACAAAAGTAACAGATTTGGAGTAAGACTATCAAACTCCTTGATAATAATAAATTCTTGAATGTAGGTTCTTTTTGTGCTGGAAGATACTTTCTGACAGACTTGAAGGTGTTAAATTATAAACAAATAAAAATGCAAACCCTGTACTAAAGCTGCCAAAATAAAATGGTTGGAAGGGAACATTTATGTATTAATTAGAATCTTGTTCAATTTTTCCTCCAAGTTTCAATTTCTTGTTATTGAAAAGGTATTTCTGTACTATTTGACAAATATCAGAAAACTGTATTATGATTGTTTTCTTTTAAAGCACATGTCAAGAGCAGATCATCTGTTCAGTAAGAAAGGTGGTGTTTGTGTTTTTATTTAATTTTATTTTAATTTATTTTCGTGGTTTGTAGTGTATCCCCTTCAATCATACATAGTTTCCCCATGACAAGACAGGTAGTGTAGTATCTAGTGAGTCCAGGTAAAAGTGGCATGAATAGAATTCCAATCTTCTTCTTGCCACTTGCTCTAAAATGTGTTCAGAGTTTCTTGGAAACTCCACATTTATTGTGATTCCGTTTTCTATATTTTATAAAGTTTTACAAAGAGTTTGTTCCTGTGCCATGTCAAGGTTTTGCCCATGAGTTGGGTTTAAGTGAACAATAAATTGTTTCTTTTATGTTGAGGTTTTGGAGGACTATATATTTTCTTTTCTGTATGTAAGAGTGTGTGGGTGTGGGTGTCAACAGGGGCAGGTACTCCTGAGTGCTCATATTAGGGGCTGAGGCAGAATCCTGCCATGAAGTGAATTAAGCCTTCGGTTCTCCTTGTAGTTTGTAGATTAGAAGGAATTGACTGAACTTTATTATTTTCTAGTTAACATCGTGATTAGAAATGTGAATTGACTCATGGTTACTGTAAACCGTGCTTCATTGAAGCATGCATGTTGCATGTAGATGGCCTGGGTGGTTGCTAGAGATTCAAGCCCTCAGCACTTACCTTAAATTTGTTGTTGTGTTTTGTTTGTTAATTTTTAAAAGCAGCTGTTGGGAATATAAATGTCTTTGGGGCTGCAGCGTGCAGAAGCTTGTTTAAATTTTGAACTACCCAGGTGGTGTAAGTTATTTATACCTCTTGATAGTATGATTTCAATTACTTCTGGAGTCTTCAAAATTGTTACAGAGGAAAGCATTTAATGATGTTTGGTCTAAGTACAATTAGACATTAGTTTTGTTTTGTTACTTGTTTCTGCAAGTTTAGCATCATACTTCTGATTATGTGAAATCAGGGAATTTTGAACTCGTTGATGTATTGCTTTGTGGGTCTTCATGGAAATAGAAAAATTGGAAGTTTTGAGCCAGGAAACAATTTTTCTATAACTTAATGTTGTTACTTATTTCCTCTTTGTTATTCTTGGAAATATTCTATTTGGGTAAATGAGTGAATTTATCTCACTTTGTGGATTGTAGTGAGACTCATACAAGGTATGTATACCCTCAATGTTCATAATTAAAGTGTTTGAGAAGTCTGAAAATTTTTCTGTCATTGTTGAAGCCTCACACATTTCCTGACTATGCTAACTCATTGTGAACACAGTGTACAGAAGGGTTGGTTGGTGTGGAAAACCGGGTTTATATCAGACCCGAGCGCTACTCGTACCACTCGCAGCACCAAATGAAGAAGATCCAGGATGCTGAGAATAGAAGAGCCAAGGAACAGGCTCGCCAAACTTCCGATTGTCACTGAAAGTAAACAAGCCATCTTAAGAAATTTGCTTGTCAAGGAGCAGATCGGAAAAAAGGGGCGAGGGGGCTCCCAGGCGCGGATCCGGGGACGGGTTGGGGGGGGGGGGGGTCGCAAAAGTTGCCTACTTACAGGGGAAAATTGCGACTTTTTGCCTGGAAAAACCGACCCGCAGGACGGTCGCGGCGATGTCGCAAAAGTTGCCTACTTACAGGGGCAAAGTGCGACAGGCGGACCCCCCCCCCTTTTTCCGGCGCGAATCCGCGCCTTGGGGCTTCCACGTACCCCACATGTCGATGAAGGAGTGAGCCCGCTGGTGCCTGTAGAGGACGGCGGCGCGGTTCGAGTCGTAGGAGATGTCGATGCTGGTGCCGATGTTGGCGTCGCTGATGTGCGCGCTGATGGACGGGTGGACCGTGAAGGTGAACCGAGACACGCGGCACGTTGTGATGCAGTGGCTGCAGTTGATGGCGACCATGTTGAGCGCGCTCAAGCAGGGAAGCTGGGAGAAGCGGCACTGAGGAACAGAACCTGGGGCCAGAGGCCGCCAGAGGGGAGTTGATGGACGCGAACTGGGGAAGTAAGGCCGAATGGAAAGTCAACTTGCCAGAGCGCTCTCCGCGGATCTCCATGTAGTATGGCCGGCAGCCGCAACGGTCCACCACGTGCTGCATTCTGCACTCAGTGATGCACTCCGTCTGCGAGTACTGTTCTGCCGTCTCTAGTTTCGCTTCGTTGGAAAATAAACAATTACGTTCCTGAACCGATAAAACACAAAGTCTCAAGAGGGCCAACAAAATTCAATGTATACCACATCGCGGTCAATTATACCCCCCCCCCAAAAAAAAACGATTTTTAAAAAAACCTTTGTAGGTTCAACGCCGAACCTTTAATGACAATAGCTGCAAGTTGTCCGCCGCTACCGTGATCGAGTAAGCAACAGCCATGGAAAAGTCGGTCTTGATTTCGGTCGAGAAGGCGAAGGCCTGTTCCACGACGGGGAACTTCCTCCGGTCATGGACCATCACCTGCTTAGCGTGCGAGAAGAAAATAATAACGATAAACTTAAATTGATGAATGTTATTTCGACGCCTTTTTGAACACAACGGCGCTGCAAACCTGTATGTAATGCCTCTCCAGCCAAGTGCGGACGTCCATGAACACTTCCTCACTGTCCCACACGGCCCTAGCGACATTTTCACAAACCAAAAGGCCGTTTATGACGTTTTTATTTAACTCGAATGAATAGCTAATACTTACTCTAGTGTAGACTTCCTCCACTGCCGTTCCGCAAGGACACGTGTTTTGATTTGCCTGATATACGCATGCGTCAGCGGCCGCTGTTTCATTAATTTCCTCAGGTCGTTGAATACCATGACGAGGCCGGTGCCGGGCCCCGAGGACCACACATGGTGGCAGTTTCTCTCTGAACTGGAAGATAAAAGTTCAGAGTCTCGGCACCTCGATCAAAGCTAAGGGACCAACCAAAGAAAAATGATCTTGCCAGAGAATCTTGGGGCCGGTCGAGGTCCTGGAGTTGAAGGACATGCAGTACCCCATCTCGGTGCGCTGCAGCTGAAACTGCTCGCAGCACTTGAAGGCGATCCCCTTCCAGTAACAGCGGACCAGCAAGTCTTTGCAGCTGAGCCGCGTCTGTTGGAATCAGTCCCCTCAACATTACTAGGCCCCTCCCTTGTCCCACTCATGGGGCTCTCCGCCATGGTGCGAGAGAGACAGAGCGGCAAACCGATTCTCAGCATCGCACGGCTGTTACCTTTATCATGATCTGGGCGATGTCCAGCCCGTCCAGGTACCTCAGCTGGTCGCCGATGAGGCTCAGGCCCCTCTTCATGATGCGGAACCGCGGGAAGTGGTAGTTGACCAAGGTCTCGACGATGCCGACCAGCAGCATGGGCATCTTGTCCTTCCCCTCGCTGAACTGGCCGTACTGGCCAGAGAGGTTGAAGCGCCTCAGCGCGTCCCAGAGGTCGGACTCTCGCTGCCCGGTCAAGCTCTTCAAGTACCTGCAGGCAGGACGACGCTCGAGGGACTGTCACCCTGTCTCTCTCGCACTCATGGGGCGCCTCGCGTGGGTGCGAGAGGGACAGAGCGACGACAGCCCTGCGTCACGTGACGTACACGTCGACGATGCTGAAGAGCTCCTCCAGCTTGATGCGTGTGGGCTGGCAGACGGTGACGGCGGGGAAGGCGATGGAGTAGGTGGGCAGGTTGTTCTGCTCCAGGCGCGTGATGCTGGGTGCGGTGGCGAACACCTGGAACTGCGCGCGGCACGCGACCACGAGCAGCGCCGCGGACACCGCGACGGCCGCGGCCCACAAGCACCTGCCAATCACCACTGTCGTAAATCATCCTCCACCGCCAAATCTTGAAGCCGATTTTCCAAGCCGACTCACCGCTCGCACTTGCTGAGCGACTTGTTGCCGACTAGCGCCACGCCGTGCAGCGTGCTGGTGCGGCTGTAGTCGTGGAGCACCGCGCGCACGCAGGCCAGGCGCGAGCGCCGCGCCACAGCATGGCAACACGCCGCCTGTCAGGAACAGTGGCCGTCAATGGGAGCGCCTTAGGAGCGCCGCGTGGCTGCCTGGCCCGCGGCACACGAGAGTCGCGGCGTTGCCTACCCTGTCTTTCGCAGGCGCCTTAAGTCACTCGCTCACTCACTCACCCTCTGCTGGGTGGTCTCAGTCGGTGCGGCCTGCAGCTCCGGCTTGCCCGCCTCCACCGCGGGCACGGGCTCGGGCACCTTGATCCTCCACACGTCCTGCAGCCACGACCCGTCCACCACGGCGGCGCGCATGGTGGCTGTGACACCGGCAGGCACAGTGGGGTAGTGGCTACAGCGATGGACACCGACAGAGACTTTCTAGGCTTTCGACCAAGGAAGAAAGTACACCAGGAGGGCGTAAAATTGCTCCCCTCAAATTGTCACCGCCAAGAACCGAAAACGTTGTCGTCGTGATTGCAGAGCAAGCAGAAAAGTAGGGATGGCACTGTGTCGGCGTCGTGGAGATGTTATCTTAAGTCAACACCAGTCAAGACCACGCTTTTCCACGGTGGAGGAAATAGGCGTAAAGTGGTGGCGGGAGCAGCAAATATTCGAAGATTGACCGAACTGCGTCGCTCCGTCTCACACACCCCGACGGAACGCGCCACGAGTCACCACAATTCCGAACACGTCTCAAAACTAAAAGAAAATTATCCGCTGCCAACTAAGAACGCGCTACATAACAAGCTTGCTTGAACGTCATAACAATAACTGATCGGTCTAGTGTAGTACTCCTCGTGTATAGCCCCCTGCAGTCGGTCTATCCTCGAGTACTATCAGTCTCTAAAGTTTTGTCTGGGCGATACCCCATGCACGAGAGATTCTCAACGGTCTCCTTATGAGCAGTCTCTCGCGCATAGGGTATCGCCCAGACATAACTTTAGAGACTGATAGTACAGTCATTCAAACCGTTCGAACAAACAAACAAAAAGTTATTTCCGGCTGTAGAGGTTCTGCCGCCGGCCGAGAGATGGCGCTGCGCATCCAATCGCAATGAATCAGGAATGAGCGCATCAAGGAATTGTTGTTCTGATATTTGTTGTGACACAGTTTCTTTTCATAATTCTTCCGAGTAGAAGAAATGATAACAACCCCTAGTCGCATGATTTGTTGGAAAATAACGGGTGACTGTAAGTTTCTGATTGGTATCGCTTATATCATGTTCCCTGTTGACGGTGTCATAACCTTAATGTAAACTACTTGAGTCTGGAGTAGGACTGCTAATGCGTCCAAGTTGTCCTAACTTTCAAGTTATTCTGCACATCACACCAATTTATTTATGGTATTACTGTACTCTTTGGAAACTTACTGCTGCTGACTCGTTCGATATTCTCGACCCATTTCCCGTAAGCTGAGTCATCATTTCATTGGTTTGTTGCAGGACTGTGCTGAGATGCTTGACTGAAACATCGTCATAATGTCAGACAAAGACGGCGAAAAACATGGTAAGTTGTATGTCGTATTGTAAAACATCAAGACTTAGGTTTTGTGAATCAATTTTCCATGTTGTCCGTGTCTGTTGATGCTTAACTGTCATCTGTCGTTGAATCATGTGACTTATGAAGTTGTTCTAAAACCTGAAGCTATTGTTGTTTCAGTGTTCTCATACATGGATGGAATCCCAGTCAAAATTAGTGAGAAGTATAAACCTCCTCGGAAAATAGTGTTGCCAGTGGGATTTCAAAATCGTCTTCTTCAACCGCCTGTGTGTCCAGACGTAAGTGCTACGTATTTTACAGATTTTTCATTGGTTGGAATTTGTGAAAGCAATGGAAAGATACAGCTCGTTTTTTTTCTTGGTTACAGTATGATTTCCAGCTTGAACATGATGTGCTGGACAAAATAGAACAATGGCGTTCCTCAAGGTCTGCAGAGAAAGAAATGCGGAAACAACGTCTGGCTAAAGAAGATGCAGAACGTAGTAAAATGAGGGAAACTATGCAGGAGATCGAGGAAACAATGCATGAATTATCAACTGATGAGGGATCTCCGCTAAAGAGCCAGCCACCTCAATCACAGTCTGCTGTCCCAGCCCCAGTTGTACTTCAACATCCTGTGAAAATGCAGCCCTCTGTACCACTACAACCATCGAGTGGCACCCCAGTCATTAGTGAAGTTGATCCCATTTTGAGACCAATTCGCATCAAGCATCAAGTTGCTACTTCTCAAATGAATAACAACAAGCCAATTAGTGCCTTTAACTTATCAGACTTTGAAGCTGACACCTCAAGTCCTTTTGACAATATGGAGTTGAAGACAATAAATGACCTAGAGGAGCTGGCACAAGTACTGCAGCCTTCTACAACTTCTCAGACCCAACAGTACCATCTTAATACTAGGCCATCAGAGGAAGACTATGGAAAAGCTCACCACCAGACTGTGAACTGTCATGGTTCATCAATGGAGCAATCTTTTAATGTTCCAGGCAGTAATAATATTCTAAATGATGCAAAACATGGCATGCACTATCAACCCCATGTCAATGGATTTACGTCAAATTATGAATACAATAGTATGCAAAGTTACCACCCTCACCCTGTGATACCGCATCAGGCAGCAGCTTACAATTTTGCTGAAAGAGATCATATGCCTCAACCAAGTGATGTTTCGTTCTCCTACACCCATCAAGATCCTCAACATCAGTTATCAAGTTATTACGGATCCAATGCCTGGTCATCTGCAGGTTATCAGCCTCAAAGACAACCTTCTTATGGTGTTGCAGTGGCCTGTGAAAAGAGACCTGTATTGTCAAATGTAGAATCCTTTAAATTATTATCATCTTCAATTGATCATACAGAAGAGAGATCACCTGATGAGGGAACAGAGGCATCAGTTAGTCATGTGGCTCAGCAATTGAGTGACCTTATGAAATCAAGGGCATCAAGGTATCAACAGAAGCCATCTGAAGTGAGTTTCATCTATTTAAGATAGCTTTGCCTTGTTTTCCACCTTCTTGACGTTAAAAATAAAAATTCACATATTTGTTTCAGGAATCTACACCTGAAAATAGTTCATCAGTGCAGTCACCATCTTCACCCACAGAACCAGACCCTTTTGAGTCTCTTCAATCAGAAAGCCAATTTCTTGTTCGTAAGATAGCAGAGATGGGTTTTCCAAGAGCTCGAGTTGCAAGAGCATGCCAAAACTTAGGCACAAATGATAAAAAGGTATAGATTGACTATCTCCACATATTCCGATTTATTGTCCATGACACTATTCTACTTGTTTTACTGATATTGGAATATTTTTTTGTAGATTGTAGAGTTCCTTCTTTCCCTTGAGTCCCTGCTGGATGCTGGATACCAAGAAGGACGTGCTGAACATGCCCTATCCATGCACAATCAAGATATGGAGGCCACCAACAAATATCTTCAAGTAGAATCACAGCTCTTGGACCTTGGCTTCCCAGCAGATCGTGTATCTGAAGCACTTGTAAAATTTAATTGTGATAGAGACCAGGCTCTCGAATTCCTCATATCCTAAAAATCTTGCTTCACTTTGCATTCCCTTGCTTTGTTTCTTCTTCAAACTGCCACAGATACTTGTTTCAGTTTATATATTTCATTATTTTGTGATTTAGCCTAATAGTCATTAAGGCTTAAGTTACTAGAGATCTTCAATTTTTTTTTTTAAATGTTTTTTTGTGTATTTTAAACTGAACCTGTAGCTTATCCTTGTTTTGCTGTGTGCAGAAGTTTGATTGACTCAGTTCAGAACTCAAAATGTTTGTCTCCCTACTTTAAGTGTGAAAGATTTACTGTAATGCGATATTCGTGCTTTTGTAGTTTTGCCTCTGAGATTGGTTTGCACATCTTGCTTTGTGATTAATGATTTTAATAGAAATGTGCAATCACCTGGTTGCACATTTGCATCATTCATTTTGTAGAATTTCAAATTTTAATTTCTCATGTTGCTAATGTCTTTTCTGTATAAAGTTAATTGTGAACAAAAGTGTGTAAAAGACCATTGATACACATGAAAAGACTGCTACATTTTCCTGCAGGTTGAACATGAATCACAACGTGTACTGTGGTTTGTATGTATTTGCTTGCTTGTGATATCTCAGGTAGTTTTAAGTGTTTGTTAAAATCTTTGTTAGTTAAGGGGTTTATTAACATACTGAGGGAAAAATCTTTGAAGTATGTAGTTCAAAATTCTTCTGCGGGTTACTAAAGTTGAGATGATCATTATTGTTGTATACCTTTGTTGCCTCCCTCTCATGGGCTTATGTACGTGGTTTTATTATTTCTGTTGCCACTGATTTCTGTCATGCTATATAACCAAAATAAGCTTCCTCCAGTTCTTAATAGTAGGGGTGTTTCAAAAGAAAGTAAGAAACTGCACTTTTAGAAATGTATTTTTTTTTTTCTTTTCTGGATATTTTGGAACTGTGATGCCTAATTTTGCCACTGGGTATCCAATAATGCTCAAAAGGATCCTTGTCTTTGAAGGTCTTCACCTTTAGGCAGTGTGTACTGCTTAGTTTGTATCCTGTCTTTTTCTTGACCATGCCAGTATATAGTCAATTGGTAAGAATGCAAGTCTGCATCGTCTTATGGTAGTCATAGCTTATATAGACAAACCTTTGTTGTACTTTATACAGGAGCTTAAGTTGAAGTTGTCATTACTCATTCATGGTGAGAATTTGCAATATTGCCTGTACAGTAATTATATAATACGATTCTACCAAAGCTTTGTTTTGTTATATTTCTCAATGCCAGACTTATTTGTCTGGTTGCAGCCTGTCTTTCTGCTTAACCCACTTTTCATGCAATTTCCTTATTCAATCATTTTTATCACCAAACACAGAGTAAATTTATTGGTGGTTTCATTTGACGTCCTTTCCTACTCGGCAGCTCTACTTAAGTTTGATACAAACCAAATTGAATCAAGTTGCAAGTACTTGCCAATCAGTGCTTGGGATTTTTTTGTTAGTTTTTTTGCAAGTTTATATGAGAAGTAAGAGTTATTGTACAAGAATTACTGTTTCTTTCATAATTTAAGTGAAGTCTGTATTTGTAATATTTATATTTTGTAAGCTGCTTGAATGGGAATACTTAATGTAAGAACTGATGTGTAGTGAAATTATTTATTTTTATGAATATATTGTACATTGCATAATATATAATACAAAATTATTTTGTTGCAACATTCTTTTTACTCTTAGACCTTTTCCCAATGATATGCACATACAGAAAAAGATAATAAGTTGGTCACTGTTCTCCTAAACGTGCCTTTTTCTGCTGATAATATTCTTTAACATTGTCAAATTTGCGTTTCAATAGTTGAGGTACATTGCTAGAGCATACAAATTGATCCTTGTTCTTTTCTAAAATTTCATTTATCTTGGTAACAAACTGGGTGGGTTTCTCAGAACTTGATGAGAAAGTTATGTTTGATGTAGTACATTCATAAGAAAGGCTCCGTAAAACATTATTGGCCAATCGGATGACCAGCTCGCCACTGCTTCTAAAGCAAAAATCCAAAATTGTTTCATCCACAACCATAGCTCGAATAAATTTAAAATTATTATCAGTGATTCTGTATACAAGAAAACCTTTGTAACCATAGAATAAAACACAAATCAGAGAACTACTATCATCAATTTTAGAGGAACACACTTTTTGCACAATGATAGTACTGGTTTGGTCATTTTCTACTTGAGTTAAGGATGTTCCATTAACTGACAATTGTTTGGAGACATCCGAAGAACAGTCATAAGACGCAAGTGCTTTCCCACTTATGAAATCCCAAAGTCTAATAGTACCATCTCCTGAAGCAGACAAAAGAACAGATGGTTTATGGGGCAACAGATTCAGTGATGATACAAACTCCTTGTGACCCAAACAGAAGGATACAATATTATAAGCATTTGGATAGTGAGATATCCTGATCTTCTCATCACGATCACAAGTAATAATTTTCTTGCCGTCTGGAGTTAAAACAACATCCAAAAGCATAGACAAGTGACCCAAGATAACTTCACCTTCTTTGAGCAGATCTTTCAAAGAAAACTGAACAGCGTCACCAGCCTTATCAACAATAATAACATCTTGACTGTCAGGGGCAAACTTCAAACTGGTCGCTGTCTTGGGCATGTAGCGTTCACTTGCCAGAGTCCAACTGGCGGTTTCCCACAGAACTAGTTGCTTTGCCGAGGAAAAGACTGCAAACCACTTCCCACATGGTGAAAATCGTAGGCCTAAAACAACGTTCTTTGATTCATCAGCTACAGCAACCGGTTTTGTTGGTTTGTTCTCCTTCAACTCCGGTCTCACTGACGGTAGCTCCAGTACGATAGGCCCATCAGACCCCTCTTGAAATATGAGGGCCTTTGTTCCACTCGAAACAGCAAAACGTCCTTCACTGATATCGATGAAAGACATAGTTGGACCGCTCAAAAGGCAACAGAAACTATGAAGAATCAGCAAGCAGCACGTTTCATTGCCAGGTTAAAGAAGTATTCATTCATGTTGTTGTTGTTGTTGCGCGAACTGCCAACAGCCACCTTATTCGCACCACGACTGCTAGCCAATCAAAGGGTCCATCGGCCGCTAGAATGCGGCGGGCGCCATTTGAATTTGAAAGCTGGCGAATGTTTCGGAATCAATCGTCTCTGTTCAGTCTGACTCTGCGGTACTTGTTTCATGTCTAATTTCCGTTTCTTCACAGTTCTTGCGACTCTGGGCAACGGGATGAGGCGAGACTAAAAAGATGAGCCAACGTCAGAAACCAATTCAGAATCGATCATTTATTCTTCACTTAACAATTATGAAACCAAAGACTTACACTATTCATATCGCATTTATAGTTTACTATATACAGTCATTTGCTTATTTACAGATTTACAGTACAGCACAGGTAGAGAGCGTAGGCTCTTCAAGCACAGGACACCCACAAAGGGATCTCGAGTCTCGACGTCCCGAAAAGACTGGTCACAGACCATCTTCCACTGAACATAGACCTACACAGAGTCGGCTGCAGTATCACATTTTTCATGAGTCAGGTAATTTTCCTGCTTCTTCAGAAGGGAAACGGATGGAACAGTATGCATCCAATCAAGCTGTCACGCTTTGCACTGAGGCGGGACCCAGCCTCCGAACGCCGTCTCGAGCTCCCTGGCCACGCTGAGCGACAGTCTGTCCTGGTACCGGTTGGCCGCCACCTGCCGAGGATGGGGAACCGATTGGATTAGAAGATAAGAAATTAAGCCGAAATGACACTGGTTTACTACAATCACAGCAACCGCATGTACCAATCGACGAAAAAGACTGGGCACTGACCTGAAGTCCGACGGGGAGCCCCGACGACGACCCGAGCCCGAATGGCACCTGTGTGACGGGCAGGCCGAGCAGGTTGAAGATCATGAAGTACGACGTGTTGAGCACGCGCCTCCAGAAGAGGCCGATGCGGTGCGCGGGCGCGGGCATGCTGGGGTACAGCAGCACGGCGTCCTGGCCCAGCGCGGCCTGCAGGCGGGCCAGCAGCAGGGTCCTGTGCGCGTCCGCCTTGCGCAGCACGCCCTGCGGCGTGAAGCGCGCGAGCCAGAACAGCACGCCCGCCACCACGGAGTGCAGCGTGCACTTGGACCGGCAGGTGAGGAAGCGGAACAGCTCGGACCAGGCCAGGTGCAGCGAGTCGGGCCGCTGCGGGTCGTAGTGCACAGTGTGCACGCGGCGCAGCTGCAGCATGAGCAGCGCGCTGGCGGAGAAGGCGTCCTCCAGCCCGACCAGCTTGCAGGGCTGCACGTCCAGGCCCTGCGCGCGCAGGTGCTGCACGGCGCGCGTCATGCAGGCGCGCACCTCGCCGGTCACGGCGTCCGAGACGGACGTCGGCGGCTCCGACTCGATGTAGAGCACGCGCACGGACTTGAGGTCCACCTGGCGGGAGACAGGACGTTCAAGGCTCAGGCCACCGCTGCCTCGCTGCAGCTTCATTCCGAACAATGCGCTCGTCGCTCTGTCTCTGTCACACTCATGTGGCGTCCCGAGGGGTGCGAGAGACAGGCACTGTTCGGGACCAAGCTGCAGCGGCGCGCGGCCGCGAATTCTACATGTTTAGCGCGCTCGCGCGACGCACATGTCCAGGGGACAGCCCTCTCATTGAGTTGGCGATCCCTGGCTAATTTTGTTTTCAGAGAATATGAATACTAAGAACGTGTTGTGAGTTCACCCCTTCGCCTCTCACCTTCTCGTCGAGCCGCAGTTCAGCCGCCCTGTCGCCGGCGAGCACCTTGAGGGCGAGGGGCAGGTCGGCGACGTACCGGGCCATGGGCGCCTGCGTGAAGAAGTCGGGCCACTTGGGGTCGTCGCACTCCGGGGCGTGGCCGAGCCAGGGCACCACACCTGCAGCAGTCGTTGTGGCAGTGCAGTGGTGACGCAATGTCGAGACGGCCCCGCGCACGCCGCGGCGCACCGCGTTATGGCGATGACGACCAGCGCGGCCGGCGGGCTGTCCCCGAGGCGTGCTGCCTCTCTCGCACGCCGGGCCGCGCCGTGGGGCCCGGAGAGAGGAGGCACGCTGTTCGGAAGCAGCCCGCCGGGTGGGGCGCGCTTTGTTTGGTAATCAAATTAGCGGCGGCCCGCTAACAGAGAAATGCCTGGGATCACGGCGTGGCGTTGTGCGAAATGGTCGCACTGCCGTCTGGGCCGCGGCCTCCGACCTTGGCGTCTGGACTTCCAGGGCTGTCCAGGACCCACGCATGTGAAGGGTAAACAGGGGTCCACGGGCGCTGCACGCCTGGGGTCGGCTTTGCAGTATGTAAGCTCACCTGGAGTGGGCTTGTGGCCGGCCACGCAGCAGAAGAAGGCGGGCAACCGGCAGGACCCCGCGACATCCGAGCCAACGCCCAACACGGAGGCCGCCGAGCCGAGCAGCGCCCCCTGCAAGCAGAGCGAACGTCACGGGTCTTCCCTGACTACGTCAACAGACTGGACGCTGGACCGACGACGTACCTCGCCGCCGGAAGAGCCGCCCGCCGTGAGCCTGGAGTCGTAGGGGTTGCGGGTGCTGCCGGTGTACTCGTTGAAGGACTCCCACCACAGGCAGGCCTCGGGCGTGTTGGTCACGCACAGCGGCACGGCCCCCGCGGCGCGCAGCCTGGCGACGGTCTCCGCGTCCGCGGCCGCGCACCGCTCCTCGCCCTCGCGGCAGGGCATGCCGCCCCGGAAGGACATACCTGCGGCCAAAACACGCCGGTCAGAGCCCCGCGGACGGCAGGCAGACCCGCCGGACACCACTGCAGCGGCGCGGCCTACCCTCTAGGCGCCGTGGCCTGGTAGCGTGGCAGTGCGCAGAGTCGCGTGTCCAGGCAGTTCACCGACAATCAATCCAAAACACGATGTAGTCCGCGCTGGCGATGCACTTCGCCAACTGATAAGAGGCCGTGTCAAGGGCACGCAGAGAGACACGTAAACACGATGACCCCGCTGTCGGAAATGGGTTGGAAATGGGGCGATCGAAGTGTGCGCTGGCGGTCCGTTGTCTATCTATGCGGCCTTGGCCCGCGCACATGGCGGCACGTACCTTTGACTGCGATGGACTCCTTGACGGTGATGGGTACGCCGAGCAGGGGCAGGTCCTTGACGGACTCATCCCCGGCGTCCAGCCTGGCGTCGATGTCCTTGGCGTCGCGCAGCGCGTCGGCGAAGCGCTGGTCCACCACGGCGTTCACCACGGGGTTCACGGCGTTTATCCGGTCCACAAACGCCGTCACCACGTCCTCGGCGCGAAGCTGGAGCAAGCCGCCAACATCAGGAATCCAGGTCGAAAAGTTTTGAAATTGACCCTCGCCGTCGTCCCCTTACCTTCCTGGTGCGCACGGCCCTGGCGATGTCCTGGGCCTGCATTGTGAGGATGGGGTTGTCGATGGGCGGCAGGCGCTTGCGGGGCGTCGCCAAGTACGTGAGGTAGGTGGCGGGCCGCACCACCAGCACGCCGACCAGCGCCACGAACCACCGCACGATCCATCGCTGCCACCGGGCCGTGAACGTGGTCCTCGTGCCTGCGGCAAGAAAACGTGCCAATCAGCCACCAGTATCTCATCATGGCCAGTCACTTTGCGGCCACTATTGGCAGTTCTGCGTTTAGAATCCACTTTTGGGCATTTTGCGGTGGCGTCTGAGAGGAGGCTAAAACTGCGGCCCTGAAGGTGTCACAACACTCGAACAAGGCAGTCACGGAGTGTGTACCATCAACAAAGCTAAACGCCCAATGTCGCCGGCCTGCCGCCATGCTGCCGCGCTCCCCCGGCCCGGTGTCCCTACGAGTTGTACAGTAGCAGGGGACGCAGGGGAACCGACTCTGCGCGCGTCACACTCCAAAGTTCCGTGTGGCCGGACTCCGGCTTGGCTATGTTATCTCCTTATCCTTTTTCTCCTGTCGCTGGCCGGGCTTGGCGGGGCTGGCCGGGATGGCGGCCAATCAAGCATGATTACTAGGAGGCTTCCATCGTCCTCTGCTCCCCGTCCGTCCTCGCCCACGCCCCTACGTGCCATCACCCAGAGACCGCCGGCATAGGTCGCCCCGGACAGAGCACGCCGCCGAGCCGTGCCTCGCAGCGTCAGCCGCGCTATGCCTGCCACAGAAACTGTCACTTCTTGCAGTGATTCTGCAGCACGGACTAACTCACTTTGATTTTGTATGGAAAACGCCTGTATGTAGGCAATTAGTGTGACATACCTCTGCAAGGCTTCACCTACTGGCAAACTCACTACACTCACACTCAGTTGTACGTACATATTTTCTGTCAGAGGCTAGACCACGTTGTGTACACACCAGCTGACGGAGATTATGGTAATTAGGTCAAACACACTTCTCCCAAAATCGCGCACAGGTTTTCAACCGCATCCGGTTTTGTGGGACAAAGTATAAATTTCGACTTGGGAGGAAAGAAGGGGCAGAGGAAAATTATAACGTTCCAGAAAAATCAAGAAATGAGGAGAAGGCAAAAGCCAAAACCTGTTACTTGATACCGCACGTCTATCTTTTGGTTCGGGTTCGAAGCCGCGTGGCCCCCGACGCTGTTCCGCCTGTCTCCATTTTTTTTATTTTGGCCATTCCTATGCGGCGCATTGATTCGCCTGGCGACCGACTCCGCACAGTCTCTGTCTCGCTCGGAAGCGTCATGAGTGCGAGAGAGACAGGGCGATCGTGGTGTGTCGCGGGTAGGCCCTCACGGTTCCTGCACTGGCCGCGGCGCTGGGAGTCCCCGCCGGCGACACCCGCAGACCTTGGCTCTCATTGACTGTGGGTGCTGAGCCTCCTGGGCCGCCCATCTTCCTCTTGGACTACACTGCACACCAAACGCCGGCCAGAGTGTTTTCATGTCGCGTGTGAATCAGTTCGGTCGTTGCCGTGACAAGACAGCGCACCGGTGGAGTTAAGGCTGGCACAGTTCGCTTCGGCTGTCAGACCGTCGTGATACCAGTGATAAAAGTCAGACGCGACGCCGCCGACCCGCTGCAGATAAACGTATACTTTGCGCGCCAAAGTGAATTCCCTCTACCCCCCCCCCTTTTCCCCTTTTGTCGCCGTCGCTGCCGCTGCCAGAATCAAACTCGAATGCACGGCCCGGCACTGTCGCACACTTTCCCAGTTAGTGCCCTGCTCACAAGTGTTGGATGCGAATCAAGCCCGGAACGCATGCATATCCGCGCATGTGTGAAGCGTGCACAGCGCCTGCCCGAGCGTCTCGACACAGGTGCCGTTCAAGCGCGTCCACGCTGACCAATGCCTTTAGGCACTACTGTAGGACTCAGGACGCCGTCAGGAAATAGGCAACACGCGTTACTTCACTTCCCTCCACCCTTCTCGATGATGTCACTAACGCCAGCTCGGAAACTGGTCCGACCGATACACTGCGCAAGGCTGGGCCGCCGGGCCGGCCGACGAGCTGTCGGGGTCGTTTGGCGGGTACACGTTCGCGTCCGCCCGGTTCGTCCACCACCGTCCGACTCCGGCAGCGAAGCCAGCCGCCCCGCCCGCCCCGCCCCGCGCGGCCCTAACTCTACAAAACGGGAAACATTCTTCCCGGTCCCCGGCGGGGTTCCCGGTGGAGCACGCCGACGCCCTCTGCCGTTGGACCCAAACACCACGCGTCAGCCCTGCTTCCCCTCCGGCGGGCCTTGCAGATTGTTTTCCTGTCAGCAGACCGGCAACACCCAGCGGCGTAGCATCGTCGTCCCCGCCCACCACTGGCACAGCACCCTACTGAGGAGAAGGTTGGCTCGATTTTAAGGTGAGGTACATAATAAAATTTTACTTTTCAACTTTTATAGATCGCCAGTTCTATACCAGTGGTGGGCGGGGACGACGATGCTGCGCTACGCCGATGGGTGTTGCCGGTGGATGCCCTCTGGGCTGGCCGTGCGCACAGACACGTCGTCGGTCACACACTACAGTCAATCATGGTTTCAAAGTGAACGCACTAAAAGGGCTCGCGTGGGTTGCCATTAACCTTCTCTCGCTGCGAGAGTGACGTACCTCGGAAGGAGGCCTCGTTGAGGCTCTCCTTGCCACCCTTGCGCAGCGCGGCGCCCGTCAGCAGGGCCGCGACCCACGACAGGGACTCTCCTCCCCACATGGCGGCGACGGCGGCGGGGCACTCGCTGGACTAACGGCACTGACACGACGCTGGACTAGCACACTGAGCGAGCGGCACTACGCGCGGCGCGGGACTGGCCGGCTCCAGCGTGCTCGGCGTGCTCGAGGAGGCGCTCCGAGAGGCTCTGCTCCACGGCGAGCACCTGAATGCCGCACTGCGGTCGTCGCGATTGGCACGCGGTGCGGGGCCGCGTGGCCGCGGGGCCGCGGGGCCGGGAATGGCGGCAGCGGAGAGACGTCACGGACAGGTCCGGCAGGGCACGGCCTGGACAGCGCACTGCCTGGACAGGGCTCGGCCTGGGCAGCGGGCACCCGGGCACGGCGCACGGCCCCACGCACGCCGACGACGGCCCGACGGGTTATTCCTTCGCGTGTTCGTTTTTGGCGGCCGGCTCTGGAGGAAGCGGGACGGAAGACACCTCGCAGGGCGCGGGGCGCGGGGCGCGCGGCGCGGGGCCTCCGCCCGCGGCGTGACGCGCTACGCGGCTCGGACGCCCGGTCGACGGCCAGAGGCGTGACTTGAGCGACGCGGCGGCGCGGCGCGCGGACAACCTCATGCGGACTCGAGGGCCTCCTCCGACTGATAGGGTGTGCAGAGTACATGCCAGTGCCAGTGCTGCCAGCCGGGTTGGGCGGGGCGTGGGAGGGGCGGGTGGGGAAGGTGACACTTGGAGGCGCACTAGACTCACCGCGGCGAGGCCGTGGCCGCTGGCCGCCGTGCCCGTGACGACACGACCACACTATCAATAGACGCGCTAACCAGCACAGTCCAGACTGCAGCCCCAGTGCTTCCAATCGCTCGAATCTATCGAATCCAGTAGGCCATCCGTCCTCATTAATTAGCCCACTTCGTTCTTATCGGCCCTCGCCAAACTCTGTACGCGACTTGTGATGCACTGCGACAACAGAAGATCCCAAAACCCACGAGTGAATTGTATTCCCATCAAAGGAGAAAAAAAGAAAAAAGAAAAGTCAGTGCATTTTCACGTGGTGGTACTCTTGGTTTTGTTGCGACTTGTCTTCCGTCTTACTCCTGTTTTGTCCGGGACAGGTTCTTTTTCGAGCAGAATCCAGTCAGTGGCCCACGTGCGTGCAGCGTGAGTTTCTGGAATTAATTGAAGGCGCAGAGATTCCTCCTCGACAGGATAGGCATAGATCTCTTGAACTATGAACCTTACGACTCTGTTTAGGTGAGGGCACCTGCCAAGGAGCCATGCGCTCCCGGGTGCGAGAGATGGATGCTAGTGGCTGCCGCTTGGCCCTTAGCGCCTGTGAGGTAGGTCACCGTCCCGCTCGCGCCGCGCCGCGACGCGCATGTGTTGAGCCGCTGGCCTACCTTGCCCCTGTGGAGACGGGGGCTGGGTAGGCCGCCGTCTCTATGCCGGTGTGTTGCGGGACGAGGAGGTGGCCTACCTCGCAGGCGCTAAATGGTACGTGGGCCAAGTGGGTAGCCGGGCGTTGAACCGTCGCCGGAACCAGGGCGACCGCTCCCTCATGACAGCGGGGTGGAGCACGGCTGAGTGGTCCCGTGTGCGTGAGAAGTAAGCGATAAGGAGTGGTAAAGTAGCTGCGCTGCTAGATCAACTAGGCACATCGCGCGTCGTGGACGTGAACTTCACCCATTCATGAACTTGCTCTATTTCGGCGACTTATCTCACGCTGCCTGGTGAAGTAGGGCACGCCAGATTACCGAACATTGGCTCGCGCTCGCCTCCGCCGCCCTTCCTGCTATGCCGCTGCCACCGGGTCCGGCCAGCCCGCCGCGTCGTCGCTCGCGGGCCGCGCCGCCGACACATAGACGCACGCCGCGGCGCTGCGGCCCCGGGACGGAGCTACCTCCCCCCCTCCCTCCTCCCTCTTCTTTTGCCGAGCCAAACTGGATCGGGGCTCGCTAGACCACCGCAGCGAAGCGCGAAGACGTCGCGGACGTCACCGGCACCGCCGCCGTCCAATGGCCTCACCAGAACACGGCTGCTCCGGACCCGCGGACTCCGCCGTCGTTCGAAGCGGTGGTGCCCTGGGCGGCGGCGGGCTGTCCGTGGCGACTGTCCCCGGAAGATTCTCGCCGGCATCCGCCGGCGGGGCGCCGAGGAGGCAGTTTCTTTCTTCAGGAACTTCGGCCATTCCGGCGGCCGGGTCGCCCGTTCCGGACGCACTATGGAGGGCGCCGGCCAAGACCACCGGCGCGGGCGCCAGCATGCCGTCGGTGCGCTCGAGGAGCACCGAGCTCCGCCAGCACCACCACCTGCACGAAAGCCGAAGCCACTACAATGCCGACCTGCCCCTGGCCGGCCGTCGGCGCGTCCCGCTGGTGCTTCCCCCTCCACCCGAAGGGGCAGGCCGGCTGCGTCGCCAGCAAGGCCACCGAGTACCTGTTGCAGGAGGTGCCCGCTCGCTCACTCGCACCCACTTGGTGTCCGGAGCGGCGACTCGGCAGGCCGGCCTGTTTCGGGCGCTACCCCGCCACCACCGCCACCGCCGCTGCGATGCGAGATGCGAGGAGCGAGCTGGACTACGGCTGGACGAACCTAGAGGGCCTCGGAACCCGAGGCGGGGCGAGTTTCCAGATGCGACGGGTCGAAAGGGGCAGCAGGGAGGGGGGCATTCGCCGACATTGCCCGGCAGCAGGCTCATGCAGAGCGTCGGTCAGTCTCTCTCGCACCCATTAGACCTGATACGGCACACCCCGTGAGTGCGAGAGAGACCACCCGCTCGGAATCCGTCTGCAGACTCGTCGGGGCGGAAGAGGGGCCGACAACCATGCTTACTAAAAGTGAACAGTGGACGGACGCTTTGATCCATCCCATCCATCCAGTCCGCGAAAGGCGCAGCACGGACCTCGCAGCCGGAGTATCGACAGCACGCGTCCCGTGGTGCCCTCTAGCGGCTTGCGACCGATCTCCGTCCAGCCTTGCTGAATTTCTCATCGTGAGAAGTCGCTTCTAGCCTCGTACAAGCCTTCGGCCAGAGATCGAAAGTGAAGCTTACGTTGTTCATTCAGTGTTGGTAGTGGTATCCTGACATTACTGGCATGTACTGTTGTGATTGTGTGTACTGAACTGCCAAAATGGTGATTAAAGCCTTCATTTTAAGAATGAATGGTTAATTATTTGTGGTGAAAGTGATATTGTGCCTCTCAACATGTGGGCTACAACAAAAACGAAGAAATATGGAGTTGGTAAGTGGTTTCTTTGACGCTTACAATTGTCAAAACATTTGGCCTTTGCAAATGTCGTCTGTACTCGCAAGGGCAGTACGTTTTATTTTGTTTTTCTCGTCTGCTGGTAAAATTAATCAACAACTTTCCCATACCATTCCTTGTCTCTGAGGCTGAAAGTGCCGGCACTTGACGGTATTTTTTAAAAAATGCCTCCCTGTGAAAGGGGAACTTTCATAAAATAGTGGTTGATCTTGTTTTGGTGTTTGACATCTCAAATTATTGGTCAAATATTTTAAAGCTAATATTTATAGAAAACCGCCTGCAGACGACAATTTAAGAACTTCAGTGGTGAAAATCGTGTTGCCGGTCACATTAATAAACAAATTCACATAACCTAACTTTTATTATTTGTGTTCTTTTAATTTTGATGTTTTCACTCATTATATAAGATAGCACTAATTTATGCTTTGCAGTCATCCAAATCAAATTATGTGATTTGGTTTAGGAAGTGTGTAATGAATGATACTGGTGGCAATGCATCACATTTAGGGAACAGCTGTTTATTTTGTGCTATGCTGTTGTGAATATCTTGATTATGCTGGTTTGTTTGTCGTAACATGCGACTTTGGAAGGGAATATGGCATCTCTATTCGTTTTTCAATGGCATTCTGTGTGTGCAACAGCTGGCAGAGTTCCTCTACAGTTCAGCCTTTAAACTTTTATTTATTTTGCAACATGTGCCAGTAGCTGTACGATGCTTTCCAGTTGTTCGAGTCTTGTCTCAATCTTTGCTGTAGCATTGAGCCTTTAGTTCATCAGTTACATTCTTATAAGATATATCCTAGGTCTCCGTTACATTTATTAATAATGTTTCTCTTGTATGTCGATAGAAGAGAGATGTGACTAGGAATACTTTCCTGCAAATGAGCCTTATTGTTAGCTTGACTGCAGACCTTGTCTTAGTCAGGAGTCTTCTAGCAAAGAGCTGCATCCGGAAAACGCCCCCTCCACTCCTCCACTTATGTCCCTACTCCCCCCCCTCTCTCCCTCTCTCTCTCTCTCACACACACACACACACATTCGTGGTGCAGTGGTGGTGGCTGAAGCCGCTGAAGCTGAGGCAGTTTGATACCCTTTCGGACGCGTCCTGCCTTATCTTAGTAGGTGAGGGAGGGCGAAGCGGCGAAGCGTCGCGATACACTGCCGATAGGCCGAAGGAAGCCAAACACTCGACGCTCCACTGGACGTGGGGGCGAGACTGCGAGACGCGGGGTGCATCAAGGGTAGAGAGCCTCCCCCCCTCCCCCTCCCCCCAGTCAGGCCCTACAAGTAAATCTTTTTTCACCGCTTTTTATCGAATTCGACTTCGATCCTGGAGTGTGTAACGGGACACCGTTGGCTTGCTGGCGGTGGGCACGGGGCCATTGTCATCGGCGTGCACACAGACGGGCGGGGTTGTTGCAGGACGAGAGGCGTGGTGGGGCGGGGCGGGGCCTGGGGGCAGGGCGCAGCTTGAGAACAATGAGGGAACACCAGTAATGAAGGGTTGGAGCAGCTGCCTCCCCACCCCCGCCCCGCTTTCCGTGCTTTTAGCACTCAACGCGTCCAGCCCCGCGTGCATTCCTCGGCGAGGCGAAGTGCCTCATGAAGTCGAGGGGCGCTATCGACATTTGCCGGGGAAGGCTGCCGCCCCTGTGCGTCACGCCGCACGACGACGCACAGTCGGCCAGAAGACCGGTGGAGGCGGTCAAAATCCCAGACGCTAAATGGAACTTGAACCGAACGCGTGACCCCTACAATGGATTGCTCTCCAAACGAGGAATCCCTTGGTGGGGTCACACGTTCCATTCGAGTCTTGTTTAGTGACTATTGAGCTCAACGCGTCTATAGTTTTGGCCGCCTGCGCCGGTCTTCTGGCCCACTGTGCGACGCTGCTCGAGGACTCAAGCCGGTGCGGCCCGGGTGGCCTTCCCACGCTCTAACAGCGAGTTCACATCGCTAGAATGGGGCTCGGCGGCACGGCGATGGTGCGGCAGGACGAGCACCAGCACGCCGAGACGAGGAGACGCACTCGCCGCGTTCCTGGGCTGGGTCTCGGGGATAAGGGCAGTGCGGGGCACAACCGGGCACAACTCCGCTGTCGGTCGGAATTGGCGACGTGTGACGTCATCGAGGCGGTGTGGTGGGAAAGCCGCGCCGATTAGCTGGCAGAACGGGGCGGCGGGAAGGGGGCCGGGGGGACTAGGGTCGCTGCACTTTGGTGCCTTGGCCGGTGCCCTGGTTCTGGTTGGCCCTTGTAAATCCTTGAGGCTGGATTCGCTGGTCAACAAGAGAGTGAGGTGTTCCTGACCGGCTCGTCGCTGTCGTTGCTCTCTCTCGCGACGGGCCGTTCCAGCGACTTCCAGCGTTTCGCCTCCAGAGGCCCCAGCCGGTGGCTGCAGCCGCTGCAGCCGCTCCAGCGCCGCGTTTGCCGGCGGGGGGTGCTAATTGCCACTTCCGCCTGCCGATCGCGGATCCTTGCCGTCCTCCCCGCGTCGCCCGGCAGTCGTGGATGGTCCTGGCAGGCCGACTCCGGCCTGTCTCTCTCGCGCTCGAGGGGCGTCCCGCAGGGACTCGAGGCGCTGCTTGGAACCAGCGACGGCGCGCTGCAATTGCGCCGGGTCTGGGTCGGTAATTGAGCCGCGGCGGACCAATGTTTTGTTCCTATTTGAAAAACGCCGCCGCCCTTTCTCCTCCCCGCACTGCGCTCCGCTGCGCTGTCTCTCGAGCCCCGCCGCGTAGTGCGTGGCCAACGGCGTTCCGTGATCGGACGGAAGGGAAGGACGTCACGTCCGTGTCACGCCGTATCACGTCCGCGTCACGTCCGCGGCGCATTGTCACGGAGGACCACGCCCCACCGGCACCGGTGGCGCTATCGGGCACCGCGAGCCGCCCGCCCGACGCCGCCGTGCCGCCCTCCCCTCGGCTGGCGCGTGGCGTCGGGGCGCTGCTCTGAGAGATTACCTTGCGGGGAGGGAGTGGACCACGCGTGGGTGGGACTGGCAGACTGGCGGGGGTGGACGCCACACCGCGCCGACGCCACAGGGTGCGGGCCGGCCGGCTTTGCGGTCCTATGGCGCGTTGCCCCCGGCCTAGCCTAGCCTCGCGGCGCCCCGCCGTGCCGAATCGATTGTTTCCTGAGGGCCGTAGGACGGCGCCGCGCCGGTAGGGATGAAAAAGTTGGAGGAACTTTTTAAAGGGCCGCGGCGTCGAACCCGCGTGCCTAAAAGAACAACCGGCCTATTTTGCAGTGTTTCGTCGCTCTGTCTCTCTCGCACCCCGACGGGGCGCCCCACGAGTGTGAGCGAGACAGAGCCACGAAAACGCCGTTCGGCATGCCGCTGGAGAGATCACGTCCGCCTGGACGCCGGCGACACAGCGGCAGAAATGGGGCTCCTTCTCGCCGCTTCCTGCCGGCATCAACTCCGCTGGCCAGCGGGGTTCTGGTCCCAGTACAGTACGTACATGGACGGGCAGAGCGCGTCGCTGGAAGTGGTCTGCGATAGAGGAAATGTGAGGAATGGCCGGACAAGGCGGCACGGTGCCAGCATGTTGCCAGCAGGCATGGCCTGTCGCTCTGTCTCTCTCGCGCCTCCAAGTGCGATAGGGACGAAGAACACGCCGTTCGGGATGGGCCTGCCTGGTGCCTGCGGATTACTCGACCGCGCGGGAAGTCCGTCCGCGGCTCCGCGGCCATGGCCTGGCTGGCCTGGCCCAGGCGCTGGCGCTGCGCTATGCCTCAACACAAACACGGCCAGAGTGCGCTGTTTGTGTATACTAATGCCGCGGGGAGAAAATGAAAATACCGCGCACACTCAGCAGCAGCATCCGGCCTGGCCGAGGCCTGGCCAGCCTGGCCCTGGCCGCCACGTCACAGTCACGCGGCTGCAATGCGCTCTGCTCTGCCTGCGAACTGCCTCGTTGTTACTGTATGCACGCCCAGGATTCCGAATCATCCCTCTGTCTCGCACTCCAACGGGGCGCCCCACGAGTGCGAGAGAGACAGAATGACGACGAACGCCCGTTGGGCCGGCCCACGGAGCTGCGCGCTGCGCGTTAATGAGGTCCGCGACACACTGGCCGGCAGGAAAGCGTGTTGCGTTAACCCCAGATGTTGACGATGTTGACCCGGTCCGGCGGCCCTTCCCTCCTGCTGCTGCTGCTGCGTGTAGACAGACCGGCTGGGCCTCGCTTTCTTGCTTTCTCCGCGGGCTTGGGCCCTGCTGGACCCTGCGCTGGGCCCTGCACGCATAGCGCGTGGACGGACGGGAATCTGGACGTGGTTCCGATTGACACAGTAGGCAGTCCGGCGGCCCCAGCAGCCCCTGCAGCGGGCCGTCGGCTCAGCATCAGGATGTGCGCTTCCTGTGGAGCCGCGGCAGCCGCGGACCGCCGCAGCTACGCAGCCCGACCAAGCCGACCAAGTCCGACCCGCCCGCTCTCCGGCTCGTGGCGCTCGGCTCGACGCCCGACGCGGCCCGACCGCCCGACTCACTGCGCGGCGGGTGCGGCTCGCCACGGCCCGGTGCCGCCTGCGCGTCGAAACACGCCTGCCTTCCCCTCCCCAGCGCGCGCCTGCGTCATAAGCGGCGATACCGCGGTCGCCTTCCACAGGTCCCTTTGGCGCAGAGGATAGCGCGTTGGACTTCTAATCCAAAGGTCGTGGGTTCGATCCCCACAAGGGATGGTTTCCTTTTTCTCGCGGTCGGCCGGCCTCATTGGGTGTTTCTGATGCATATTGGGTAGTGTACGGGTTTTAGTACCGTTATATTAGAAGTATTCCGTATTGAAATTTTCCCAATATTTTTGCACCTATGCTCTTGTGCGCCTCAAACACCGTTAAAAATAATTGAGAAGTAAATCTATCCTTCTTATAAGTTTACAAAATGCATTTTCAGCCAATCCAAAATTTCAAGCTAAAATTATTTTAAAATGCATGACAAAAGTTTTTATTTTTTTAAATCAACAAATTCTGAACATTTAACGTCCTGACAACGGCCAAAATATACCACTGAGTGTTTTTTGTACGTATTGCTGGGTTGTGGTGGGAAGGGTGGAGGTGAATGTGCAACTAATGGCGTTTTGTCCATTGTGTTCCAGCGGTGTACAATTGGAAAGGAGACACGCGGTTCGGACTTGCGCTGGAGATCGGGGACACGGTGCAGATCCAGGAGGAATGCCTCGGTGAGTTACAAATCGCGAGTGGTGCTTACGTTTCATCCCCGCTCGCCGCCACTGGTTGTCCCTCGAGCAGGCTGATCCCGAACGTGCATGCATTCGTCCCTCTGTCTCTCTCGTGCCTCTACGCCACATGAGAGCGAAAGGGACACAGCGCCCGCTGTTTCTCTCCCGCCGTCCGTGATCTCTCCCGACCTTGCCCCCTGCCTGACCTGCCTGCCGGCAGCGCCTGCGCGTCCGCGCGCGGCAACCCATTTGACTGACGCGCTGTGCGTGCGGCCCGCCGCACGGAGTAAAGGGGCCGAGAGTAAACCAGCGCTTTTTGTGTTCCAGGATGGTACCGTGGTTTCGCGACCAAAAACAGGACCCTGAAGGTAACAAACTTGTCTTTGAAAAAAAAAATTAGCAGGAATGCATGTTTTCAGCAAGATAATAATATGTTTGGTTTCCATTCCAGGGTATCTTTCCAGTCTCCTACATTTTTATCAAACCAAGTAAAGTTGACAATGAAAGGTATGGTTGACTTCGATAGTTGCACTCATCCTGATAGTTACTGAGTAAATATTTTAAACCTGGTTTGTGGCATTTCTTTCAGTCTTGTTGAATCAGTCATCCCAATTGAAGATCCAGTTGTACGTGAAGTCACCCTGGTGCTCCGCGAATGGGGTAACATTTGGAAAAAACTTTATGTGGTATGTAATTCAGCCTTTTCTTATTCATTTAAAGTGCTAGTGCCTACAATCTAACACATTTGTCACTTTACTTCGGTTTCAGGATAGGGAAACTTACAAATTTACCACCTTAAGGAAAGTAATGAGAGACCTCTTAGATTGGAGGAGACAACTTTTGACTGGAACTCTTACTCAAGATCAAACCCGAGAATTGAAACTGAAGATCACAGCAAAGATCGACTGGGGCAACAGGTAAGTTTTCTCCATTTTCACTTTGTTTTTCTAAAAATTCATAGATTGTGGCCATATTAACATTGAATAGAGGTGTGGGTAAGGGCCATTGAAACTGAGCATTAGGTGTTTTTGGACTAAGTCCCTCCCTTTTATCCTTGAGTATGTATGTCAGAGGCTTAGGTTCCTCACAAATTTGTGACTTTTTCCCTTCCTATTCCTCTAGCGTCTAGATAAGTGCAATAGGGATAGAGTCGTAGTGTTACAGTTATTAGAAACAATCAAATATAATGAAGAAAATTTAAATAACTTTATTTATAGAAATACAAAAGTGGCACATTCAAATCTAAGAAAGAAAAAAAAAGAAATCATAACTCAATATATCACTTTTGTCTGTCACAGAAAAGCTAACAAGGCACATTTGTGCTAGGCAGTTAATGAAACACTTTATATCACTGATGCAATGACAGTGGAAAAATATATTCTAAACCTATGACCTCAAAAAGACATTTTAAGTTCATTGCATATTGCATATTTACATAGAGACAAAAATATGGAATCCCTCATAGATTAGTCAACGTTCTTAAATACATTTTATGGTAAGCTTGTAACATGAAAATGCATCATAAACTATAGCAGTTGCTCAAACCATCGTTTAATTAAAACAGAACACAATCTTAGCTATCAGGTAGAGATCGTAGTAAATGTCTTACATCACAATTCTTCCTATCGTTCCCTCTTTATGAGCAATTATAAGAATGTGAAAGTAAAACAAGTCTAATGATTACATTCTAATATCATATATAGAATTAAATGGGCAGTAAAACATGGAGGATGTGCAATCCTATGGTCAAATAACAAATTAATTGTCATATCATCAAGTATGTATTGTTCAGGCACAGTACATAATATTTTACGATAATTGCAGTTACAATTCATACATTTTAGTATAAGTAGATTCAGTTTGTATCGTTAGAGCACCTTGTTTTTACAATCATCCAGGAACACACGCATTCTACACCATTCACTCAGATATACACATTCACAAGCAGACATCCAAACACGCATTGAAATGACATTAAAAATATATCAAATAAACTAGAAATTATTTCATCACTCTGAAAGTAACTTTTGATTCAACTCTGTCAACAAACTAATACAAAAATAAACAATTTTCAACTTTTTTAACAGAGGAATAAGATCTTGACTCAAATAACTAATATAATGGAAGATTTAAGTGTCCCTCTCTAACACTCACACTATGCTTCAGTCTCACGCCCCATTTTGCTTAGCTTTTCTGATGGATATATTGGCGATAGTTCTAATGTTGAAGGTGCTGTTGGAAGGTTGTTCCCATTGTACATCTTGTTGCACAACTCAGTAAGGACTTCTGAATACACCATCATATTCATGTTTTGGCTCAGCAAATGAAGAAGCAGGAAGTCCCCAATCTGGAACAAGAGGGGAAAAAATCGTTAAGTTAGTTATTCAATTTGTTGCATTAAGAAAAAAAATCAAGTATCTTTAAATTCATTTGTACCTGTGTTTTGCGGGTCAGCAATGCCACTTCTGATTGCGAGCCTACTCGGTAGTGCCACTTCAACACAAGTTCTCGAACAGATGGCAAGACCACTAAAGCTGAGCTGTACAGCAGGACAATTCCCGACATGACAGCCAAGACAATCAGCCAGAACCACAAGAAAATGTAGATTTTCTCATTCAAAATGTTGAGGGCCAAAACACACAATGCGTCATGTTTCTGCAAGCTGCCTGACGCACCATATTTGTGGAAGGTGCATTTGGTCATTCTTGGGAAGATTGCCACCATGGGGTCTGTTCTGTTTTCCTGAAAACAAACCATAATTGAAGTTAGTGTCTCAGCAACTTTTGAACAGTTTTTCCCCCGTAATAATTCAATAAGTTCGTACCTGGTTCATGTTGGAGAACCTAATAACATCAGTGCCATAGGTGAGGAAAGCACCTCCGAGGAAGAGGTCCATGAAGAAGATGTTGCCAACCTGTAGATTTGCTATGCATTAGTACTGTGAAATACTTCCCTTTAGTATCATTCAATTTTTAGTGTTGTTTACTCACCACATTAGCAAAGTTCAAAGCTTCACAGATGAAGTAGCCAGAAGCATAGAAGTTGTGCATGTGGAGTGTGTCCATGATGTACTGGACTAGGCGGCTCACTTTGTCCCTGCGATTTTCCTTGGGGCCAATCATGGCACCACGCATGCCGTCAGAGATCATTCTTACTTTGCCCTCTTCCCAGTTCTTCCAAATCCAATGGGGAACGTAGAACAGGATTCCCTTTAAAATAAACATAGAATTTAATCTTCTTGCAATCTCCAAAGTAGTATTCACTCATTCAGAAAGGTTGTTTACTTACTTGGAAGAAAAGCATGAATGGCACCCACTGGTAGTAGGAGTGATACCTAGGTGCATCCTCATCGTCAACATAGTTTCCAAGACCAGGGTGAGCCACATGAGAGCCTTTCGGCTGTCCTCGTTCATGAGGCAGAGTGAAAGTGTAAGTAATCCAACAATACGTATTGATCACATGGCCTGGTACTGCTCCATCATTGATGCAACTAATTGGGTCACCTATAATACAAAATCAAAATGTTAGCAATTTATATCACTACAGTAAACATGAAGGGACAAAAATATTACTGACTCACCAATCAGGTTGTTTGCAGTGACAATGATACAACACAAGAACAAAATTGCTGAAGTGACTCTATAGTGACAACGGAACACAATGTTGTCAATAATGGCCTTATCTATCAGGTATCGAACCTTGACGAATCCTGCCAAGGATGAGACTAGTCCAATGATTGCCATTTTTGTTGCAGTTAGTTATGGACAGTTGATTCCTGTAACAAATAATTTTTGTTTTTAACTAAATGACACGTAAAAATAATTTTTTTGGGACTAAATTTGTATATTTCTGTAGAATGTTTTCTCTAACAAAGTTCAATTTAGCTCCTTAATTTCGAAAATCTCTTAGTGCCTCAGATTCTGTACTGTTGACGGCAAAAGCGCCGCCATTACTCCGTGTTTCGGTTCTTGCAACGCCCGGGAAACTACTCCACGCCTCTGCACACTGCACCGCACTCCTCTCCAGCTCCAGCATTTCTCCAGCGTGCGAAAAGTCCCCTATAGCCCATTTCACATAGCTTCACTAACACCCCCACCCACTTCACCAGCGCACTTCACTTCACTGCACTGCACTTCACTTCACTACGCACTCCGACCACTGATATTCCACATGCACCGCACACATTTCTTCCACTGTATCTCACACTGTAGACTCCGTTCTCTCTACCGCTTCCCTCAGGGTTTCCCTATCACTTCACTAGAGGTTCCACATTCCTGGAGAAATCCTTGGTTCCAGGTGGGAGGGGGAGAAGGAGGACACCGAAGCGCAAGGTACCCGGGTACCTCCCGGACTACCTACCAAGGGGTCGGCTATCGGCACTCCGTTTCCGCTCAGAGCGTATCCAGGATGTGTATCACAGATTTCACGTCATTTCCACTCGCGACGCACTGCGAGGGACCCGGTGCGCGAGGTACGCGCCGCGTACCGACTTGGACTAAATTTGTGAAACAGCGACGCGTCAGCGTAGAGGTAGAAGGTAGAAGGCCTAGCGGGGCCCTTCTTTGTGCCGTCTCTCCACCTGAGTAAATACCGCTCCACTCCGTCCGTCCTGGCTGCCCTGGCCCCTGTCCTGGCTGCCTGGCTGCCTGGCTGCCTGGCTGGCACTCCTCCGAACCGTGCCGAGCCGAGCGCGCCGAGTCCAGCCGATCCAGCAGGACGAGCAGGAACTCGCTGCTTCCAGGGCCTGCCGCTAGGCGCGCTCCAGTAGCTCCAGAGGATCAGGTAGACGGCCAGTCACAGCTGGCAGGCAAGGCGGTCCTGGCTGCCTGCCTCGCCTTCCCGACGGCGACTGGCACTGGCGGGCAGCCCGGCTGGCAGGCTCTGTAGGTTGGGTCCCTACCTGGTTCAGCCGCTACCCGCAGCTCTACTCGCAGGAGGACGCCTGGCTACGCCTGGCCCCGGGGCGCAGGAGGCGATGCACCTGCCCGACACGCGGAGGGCTTTGGCTTTGGCGGTGCGGTGCTGGCGGCCCGCGTCCACGACGCCCGACCGGCACGAAGATGCCCAACAGGAAAGAGGCCGCGAACGCAGCAGTTTTGCGAGCCGCGTCGACGAATGAGCGCACAATACATGTCTGCAGTTATGCCCCTCCCCTCTCCAGTTGGCACCGCCTCGGCACCGCCACTGGGCTTGGCGGCCCGGCTACCGCGCGCCCGGCCTCGTTGTGCGAGACGATTGATTGGTTTTATTCAATCAAGGCTGTTTTATTGGCGGCCCGACTGAGGCAGTGGAGCCGCGGCTCTAAATCCCGACGCGGCCTCTGGAACTGGAGGGCCTGCTGGAAGTGGGCCGCTCGCCGCGTCAACACGTCGCCTGCAGCGTGCCTCCAGTTTCCAGGACCGCGTGCGTCACGCCGTGGAAAAGAAAGGAGGCTGTCCAGGGATTCCCGGCCAAACCATGGCGGTAATCGCGAGCGTCTTCTCGCCTGCCTGGCCGGCAGCGCGGGTGGCGACGAAGAACAGAGCGGCCTAGTCCAGCCTTGCAGGCCGCCCAGCCCGGCCAGGGCTTCCTGGAAGCCCTTGATAGAGGGGAGGGCGCTGGCCGAGGCGCTAGCGCTGTCGTCGAGGGAAGTAACGCTGCTGATTGAAGCCGCAGGCGAGGGAAACGGCAGCGCTAGTGACGCTCAGCGCTCGGCCGGAAACGCGCGGGCTACCCCATCATCGACACCCTTCCCCGGCCGACACCTCCCTCGGCACCTAGCGGCAGGTAGAGTGGGACTCATCGACAGGTAGTCCGTTTAGTCCATCTCCATTCGCTTCGCTTTCGACGGGTGCATTCTGCATTGTGGTGCAGGGGGTGACTCACCACCGCCAGGACCAGTCTGGAGACTGATTCCGCCCTGTCCCTCTCCCGCTTCTGATGATACGCCGTTCCCCGTGCGTCGCTGGCATGTTTGCCCGGCGCCGTGTTTGAACGAGTGCAGCTCGGGATTGAGGCCGTCGCGTCATCTGTCCCCTATCTCGACAAAACGGCTCACGGCCGCACGGCTAGCCGTCGGCGCGGTGTCGAACTACGGCACCACGGCGTGAGGTGGCGGCAACGGCACCAGCGCTCTGTCTCTCTCGCACTCGTGGGGCATCCCGTCCAGGTGTGAGGGAGACAGCGCCGCAATGCCGGCGGGATTTACATCAGCCAGGAAGCGCGGCAAGTTCACAGACCCTTCACCCCTTCCCTCCCTCGAGTTTCGGCGCGACGCGGCCATTGTCGTGATAGGAGCGCAAGCGGCGGTCCGGTTGCATCAGCCGATTGTCCTCCATCGGCCCGTTGCCGCCGCCCCGTTCCGAACGGTTGTTCCGGCCCCCTAGCACCGCGTCGCTGGAGCCCCGGCGCCGAGGCACTTCGAGGCCGGAAGCAACAAGTGTCCACGGCGCTTCCGCGTGCCGATGGCGGTCGGCAAGGCGGCGTCCTCGCGGCCCAGGAGGACGCGGCCCTTCAACCCGACCCTCGGCGGTCGACGCCCTGGTGGGAGACGCCCTGGTCCACTAGCGACGCGGATCGCATGTCCAGCCGGCCGGGCTGCGCCGGGCTGCGCTAGGCTGCAAGTCTCGACACCGCAGGCAGCTGGCGACGCGGGGTGCGGTTTGTGCTGACCAGCGCTGCTGACCCGCTGCTGCTTCGGACTGCAGCCGCGAGGGAGGGTCAATAAACACGGTGTTGAGTCTAAGTGGACCGTGCCACCTGCGGCCCGCCACGCCCTTACACGCCCTGCATGGTCCAGCATGCGCCGCCGCCTAATGCAGCGCTTCCTGTGCAGGGCCCAGCCCTCGGCTCAGCCCGCCCTTCGCTGCCCTCTGCTGTCCCCGCGACCCTGACCCGGCGGCAACGCGGCGGCAGGACAGGCGGTGCATGGCACGGATTCCGCGCACGTGGCGCTGCTGATCGGAACACAGACAGACAGATAGACAGACAGACAGAGCGATGACTCAGAGGCGTTGCGTGTGTGCGTTTGTAGCAGTACCTGGAATGTGCCAATTCCACGGTGTGAGACACGACGCGTCTGAAGCCTGTCCAGCGGCACTGGCGATGGAGTCCAGTGGGCGATTCGTTCGGTTTCGAACTAAGACATGAGGGCGAATGCTTCTGGACTCGGAGTGCCGCAGAACTGGAGGGAGTGCCGCCGCCACGTGGAAGTGGTGCAAATAGTCATCGTCTTATCGCGACCAGGATAGGAGGCATCCGCACACGCACACACACACACACATACACCTCGGCGCACAGTCGCGGCCACAAACACGCGGCAATAGGGCCCCTTCCCCTGCTGCAAGGTCACGGCACTCGTTTATTTGTCGCGTTTTCCCGCAGCCTTTGCGCACCGCGTCGCTTCTTTCCGCTCTCGCAGTGACTTTGCTGTACCTTCGGCGCCTTGTGCGGCGTGCACCACCTGGCTGGCTGGACTCTGCCGCGACGACTTATCGTCTTGTTTTAAATACGGCCCTGGCGCCATTGAGGCACAGCGAGGCAAAGCGAGGCACGGCGAGGCGCGGCCACGCCATACCGGCTGCGGCAGGCCTGCGGGTACCTCGGGTACCACCGACAGCACAATGCTTGCGAGTGGCCTTTAGCTGTGGCGCCGGGCCGTGGCGAGCCGCGCCGCGAACAGCGCCGAGCGCAGCCAGCGCAGCGCGGCCTGGAGAGCGGCCTGCTGCAGGCCGCACAGCACCGCGCAGCACCGCGCTGCCGGCAATGGGCGTTTGAACCGGATTGAACAGTCGGGCGGGCCGGTGCGGGCGGGCCCTTGTAGGGCACACTGTGCACCTATGCCCGGGGCGCTCTGACGGCCTGACGGGCGGGACTCTGACGGCGGGCACGTCTACCCGCCTTGTCAAGTGTTTTATGACATTATCTCGGACGCTACTCTGGCCCTGCCCGTCTACGTGGTATACGTACATGGAGGCCCCGGTTGCCATGGGAACGCGCGGCAGCCCCTCGTGCAGCCCCAGGCCGCTCAGGGCCCTTTCGACGACTGATCTAAATTCAGCTTTACCACCACGGAAGGATAGGCCCGGCTCCCCCCTCGCGCGCGCGCGCGCGCGCGCGTGTGTGTGTGTGTGTGTGTGTGTGTGTTTGTGTGTGTCCGTTCGCCCCAGAGGTGAGATGCGGCGTTCCCGACGCATAGCTTCAACAAATTAGTGCGTCTTGTTTATGGAGACTCCAGCCCGGGACGCCCCAGGACGCGTCCAGGACTGTGGGCCTGCAGGACGCGGTGGCTTCTGCCGCGAGTGGCTTTGTCCAGCTTTGTCCTTGGTCGCGCACTGTCTCAGCGGGCCGAGCCGAGCCTCCTCTCAGATCCTATAAGTATCTCAATTGGACGCTCGCGGGAGGGGAAGGCGGGGGAAGGGCCAGATGTGCGGTAGCGGACGACGTCGTCGAGAGCAGCGCGCGAGACAAGCAGAGACGGCCTCCTCCCGCCCCGCCGAACCCCCTTCTCCTTCCCCGCCAAGATTTAGGCGGTTTTGTTTGGTGGCACGCCCGCCACGCCCCACCACGCCCTTCTGCATAGCCCTTTGGCGATACGGCCGATATGGTGCGCAGCTGCTGGGCGTGATGCATGCATCAGCGCCCTGCCTGCTGGCTGCCAGCCCCGCCAGCCCCGCCACATGTGAACTGGCAGTGAACCGACTCGTTTGGAGGCTGGTTGGCTGCATGTTGTCGCGTCTGTCCGCCTTCACTTGGTGGCCCGCCGCGGCCTGACAATCATTTCGCGAAGTGCCGGTCCGGTCCCACTCGGTTTCTAATTATCGCTTCGGCCATCGGCCCAGCATTTAACACGTTTGGCGACGATAACCCGGTGACGCCGTGCTGCCCGGCGCCGCTAGCGCCGCTGGCTGAGGACAGCGCCAAGGCAGCGCCGCGAGCTTCCAGTGTAATCACTTGGACCGAACAATAAACCCGGTGCGGGCGCACGGCGCACCAGGGCTTACCGGTGGTTCACCGCGGTAATTTACCGCCACTTTTCGTCCTAATCTGGAAACGCCCCGCCCGCATCCGGCCCGCCCCGGCCGTCTGCCCAGACCGCCCTGGACGTCGTCGGCTTCGGCCGGCTTCGGCCCCGTCTGCGTGCATACACTCTGTGACGCCCCACGCGGATGCCGCGGCTACAGGTTTTCTGGAGCGCGGTTCAGCGGCTCGTCGTGCGGCGCTGCGTCCGCTCTAAACAGTCTGGAAGCCGGCGGCGTGCATCGCGTGGTGGACGTGAGGCCCTCGGTGGGCGGCCCGCCGTCGGTGTACAGTAATTGCAGTGCAGGCGACCAAACGGGAGGACCCGCGGGGACGCGAACCCGCGCCGCCTGCCTGGCCTAGTTGTTGCCGCTTGCTTGGCCAGGCGCGGCCAGGCTTGGCCATGAATGCAGCTTCCATCCTGATTGCCTAGAGCGAGTCCATTGAGTCAAGCGTCCTTCTCGGCCGCTGACGCGCGCGCCTGATTCGCTGGCGGAGTAGCCTCGCTCGGCGCGCCGTGCTGCAGGCTGCAGGTCCAACAGTGCCTCGTCGCTGTCTGTCTCGCCCCAACGCCCCATGAGTGCGAGAGAGAGAGAGGCAGCGGTAAAAAAGCTTGGTTCTGAGGCAGCCTGCCGCGACACCGTCTTACCCGCGGTGAACACGCTTCGCAACCAGTCGCAACTGTCATGGACTCCGACCTGACGACTCGCGTTACTCATTCGCTTCACGCTCACGTTCGCGCAGCAGCGAGACTCGTCCACGACGCGCATTGTCCATGCCCCGTCCGCGCTAAGCTGACTAAGCTGAACCCTGCCGGCCGCCTACAGAGAGGTTGACGGTGACTGACCGGCGTGCTCAGCTCTATGCGGGCGCTGTGACCGCGGCTGTGCCGGCCTAGCCTTACTGGCCTAGCCGCGGGTCTCGCCTAGAGTCGCTGACTGTAGGACTCCTAGACTGGCTCGGCGGGCCGCCTTGACCCGCGGGGCTGACTCGAGTCGGTACAGTCCACACCGGCGCGGCGTGGCTGAGAGAGTTCCACTCCATGGACCCCCTCCCACCTTCGCGCTTAGCTCGCGCCGTGTCTCAGACGCTTTCTCGGAACGCGGCGCCGGTCTTGGAACACCGGGTGTTGTGGGCCGGAGCCGCGTCGCCGCGTCGCCGCGTCACCGGACACCCCGCACTGACACCGACCCGTCTGCGGGACGCGTCTGAGCGTGTCAACGCCCCTATGCCCGCACCCCGCCCGGCCCCGCCACGTCGGTCGCGCCTGCTTTGCAAAAGGAATGGCTTGCTTGCTGTTATCAAGACAGGGCCTGGTTGGTTTAGCTTCAGCCTAAGCCGAGCGCGCAACGCCTGACTTGATACTGAGCACGCCGAGGACGGCGTCGCGTTTGTCGAGGGTGTGGGTCTGCGGGGACCTAACTCGCGGGACCGGTGGGGACCATTCTGATAAAGCAGGGCCTGGTGGACTGGTTGGACCGCTGCACTACGCCAGGCTGCTGGAGCCAAACCGGCTAGCCGTGGGTGAAGTGCAGTGGCGAGCTGGAGGCGATCGCCGCCCTTACCGTCGTCTACCTCTTCCACTCGCTGGTAATCCGGGTGCCGTAATCCAGTAATCCGTTTGGCGTGATCGTCACTCAAACACTTGGGGTCACACTGTCACTGCGGCCCGGGCACACGCCCAGCCTAGAGCTAGAACTGGCCTAGCGCAGCCTAGCGGGAGCAGCGGTCTGCTGCCGTTCCCTCTCTGTTGGTCCAGGAGACTGTGGCTCTGGCGCGGCGCGGCCTGGCCTGGGCCTGGCAGCCTGTCCCGCTGTTGGCTGCTGGCGGGGCGGCGTGCTTCGTCGGCCCGTCCGCCGCCGCCGCCGCCACCGCCGCGACGCGTGCACACACACGGGCCGCGCCGCCGGCCGCGCGCGGTCGCCTCAGCCGCGGGATGCGAGGCCGCGGCCTGGACACGTGCACGTCGAAGGTGTCGCGGACTTACAGCAGCACGCCGTCAGCCCGGCGGGCGGATGGACGCTCCGGTGCAGGCAGTGCAGGTTGCACGGGTCCTGTAATTGTGGCTCCCGGGGCGTTTCACGGCTTTGCGCTGCCACTCCGTCTTCATTGACTTTAATGAACAGGCCTCGGCGGCCGGCCGGCCGGCTGCACTGCATGCAGGCCTGCAGGTGAGCGCGCGGCCTCGCCGGAATGTTGAAGCCGGCCGGGTAATAGAATGGAGTGTCGCGAGCAAAGCGTGCTTCCGGAGCCGAGCCGGTCCTAGTCGTGACTCACCCGGACTTGAGGTCCTGCCCAAAGCCCCGGGGCGCTACGGGGCCCGCCCCGCGCCGCCCCGCGCCGGAGCTGGTGGCCAAGGCACCACGGACTCGTGCCTCGCCCCTCCTCCGGGCCTGGACTGGCCGGCCAGGGCTAGGCCCTACACACTTCAATCAACTCTCCGATCCATATTGTCCGATGATGACCCACAGGGCTACAGGGCCACAGCGGTTCAGGGCCGCCTCCCTTTCTCTCCTGCAGCCGGCTGTGTGCTGCGCTAGGTTAGGTTAGACTGCGCTGCCTTAGAAATCTACCGCGTTGAGGGGAAATGCCGCTTGGAAGCTCTCGCTCTTCATTACTCGGTTTGGTGGAGAAGGCAGCGCCGTTGCCGTGTCCCGCGTGGTCGGCCCGGCGTGTCCGGCGGCCGCCCGATCCAGCCTGACTTATCGACACGATTACGGCGTACGTACGGCTGTTTACATAGAGCACGGGCCGTGGCGAGCCGCGCGCTGCACAGTGGGTCAGAAGACCGTTGAGGTGGCTAAAAGTCCGGACACGGTTTGAGCTCCAGAGTCGCTAAGTGGGTCTCGAATCGAACGTGTGATCCCCACCAATGGATTCCTCGTTTGGAGAACAATCCATAGGTGGGGTCACACGTCCGATTCGAGTCCCATATAGCGACCCTGGAGCTAGACGCGTTTCGAATTTTGACCGCCTCAACGGTCTTCTGACCCATTGTGCGCTGGATGGTGGCGTTGGACCTTACCGTCTCATGCCTTTTGTTGGCTAGAGAGAACACACGGCCTGCACGTCTGGACTCGTCTGGGTGTCTCCGGAGATCGTTACCATTATTACCGCCCCCTTGGACGTGCGTAATGCGCCGGTTTCCCCGACCATCAAGCTGACTTCGAGTGGTTCTTCCCTGTGTGTGTCTCTCTCTTCCACGCAGTTCCGTAGGAGTGCGATAGAGACATAGGGCGATGATGAACTCTTTCTGAATCGCCTCTGCGGTCCCATTCAATCAACGCCCGAGTTCCCTATGGCGCTGCGTTCAAGTCTCCCACGTCCATTCATTTTTTCGTGGGCCAGGTTCTCCTCGTCCTTCCCTTGAGAGGTTCCCCGACCGGGTTACGCTGCATGTGCCACGCCGTCGGCTTGGTCAGCTTGCGCAGCCGCTGCGGGCTGCGGGCTCGCCATGTATAATTCAAGTCGCGCTGCCCGATCCCGGGGCTGCATCGCAAAGGCCCTGTCTGGCAGAGGCCCAGGCAGCCGGGCCGACCTGGGCCGACCAGCCGAACTGGCTCCCTTCGCGGCTTGGCCGACGCTTCGCCCGCTTGTCCGGCTGGTTAAATTATCGGGACGTCATCGTGCGGTTTATCTTGCGCGTCGTGCTCCTTTTGTCGGGGAGGTGTGCGAAGCGGAGTGTCGGTGCGGCGAGCCAGCACCGCCGGGGGCGTGGTGGTGCCCTGCAAGCCCTGCGCCCTCCGTGGGACGTCATGCAGCTGCCTGGCTGCCGGGCTGGCCGCCTGCCCGCGCCCTCCGCCGAGCAGCCAGCCAGCCTCGTACCATCACTGCATTCCTGCGGCTCCAGCCGGCTTGCAGGCTCCAGCAGGGAGATCCTCTGGACGCGTCCAGTCCTTCTTTCAACGAGAGTAGGCGTTTTCGGCCGTGCCTTTCCCTGCAGACTGTACCCCGACGAAACCTGAGAGCATTTCGGACAATTTTCCCCCGCACGTGGGTATGCCTTGGCGGGTACCAAGTGGGTTCCAGTTCCCCGGCCGGCCGGCCGACGGGTACCAGTGAGTACCGGCGGCAAGAGAGTAGCCGCTACCGCTGCCGCTACCGCCGCCGCTACTGCAGCAGGCTACCCGCGAGCCAGCGGCCGCGCCCCGCCCCGCCGCGCTGCGTCGTGACTCAGGCCGGTCCGGCATAACACCCTTTAACACCCACCGCCTCAATCATTGAGCCTGGAAAATAAAAGACTGGCTCCGCAGGGCTGGCTGGCCGCTCGGTCTGGGCGGCAATGGCCGCGCGGCAGAAGCACGCCCTGCTGGCCGCCCTGGAACGCGACGACGACGGCGGTGTCTTCGCTGCAAAATGAAGCAATAAGACGAGAGCTTTCATTGTTTCCGCGCTTGGAATGCCGGGCAGCCTGCACGGCCACGGCGCGGCCGGGGCAGCGGCGATGCTGCAGATAGAGCCAGCCACGCCACGGACCTCCTTAAATTATTGGCCATGGCTCCGCGACCTAGCTCATTGACCGGACTGCGCGGTGTCACCATCGTGGGAGCTTCCTTTCCAGACAGAATTCGCACAGGTTTCGCTCAGCCACGCACCTTCTCGTGAGTCGCGTTCTGCACTTCCGCCAGAGCGCGCTCACGTAGTCGATCGTCGGCCGAGAATCGTGGAGCAATGCAATGCAATGCAGCGATGCAACGGCACGACGACGCTGTGAGTCTTGAAGGCGGACGAGACGAAAGCCGCACGCCAGGACGCCAGTCGCTGGGTCCAAAACGGCGTTTACCATCGCCTGCGAACGGCCAAGTGGCTGGAGAACGATACCTGTCGCCCCTCCCCCTCTTTGTCATCGTCCTCCTCGTCTCCTTCGTGTTCCTTCTCTCTCCCCTACGCGCTCGCTGACGCCCCGTACTGGGACCGCCCGGCAGGTAGGCCACCACGGCCGCCTCGGGCGCTCCTGTTTGGCGGGTCTGCCCGTGCAAGGCGGGGACCGATTCGGGTCGCTCTGTCTCTCTCGCACCGATACGGAACGCCCCATGAGTGCGAGAGAGACAGAGCGGCGACACCGATTTGCGGAATGAGACGGCAGGCTCGCTGCACCACGACGCGTTGGCGAGCTGACTCGGCTGCTCGTCCGGCCCGTGGGGCTGTCGCTCCCACCTTTCACTTCTCCCTTCCTTCGTCCTGGTCTCCGCCTCCTCCTCGTCCGTTAGGCCCCGCCGCGCCCCGCCGCGCCCCGCCGCGCCCCGCCCGCCACCAGGTCGTCGGCACCGGGCTGAATGCAGTGGGACGGTGTCGCTGGCCCGACCCGTCGCCGGGCCGACGCAGCCGCAGCGCGTGCCGGCTTGGAGCCGCCGGCCCCGCCCGCCCCGCCCGAGCCTCAATCCAACCGAAAGAGTTGTCAATGTGCCGACGCTGCGCCGACGCTTTAGCCCCGGCCGGCAAGAAGGCCCTGTCATTTACAGCGAGCTGCGCGCCTCTCGAGTAATTTGTGTGATTAATCCCTGGCTGGCTGCCGTGCTGCGGACTGGCGTGCCCGGCGTGCCGCGCTACTTGGTAATGAATGGGCTGTGGCGGGCAGGCATCGAGCTCGCCGTCGATCCACCCTCGACGCCGCGCCAACCAGGACGGCGTCAACCAGGACGACGTCAACGACGCGCGGCATTTGCATGGCGGCCATGGCGTCGCCGCCGAGGCATTCCCGACGAGGCGGAACGCCGCATCACGCTGGGAAATGGAATGGTGGCGGGGAGGGGGGGGGGAGGGGAGGGGAGGCCGATCGGCGCCGATCGCGTCGAGTCATGCCGCACAGGGTGGACCACGAACTCCCGACCTCGACCCGGACGAGTTTCGGGGCCGGAATTTTTGGCCGGTGGACCCGGCTGCGGCCCACCACGACTCCACGACTGGGTCGCGATGGAAGTGATAAGGGCTTGGGCGCTCGGCCTAGGAGGCGGCATGCCTGGCTGCATGCCTGGCTGCACCCAGCGCGGCTAGCTCCCCAGCGACTCTGGGCCCGTGGCACGGGTGACACTGGCAACGCTGCTCTGTCCACCGAGCAAGGTTAACCCGGCCCTCCCGTGGGCCCTGGAGCCGAGGGGCCGGACCCCTGGGCCAGAACGTCTTCCCCCTCCTCCCCCCTTTCTCCAGACTCCAAGAGGTTGCCGGCTGGAAGTTGATACATCTCGGCGACATCGGTGCGAAAGCCCCTTCCAGCTCTGCCCGCGCGGCCGCCTTGACTCGGCGACGCGTCCTGGAACTCCGGCGTCCACGCGCTGGCTGGGGCTCTCGGGGTCGCATGCCGCGTGCGTTTGGGTCTCCGCTAGTCTCCGCCTGGTGTGGCGTCGCGTCGGCATCTAGGACGGGCCTAACCACTCGGCGTGGGCCGCCGGCCGGGCGGCGCGCGCTCGGTAGCGACCCGTATACCAACAACATTCACGGCTACCGGAATGGAGGGCCGGCCGCTCTGAAATATCGAAGCTAATATCTTGTGGGGCGTGGCGGGGCGTGGCGTGGCGGGGTGGGGCGGGGCGACGTGTACGTAGGATGCAGGGAGGCGGTCCAATCACAAGCGGTAGCCGTCCGGCCTGGACAGCTTGGACGGGACGGGCCCTGGACATGTAGAGCCAGCCCGAGCCGGTAGCAGCTACTGCTTCTGGCGATTGGACTCTGGAAAAAGGGATGCCTGTCCGGTTGGACGCCGTTCCACGGTTCAGAACGACGTGTTCGGCGCTCTCTGGCCGCAGCACTGCGATGACTCCGCGTCACTGCGACTCGGCGTCACGGCGCTTCTTGCGCGATGACTCCCTGTGTGGCAATGCCCATTCAGGCGGCCGGGCATTAGGTTCTCGTCGTCGTTGCGCGCTGCTTTTTGTGAGTGTAACAGAAGCTTTCGCCGTGACGCATATCATGGCATTAATGGAATCGGTAGCCGGGCGGGGCGGTCGGGCCGGAGGGCGGCGCAGTCCCAAACACATGATGATGATAATTGTGGACGGTAGCTCCGCCAGCCCATCGGCCCCGCGTAGGATGGAGGTGAGGGGGGAGGGCAGGGGTTCTGGACAAAGGACGGGCTGGAGGCACCGGCTGGAGGCACCGGATCGTTCAGTCTGGTCCGGGATTCACAGGGCAGGGATTGCGCTCAGAGGAAGGGGCAGGGTTGCCACAGCACGCCTCAGAGCAGCGCCGCCCTGCAGGCGGATTCCCTACAGTGTTTTTCGTCTCTCTGTCTCTCTCGCACTCATGGGTCGATCCGTCCGGGCGCAAGAGAGACAGCGACAAACCCACTGTTCCGCGGCTCGTCGATCGATTAATCAGGTGTCTTTGAGTGCAGGCATACGGTAGCGCCTAACGCAAAGCGGCTCACCCATCAGTCAGAAAAATGGAGTGGCCAGCATCCGTCAGTTGCCATGGCGACCGCACGCTGCTACCACTGCCGCTGCAGCGCCAGGTACTGGGCGGTGCCGGGAGTACCGAGGTGGCCGCTGAGACGTGGCCCCGGGGCTATGCTGTAACACTGCTACACTTGCACCCACCGCTGGCCGCCTTTGTCCATCCGTTGCTCCAGCCTGCCTCCAGCCTGCCTCCAGCCTGCCTCCAGCCTGCCTCCAGCCTGCCTCCAGCCTGCCTCCAGCGCACGGGCAAAAAGGACTAAAGCGGCGTCATCGGCCGGCATGCGGCTCGGTCGGCTTGGTATGGCAGCGAGGTGCTGAGGCGGAGGAAGAAGAAAACGACGCGAGGCATCCGCGCTCAACAAAACGCTATAAAATGTCGACGGCCCGGCCGGCCGTGCTGGTCCGACTCGCTCGGCGGGGCGGGGCGGCGGGGCGGCGGGGCGGTGTGTCCGGCCCACCCTGGGTACGCCGGGTACCCCGGGTACCGACGGTGAACTGCACAGCAGGGCTCTTTGCAGTTGGAAACTGGTTCCAAACGAACCGACTGCGCCTGTTCATGCCTGCCGAATGTTGGCGGCGGTGCGCGTCGTAGTGCCTGCCGGGGTGGAAGGGCTCGGCCCATGCTCAGCCTTGGGTGGCGGGGCGGGGCGGGGCGGGGCACGCATACCGCACCGCGTGCGTGATCCCGCTCCATCAACCACAACAATATGCATGGCCAGCATCACGAAATCACATGATCTCATGCCGATGGATCGATGCGTCATGCCGGTGCGGGGCTCGGCCTGATTCCGAACACTCGTCGCTCCGTCTCTCTCGCGTCCACGGGGCGTCCCGTTGGGGTGCGAGAGAGACGGAGCGACGAAGGCCAGGGCAAGGTGGACTGACACTGAGGGCTTTGCTTCTGCTGCTGAAGGACTCGGCTGTGCTCGGCTTGGCCCCGCGTGAGACTTGGCACAGGACAAGGCTCTCTCTGCTGCGCCCGTGTGCCCCCTCAGCCCCCTCGCCCCCCCCCTACCCCCCCGGGCCCCCTTTCCCCCTCCCCCTCGTACCTGTGTGGCGCGTGGGAACGCGCGTTACATACAGCACCAGGACCGTCTACATCAATTTACCAAACTGTCTCGGCCGGCCCGGACAGGAAATGGTTGGAAGACAGTTGAAAGCGGAGCGTTCAATGCGAACAGTTTCGACTAACGACTAACGTTTCCGGTGGTTACTGTTCCCCTTTTTTGGTGTGTCCATTTCACGCCTTGCGATAAGGCAGACCTCGAGGCGCTGTCGCCACGGCGGCACCGCGACGAACCAAGCGGACCGACGAACAACGCGACCTTTCACGCTCATTTCGTGCATTTCTTATCTAGAATAGTGATATTTTTTCTCGTTTCCTTCCCGCGATGCTGCTTTTTATTCGTTTTGGCCTTAGATCTCTCAATTCGCTGCAGGACGTGACAGACCGACTCCCATAAAGACTTGACCACGGCGCGCACCGCTGTCTTGTTCATCCGGGCAGACACGCGTTGGTGTGCGCTGGAAATGTATTTTAATCCGGGCTGATCGAATCTTTAGCTTTGCCGCTTAGGAGCTTTTATGATGGACCGACCTGACACACGCGCTCTCGCTCGCACACAAACATACACTCTCTCTCTCTCTCTCTCTCTCTCTCTCTCTCTCTCTCTCTCTCTCTCTCTCTCTCTCTCTCTCTCTCTCTCTCTCTCTCTCTCTCTCTCTCTCTCTCACACACACACACACACACACACTCACATTGATGTGTTGTTGTGGTATGCCCGGCTCTTTGAGCCCCACATGGCCCGCGGGCACTCCCAGCCTTGCAGCTCGTACGTCCCGCGCTGGCCGGACTCAAGTCCTACCCCAAGCACCCCTCCCCTCCCCCTCCAATAAGAATTCCCCATGCTCCGTCCGCTGGGGGGAACCTCCGACTGCTTCGGGAAATGTGCATGTCCGGTCCGAGTGAAGATCGGTGCTGAAGTTGGGGATTCTGTGTCGCTCTGTCTCTCTCGCACTGCTGCTGATTGACCCTCGAGTGTGAGAGAGACAAACCGACGCAGGCCACTCGTCACTCGATTGTGTCCCGCCCGCCAGCCCGCCCCCAAAGCCGCAAGCTTGCCGCAAGCCACAACAGTTGTCGCTCGACTTATTGGAAAGCGGGTTGCGTGGGCGGCGGGGGCGGCGGGGGCGTGGGCGCGCGGGGTGGAGGCCCCGCGGGGGGAGGAGCGGCGAAGCTAAGCAGCTCCTCGGCCTGGCGAAGCGCGGCACGGTGGAGCCCGCCCGACCGGCCTGGACCGGGTTCCTTGGCTGGGCCCCGCACGCTACGCCCCGCGCCGTCGCCACACGGCGAGCGTGGCGCTCCGTCGTCCTGCCGGAGGATCGTTGACCCCGCTACGCCACGGCTCGGCGCTGCGCTGCGGCGGCGCTACACTGTGCAGCCCGAGACGCGAATGGAATCGGCTGCATCGGCCCGCCAAGGCCCTGCGCGCCCCAATCCCGTTTTGATGCCCCCGGGAACGTCGTCGTCAACGTCAAGGAGGGCAGCGAGCCCGCGGCGCACGGCTACGCACGGCTCAGCCCGCAGGACAGCGCGCTCGCTGCCGTGCCCCCGTTGGCGTGCTGGCACTTGGCACGCGACCCGCGACCGCGCGGAGCAGCCGCCGGGGCGTGACGGCCGCGTGTCGTCGTGTCACGCCTGGTCACGCCGCATTGGCCGCGTTACGCGCCGCCACTGTCACGGTGTAGAAGGCTGTTGTTGCTCGGTCTCCCTCGCTCCCATGGGGCGCTCCGGGCCTTGGAAGTGGCTGACCAGAGGCCATTGTCGGGATGTGATTTGAAATGGTTAGGGAATTTCAAAGCGGCCGTAGAATGTGGTTACCCAATTTTCTTGGAGGCAGTCTCCTAGACCCACCCCCTCGACTAGTGGCTGCCGTTTCACGTAACGAGCCCCTCCGCGGCGCGTTGGTTGGGTTGCCTTCGCCACCGGCGCGTGGCGCGTGGCGCGTAGCTTGGGCTGCCTACCCCACTGGCGCTACGTGAGGAGCTCGCTTGGTGCGCCTTTAGTTGGACGGTGTACCCGGTCGTCTGATTCCTGTCCCTTGCTTACGCTGTTGACAGGAAGCTGGGCCTGGACCTGGTGCCGCGATGCGGCGCCGAGATGGTGGACCCGGCCACCATGAGCGTGGTGGAGCTGTACCATGTGGTGAGTGGGGCAACCCTGGTTATTGTAATTGTAAACATGCAAAGTTAAAGTCGTTTAATCTCATTTTCTTGTTTAGCATGCACAAAGCTCCGAGAACTCTCGCGAGGCTTCGGTACGTGTTGGCTTCTCTCACAATTTAAGAAAATAAATTTTTAAAAAAACACACATTTTAATTGTCAGTTGGTAATGTTCTTTACTCATTGCAGTCAAGGGGTACCATGAAGCGCAAAGAAACAAAAAAGGTCCTCACTCATCACCTATACTTCTGTATGAGAGACTTTGGACATCATTTTGGAGAGGACACAGAAATTTACTTTTCTCTCTTTGACACAAAAAAGTCTAAATATATTAGGTAAATTGCACATTTTAGAATTGACGGTTGCTGACAATGAAGTTCACATCGTTAATTTTTCTTCCCCTCCCTTTCCAGCGAACGGTTTCTAGTCAAAATTTCCAAGGACGGCTTTTCCAACTATGTTGAAAAACTTCACAGCAATTGTACAATCTTCACTGTGAGTAGTGTGGTTAATATATGTTTTGTTTTGCCTCATGACCTAATGTTTTAGTGTAACTTTTTTCTCTCTCTCTCTCTCTTTCTCATTCTTAGGATCTTGGAAATGCAGACCTATGTAGAGAAATATACCTTGTGGCTCATGTCATGAGAGTGGGGAAAATGTTGTATTCTGAGTCCTCCAAAAAATCCGGAGGTTCTGGTGGAAGCCACACCTCTGCAAATTCCAACCACTTGTTTCGTAGACCCATGGGTGTTGCTGTGCTCAACATTAGTGACTTGCTACTACTAGGACACAGTCATGTCATGGGAGGATCTCTCAGCAATGCTGGTGGTGGAGGGTATTCTACTAACACGCTCAGTGCCAACTTGTGGAATTCTACATCTGCTACTCTTGGGGAAGAACGAGAGTTCACTATTAAGGTGTGTTGAAGTTTTAATAATGGTTTGTTAAAGAACACAAAATTTGTGGAATATTTGAATTAACATGTTGTTTAATTGATTTCTAGGTTTATACTGGTGATGAAAAAGACTTTTATCAGCTGCCTGAACTTATCATTAAACAAAGCAACAAGTATAGTTTGTTGTCTGGTCAACCAAATTATGGTAATTGTTCAATCTAGTATTTTAATGGTGACCTTGCATTTTTGCTGACTTAATACTGGTATTGTATTTCAAACTCTGTAGGCATTGGTATATCCTTGAAGCTACTTCATGGAGAACTAGCACAAGTCCAAGAAGAGAACCCCCTCCTATTCAAAAATATTTCTTTAACCAAGAAACTGGGCTTCTCTGATGTCATCATGCCAGGAGATATAAGGTAATTTTCTTTCCTAACATAAAACCCAACAACACAACACATAAAAAATGGCTCAGATTTAAAAATTTACTGATTCTTTTCTGTTTAGAAACGACTTATATGTTACATTAGAGAGAGGTGAATTTGAAAGGGGTGGTAAATCAACTGCAAAAAATATCGAAGTGACAGTTCTAGTCCTTGATTCTGATGGAAAACCACTTGAGGTGAGTAGCCTTCTCATAATTTTGATTGTTATTACTATTTGCCATAAGTTTCTTTAACTTTTTGTCTGCCCAACAATTTAACTTTTGCAAATATTTGTTTGCCAGAAATGTCTTTGGGGTGCATCTGGAATGGATGGAACAACTGAATATCAATCCATGATTGTCTACCATCACAACTCCCCTTCTTGGATGGAGACTGTGCGTCTGGCTGTACCTATTGAAAAGTTTTATGGATCTCATGTCCGACTAGAGTATCGACATTGTTCAAGTAAGGACCTGCTCTGCCTCTGCCTCAACAAATTTGATTTTTTTAATGTTGTATGTTGCTAAACTTAGTTAAACTCCCCTTTTCCTCCACAGCTCGTGAGAAGGCAGACAACAAAAAACTTTTTGGGTTTTCTTTCGCCCGCCTAATGGAAACAGGTGGTGCCACTCTATGTGATGGTCCTCACGAGTTATACATCTACAAGTGTGAAGATCGGTCCAGACTGAATGACCCTCAAGTTTACCTTTCCTTACCATCTGGTGCACGCGAAACTGCCGATGGTATTGGTCAAACTGGCTCCAACTCTTTTGGCCGGAGCCACAAAGAAACAGTGTTCATCAACACCCTTTTATGTTCCACAAAACTAACTCAAAATGGTGAGCAGAGTTCATGCTTTCTTATGCTTAGTGTGTTGATGTATGCTCCATGCAAACAGTTGATCCACACTATTTTGTTTTCAGTTGATCTTCTGTCTCTGCTACAATGGAGGGAACTTGCACATCCCGATCGCGTGCAAGATGCACTGACAAGAGTTCTCAAATTAAAGGGAGAAGAACTTGTCAAATTTCTTCAAGATGTTCTTGATGCACTATTTTCAATGTTTTCCACTGAAGATGGTAACTCTACCACACATTCTGGACTTGTATTTCATGTTCTGGTAATTAAAAAAAAAAAAAATCCTTGTATGCTTTGCATAGTACTGTGTACAAAAATTCATAGTTTCATATTGATTTTTACAGGTGAGCATTTTTAGTCACTTAGAAGACAGTAGGTTTGAGCATTTCAGACCAGTGATGGATGCCTACATCAAGGGTCACTTTGCTGCTGCACTGGTGTACAAGTAAGTTTTTTTTTTTTTTTAAATTTTTGCCTCTGTTTTACCCGATATATGTTCCTAAAAAAATAAAAAATAAATTTTAAAAAAATCTGTTTACAGGGGTTTGATGACAAGTGTGCAGCACTGTGCTGAGCGAGTTAGTACTGCTGAAAAACAAGAGCCAATGCAAAAGTGCTTTGGTTCACTTGAATACATTTTCAAATTCATAATTGAATCCAGACTCCTATTCTCAAGAGCAACAGGAGGGCAGTATGAGGACAGCTTCAGAAGAGATTTGTACCAAGTATTCAATGCACTGACGAAAATGCTTGGTACCTCCTATGAACTCATTCTACCTACACAGGTTGCTCTACTACACTCAATCTGTGCAGTCCTTGAACAACTTACCCAAGTGAGTACACTTTGAGTACTTTGTTGCAGTGTTGTGAGTGACATAATATGAATGCCTATCACAACATTGTATTTCTATTGCAGGTTCTTCAAGTACCAGAAGTCAGTCATATAGCATCAAATATGCTAGAAAGTCTTCCAACTCGGGATCTTCCTCCCCAGCTAACTCAAGCCAAATTAGTAGCAGTAAGAAACCTCGTGACAAGCGCACTATTCCAGCATGATGACACTCGAAGTCAGTTACTTGAAATGTGTTGTCAGCAACTGCGAATGCATCTCGACCATCGAGATGAACTGCGTCTTTGCACGGAAATATTGGGAGAAATCCTGGGCTACCTATTTAGGCAAAGACAAACACAGCTACAAGAGCAAGGAAAAGTCAATAATTGCCATCATCATGATGTTGAAATCCTCTGCATCCACACCCTAGACATGCTTATCAAGACTGTTCTCTTCATACTTGATTGTCCTACTCCAGTGCTGGGCAGCCTGGTTGCTTGTCTCATTGGTCTTCTACAGTTGTTGGATGAATATCACTACACTCGTTTGTGGGAACAGCTAGGTGATCACAAGTCAACTAAGGATTTCCTGCTTCGAGTATTCCTAGTCTTCCAAGATTTGGTGAACAAACAGGTTTTCCCCTCAGATTGGCTTGTGATCAAAATGGCAACAAATCAAGTCATTTTGAGTAGTCTCAAGGAGTTGTCAGAACCCTTGGTGATCAAATTTTTGCATCATTTTGACAATCATTTGTGGAATCAATATTTTGATCTGGCTGTCGCATTCCTAACCCAGCCCTCACTCCAATTGGAGCAATTTAGTGAGGTGAAGCGGGAGAAGATGATGGAAAGGTATGGTGACATGAGAGTCTTCATGGGCTACCAAATTTTAAGCATGTGGTCCAGATTGGGAGATCACAAAATTAAATTCATACCTCATATGGTTGGGCCATTCTTGAAAGTGACTTTAGTACCAGAAGCTGGACTGCGCAAGGCCACTTTGCATATCTTTTTTGATATGATGGAGTGTGAGCAAAGAGCTCGAGGAAACTTCAAGCAGGTAAGTTTCTCCATTTGCTAACCTTAAATTATTTGTCATGCACAGTACATACACAAAAAATTGAATTCTTCAAAATGTTATTCTACAAGGTGGAGTCGGAACTCATTGATAAGCTTGATATCCTGGTCAATGAGAACAAAGGTGATGATGAGTATCGTCAGCTTTTCAATACAATGTGAGTATAACTATTCCATAAGAATGAAAAGTGAATGGCACAAATATTTCTCTTAAGTGACTGTTCATACATTTAACAATCAGTGGCACTTTCCCTTTTATTTAAATTCATCAGTTCATATTACTGTATTTAACCATTACATAATTTCTTAATAACTAATTTTTATTTTATTTTGTGCTTGCTTGGGATGTAGGGAGCACCTCAGTGCAGTGTAAGTCTATTTTTCTTGGTCATGAATGCTAGCTCTATGAAATGTATGTCTTGTTGCAATTCCCAAATTGTAGTTTTAGAACTTTATTACTTTATAATGTATGCCTAATTCAATCTCATTGCTGAGGGTGTTGAATATCAATTTTGCATCTGTATATTATGATTTATATTTTGTGGTTGTGTAGCTAGTTACCCCATATGACTTCAGTTTTGCCCTTGGAATTTTATTTTGATGTGTTCTATTTTTATAGCTCTGTTGTTGATGTTGGTCCTTTCTTTTTCTTTTCCAGTTTACTTGAACAAGTTCAAAGCAAAGATCCTTCCTGGAAGGAAAGTGGAACTGCATTTATTAGTTCTGTGACACGATTACTGGAAAGACTGCTCGACTATCGAAGTGTCATGCAAGGGGATGAAAATCGAGACAAACGAATGTCCTGCACTGTAAACCTATTGGTAAGAAGATGCAATTTTGTTTCTTCCTATCCTTTTTTGTTTAAAGTCAGGCAATTAATTTGATTTGTTTACAATTTCAGAGTTTCTATAAAAATGAAATCAATCGTAAAGAGATGTATTTAAGATACATCTATAAGCTCCATGACCTCCATTACCCTGCTGATAATTTTACGGAGGCAGGGTTCACTATGAAGTTGTACGCAGATCAGCTTTCTTGGAGCAATACCCCTCTCACTGGTGATCCTGAGTGTTCCAGTCAAAAGGTGTCAGAGTGTACCCGTAAACAACAACTCTATTACCAAATGATTGACTACTTTGATAAGGGCAAGGTGAGGCTTTAATAGAAACTTTATTCTTTGGGACCTTTGCTATGCACAATAGTTTTTCTAAAATATTTTGATGTTCCAGTGTTGGGAAAAAGGTATCCCTCTTTGCAAAGAACTTGCAGAATTGTATGAAAAAAAGTTGTTTGACTATGCAAAGTTGAGTAATATTCTTAAAACACAAGCCAGATTCTTTGATAATATTTTGACTCAACTTCGGCCTGAGCCTGAATATTTTCGTGTTGGATTTTATGGGCTTGGTTTCCCCATGTTTGTGAGGGTAAGTATCTTTGTTTTGCTTTGTCAATTCCCAAAAGATATCTTCTAATGTTGTGTTTTAAAATTTTGTACGTGTGATTTTATTGTTTTGTTTTTCAGAATAAAGTTTTTGTTTACCGAGGATTGGAATATGAAAGAATTATATCATTCACAGAAAGATTACAGACTGAGTTTCCCTCTGCTCAGACCCTGTCAAAAAATACTCCTCCTGGAGACAGCATCATGAACTCAGATGGGCAATGTATCCTTTTCAGCACAATAATATATTATAATGTATTTTTTTTTTTCATTAAAATTCTTTTTTGTTTGAGGTTTTCCTTAATTTTTTATGTTAGATATACAAATATGTAATGTAAAACCGATTCCAGAGCAAAACCAATTGCTTGAGGGTGTTCTTCCATCAGATTTACCTGAAAAAGTCAGGATGTTCTATGAGGTAAATGATGTGAAACGTTTCCGGTATGATAGACCTATTCATAAGGGAACTGTGGATAAGGAAAACGAGTTCAAGGTAATTTTACATAATATCTCCAAATTTGTGTTTTCTGACACTCAAATCTTTTGCTAATAGAACTGTTCCCTAATTTGCAGAGCCTGTGGTTAGAACGCACAACTTTGGTCATTGCCTCTTCCCTTCCTGGAATACTGAGATGGTTTGAGGTTGTTGAACGCAAAGTGGAGGAAATTACACCTGTTCAGTTTGCGTGTGAAACAATGGAAACAGCTAACAAAGAGCTTCGTCATCTTATTTCTCTCTCTGAGCAGGACCCTAAACGTAACATCAAGCCTTTCACTTTGAAGTTGCAGGTATGGAATTGATACTAACACTTGGGTTTGAGTTTTAGTACTTTCATGTTCATTTCATGCCTGTCATAACTTCCATGACATGATTCATATATTTATTTATTTTTAGGGCATAATTTCTGCTGATGTTATGGGTGGCATTTCAAAATATCAGCAAGCTTTCTTCACCACTGACTTTGCAAGAGCTCACCCAGAAAGTGCTGAACATGTGAAATCTCTCAAGATGTTGATTTTGGAACAGGTCTGTCTCCTTTGAACTGTGAGCATAAAAATGATTTCCTATCAATAATAATTATTGATCCGTGTCGGTCGTCTCTCTTGTTTTTAGATGCATGTACTGACAATGGCTTTAACTCTACATGGGCAATTAGCACCTGCTGAGATGCAGCCTCTGCAACGTAGTCTACAAGAGAGACTTATGCATACAGAGCATAGTTTACGTGAACTTAGTGCTGATCTTAACTTGCCCAGACATTGGGGCATGTACCAACACAGCATTGTGAAGTAAGCATGATGCTTCTTTGTTTTCTTATCTTATCTGAGCTCAACTTTAAGTTTCCAATGTTTGTTTGGTTCCATTCATTTTATAATTATGCATTTTTTTCATTTACAGCACTCCACTTCCCCCTCTACCATATGAGAAACGTATTGCTTATGATGATGTCAGCAATCGGACATCTTTTAGCAGTGCATATGGAAGTCTGGTTCCAAATGATTATCATGGTGAAGGACATGAATTTGATGATGATATTTACACCAAACCTATGGTCAGTATTGAACATTCCTGTAGTTAATTTCTACATTTTGTGGGTTGTAACATTTTTCCCTTCCCTTAGGACTGTGGTGGATTTTCACCTTCACCCCCAGCAATACCTCAGAGAGATCTGAGACCTCGCTCAAGCTTTACGTCATCAAACTCTTCAGCAAGCTCAGCACGTACACCTACAAGAGGGGCACCGGACTATTCCTCTTTACCACCAATGAAGCCAAGGTAGAATGGGAATTTATTTTTTATTGCAAGGTATCTTCTTTTCAGTGATCTCATTGAATTTTTAAATTGTGTAGGGTGGAGCCTTATTTAGATGGTGAAATCCAGCGCCCACCTAAACCTAATCATCAACGCTCTCTGAGTATCAGCCGGCCAGATAGCCCCAAACCTCTGCCTTCGAGACATTCCTTCCCTGCACAATCTGATGGAGTTTTGTCAACATGGGAAGGGCCAACCACTCCCATTGCTGGAGAAGAAGCCCCTCCACTACCACCGAGAGGTTGCAGTGAGTCATCAAATATTTTTTCTTGTTTTCTAAATTTAAATTTGTAATGGTTCTTTTTATGGTGTTCTTGTTAACATTGCATTGCAGCTCCTGACAAGCGAGGACTCTACATTGAAGGACCTCAGCAGCCACCAGCGCCCCCCCGTCGACCTTTGAGCAAAAAGGTAGGTCTCTGTTCCAATGCAGTAGGTCCCAATTGTTTGTTTTCATGGTGTAAACTTTATTTCTCAGTTTCTGGGTATGTGGTGTAAAAACATTACTCTATCTGTTTAGGGATCAGCACCATCAATGCTCAACTCTGGTTCATCTATGGAATTAAATCTTGAATCGGATGGATATGTGGATAGCACAATCACCCCTCTGACCTCCCCTGTCACCCCTGGAGCCCCTAATGGAGTTTCCAATGGTGATGACTCTGGTTTAGGAGACGTAACTCCCACACCCTCCTCAGCACCGACACCATCCTCTGCCACTCCTCTATCCGCACAGCACTTCAACAATCTTTCCTATGAAGATTTTGACTTGACATCTCGCACTGCCTCTAATAACTTGGGTTCAAGGTAACACTTGGCATGATTTGTAAATAAATTTGTACATCACCTGGCCTAATCTAAAGAGCTGAAATTTTTACATATAGATATGAGGATCTTTCCTTAATGTCTTTGTATCATTTCAGGTCTGATTTAAACCAAGACTCAATGAATATAGCTCCCCCTATCCTGTCTCCACGAAGCCAAACTACAACTGCTCCTCCACCCATACCACCCAAGGTTGCCATCAGCAATATTTCAGCCAGTGTTGAGTCTATTGCTTCCCATGACACTTCAGAGCGATCTGACTCAGGTTTGTGATGATGAGCAATTATCTTGTTCCTTTTTTTGTCTACAATGAATTACATACCGCTAATTTTACTGATTGGCTTTTTAGGTTCTTGTCGAGAATCAACAGGCTCTGCGGGATCAGGTTCGGGTACAGAAAACTATTCTGTCCCTCGACTTCAGACTACTCCTGTCAGTGTAGGTGTCAGTAACACCTGCTCAACTAACAACTTGTCATCCTCATGAGCTTTTGTTATAATAAAAACAACTCATTATTTGTCCCTGTCAGGGCATTGTAGAAAAAATTTATTAAATTGTGCCATTCCTAGACAGTTCATGTAAGTTGTTCTATTCATGAGGCATCTGATGAAACACATTAGCTTTTATTTCATTAAAATTGATTAAAGATCTAACATAAATGGTCATTGAAATCTGCAATCATTAGCATGAACAATGGAATCGCTTTCTATGTGTTTTGTGATCAAATATGATTACTTCCCATTCTTTTCTTTTTTTTTTTTTGACATATCAATCTTGTCTTTGTATTCCTTGTAGTATTTTCTTATGTTAGAAATTTTGTATGTTTCTATATTTTTACAGAACCCTTACCAAAGCAAATATGAAATTGTGATTAAGGTTTTAACATATTTTAAATTTTATTTCTCTATAGAATGGTTGGTTGTGAGTATGAAATATGTAGTTGTCATCTTCGTGTTAAAGAGAAGATTCAAATGGGTTTTATTTTCTCCCACCTGTCATTGACTTTCAGAACTCCCTAAGGATTGTTATGCCGTAACTTTACATTCTTCTCTTAAAACCAAAGCTCAAGTCTCCATGACAACATTTGTGTAGTTGCTTTGAGGCAAAACTAAGATAAACCCAGTATTTAAGTTTGCAGTTGCAGTATTTCAACTGCACTGTGGTATATTGTGATAGTATTGCTCCGTTTTTCTGAGACTTGAATTAAACAGAACACATCACAATACCTTAAGTGATGTTGACCATCGTAAACAATATTTTGTCATAAATCCTGTCTATTTTAAGGTCAATTTTCAAACTTTCTTTAAACAATTTAGGAGGGAACGTTATGTGGGCATACCTATTTAGCAGTAATCTGGTGGTAAAGTCTTACTTCTGAATTTTAAAGATATTTTCAAAGCAATTTTCAGATAAATTTGACTGTTGCAAACTGCCAAACTGTTCTTCCATTTTGAAAGTGAATTAGAACTCTTCTGTGTTTTAAACATTTATTTTGTTTAACGTCTTGACGTTTCCTACCTTGTATTAGTCAATCATGGTTGTTGTTTTGAGTATGCTTTTGCATTCACTGAATAACAACGCCTTAAGCTCAGTATTACAAAATATCAGGATTGTGCTTGGCATGTAGCTTGTTGCTTATTTTGGTTGAATGAATGCCATGAGGTCTTTACTCTTTCGACAAATTGAATATAAAATTAATGTCTTTGTGGAAGCTTTTTATTTTTTAATTACAATCAGTATACTTTGTAAACATTCCCTATGCTTGAGAAATACAGTGTACATTTTTGGCACGTTTTTCTTGCAAATCATTAATAAAACTTTTGGTATGTGAATGCTGTATGTAATCTGTCGCGGTCCAGATAATTTAAAAAGATGGATTGGGATCAGCTTGCTACATGTATTAGTTTTAATGCAATTGATTCTTGATTGTTACTTATAATATAGTGGTGGATCATACTTGAACTGTCCACTCAATACTCAACTGAGTAAAAAAGTTAGCATTTATTTGAACTTTGATGGATTATTAATTAACAAGCAGGAAGCAATAGCAGTAATAATAATAGTTATATAAATATTTTTATTGCCTTGAGGCTAATACTAGTTAGTCAAAGACAATATATGTGGTTCCTAGTCGCCATATTCTACCTTTAGTCGAGGACATGCAGTATCAGTCACTGATTTTGTGGGAGCCTGGAATGAATAAAGGATATTTCCTGAGGTTATGAATTGTGAACTTGTTTACCATAACTGGTGTGGTGTTCTACTGTTCTTTGCAAAATACTACCGTGTATATATGTAAGAAAGATCTTAGTATATCGATATGTCTTGTATTTGTATTTACAAGCTAGTCATTCAGAAGCTATTCAAATAAATGAAGAGGAATACAATTTTACTCTCATTTTTATAAACTTGAGATAAGAATGAAACAAAAAATTGTCAATGACCTTCAATCTTCTGTATCTTTTACCTTAAAGTGATTTACATATGCCAACAACCCATTGTGTAACTATTGGATGAATGACTTTGGTTCACGTTCGAACTCGGGTCTCGGATCCCTTTAGGGCCTTGTCTGCTTAATGTGATTGTATTTTGAAATACATTGCCAAAATTGGATCAACTTTGTAACAATTTTTTCAATGTGTCCTGGTGAAACGTTGCTCGGGAGAAGTCGACATGACGAGTCAGGCCTTGCAAGGGGAGGGGGGTCTGTTTGGGGTAGGATCTACTACCCCCCTCCTCCTTCCCCCTCCTCCTTCCCCTCTCCCCCTAACCACCGTCCAGGACGACCTTGGCAGCGTACTACGCGCTTGCCGCGGAGGAGGAGGGGGTATGGGGGTGGGAGTTAATGCAGGGGATGGAGGGGTTGAACGGTGGCAGCAGCTGCGGTGGCCTTGGACCTGGCTGGGGCGTGGGCTGGGGCCGGCTGGCACGTGGGGCCGGAGCGTGGCTGGCTTGGCTGTGGAAGGCTGGAGGCGAGTGGAGGGCGAGGCACCGCGCCGCGCCAGGCCTGCATCCCTGCAATGCAGCATCCCGGGTCATGGCATGGCAGTGCGATGTTCGGATTCCGCTTTGAACTGGGTCTCATTTCAATTTGCGTACAAGTTAGCAGCTTGGCTCTCAAAGAACGACGGCAGGGCCGCAACTGTGCAGAGGCGCCCGCCATGCTGACGGATGAGGGCCGAGACTGTTTGTTCTTGAGTGACGACCCGACCGGTAACTGTTACCTGGTCGCCTGCCTCGATGATGAGCACGAGCACTCGGCCACCGGAGATTGGATTCTGATTGGGGCGAGCGATGGGCCGCTGGAGCGCGGCAGCCGGCCGCCCGATTCCGAAGCATCGTTTCGTCGCTCTGGCTTCCTCGCACTCATGTGGCGTTCCGTGGGGGAGCGAGAGAGACAGGGCGACGAGCTGATTCTTCGGAATGGGGCGGCTGATACGGAGTGAACGGGATGAGATGGAAATTAGGGGGCCGGGGGGACCGGCACTCCGCGCCCCTCACCTGGGGGCTAGGGGGCCCCACACCCAGAGCTAAATTGATTCCAAACGAGCTTGAAAACTCATCTTCCCTCTGGGCGAAACACTTCGCGGATTCGGGGTGCATGGCCGGAAAATCGTATGAAGTGCCGTAGCGGGGCGGGGGAAAATGGGATTCAGTAATGGGGCATTGCAGCGTGAAATAAGTGACGCGTCCGCTATTTCTCAAACGCTCAAGCTAAATCTGCGTGGGCTTGCAGATTGAAGGAGTCCCCCAGGACTTCGTGGCTGCGCAGTCCTGCAGACAGGGCGTGGACGAGTGCGGACGGCCGGGCGTGGTGGCGACGTCTAACACGTGCAAGGGAGCGACTTGATGACGTCAGAGCCGCTGGAGCCGCTGGAGCCGAGAGTCGCGAGGAGCGGCGGGGCGAGGCGGCGTGATATCGATCCGCGCACCCTGCCGCCGTGCTCCTGCCGTCCCGCCCGCGGCGCCGCGGGGGTGCGCCGGGTGGGGCGGGCGCGGCGCGGCGCGGCGCGGCCGGGGGTGGCGGTTTGTTTTGGTCTCGCGTCTCCGCCGTGCTCGTGCTCACTGCTCCGCCGCCCGCAGTCTGCTACCACTCACGGCGCTCGAGGGGCGCGCTACCCTTGCGCCTCGCCACTCCGCGTCGCGTCCCCCGTCGGCCCCCGCGCCCCCGCAAGGAGCCGGCACCCCTGTGCCCTCTGAGCCGTCGACCGCGGCGTCGCCGCAGGCCACAGCGTCGCGCGGTCCTCTGGAGTGGCGGTCTTGTCTTTCCGGGGCTCCAGGCTACTCCAGGCTGCTCCAGGGCGTGGCGTGCGGCCGAGTGCACGCTCAAGTCGGCGCATCACAGACCGGCGCCCGCTGGATAGGTTAGGTCGGCCCTTTGTGCGGGACGGTCCTCACGGCGAGCAGCAAAGGGTTGCCGTTGTCATGAGCACCATGGCCAAGCCGGAGCTGTACCGCGCCAAGTGCGGCTTCAGCCCCTACGGACTCGGCTCCGCGGACAAGGCGGAGGCGCAGCCCAAGTCCGTGCCCACCTCGCCCAACTTCCTACGCTCCGCCAACATCAACGCGCTCAACCTCAACAACAAGGTGAACCAGAACATCCAGTTCTTCACCCAGCTGAGCGCCAAGACCATCGAGGAGGGCGGGAACGCGACGGTGGCACCCGGGTCGCCGAAAGCGGTGCCCAGGAAGAAGGACAAGTCCCCCGCCAGGCTGGCCGACAAGGAGAACGACCTGCAGGCCAAGAAGGAGGAGGACCACCAGGGGGAGAAGAAAGACGAGGAGGAGAAGCCGTGCGAGAAGCAGGAGAGGGTGAAGGTACTCCTGGACCTGCCCAACCAGGAGCAGAAGACCTCCAAGTCCACCGAGGACCTCAGTGAGGTCGGCGACGACGTCAATGAGAAAGACCTGGACGATATCAAGGACCTCAACGACCTCAAGGAACTGTTCCTCGGCTTCAAGGAGGGCGACTTGTTCAGGGTGAGTGCTTCAGGGTGGAGGGAAGGGGACGTGGGGGAGCACTTTGAAACGAAGCACTCTCGTCGCGTGTAGTAGTTCCACGTGCCACTCCTGTCCTTCCCTCTTCCGCCGCCTGCCGCCCCGCCAGTGTACAGAGCTCGCTCCCGCGCTACTCGGCAGGGCGAGGGGGAGGGGGAATGACCCCGTAGAGGTCAAAGCTAGGAGTTCTTGACGTTCTTCTGAGGATAAGTAGCGCCGAGGCAACGACTAGAACAGGCGGAATGGGCTGGTCCTCGGGACATAGGGGAAGGGCCACAAAGGTGTGCACCCTTGGGGAAGTAGTTATTTGCAGTACGGATACTGCTTCTAACAGAACAATTATTATGTGCAGTACGGATCATAAATATTCTTATACTACATATATTGTCCAAAACATTAATCGCAGTACGGCTATACTGCTTTTAACAGAATAATTATTATGTGCAGTACGGCTCAAAAAATTCACTGCATGGCCGTGCACTAAAGTCAACTGAAGTACGAAATTTTTGTGTAAGAGGCGTAAGCACCAGAGCTCTCAAAAATCGCCAGAATAAGCCGGCGGCCCTGCTCATACTGCATGCAAATGTTATAAAGTTACCTGCAGTTCAGCCATACTGCATCCAACAGTGCATAAATTATGTACAATACGGATCGGAAATGCCCTGTTCAGCCCAAACTTCATGACATGTATAGCTTGTCTCCATGGCACCACCTTCACATCCAAAATTTTTAAAGTGTAGTCATTCTTTGTGCAGTAGAAAAGGAAAGGGCCAAAGAAACTGTACAAGAGTTTAAGAATTTATAAAATTTACTTCAAAAATATTGTAAAAGAATGCTTTGAAACAGTTATCTAAAAATGAGATAAAACAGAATGGCATTTTGAAAGGGAAACAGACCGAGCCGTCAAGTCTGGTAAGCACACAGGTTTCATAAAAAGGAAACTAAGATCTTACTCATGCAATACTATAGGTGAATGCAAATCAACTACACGAAGACATCTAAATCACGAAATACAAAAAAAAAAAAAAAGAATTGCATTGCTAAGTAACATATTAAACATTTGGTCCAGGAAACATAAAAGCATTGACTTGCTAACAAATGTAATTCACAAAAGTAATCGTTGCCCTTCATCCACCCACAAAAAGAAATCACAGATTGCAGCATCACATTTGTAAAAAGAACGACCTGTACAAAGCAACATTCACCTTGTTACAAGGAAATCGATCCAAATGTGAAACACATAATTATTTCCAGTTGAAAACATACCTTGATTTGGACCTTCTTTGCAGACAGTTAGCTGGACAGCTTCCACATAACACAGACATTTAATGAGATCATCACTAACATTTGTGTCCTGCGTTGTTTGGCTAAGCCCAGAATTAGAATTGCTAGCACCTCCAATTGTGCTTTGATTTCCTCTTGTGGAATTTCCTTCACCATCCTCACACAAACTGCAAATGCGGAGTTGTCCGTAACCCTCCTCTGACTCTGAATCTGAGCAAGGCGGAATGGCATGGACAACCCTCTTGCACTTTCTGCAATGGTGCCCGCCTGCTTCTCTCTCACACACGCAACATGCCTTAAGTGCATTATTTGGTTGAAATTTATCTGTAATACAAGAAAAGTCATAGTTTACTATACAAGTTCTTAAGACAATGCACACAAGGCCAAAAAAAGATCATTACCTGTCATGTTTGAGTTTCCAAAATCACCTTGTTCAGGCTCTTTCAATTCACTTTCACTGTCACTATCAACAATTGTTATAGTGATAGTTTCTTCAGTTTCCTTTGGCTTGAGAAAAACTAAATTTGGTTTCACATCTTCGTCTGAAAAAAAAAGACATGCTACATATTAACAAACACCAAAAGTATGAGCATATACATATATTTAGACTATCAAAACTTTTAACAATATAAATGATGTACATAAACTAAATTGTCAAAAGTATCTAAAAAGCAAATAAAATTAACTTAACTTTGAAAACTTAAAATGAGATTCTATCTACACCTCTAATGAGGCGTTCAAAACACATTAACATTATGCTGAGAATTTTTGGCTGACCCATTTCTATTGTCAGAGTAAAGTATTGTTTAAAGAAAGTATTTTAAACAAAATTGACACTATTACTACTGAGATTAGGTCTTCCAAGTTAAGATCATGAAAACTTGGAAAATAATTAATTCAACACTAAAAACTTGAAATCTTTAGAACATGCATTATTGTGTAACTGAAAGCAACTTTTTAAAGACACCTATTTGCTTTACAGTATTCTTAAAAAAAGAAAATACCGTAATTGAAAGTGCCAGATGTCAACACACATGACCACAGGAAAATAAGAGAATGACGTCCCCCACAATTAGTTCATACCTGACAAGTCGGCATCTTCTGAAGCGACCACTGATTGCATACTTTATAAATATGCTTACAGGGAGGAAAGTGATCCGGACAATTGCAATGGAAGCAGTGAGCACATTTATTTTGTTCTGCACACATGCACCTATCAGATTTTTCCTTGGTTTTTTGGATTACATAAAGGGTATCCATATCAGACTGTGACTGAACTGTCCATTGGAGATGACCAGATTTCCTCACATGATTGTTGGGAATTTCTAATCCTTTGTTTAGTTTCGACACCTTTTCAGTAACATTAGGGAATTTCTTAGCTGAAACAGGAGGAAAAATTTATTACATCAAAGGAATACCCTTTTTTGATAATAATAAATGAAAGTTATTATTCTCACTCTTCTTGAAAGTTCTTTGGCCACCAGTCTTTGGCTGACCCTTCACAACGAGGGGAACTGGTAGCTTCAGAGTAGGCCTCTTTGAACCCAAACCAATAAGGTATTTCTTTGATCCAGCAATATTTAGGGGCTTGCTTCCACTTTGGGTTCGTTCTCCAGAAACGTCTTGAGGAGCTGTAATTAAAAAATGAGTTTATCTCTAGTATGCATGCAATACTGATAAGTTACATTTTCAACTCACAATGTAAATCTTCTTGACATATAGTAGAAAAACTACAAGGTATTTCTGGCAGAGTCTTGGCACATTTAAACAATCTTCTTCCTCTGTTTGGTCCATACTTAGGAATATGGCTGAAACATACAAAAAGATTATTTCACACAAAGACACAAAATTACCAAAATAACTGCTTCAAGATAACTGACCAAACAGCATTAATTCCACATCGGCATTTCAGTTCCCTTGCAACTTTATTAGAATGGTTCTCCATGGGGTCTGCAGCATTTTCTTCCCCGTTACATTCTTGTCGCTTGTCAGGCCCATTCTGTGAATATGTTTCACCGGAATTATCATGTGAATCTGTTGTAAAAATAAATATCTTAAACAAGTCCAAGTAAATTACCAAAAAATCTTTTAACAACAATTTTACCTTCGATGAGGTCAGAAGCTTCCTGATGCAGGGCATTATTGGCGATGCGGTTTTTCTCTGATAATAAAAATTGGAATGAGAAAACAACCCTAATGAAATTAACCAAAAAATTATTAACATTCACAAACCTAAACTATTTGAGACAACTTCAACTTCTTCATTTTTTTCCCAGCTAGATAATAGGTCTTCCATTACTTTGCACCTGCCAAGGTATTGGTTTCCACCACATTGAGCAACCAGGTTTCCAGCCCTAGCACAAAGGGACAAAAACTGATGATATTTTTGTGCCTGTGTCAATGCCTTTCCTCCTCGTTTCACAGGGTTTGATTGGACCAACACAGGAGGTGGATCTAAATGGCTGGCATTGTCAGTGGGATCATCAGGATTTATGTCGTCAACGTTGGGACCTGGGTCCTGCTTTCTTTTCCATTTGTCATCAATGTCTTTTTCAGTAAATAGATCACAATCTGAAAAGACAACATGTAGTAAATAGTAAATTATAATAGTACCTTATTATTTATTAAAACACGGGGGTAGGCGGTCTCACAGGGGTGCTAGCGACTTGGAAACAGTTTCATTGTGACCGTGGAGGCAAGCGCTACAACCCTCAACCTTCGGAATTTTTTGAAAAAAAAAAAAAATGACCCCCTTCCTAGGGGTGGATTTTACTGTAGCGCCCGAACGGGTGGAGGTAGAGGGTTGATTCTTAACGCGTTCGAAAGAGGAGCTAAAAATGAACCGGCTGACAAATTTAGACCCCCTGCGACCCCCGGAACAACTTTTGATCAAGGTAAAAGAGCCGAAATTTGACAGGGTTTTACGCGCAGAGTGAAAAATGCAGGAAGGGGGTGGGTTCGGGTCTCGCCGCTTAAGAAGTGTGTGTACAACCCCTTGAGGTACCTCTCTAGCAAATTGGAAGCCCCTACCTCAATTTCCGTTGAAATGGCGAAGGAAGGTTGAAGTGTAACGCTAATTTATAGTAGTATAACTCAGCTGGGCCAGGTGGCTGCCTGGCCGCCAGCTGGCCGCTGCTGTGGTCAGGTTTCCGTCAGAGGGGAGGGGGTCGCTCAGGGGGAGGGGAGGGGCAGGGATAACGTCCCCCTCCCTGCCCCTCCCCTCTGGCGCGCTTGGCCGCCGCGCCGCCGCCAGGCCGCCGCTCGCCGGCCCACTCTCAGTCTCAGTCAGTTCGTCGCCGCAGCCGGAGCCGGAGGCAGCCGGCAGCCGGCCGCCGGTCGTGTCCTCGCCGCGCCGCACCGTGCCGGCGCTTCCCGTTTCGCGTGTGGATGTCGTGCTTCAAGTTAGTCACCGCGTGTTTGCCACAGTATTCTGGAACGACGTGAAGTGTCACCGGGACACCGACGCCTCGCCTCGACGTTCACCGCCTCGCAGACTATCGGCGCCGAGCCCTACTTTCCAAAGATAAGTTGTTGACGACTTTGACTGTGTCTGTGTGTGTGTGTGTGTGTTGTGACTACCTTGAGTAACTGCGGGGCCCAGCCAGGCCGCCGCAGTGCTCATGTTTCCTTCCTCAGCGCGCCGCGAGCAGACCGCACGGGGCGTTGCCTTTCCATAGACAAGTTGTTGACCCATTTGACTCTGTCTGTGTCTGTCTGTCGGTCTGTCTGAATCTGTGTGTGTGTGCGCGTGTGTGCGCGCGCGCGCGCGCGTGTGTGTGTGTGTGTGTGTGTGTCTGCGCGCCGCGAGCAGACTGCACGGGTCGCTGTCGTGCCGACTCCCTGTCCCCCCCCCCTTTTCGCGCGCTTAGCCGCCGCGCGTCGGCCCTACTTTCCAAAGATAAGTTGTTGACGACTTTGACTGTGTCTGTCTGTCTGTGTGTGTGTGTGTGTGTTGTGACTACCTTGAGTAACTGCGGGGCCCAGCCAGGCCGCCGCAGTGCTCATGTTTCCTTCCTCAGCGCGCCGCGAGCAGACCGCACGGGGCGTTGCCTTTCCATAGACAAGTTGTTGACCCATTTGACTCTGTCTGTGTCTGTCTGTCGGTCTGTCTGAATCTGTGTGTGTGCGTGTGTGTGTGTGTGCGCGTGTGCGCGTGTGTGCGCGCGCGCGCGCGTGTGTGTGTGTGTGTGTGTGTGTGTGTGTGTGTCTGCGCGCCGCGAGCAGTGGCCGTGTCCTCGCCGCCCCGCAACGTGCCTGCGCATCCCGTTTCGTGTGTGGATGTCGTGCTCCAAGTTCGTCACCGCGTGTTTGCCACAGTGTTCTGGAACGTCGTGAAGTGTCACCGGGACACTGACGCCTCGCCTCGACGTTCCCCGCCGCGCTGACAACTATCGGCGCCAAGCCCTCCTTTCCATAGTTAAGTTGACTAATTTGACTGTCTGTCCGTGTGTGTGTGTTTGTGTGTGTTTGTGTGTGCGCGCGCGTGTGTGTGTGTGTGTTGTGACTACCTTGAGTAACTGCGGGGCCCAGCCAGGCCGCCGCAGTGCTCATGTTTCCTTCCTCAGCGCGCCGCGAGCAGACCGCACGGGGCGTTGCCTTTCCATAGACAAGTTGTTGACCCATTTGACTCTGTCTGTGTCTGTCTGTCGGTCTGTCTGAATCTGTGTGTGTGCGTGTGTGTGTGTGTGTCTGTGTGTGTGTGTGTGTGTGTGTGTGTGTGTGTGTCTGTGTGTGTGTGTCTGTGTGTGTGTCTGTGTGTGTGTGTCTGTGTGTGTGTGTGTGTGTGTGTGTGTGTGTGTGCGTCTGCGCGCCGCGAGCAGACTGCACGGGTCGCTGCCGTGCCGACTCCCTGGCCCCCTCCCCTTTGGCGCGCTTAGCCGCCGCGCGCCGGCCCAGCCTCAGTTCGTTGCCGGAGTCTGCCGGCCGCCGGCCGTGTCCTCGCCGCCCCGCACCGTGCCTGCGCATCCCGTTTCGTGTGGATGTCGTGCTCCAAGTTCGTCACCGCGTGTTTGCCACAGTGTTCTGGAACGTCGTGAAGTGTCACCGGGACACTGACGCCTCGCCTCGACGTTCCCCGCCGCGCTGACTACTATCGGCGCCAAGCCCTCCTTTCCATAGATAAGTTGACTAATTTGACTGTCTGTCTGTCCGTGTGTGTGTCTGTGTGTGTGTGTGTGTGTGTGTGTGTGTGTGTGTGTGTTGTGACTACCTTGAGTAACTGCGGGGCCCAGCCAGGCCGCCGCAGTGCTCATGTTTCCTTCCTCAGCGCGCCGCGAGCAGACCGCACGGGGCGTTGCCGTGCAGACTCCCCGTCCCCTTCCCCTCCGGCGCGCTTAGCCGCTTCTTGCCGGCCCAGTCTCAGTTCGTCGCCGAAAGCTGCCAGCCCCCGGCCGTGTCCCTGCCGCATCGCACCTGTCCCAAATTTGTTTTTGATTTGATTTTAAATATTGCTTTCTCTTGTACCTCCGCTCCTCTCGCTGGGCCGTGCTAGCACCCAATCCCATCCTGCACCGTCATACATTTTCTTGCGTCGCGCGTCTCGTCCCAAATTTGTTTTAGTTTTGTTTCTTGATAATTAAACATTGTCGACTCAGTGGTTGCCAGCGTCTTGTTGCGTACGCGCAGAGATGGCCGGCACATGTCCGCTGTGTTTCGGTTTTTTATTTCCTTCTCGGATGGGCCTACACTCCATGTCATGCGTCCTCCGGGCTTTAGTTTTAGTTTATCTGCCCGTTTTTTGTTTCTTCGAACTTTCCTTTTAAATATTGCTTTCACTTGTACCTCCGCTCCTCTCGCTATGCCGTGCTAGCCCCCAATCCCATCCTGCAGCCGTCATACATGTTCTTGCGTCGCGCGTCTGGTCCCAAGTTTGTTTTTGTTTTGTTTCTTGATAATTAAATATTGTCGACTCACAGTGGTTGCCAGCGTCTTGTTGCGTTCGCGCAGAGATGGCCGGCACATGTCCGCTGTGTTTCGGTTTTTTATTTCCTTCTCGGATGGGCCTAGACTCCATGTCATGCGTCCTCCGGGCTTTAGTTTTAGTTTATCTGCCCGTTTTTTGTTTCTTCGAACTTTCCTTTTAAATATTGCTTTCACTTGTACCTCCGCTCCTCTCGCTATGCCGTGCTAGCCCCCAATCCCATCCTGCAGCCGTCATACATTTTCTTGCGTCGCGCGTCTGGTCCCAAGTTTGTTTTTGTTTTGTTTCTTGATAATTAAATATTGTCGACTCACAGTGGTTGCCAGCGTCTTGTTGCGTTCGCGCAGAGATGGCCGGCACATGTCCGCTGTGTTTCGGTTTTTTATTTCCTTCTCGGATGGGCCTAGACTCCATGTCATGCGTCCTCCGGGCTTTAGTTTTAGTTTATCTGCCCGTTTTTTGTTTCTTCGAACTTTCCTTTTAAATATTGCTTTCACTTGTACCTCCCCCCTCTCGCTATGCCGTGCTAGCCCCCAATCCCATCCTGCAGCCGTCATACATTTTCTTGCGTCGCGCGTCTGGTCCCAAGTTTGTTTTTGTTTTGTTTCTTGATAATTAAACATAGTCGACTTACAGTGGTTGCCAGCGTCTTGTTGCGTTCGCGCAGAGATGGCCGGCACATGTCCGCTGTTTTTCGGTTTTTCATTCCCTTCTCGGATGGGCCTAGACTCCATGTCATGCGTCCTCCGGGCTTTAGTTTTAGTTTATCTGCCCGTTTTTTGTTTCGTCGAACTTTCCTTTTAAATATTGCTTTCACTTGTACCTCCCCCCTCTCGCTATGCCGTGCTAGCCCCCAATCCCATCCTGCAGCCGTCATACATTTTCTTGCGTCGCGCGTCTGGTCCCAAGTTTGTTTTTGTTTTGTTTCTTGATAATTAAATATTGTCGACTCACAGTGGTTGCCAGCGTCTTGTTGCGTTCGCGCAGAGATGGCCGGCACATGTCCGCTGTGTTTCGGTTTTTTATTTCCTTCTCGGATGGGCCTAGACTCCATGTCATGCGTCCTCCGGGCTTTAGTTTTAGTTTATCTGCCCGTTTTTTGTTTCTTCGAACTTTCCTTTTAAATATTGCTTTCACTTGTACCTCCGCTCCTCTCGCTATGCCGTGCTAGCCCCCAATCCCATCCTGCAGCCGTCATACATTTTCTTGCGTCGCGCGTCTGGTCCCAAGTTTGTTTTTGTTTTGTTTCTTGATAATTAAATATTGTCGACTCACAGTGGTTGCCAGCGTCTTGTTGCGTTCGCGCAGAGATGGCCGGCACATGTCCGCTGTGTTTCGGTTTTTTATTTCCTTCTCGGATGGGCCTAGACTCCATGTCATGCGTCCTCCGGGCTTTAGTTTTAGTTTATCTGCCCGTTTTTTGTTTCTTCGAACTTTCCTTTTAAATATTGCTTTCACTTGTACCTCCGCTCCTCTCGCTATGCCGTGCTAGCCCCCAATCCCATCCTGCAGCCGTCATACATTTTCTTGCGTCGCGCGTCTGGTCCCAAGTTTGTTTTTGTTTTGTTTCTTGATAATTAAATATTGTCGACTCACAGTGGTTGCCAGCGTCTTGTTGCGTTCGCGCAGAGATGGCCGGCACATGTCCGCTGTGTTTCGTTTTTTTATTTCCTTCTCGGATGGGCCTAGACTCCATGTCCTGCGTCCTCCGAGCTTTAGTTTTAGTTTATCTGCCCGTTTTTTGTTTTTCAACTTTCCTTTTACATATTGCTTTCACTGGTACCGTTCCTAGCTAGGCCGTGCCAGCCCCAAGTCCCATCCTGCACCGTCATATTTTCTTGCGTAGCCCTTGTCCCGCGAGCAGAGAGAGAGAGAGAGAGAGAGAGATTATCTTGTTTAATGGCCGAGGCTGGTGCCTATGCTGGCCAGGGGACTCGTTCCCCCCCTCTTCTCAAAATCTGAGGTGGGGGTTGGCGTGCAGCAGGGCCGCCAGCACCGGCAAGGCCTGGGCTGGAGCTTGCAACCCCCCCCCCCCCCCCGCGAGCAGACCGCACGGGTCGCTGCCGTGCCGACTCCCTGTCCCCCTCCCCTTTGGCGCGCTTAGCCGCCGCGCGCCGGCCCAGCCTCAGTTCGTTGCCGGAGTCTGCCGGCCGCCGGCCGTGTCCTCGCCGCCCCGCACCGTGCCTGCGCATTCCGTTTCGTGTGGATGTCGTGCTCCAAGTTCGTCACCGCGTGTTTGCCACAGTGTTCTGGAACGTCGTGAAGGGTCACCGGGACACTAACGCCTCGCCTCGACGTTCCCCGCCGCGCTGACTATCGGCGCCAAGCCCTCCTTTCCATAGACAAGTTGACTAATTTGACCGTCTGTCCGTGTGTGTGTGAGCGTGTGTGTGTGTGTGTGTGTGTGTGTGTGTGTGTGTGTTGTGACTACCTTGAGTAACTGCGGGGCCCAGCCAGGCCGCCGCAGTGCTCATGTTTCCTTCCTCAGCGCGCCGCGAGCAGACCGCACGGGGCGTTGCCGTGCAGACTCCCCGTCCCCTTCCCCTCCGGCGCGCTTAGCCGCTTCTTGCCGGCCCAGTCTCAGTTCGTCGCCGAAAGCTGCCAGCCCCCGGCCGTGTCCCTGCCGCATCGCACCTGTCCCAAATTTGTTTTTGATTAGTTCCTTGATAATTAAATATTGTCGACTCACAGTGGTTGCCAGCGTCTTGTTGCGTACGCGCAGAGGTGGCCGGCACATGTCCACTGCGTCTCTAATCATTCCTTTCTTCATAGGGCGTAGACTATCTCCAGGCTTTAGTTTTGATTTCCCTGCCCCCCCTTGTTTTTTCTTCAACTTTCCTTTTAAACATTGCATATTTTGTACCTCCACTCTTTTCGCCCCGCCGTGCCAGCCCCCAACCCCATCCTGCACAGTCATTTATCTTCTTGCGTCGCGGGTCTTGTCCTTAATTTGTGTTACGTTCCATTAATTATATTGCCCACTCACAGTAGTCGCCAGCGTCTTGTTGCGCTCGCGCAGAGATGGCCGGCACATGTCCGCTGCGTTTTAGTTCGTTTCCTTCTCCGTTGGGCCTAGACTTCATGTCCTGCTTATTTTTTGTTCCTTGGTAATGGTATAGTGTCGATTCACAGTGGTCGCTAGCATCTTGTTGCGCTTGCGCAGAGATGGCCGGCACATGTCCGCTGCGTTTCCTTCCCTTTTCGGTTAGGCTTCATTTGATATCCTGCTTTTTTTTGTTCCTTGGTAATGGTATACTCTCGATTCACAGTGGTCGCTAGCATCTTGTTGGGCTTGCGCAGAGATGGCCGGCAAATGTCCCCTGCGGGTCGGTTTGTTTCCTTCTCCGTTAGTTCTAGACTTCATGTCCTGCATTTTTTTGTTCCTTGCTAATGGTATAGTGTCGTTTCACAGTGGTCGCTAGCATCCCTTTGCGCTTGCGCAGAGATGGCCGGCAGATGTCCGCTGCGTTTCGGTTTTTTCCCCTATCCGTTAAGCCTAGACTACATGTCCTGCTTTTTCTTGTTCCTTGGTAATGGTATAGTGTCGATTCACAGTGGTCGCCAAAATTCCTTTGCGCTTGCGCAGAGATGGCCGGCACATGTCCGCTGCGTTTCGGTCCTTTCCCTTCTTGGTTAGGCTACACTTTATGTCCTTTTTTTTGTTCCTTGGTAATGGTATAGTGTCGAACCACAGTGGTCGCCAAAATTCCTTTGCGCTTGCGCAGAGATGGCCGGCACATGTCCGCTGCGTTTCGGTCCTTTCCCTTCTCGGTTAGGCTACACTTTATGTCCTCCTTTTTTTTGTTCCTTGGTAATGGTATAGTGTCGATTCACAGTGGTCGCCAAAATTCCTTTGCGCTTGCGCAGAGATGGCCGGCAGAAGTCCGCTGCGTTTCGGTCCTTTCCCTTCTCGGTTAGGCTACACTTTATGTCCTCCTTTTTTTTGTTCCTTGGTAATGGTATAGTGTCGATTCACAGTGGTCGCCAAAATTCCTTTGCGCTTGCGCAGGGATGGCCGGCACATGTCCGCTGCGTTTCGGTACTTTCCCTTCTCCGTTAGGCCTAGACTTTATGTCCTCCTTTTTTTTGTTCCTTGGTAATGGTATAGTGTCGATTCACAGTGGTCGGTAGCATCTTGTTGCGTGCGCGCAGAGATGGCCGGCAGATGTACGCTGCGTTTCGGTCTTTTCCCTTCTCGGTTAGGCTACACTTTATGTCCTCCTTTTTTTTGTTCCTTGTTAATGGTATAGTGTCGATTCACAGTGGTCGCCAAAATTCCTTTGCGCTTGCGCAGAGATGGCCGGCACATGTCCGCTGCGTTTCGGTCCTTTCCCTTCTCGGTTAGGCTACACTTTATGTCCTCCTTTTTTTTGTTCCTTGGTAATGGTACAGTGTCGAACCACAGTGGTCGCCAAAATTCCTTTGCGCTTGCGCAGAGATGGCCGGCACATGTCCGCTGCGTTTCGGTCCTTTCCCTTCTCGGTTAGGCTACACTTTATGTCCTCCTTTTTTTTGTTCCTTGGTAATGGTATAGTGTCGAACCACAGTGGTCGCCAAAATTCCTTTGCGCTTGCGCAGAGATGGCCGGCACATGTCCGCTGCGTTTCGGTCCTTTCCCTTCTCGGTTAGGCTACACTTTATGTCCTCCTTTTTTTTGTTCCTTGGTAATGGTATAGTGTCGATTCACAGTGGTCGCCAAAATTCCTTTGCGCTTGCGCAGAGATGGCCGGCAGAAGTCCGCTGCGTTTCGGTCCTTTCCCTTCTCGGTTAGGCTACACTTTATGTCCTCCTTTTTTTTGTTCCTTGGTAATGGTATAGTGTCGATTCACAGTGGTCGCCAAAATTCCTTTGCGCTTGCGCAGGGATGGCCGGCACATGTCCGCTGCGTTTCGGTACTTTCCCTTCTTCGTTAGGCCTAGACTTTATGTCCTCCTTTTTTTTGTTCCTTGGTAATGGTATAGTGTCGATTCACAGTGGTCGGTAGCATCTTGTTGCGTGCGCGCAGAGATGGCCGGCAGATGTACGCTGCGTTTCGGTCTTTTCCCTTCTCGGTTAGGCTACACTTTATGTCCTCCTTTTTTTTGTTCCTTGTTAATGGTATAGTGTCGATTCACAGTGGTCGCCAAAATTCCTTTGCGCTTGCGCAGAGATGGCCGGCACATGTCCGCTGCGTTTCGGTCCTTTCCCTTCTCGGTTAGGCTACACTTTATGTCCTCCTTTTTTTTGTTCCTTGGTAATGGTACAGTGTCGAACCACAGTGGTCGCCAAAATTCCTTTGCGCTTGCGCAGAGATGGCCGGCACATGTCCGCTGCGTTTCGGTCCTTTCCCTTCTCGGTTAGGCTACACTTTATGTCCTCCTTTTTTTTGTTCCTTGGTAATGGTATAGTGTCGAACCACAGTGGTCGCCAAAATTCCTTTGCGCTTGCGCAGAGATGGCCGGCACATGTCCGCTGCGTTTCGGTCCTTTCCCTTCTCGGTTAGGCTACACTTTATGTCCTCCTTTTTTTTGTTCCTTGGTAATGGTATAGTGTCGAACCACAGTGGTCGCCAAAATTCCTTTGCGCTTGCGCAGAGATGGCCGGCACATGTCCGCTGCGTTTCGGTCCTTTCCCTTCTCGGTTAGGCTACACTTTATGTCCTCCTTTTTTTTGTTCCTTGGTAATGGTATAGTGTCGAACCACAGTGGTCGCCAAAATTCCTTTGCGCTTGCGCAGAGATGGCCGGCACATGTCCGCTGCGTTTCGGTCCTTTCCCTTCTCGGTTAGGCTACACTTTATGTCCTCCTTTTTTTTGTTCCTTGTTAATGGTATAGTGTCGAACCACAGTGGTCGCCAAAATTCCTTTGCGCTTGCGCAGAGATGGCCGGCACATGTCCGCTGCGTTTCGGTCCTTTCCCTTCTCGGTTAGGCTACATTTTATGTCCTCCTTTTTTTTGGTTCCTTGGTAATGGTATAGTGGCGATTCACAGTGGTCGCCAAAATTCCTTTGCGCTTGCGCAGAGATGGCCGGCAGAAGTCCGCTGCGTTTCGGTCCTTTCCCTTCTCGGTTAGGCTACACTTTATGTCCTCCTTTTTTTTGTTCCTTGGTAATGGTATAGTGTCGATTCACAGTGGTCGCCAAAATTCCTTTGCGCTTGCGCAGGGATGGCCGGCACATGTCCGCTGCGTTTCGGTACTTTCCCTTCTCCGTTAGGCCTAGACTTTATGTCCTCCTTTTTTTTGTTCCTTGGTAATGGTATAGTGTCGATTCACAGTGGTCGGTAGCATCTTGTTGCGTGCGCGCAGAGATGGCCGGCAGATGTACGCTGCGTTTCGGTCTTTTCCCTTCTCCGTTAGGCTACACTTTATGTCCTGCTTTTTTTGTTCCTTGGTTATTGTATAGTGTCGATTCACAGTGGTCGCCAAAATTCCTTTGCGCTTGCGCAGGGATGGCCGGCACATGTCCGCTGCGTTTCGGTACTTTCCCTTCTCCGTTAGGCCTAGACTTTATGTCCTCCTTTTTTTTGTTCCTTGGTAATGGTATAGTGTCGATTCACAGTGGTCGGTAGCATCTTGTTGCGTGCGCGCAGAGATGGCCGGCAGATGTACGCTGCGTTTCGGTCTTTTCCCTTCTCGGTTAGGCTACACTTTATGTCCTCCTTTTTTTTGTTCCTTGTTAATGGTATAGTGTCGATTCACAGTGGTCGCCAAAATTCCTTTGCGCTTGCGCAGAGATGGCCGGCACATGTCCGCTGCGTTTCGGTCCTTTCCCTTTTCGGTTAGGCTACACTTTATGTCCTCCTTTTTTTTGTTCCTTGGTAATGGTATAGTGTCGAACCACAGTGGTCGCCAAAATTCCTTTGCGCTTGCGCAGAGATGGCCGGCACATGTCCGCTGCGTTTCGGTCCTTTCCCTTCTCGGTTAGGCTACACTTTATGTCCTCCTTTTTTTTGTTCCTTGGTAATGGTATAGTGTCGAACCACAGTGGTCGCCAAAATTCCTTTGCGCTTGCGCAGAGATGGCCGGCACATGTCCGCTGCGTTTCGGTCCTTTCCCTTCTCGGTTAGGCTACACTTTATGTCCTCCTTTTTTTTGTTCCTTGTTAATGGTATAGTGTCGATTCACAGTGGTCGCCAAAATTCCTTTGCGCTTGCGCAGAGATGGCCGGCACATGTCCGCTGCGTTTCGGTCCTTTCCCTTCTCGGTTAGGCTACATTTTATGTCCTTTTTTTTGGTTCCTTGGTAATGGTATAGTGGCGATTCACAGTGGTCGCCAAAATTCCTTTGCGCTTGCGCAGAGATGGCCGGCAGAAGTCCGCTGCGTTTCGGTCCTTTCCCTTCTCGGTTAGGCTACACTTTATGTCCTCCTTTTTTTTGTTCCTTGGTAATGGTATAGTGTCGATTCACAGTGGTCGCCAAAATTCCTTTGCGCTTGCGCAGGGATGGCCGGCACATGTCCGCTGCGTTTCGGTACTTTCCCTTCTCCGTTAGGCCTAGACTTTATGTCCTCCTTTTTTTTGTTCCTTGGTAATGGTATAGTGTCGATTCACAGTGGTCGGTAGCATCTTGTTGCGTGCGCGCAGAGATGGCCGGCAGATGTACGCTGCGTTTCGGTCTTTTCCCTTCTCCGTTAGGCTACACTTTATGTCCTGCTTTTTTTGTTCCTTGGTTATTGTATAGTGTCGATTCACAGTGGTCGCTAGCATCCCTTTGCGCTTGCGCAGAGATGGCCGGCACATGTCCGCTGCGTTTCGGTCCTTTCCCTTCTCGGTTAGGCTACACTTCATGTCCTTTTTTTTGTTCCTTGGTAATGGTATAGTGTCGATTCACAGTGGTCGGTAGCATCTTGTTGCGTGCGCGCAGAGATGGCCGGCAGATGTCCGCTGCGTTTCGGTCCTTTCCCTTCTCCGTTAGGCTATACTTTATGTCCTGCTCTTTTTTGTTCCTTGGTTATTGTATAGTGTCGATTGACAGTGGTCGCTAGCATCCCTTTGCGCTTGCGCAGAGATGGCCGGCACATGTCCGCTGCGTTTCGGTCCTTTCCCTTCTCGGTTAGGCTACACTTCATGTCCTCCTTTTTTTTTGTTCCTTGGTAATGGTATAGTGTCGATTTACAGTGGTCGCTAGCATCCCTTTGCGCTTGCGCAGAGATGGCCGGCAGATGTCCGCTGCGTTTCGGTCCTCTCCCTTCTCTGTTAGGCTACACTCTATGTCCTGCCTTTTTTTGTTCCTTGGTTATTGTATAGTGTCGATTCACAGTGGTCGCTATCATCTTGTTGCGCTTGCGCAGAGATGGCCGGCACATGTCCGCTGCGTTTCGTTCCTTTCCCAGGCTTCACTTCATGTCCTGCTTTTTTTTTGTTCCTTGGTTATGGTATAGTGTCGATTCACAGTGGTCGCTAGCATCCCTTTGCGCTTGCGCAGAGATGGCCGGCAGATGTCCGCTTCGTTTCGGTTCTTTCCCTTCTCTGTTAGGCCTAGACTTCATATCCTGCTTTTTCTTGTTCCTTAGTAATGGTATAGTGTCGATTCAAAGTGGTCGCTAGCATCCCTTTGCGCTTGCGCAGAGATGGCCGGCACATATCCGCTGCGTTTCGGTCCTTTCCCTTCTCCGTTAGGCCTAGACTACATGTCCTGCTTTTTCTTGTTCCTTGGTAATGGTGTACATAGTGTCGATTGACAGTGGTCGCTAGCATCCCTTTGCGCTTGCGCAGGGATGGCCGGCACATGTCCGCTGCGTTTCGGTCCTTTCCCTTTTCGGTTAGGCTGCATGCTATATTCAGTTAAGGATTTTCTGTTTTAACTCCCGGCTTGAGTGTGGATCCTACGCCTCCACAGGCGTGGATCCACGCCTTGTCGGGTGTGAGAGGCGCCCTCACGCCCGCAGAGGCGTGGATCCACGCCTGTGGAGGCGTAGGATCCACACTCACGCCGGGAGTGAAAACAGAAAATCCTTAACTGAATATAGCATCACTTCATGTCCTGCTTTTTTTTGTTCCTTGGTAATGGTATAGTGTCGATTCACAGTGGTCGCTAGCATCTTGTTGCGCTTGCGCAGAGATGGCCGGCACATGTCCGCTGCGTTTCGTTCCTTTCCCAGGCTTCACTTCATGTCCTGCTTTTTTTTTGTTCCTTGGTTATGGTATAGTGTCGATTCACAGTGGTCGCTAGCATCTTATTGCGCTTGCGCAGGGATGGCCGGCACATGTCTGCTGCGTTTCGGTTCTTTCCCTTCTCGGTTGGGCTTAGACTCCATGTCCTGCTTTTTTTGTTCCTTGGTAATTGTATAGTCGATTCACAGCGGTCGCCAGTTTGTTGCGTACGCGCGAAGATGGCCGGCACATGTCTGCTGCGTTTTAGTTGATTTCTTTCTCCGTCGGGCTTAGACTTCATGTCCTGCTACCTCCGGGCTTTCGTTTTAGTTTATTTGCCCGTCTTTTTTTAACGTTACTTTTTAACATTGTTTTTACTTGTACCTCTGCTCCTTTGCTCCTTTCGCAACTCCTGCCTCTAACCAATTGCAACCCCCAACCCTGTTCTGTCCTAAATTTGTATTCGTTTTTTTTTGTTGTTGATATTAAAAATTTCAGACCTTGTTTGCTTTTCCCACGTCGTGCTGCTACTAACCCCCACCCCGCACAGCCTGGTTCTTTGTCGCTACCCTCCCAAGAGCGTGTGCATCGCATGTCCTGTCCCAAATTTGTGTTCTTTGCTGAGCGAAGCGTCCTGTTTGGGATTTTGAACAGTCGAATTTTCCTTACCGCTCCCCCCCTAACCGTTAGTTTACTAGAGGTATCTTCCTCTTTTTTTATATTCATATGTATGAATGGGCCAAGCTCCATGGGCCTTTGGATTCGAGCTCTGCCCTAATTAATCCTCCACTTTTCTATTGCCAGAAATGAAGTCTTCCCTTGTATGAATTATTAATTACAGTTCCTTTATAGCACGTCTTATTCCGATCTTTTTTTTAAAAAAAATTCCGGGTTTCACCAAAAGTCTGTAATTTTTTTTCTTTCTGTTCCAGCTACAAACGCTGTCTTCAGTCACCGTGCGTGTAATGGAATCACTCTTGAAACAATGTCGACTTGCATCCCACGTCGAAGTGTTTCAAGGTAAGTCCGAAAGGCGGTCACTCTCTTTGCTACAATTCACACGAAAAAGCCTGTTCAGATACTGATTGGTTTGATCAAAGATTGGAAAAAGATTTTGGATTAGAAATATTTGTTTAATTTTGTAAATGTTTGCTTATGTTAGGAATTGGCCCTTCAGTTTGTTAGTTGGTTATTTGGTTGTAGGCCTTTGAAAAACATTGTTAGTTTTTCGTGTTTTTTTTTCTTCCAGATAATGAAGTTACAATTGACAGTCTTACTGATGAACGATAGCACTGAGAAAGGAAGTTCCGAAGCTGGGGCCGCGTGTGCTTTTCTTGGAACAGCTTTCCAAATTTAAGGTAACGTTATATTTCTTTTAGAATAATTGTTTTGATAACGTCTATGCCATATTTATATTTCATTTGGTTTTTAACAGGGAGAAAAAATTGCTGCCTCACTAAATGATGCCATTATCAACATTCCAGCTGAGCGGTTTGGTTTAGAAGCTTGCAACACCACCGTTGCTTCAGCGGCAGCACAATTTGATGGTCGTGGTCCTTCTGCTGGTACATCAAACCGTCCCAGTTCTAGCTCAGCTGTGAGCATACAGCTCGGGATCGAGTCCTTCTAGTTCCAACCCAGCTAAAGAGCGTCTTCTGTCATCAAATTGCTCGGGGGCAGAGGTTCACAAATTGAAGCGTTGGTGAGTTGTTTAATTGTTTTAAATGATTACTGCAGTTTTGAAGTTTTTGTCCTTTTTATTACGGACTATTTATTTTCTGCTTGCAGGATTTTGAGAGTCTCTTCCGAAGTGACAAATTTGGGGGCCCGTTCTGGAGTACTTCAAAACTTCAGGAAGTGTCCCCCAAGGAAAGGACTTTCATGACGCGCGTCGTAACAAATGCGCTTTTGAAGATATCCTTAAGGCTGTTAGTATTATTTGCATTAAATACAATATAAATATCTGTTTAACTGAATCTTGTTATTTTTTAATTTGATTTTTTTTTAGATTCAAGGATCACATAATGTTTTGAGCCATTAAGAAGTTGGTCGAGTTGATCACCTGTGAACAGACGAGTGAGTTTGTTTTGTTTTTTTTTGTTTTTTTTTGTGAGAAATGTAACACTGTGGCTAACTTTATTGCCTTTAACGTTGCAGGAGACTTACTACATCAAACCAAACCCTCAAGCCGGATAACCAGCCCCAATAGGCTTGGTCTTTAATCTGTACAAAAATTCAAAGTCAAGGAAGCAAAGCTTGAATCTGGACCATTAAGTGGAAGACCCCAATCCTGACGAGCCATCGGTCGCTTCTGTGGCAAAGTGCCCAACGAGGAGGAATCTTCCGGCTATCTGCTACAAGAAACTTAAGTTGTGTTCATCAGTTTCAATTATAAGAGTATTCTTTCCTTACCTCATTCAATGCGATTCCATCCATTTCGTACTTTCCAATCTTGTCCGTAAATCACATTTCTAGCTGAATCCCTCCAGCACTGTGTGCCTCTTTAAATTGTCTTCAAAATGCTTCTCCGCATTCTTTTTTGACCTCCTTCACCCTTTCTTTTTTTCACCCTGATCCATATCCTTACTTAAAATGGGGATGCCAGCTTAATTTGCGTTGTTATAGCACTTGTTAGGGCTGATAATGGTGGCTTCCATTCAATGTTGGGGTTCAAAGAGTGTTGTCTTTGAACGCGTCTTTTCTATTTTGTAAACAAAGTTCAAGAATATTTTTCTGTTGGACAGGTTGTCAGCGAGAACTCAACGGTGCTATCAGTTTTCTTCTCCACTCAATGTCTATGGCTGGAAGTTTTAAGGTCCAGGAAAATTACAGCACCCTCCTGAATAGCAAGTCTCTTTCCTTCCAATGAACGGGAGAGAAACAAGTGCTGAGGTACTGAAATCTGCTGCAAATCTTCTAGACAAGTATTTCAAGCAATGGCCTGTTCTGAAACATGCATCTTGTCATGAACTAGTAAGTTTCTTTTAACTTTATTTCTTTTTGTTAATATGTTAACTTACTTTTTCTATTTTTTATTTGTTATGCAAGTGATAAAAATTACTGTATCTTTACAGCTGCTAGCTGATTTTGTCCTCCTGTACCCTGGCCATGAACTTGTTTTATTTTCACGTTGGGACTCTTTTGCAACAAAAGTTATAAGACTAGCGAAGAAGTACGTCACTGATTTTGGCAAACAACTTCTTATTGAAATTAACAGCAAGGATTCGACTAAAGGTAGCATTTGTTTGACCTTGTTTTTTATTTATTTTGGTTATGCGTGAAGTTTCAAAGCGATTAATTGTTCAAATATTTTGTAACAGATCACCGTGATGTTCTGACTGCGCTCCTATTGCCGTCTTGTGCCACCAACAGCAAGAGTCTCCAAATCATCTGTCGGATTTTGGAAACCATCTGTTTTGGAATCAAGAGTTTCATTCTGCATGTCAAGGTAATGTTTCTCTTTTTTCTTTTTTTTTACTGAAAGAAATTCCGTAACAAAGCCTGCCTAAATGTAAGCCCTACAACTTTTTGTATGCCCAGTTTGCCTTAATATTGCGTGGTTTTTACATTAAAAATAACTCTCTTGGCTCTAAAAATTACATCTTCTAATACATTTTGGTCTGATGTTACTCCGCATCTGTTAGACCCCTTTTGCTTATCACATTTTGTGACCTGTTACCTAGTTTACCTATTTCTAAACGGGAGTTCAGGAAACTGATGCATTTATTGTTTTGGTTCTGTGTATTTGGTAAAGTATCAACAACAGAGCTTCGGACTCTGTCTCCCTCTGAAGTTGCATTTAATTTACCTTGATCGTGTTTTCCCCTTTTTGTTCGTAATTAGAATTTTGGTGCTCTGTCATTATTTTGATAATTCGACCTTCTTTTATTTGCCTGAATATTTTTATGATCGTCGTTATGCAGAGCTAACAATTTCTTGTTTCTGTCTAATATTTTTGCTTTTGCTCTGTTTGTTTACAGACTGTAGGAGATGTCAACACGGCCTTGAAGCGCCGGTACGACGCATTGAGACGAGTTGGCGTGAGAGGACAACCGTTGTATGTCGTCGTTGGTCCTTCTCATGCCCAACTAAAGCATTTTCTACTTGTTATTGACGACACTCGTTATACTGTTAGTAGCTTTCTTCAAGGACTTGACGTAATTTTTAAAATCTATCAATCCCTTAATTGTATGTACCATGTGGAATCTGAACAGGTGTATATGCTTTCACAATTTGGCCTGTGTGATATTAAGACTCTAAGGGATAAGAAAATCCCAAAAGTTACTTCTGTTTTAAGTGAGCTTTCTCTTTGCAAGTTACAGTTGTCTCAATTCTTCTCTTTAAAGTGTTCGTCAATTTGTTTAAGACTATGGGATGAGAATTTCTCAATTTAAAACTGTGTTCAGTGACTGTTTCTCTTTGAAGTTACTTCTAATTGTATCAATTTGTTTTTGTTTTGTTCCTCTTTGACATTGAACATGTATCATTGTTTCAAATGTGACCGTGCTTTCTGGTCATCCCAACACCTCATTACTTATCTCAAATATGTTAAAAAGTTGGGATGCTTAGATACCCTCCATTGTGGCGAGTGTGGTTCGGAGCCTGGATTCTATTAAGAGCTTACAGGCACATTGTTTGACATTTTCATCCTTTACATGTTAGAAATGCTGCTGATGGTAAACACCTTATAACTAGCTGATATGTTTGATACTTGGATGTTCAATTTATATTGGCCAATTGTAAGTTGAAGTTTGTACATATAAATTTCTATGTATGTTATGCTATTGGCATTTCTTTTCCTCATCCTTTGTTTCAACTTGACACTGTTTTCTAAACATTTGCAACGCGCATAGCAACTATGTGCAACCTCATAAATACAAAACCGGTCACATCGCTTTGTTTGACCTAACACAAATTTAAGGTAATCAATTTTCTTCACTTTATCCTTTCTTTATCATTCTGTTAAGAAAACTTTTAAGATTAAAATCAATCCAAAAAATTTCTTGAAAATGAGTGAGACACAAATTGGATTGGACCAAGAAAATTTTTCTTGTCACAAGAATTCCTTCCTCAACAATGGTCTTGAGACATCGTCGTTAAGCCTCTTGTTTCCTTTCCCCCCGTTTTAAGGACATTTTTGAGCAGTTTTCTATTTTAGGTATGACTGGTGCAGCCGCAATGAATGAGGAGGAGGTTTATTGTGTCTGCTCGAAGCCAGATGATGGAAGGTGCGTGTCTATAGCTCCGGCTACCCGTCCCCATTAATTTTTTGGTATTTATGAGCAGTATGGAAATTTTCTGAGCCGTACTGTACATAATGAATGTCGTCTTGGGCGCAGTACGGCCGTACTGCAGATAGCAGAATGTTCGTTCGACGCTGCTTCAGCTGCTGAGTTTGCCGCTAATTTAGGAGACCGCGGGAAATAAATTTTCTTGACTGCTTGACCTCTATTTCGAGTCCAAAGATTTGAGAAGTAAACTCGTGCTACGGACGGTATAGGCTAGAGTCTCTGCGCGCGCTGGGTATTTCCCTCTCCGTGTCCGTCCATACACCAGGTCTGCTGCCAACCTCACAGGACTATATCCCGTCGATGCGAGACAAAGAAATGTTCGCGTTTTTGGTCTCATTCGACAACTTTAGGGGAAAAATCAGGACTGTTTGTTGTAAATAATTATCGCATATTTTTATGGACGATGAAATGTTGAATGTCGTTTCGAATCGATTTTGAGTTGGTGGCAGTGGTCGCTTTGTATTTGTAAACAAAGCGCAGGTGCAAGGAGCTGGGAGGACGTGTCGCTGCTGTGTTTTTGTGTGTTGTGTGTGAAAAGGTAGCTCCTCGTATGTGATTATCCACCCGTTTCAGCCTTTTCGAATCTGCCCTGAATTATTCATTGAAATGATGTCGCGAATGTTGGCGTCCTAGTCATGTAACATGGTCGAACGGGCCCGGTCTTTTAGGTTAAACACACCTCGATAAGTACCTTAATTTATTCTTTGACAGCTACTTTTCCCCTTATATTAGAGCAGCAATGAATAATATACTAATTTGACACAAAATTCTAGTTTCCCTTTGCCTTTAAAAGTTTTACCCATCCTTACTACTTTACAATATTTTTTCCTGCAAGATGGTTTTTACCCTTCTGACCCCACCGTGTTGTCGCAAATGAATGAATTAATATGAATTTTAATGATGCTCTCTGTCTATTGTGGATTAGGTCCTGAGCAAGGAGTGGGAGCTCTGGTGGGCTGTGCGCTCACTTGACTCCAACGGTCGAGTTGGCCTGGTGCAGGCCCAGCTCCTGGAGAAGACAGAAGACGATGCGCATGTGCTTGATGACGAGGAAGCAGAAAATATGGTAAGTTACTTGCCGTGATTCAAATCCGATCCTTTTTGACAATTCAGCTACGTGAGCTGTATCAGCACACACTATACACACATGATCCATTCCTTGGTGTATAAAGGCTAGAGAGCACAGCCAAACGAATGGAAAAAAAATTCTGTAGGAGTTTTTGGATGCTAGGACTGGGAAGAGAAGGGCTTTATGGGTTTGTTGCTGGTGTGGTATGAGCCTCTAGTCACGAAGCCTCGTCCCTTCCCCTCCCGCCCCGCCCCGCCGCCGCGCCGCTCCCAGCAGATAAGCCCTTTGATGCTGGCTGCACCGGGGGCGGCACCACCGTGCCTGCGCTGCCCTGCCCTAAGAAAAAAAAAAAAAAAGAAAAAAAGAAGAAGGCCGCGTGGAAAATGAAAAAGGACACGTCGCCGGAATAATTTTACCAAAGCTTAGTCATCTTTTAACAATTTTGTCTTTGCCTACTCATTTGCGATCAGAGTATTTTTTTCCGTCTCAAAAGGCCCCTTTCTCTGCGGTTCGCTGTTTGGATGCTGGCTGGGAGGCGGAGAGGTGGGGGGGGGGGACTCGGTGGGCGATGAGGCTGCTCCTCGAAGCAGCCTCTGCATGTCGCGGCGTCGTCGCAGCCCTCCAGCCCCGCCCTGAGTGCATCGCATCACCCTGCCCGGCTTTGCTGATGGTATCAGCGCCATTGGGCAACATCCCCCAACCGGCCGGACAGGGAGCGGGGTGGAGGGAGGGGTCGGCCGTCGAGGAGGATGCACCGATGCACCAGTAGGCTCGTCTCCCCGTCCGCAGGGGTGTGAGGGCGACGGAGCCAGTCCGGCCTGATTGGCCTTTCATTTGCATAGCGTGTCACTGCGAGTCGTGTAGCGCGAGGGCGCTTAGCGGAGCGAGTCCTCCGTGCTGGTCTCAGCTAATCCCTGGACCTGTCAGCACACCGATGTCGGAGGGTCGTTTCGTCCCGTAGGGTTGCAAGAGAGTCAGAGCAACGGTTCTTCGAAATTGCTCGGCAGGAGAAAACGCGAGTCGCGCGGCGGGGCGCGGCGGCGGCGACCCCAACCAGTCCCTCTTTATGGGCTGCACGGGGAGCGGGGCCATTTTCCACCCCATGTGCTCGACGCACGGACGAGTTGCCGGCCGGGCCCCGTCACGTCCTGCGTGGCACACTGCTTGTGCGCCGTGCGCCTCGGGGCCGCCGCCCTGCAGGTCCTGCGCGGCGCGTGTGGTCAGCCCAGCCCACGGGGTCGGCCAGGGGGTTGCGTGCACCGGGTGCTCGCGGTGGTCACCATTAGTCCGCGTTAGTCACTCCGTGCTGATGCCATATTTGCGGAACAGCCTGTAGGGGCGGGGCGGGGCGGCCGCCCATTAACAACCCTTTCCGCCGCCACGCCGCACCCCACCGCGCCACCCCTTGGCCTGCCACCACGAGGCCGCGAGCGCGGCGCGCGGCGGTCGCCCCGCGAACTGGATTGAATTTTGAATGGGTTTGGCAGCGTGGGCGGCGTGCGGTGTGCTGACCGACCAAACTGCGCCGCTGACGCGGCGCGGTGTGGCCCGCCTGCATTAGTCAGCCGCGGTTCGGCGCGCACGGCACCGCACGCCCCGTGACGTCACGCGCACGCTCCCCCCCCCCTCCCCCTCTTCCGGCCGGTGGCGTAGCTAGCTTCCACTATGCGGTCCCATGCTTCATCCGGCTTCCGGCTTGCCATCACGACAACACGCGCGTGAAGGTGGACACGCGGCCCGTCACGCGGCCTCGGTGCTCTCCTTGCTCTGTCTCTCTCGCACGGCGTCCCGTAGGGGTGCGAGAGAGACAGGGCGACGAGGCCATACTGTTGGGAGTCGGCCTCCAGGCACGCACCGCCGTAAGGCACACGCTCCTATTTGGAAAGATAAGCCGTCCCCATTCCAAGCCAATGACGGCAAGGGCTCGATGCTGCTGCGCTGTGGCTAGTCTAGTGCTTCTGCTGTCCGGCGGTCCGGCCTGGAGGCGTCCCGCCCGGTGCGTGCGGCCCGACCGTCCGTCCGTCCGTCCGCGCGTTGCGTCACCGGCCGTCACTTCCAGGTCACTCGGACAGCGCGGCGCTAACAAGGAGGACGTCGCCGCTCCCGAGCAGGCAGACGCCGAACACTTCACTCCTTCTCTCTCGCCCTCGTCGCGGCCCTTCGGCAGCGAAGGGCGGTGCGTCGAGGGCCGAAGGGAACCGGAGGGACAATGCCGCCATCACGGTGAGCATGGCCATCTCGACTGCAGCGCGGGGCGGCGGGGCCCTTCGCCTCCCAGGGCGCCCCCGCAGGCTCTCTGTCGGCGTCCTCGAGGGGTGCGAGAGAGGCAGGGCGGATTCAGCCTGCGGAGCCCCGGTCGCCCTTTGCCGCTGTTCCATTAGAGATGAGCGCAGCGCGTCGCAGCGCCGCCGGTGCATTGTCGCTTCGCACCGCCCCGCGCGTTGGTGCCCTGCTGCGTATTGTGCGCGTGCTCGCCTGTCCGTCTGTCTGCTCGCGCGGTCGTCCGCTCGTCCGCGCGACCGGCGAGTCTTCGTGTCGCTAGAAGCGCGCCCCGTTGTTGTCTCCTCCCAGGCCGCGCCTAAACACAGGCAGACATTCATACGCGTAAAAACGCCCCCCTTCCTTTGCCTACTGCCGGTGACAGCCGGGCCCGCGAGCCCCTCGGGGGGCGCACACGGGTCGTGGACCCTCAGACAAAAGGGCCCGCCTCGTCGCTCCGTGTGTGTCGCACTCTCACCCCCTTGATTGCCCGAGAGAGAGAGCGGCGAAATATCATGCGGAATGAAGCGCCTTTGCAGTGTCTCTCGACTCCTCCTTGCTGGGGCCAAAAAATTTCGCAAACGCCGCCGCCATTGACGCGCTTTGGAGCGTGTCGTGACGTTCGTTCGGGGTGAAAATACTCGCGCCTCATAATTTATTTAATTTTTTTTTCTTTTTTTAGCAAGGGTGTTTTGCGTGGCGCACTCTACCGTGTCCTCGTCGGCGTCCCTGGCGCCGGCGTCGTCGCGCGGGGCTTGGCGGGGCCGGCGGGGCCGGCGGATGGCGGTCGAGATAAAGTGCAAATGAATCGACTGCGGCGTTGTATTATTTTTAAAGGCGCCGCCGCGGGGGTTTCACCTTGGTCTGCACCGTGTGGCGGATAAACCGGGCCGGCCGGCGTTGTGCAGCAGGCCCATTCCCAACGGCGCTTTCGTCGCCCCGTCCCTCTCGCGCGAGAGAGACAGACGCCGCAGCGCCTCCAGGAACGCCCCACTTTGCGCGGCACGTGCTCGCCGCCCTCGTTGCAGCGCTAATGTCGGTGCATTTAGCCGCCGGCCCGCGGGCTGCCTCCCCCAGGCCGCCCCGTGAGAGCGAGAGAGACAGAGCGGTCGGCGGGTCCCGCGGGTTGGGTCACTGTCCGTCACTCCTTGGGCAACGCTGCGCCTGTGCTGTGCTGTGCCCGCGCCCGGCACGGCAGCGCGCTGCTGGGCAGAGAGGAAGAGTTGAGGGCCGTAAAGGCGAGCTGGCACTTGTAGCTGAGTGCATTGCCAAACCGGCCGCGAAAAATGAAAACGGCACTTTAAGGGCGCCGCCGCTGCCGCCGTCCGGCCAGACGTAAGCGCCGGGGCCGCGGGGTAGGCAACCCCTGCGGCAGAGTGACTTGACTTGACTTTGCAACACTCGGCCGCGGTCCTCGATGCGCTTTTGAAGGCTGCATTAGTGGCGGTTAGCGGACTAATTCGACTAATGGACTGGGGCTTTGCCTGCCATCCCATCAAGTGTAACCCGAACTGCGTGTAAACTGACTGTACTGACTGTAGTGTCCGGCAGTGCGTGCACGGCCCTCACTGGGTCAAGCGGCCCTTGCGTCATCTCATCGAGTCCTGCGCGCTAATCACTGGCAGGCTCTGTCTCTCTCGCACTCACGGGGCCTGGCGTGGAGGCGCGATAAAGACGGGGCATTGTCAGGAGACTGCAACGCGTCCCGGCTTCCTCATTGCCGACGGTGGCGCGCGACTCGAACAGGCCTCGTAGGAAGTCTGTTTTGGTTTCTACGAAGCACCTCCTGTGGGTGTGTGTGCGCGTGTGCGGTCCTCGATTTCTGGCCCTTTGCCCGACACCCTGCGATTGCAAGTTGCAAAAATGTGCTACTTTTGCCCTCCTTCCGCCACTGGCTCTAAAGCCCACCGGCTCTAGCAGCCCCAGACGTTTATGATCGGAGCCGTGGTCGTCGGGGGGGCACGTCGTTGGGGGCATGTTCGGAATTCCTGCGCCAGGCTCGACGCAGTGCCAACCGGCCGCAGGCTGGCCGGTGTGGCTGCACAGAGGCTGCTGCCCCCACCACCCACCTGTTAGTCCGCACGCCGCGGCTTTCTAGCCAGCGTCGCTGCCGCGGCCACCGCCGCGACGCCGGCTCGGCGCCCGGTCGGCTCGGCTCGCGGGGCCGACGGCTCGGCGAGCAGGTCCTGAGCCGGTGCGGCGACGGCGGCGGTCTTCTGCCCCCACCCGACCTGCCAGCGCGCGCGGCTCGGCGTCGGCTACCCGGCGGCGTCCTGTTAGTTGTCGTGAGGCAGCCTCGTCGGCGGCACGGTGGGCACGGTCGAGGGCCAGTCGCCTTGGTCACGTACATCGCCGCCCGCGAGTGTCGGGAGTCGCGCGCGCGTTGTGATGTGTTAAGTGTCGGCTGCGCCAAAACAAGGACCCCGCGAGGGGCCTCAGTGACTTGCGGATCGCCAACCTGTTTGCGGCGCCGTGTCTCTGTGTGTGTGTGTGAACGTGTGTGAGTGTGCGCGCGCGCGAGGGCGTTGTGGATTGTACGACCCAGCCTGCCGCCCCACAGGTGAGTGTCATCGCATTATGGCGGCGCGTAATTGCTTACCGAGGTGTGTCCGGGCAGATCCCCGCGCCAGAGGTCGCCGCTCTGCGTCGTCCTTGTCTTCGCCGTCGGCAGCGCCCCCTAGTGGGCCGCGCAGCCGGCCAAAATTCCAGACGCGTTTTGAGCTCCCGAGTCACTCCGTTTTTCGCTCTGCGAGCCCCGCGCCGAAATCCGCAAGGCCCGTGTTTCGAGTTTATGATCAGGTCGGCGAATGAATAGACCAACAAGTCACAATGAGCGCGCGCGCGCAACGCATGAATTAACGAATGCATGAATGCAAGAACGGACTGAGGCAGCCAAATAACGATTGAATAAGTGGATCTGTCGGTCCGGCGCACACTTCCGTCTTTCGAAAAGGCAATCCGCGCGTCCCGCGATCGCTGCCGCATCAGCGCTGTCGAAGTGGGTCGGTTCTCATGCCAGTAATGGGGCCCGGGCGCGCGGCGCGCAGGACAAGACCCTCAGCGACGTAACACCCCGCCGGGGACACCGCGTGCCTGGCCGGCCTGGCCGGACCGGCGCGGAGTGTGTTTGTGTGTCGGTGCGTGCCCAGCCAAGTTTACGATCGCCAAAAGTCACTGAGCGTTTTGTCGGGCTTCTTGCTTATGCAACGCCGCGCCCCTATTCCATTTGCATTTAGCGCCGTAAAAACGGTGGCGGCCGTGGTGGCGGGCTTGGCCACCTCGCCATTTCTCACCGGCACACAGTGGGGCAGAAGACCGTTGAGGTGGCCAAAATCATGGACACGTTTTGAGCTCCAGAGTCGCTAAATGGTACTCGAATTGAACGTGTGACCCCACCAATGGATTCCTCGTTTAGAAAGCAATCCATTGGTGGGGTCACGCGTTCGATTCGAGTCCAATTCAGCGACTGTAGAGCTCAAAACATGTCCGGGATTTTGGCCGCCCCAACGGTCTTCTGACCCACTGTGCGCAGGCCGCCCGCGGCCCAAGCGCGAGCAGCGGCCGTATTTCGTTTTGGGCGTTTTGTTGTTATTCCGGCTCGCCGGATTCCCAAGTAATTAATTCCCAGGACGGAGGCTCTGCCGGTCACGCGGCCCAATTGCGTCACGCCGCCGTCGAGGCGGGCCCACTAGGCGGGACCGGACGGACCGTCGGGCAGCGCGTCACTCCCTGGAACAACGAGGCTTGCAGTGTGGCGTCGTGGGCGAGGCGATCGCGACAAAGTCGCAAGTCGGAAGCGCAGTGGAGCTCGGGGATTGGGGCAGCGGACAGTGTTGCTCCGTCTCAAGGGGCGGATGCTCTGTCTCTCTCGCACTGCTGCGAGACGCGCCGCGAGAGAGACAGTGAACTCGTCGCCAATAAATACGGCAGCGTTACGTGGTGGCCTGCTTCCTCGTCCCTCCGCCCCCGCGCCGCCCCGCCGCCCCGCCGCCCCGCCACTGCACCGGTCTGCCTGCACTCGGACTTGTCATCCGGACTGGAGCCGCTGGAGCGAGGCGGCTGTCCTGGAGTCTCCAGGGAGCGGCACCCCGCCCCCACCCCCTGCGGCCCCCTTCGACTTTCCCTGCATAGACTTACTCGTTTCCCCCAAGTGTCGTCCTGCTGGGCTGGGCGCTACAGCGTGGCCTGCACGGTTCGCGGACCTCGCGGTTATGCATTATGCAGAGGCAAAGTCGCAGACGGCGCTGACGGCGTCCTGTCCTGCCCAACGCCGCCCTGCCGATGCATGCCGGTGTCCCACCCTTGGTCCCGCCGGAGCCCTGACCTGCTGAAGTGCCATTAAAGTGTCGAAAACGAAAGCGCCATGACGTTGGGCCGTTAGTGCCACCCCTCGCGGAAGTTCAAGGACTGCGCGGCACTTGGCTGTGATATTTAGCCCTCCCATTGGTCATTACGCCGCTGAGTGACGTCACACACTCCACGCGGTGACGTCACCGTCACCCGGGTCAAGGTGGTCAGTGGCGTGCCGCTGCGCCAATCGATTGCCTTCGACAAACATGTCCATAATGAATGCATTCTCGACCTCCCTCGCGTCGACAGCTTTCCGTGCCCCCTTTTTTCCCTAGTGCAAAAATCGCGAATTTGCCTCTTTGCAATTTCCCTCGTACGTGCGGAGCCATGTTTCTCTTTCTCTCCTGACCCACAAGCACTGCCCCTGCCTGGAGGAGCCCCTTAATGAAGCCCCCATGCCCGGCGTGCCCCTAATGATGCACGGGGCGTGGCCGCGGCGCAGACGGTGACGTCGCGGAGGTCCTTGACGTCACGGGGCTCGGATCCGCGCCGCCCCTCCGCCCAGCCAATCTCGGAGAAAGGGTAGGAGTACAATCAGGTGACGTCACTCGCTGTCTCGTCAAGGTGCGCATCGAGGGCCTGGCAGGGCGCGGCGCGGCGGGTTGACATTTGACCAGACAAAGGGAGGCGCCGGTCGGTACGAGTACGCCGTGCCGCCGGCCGGGTCGGCACACTAGTATAGTAGGGGGCGGTCGGGGCGTGGTCCGGGCCGCAGGGAGGCGCGACACGGCGCGCCCCTGGCCGCCTTCGTGTAGGGCATCGTATTGGTGTCGAGGAGAGCGTGCAGGCCGAGCAGTGCTTGTCAGTCTCTCTCGCACTCACGGGGCAGACCGTGTGGGTCCGACGCTGCTGACCGACCGGCGCTGTGAAAGTGGCCGCTGCGACGCCTCGCGCCCCTACACCTGACCTTTCTCCACGGCCCTTGCTGCCCTTAGGCCCCCGCCACGCGCGGCCGCCGCCCTGCCCTGCATGCCTCCAGGATGTCGCGGACGGCGTGCTCGCTCGGCCTCACGCGGGCTTGCCTCGCTTCCGCCTAGTTTCCGGCAAGCATTGATCCATAAGCTGAGCCGGTCCGGCTGCCGACAGCACAAACGACGCCGTGTTCGTGACTGGCCAACGCTGCCCCGCTTTGGCCGCGCGATGTCGGCCAGGAAACGGCTGCGCCAACGGCCCGGCCGTGCCGCGCCCCGCCGGCCGGCCACACATGGAGTCGCGCGGCGCCGGCAGGCCAGGCCGGCAGCAGGCCGACCGTCCCGGCCCGGCGTGTCCTTTACGGGCCGGACCGCGGCACGGCGGGGCGCCACCGCCGCCCGCACTCAGAGATTTGTTTCACATCAGGAACGAAAACTGTAGTGCCTGTGTTAAGGTTGGACGGATGAACCACATTTTGATCCCGGAGACTGAAGTTTTCGTTGCTGGTGTGAAGAGATTTCTCAGTGCGCCTGCTTCAGACCACTGGGATGCGATAGCACACTTGGATACGCGCTGTTTCACCGCCTCGAGTTTGTTTTAATGAGCGAAGGGGTGGGACACCGGAGCTTTCGGTCCCCTTTTTCCTAGGACCATCTTGTTAGCAAACCAGCCTCGCGGAATGGGGCCGTTTCAGCGCGACCCTCCCCAGTGGGCGAGGCGAGGCGGTCGTGTCGCTGCCGGTCATGACTTTTGGATGCAGTCCCATGGCCGCGTCGCCGAGTCGCCGCGTCCGAGGCTGTTTATTTATTAAGCCGGCCGGGGGGTGGAGTCCTGGCCGAGGCCCTGCATGGCCGCCGAGTTCAAGGACACGCACACAAAGACGCGGTGCGCCGCCAGCGGCGGGTTGTTGCTGCGGTCGGCTAATATTAGCTGACGTGGATGAATCGCTAGGCCGCCGGCGGGGGTTCGTCCCCCCCTCCCCCCTCCCCTTCTCCAGGTGCGAGGCGCGTGGCCCCTCCGACCTGCACGTCGAGGACCTCAAGGCCACCGGCCGGCAACGACCGTCCGGATCAATCTGGTGTTCGATTGTGGCGCCGCGAACCGTGGACGGCTGACGGCGTGTCGGACCGGGCCGCCGGCGTCCCACGGCGCGGCCCGCGGTTGTTAGCGACGACGCCGTCCTGACAGGCGTGCCGGCGTGCCGTTCCCGCGCCGTTCGTGGATCGTTAAAAAGCGCGCGCGGCTGGCTCGTCCAGGATCACCGCTAAGGCGGCGTGGCGGGGCGTGGCGGGGCGGGGCGCCGTTTCCAGGATTGCGGGCATTGCGCGCGGCCGTGTCGCCATTATTCGGAGCAGTGGCGCCTGAATGACGGCCAGGCAGCGCGCGGGGCAGGCCGTGGAGCAGGCCGTGGAGGCCCTCATGGTGGCGAGCTGGAGTGGCTCCGTTGGGGGCGGCCGGCCTTGGCGCCCTGGGGGCCCCGTGCTGCGCGCAGTGCAGTACCGCCACACACACGCCGTGCTGCCCCGCCGGCCAGAAAGCCCCCTACCCCGCCCGTTACGCGGAGGAAGAACCGCCAGAAAAAGTGCACCATGTTGTTGCATTGAGCAGCGTTGCAGCGCTGCCGTCTGCCCTGGATGCTGGATGTGACTGACCGTCGCGTCGCGGCGGCGCCGGCGACACGTGCACGATAAACTGCGTCGTGATTCCACCGGCGCGGTCGCTGTTGTTGTTGTTGTTGACGAGTGTTTTATCTCTGCCATGTCGACTCGGTCGGCAGAGCGGCCGCGCGGCGACGGGGGGGCGTCGCTATTTACTATTTACCTCGGCAAACTTGCTCTGCACTCGTATCATGCGGCTGTTGTCGCGCGCTACCTGCCTGCATGCGTGCGTCGAGGGCGCGGCGTGGCGCGGTGCATACTCTGCCCTGCGGGGCGGAGGGAGAGCGGGCTCATCAGGCAGACGGCAGGATGTTGCCGCGCTGTGCTCGCTGTCTCTCTCGCACCCAGACGCGATGGCCTTGAGTGCGAGAGAGACAGCGCGATGAAAGCATAGCGTCCGGACTGCAGACTAAAAGCGTGCTGCTGTCCCGCTCAAAGCGTGACTCGTGTCGCGTCTAGGCCGTGGCGGGTCTAGCTTTCCTCCGCCTGCACTGCGATGCAGCAAGCCGCCCGCCTCGCAGCGCCGCGGGGGAAAGCACTGCCACTGCCGCGATATCTGTTTGTGCTCCCCACAGGATGGGCGGCCGCCTGCCTGCGCGCGCTCGCTCCAAAAAATGGACATGTCGCTCTGTCTCCCTCGCACTCATGCGAGACGCCCCGGGCACAGTGGGCCAGAAGACTAGTGGAGGCGGTAAAAATCCCGGACGCGTTTTGAGCTCCAGAGTCGTTTAGCAGGACTCAAACCGAACGTGTGACCCCACCAATGAATTCCCCGTTCGGAGAGCAATCCAATGGTGGGGTCACACGTTCGATTCGACTCCCATTTACCGACTCCGGAGCTTAAAATGCGTCTAGAATTTCAGCCGCCTGCGCAGATCTACTGGCCCACTGTTCCGGGGCGGCCTGCTGTGCCGCTGTGCGCGGTTTCCGCGTGTAGACTCCGGAACTTTTTCGGACCGGGAAGGAATAACGGCCGTTCGGTCCGTTCGGTAAACGCGGCAGTTCCGACCGACTTGGCAGCGCCGAATGTGAAACAGCGGGGCTGCCGCTGCACAGGCTCGTGGCTTCCGAGGAACCGTTCCTGCGCGCTGTCTCCGTCGCACTCGTGGGGCGGGCCGGCGGCATGCCGGCGGGCCGCGGAGTGCGAGAGAGACAGTGCTCTTGGACTGCTGCCGCGGAAGCCGCACAGCGAGTATCGCGAGGCAATCACGCGATATGGAAATGGGTACAAATGTGCGAAAGGTGAGCGAGTCGAGCCGGCCGCGCAGCACGCCTTGTTTCGTTATTCGTCGGGAAAGTTGCAGCTTTGCGTTGGTTCGACTGAGCGGTGGAATTGGCTCGGCCGCGCCTGCCTCGCAGTCTGGCCTGCGGACTGATCTCTCTCGCACTCACGGCGCGTCCCGTATGGGTGCGAGAGAGACAGAGCGACGAGAAGGACTCCCTGAATCAGTGTGCCGGCCGGGCAGTCCGTCACCCGCTCGCCGCTTTCCAGCCTCGCCAGGAAAGTATCCGGAAAGCCGTCCTTTGGCGATTGTCACCGAATCGGAGAGGGGCTGCCTGCGCTGCGGCGCTTCCTTTCTCCCGACGCGGATTGGCTTTCCGTCCCGCCTTTCTATTTGCTTGAAAGTTTTCGCCGAGGGGCTGCAGCCCTGCACGGCAAGTGTGTCAGCCGGTGCACGTTTCTGACCGTGGCGCCGAGCGCTCCCGGCGGGATGCACCTTTACTGCCCCGCCGCGACAACATCGGCAAGGTCCTCCCAAATGGCCGCAAACGGCGGCGGCGTGACGCCGAGCCCGGACCACGGACCACGGCCAGTGGTATTGACAGGGCTTATCGTTGTGTGTCGCCGGCATGTCATGTCATGGGAACCCGCGCCGGTTCGGCCGGCCCGTGCCCGCATCACCACTTGCATGACGAAGCAGGCCGCCTCGACCTCGGCGGCGAGGCTGTGATTCGCCTCGGCGGCGGCCTACTGCAGCCTGCACCACGGCGACGGCCCGGGCGACACGCTCGCGTTACGTCGGTACACTGGTATGTACATCGTTACGGCGCCTCGTTGTCACGACGTTTATTTGCGAGTCACGTTGTCCAGGCCAGCCAGCCGGGCAGCCAGCCACGTCCGGGGGCAGCAGTGGGCCGCGAGGCGTGGCGGGGCGGGGCGTGGCGTGGCGGGGCGGGGCGTGGCACTGGGCTAGGGCTGTGGGGCGCGGCGCGCGGCCGCGGCTTGCAGCTGCCAAAGCCAGCCTCATCTCCCGCGCACAGTCTTCCGCTTCCGCGAACAAGAAATTGCCTCCCTGTCATTTCCCTTGAAGCCCGGCAACAACAACAACAACAACAACAACAACTAAAGCAACAAGCAAGCGGGACGAAGCGCCGCGACCCTTGCATTCAAGTGTCAACAGGCAAACAGACGACTGTCTCTGGGAAAGAAGGAGGGCGAGGAGGGGAGGCCGCGTCCCTCGGAGCGTGACGACGTAAGTGGGTCTAATTAAGTTGCCCGATCTTGCCCGAAATTAAGGCTATCGCTCCCGCTCCCTCTGATCTCATCACACCGCGTGCAGTGGCTGCTGGGTAATCTCCGCGTGAAGCAAGCGGGGCGTGGGCGTGGCTCTCCGTGCTCCTGGCGACGAAGCCGCGGGTGATCCGATTTGCAGCGTGCAGCCTCCCAGCGCGCTGCGGTTTCGCATCATTGCCAATTTCGCGAGGAGAGGTTGGGGAGCGCCTGGAGGGGCAGACTCGCCCGCCGCGCATGCGTGTCTAGCGGGACTGCCTACCCTGAACTTGGCAGGCGCGCTCCTGACAGCGTAGTCCAGCCCGCTGTGCGCGCGCGTCGCTCTGTCTCCCTCGCACCCACACGGGACGCCCCAGGAGTGCGAGGGAGACAGATGCGGGCTCGGAGGAGAGACTGCGCTGCCGGATGCGAAAAGCGAGAGTGGCGTGTGTGGTGTCGGTCGTGATTGTGACAGCCACTGATAGAATGTCTTTCTTTTTTTTTCTGCCGCAGGTAAGATTGCGGCGGCGGACACTCGATCGGCTCCCTAGGATTGCCTTATAAGGCGCGGCTCGCGCGCTTCGTCCTTATCGGGGTCCCTTGGCCGAGTCCTTGACGGACACCTCGACGGACTGCTCGGCGGGGACCTCGGTGGCGTGACACGGGCTGCTGCAGGACGCGCGCGCTTGGTGCCGTGTACCTCGAGCGGAGAGTGTGCGATTCGAGGGGCCGGCACGCCACACGGCGCGGACAGATAGTGAAAGTGAACGAAGGCGCCCCGCCCCGCCCCGCCGCCGCGCGCCAGGTACCAGGTACTCTAGGTACCCGGCAAGGCGCGCGTCCGGCCCGGGCGTTCGAGCGGACTGGGCGGCGCACGACGCGGCCTTCCCGAGGCCGCCTCGATTCGGTTTGGACGCGTTATTTGGCCGGTTGGGTAACGGCGCGCCGTGCTGTCAGGCAGGCGGTGCCATCGTCCGGTCCGGCGCGGTGCGGTGCGGTACCGCCGCGTACCGCCACCGCCTCGCATCGGGACGGCCTTACGTTACAACACGAGCGAGCGTAAACGCCACGCGATGCGCGCCCCCACGTGCCGGGCTAGCGCCACGGGACATCCACGCGCCGCGCTGCAGTCGCTCGGCTGAACTGCCATTGCCCCGCCTCGCTGGTTGGCTGGCCCAATACCGCCGGTGCCTCGCACGCGCAGTCGCCGGCAGTACTTTGATTCCAAACAGTGCCCTCGTTGCTCTGTCTCTCTCACATCGCCACGGGGCGCCCCATGAGTGCGAGTGGGACAGAGCTGGTGGCGCCTAACTGTCGTTTGCCTGCCTGCCGGTGTGCGATTCCGTCCACATGGCGGGACAGATAGCCGTGGGCCACGGGGCGATATAGAGGCTGGGCGGCCGCGTCTCCAGCCAGTCAGCCCGTCGCCTCGCTGCCCGACGCCACCGACGCCGTCGACGCCACCCTCCGCTCCTTCGGCAGCCGGTGAGTCTCGGCCGTCGCGAGTGCGCGGCGGGAAATCGTCAGACGCTTCCAGCGGCGGTCTGATTCCGAGTCGTCAGTCTCTCTGGCGGATACCCACGGAACGCCCCATGAGTACCAGAGAGACGCAGCGACAACACCGTCCGGAATGAGTCGTATGGCTGCCGCCGCGCCTCGCATTCCTCGCCGTTGCCGTGGTTACGGTCTAGACGTCCGCGTCCAGGTCCAGGTCTCGAGCCGGAAAACGGGCGCGTCTCGTGTCTGTGGGTTTACCTGTTCTGGCGCGGCGGGGCCCGGCCCGGCCAGCCCGGCCTGCCCGGTCTGCCTTTATGGTATGGCACGGGCCGGCCGCCGGCCGGGCTGGCGAGTAATGCGCCGCTATTTATGGCGGCTGTCTTCGGGGCCTCGGAGGGGCACGCACCGCTCTGCTGCTGCTGCCTGTTGATTCGGCGGCCCCATCTCAGAAATGCAGATGGGGCGATGTGGTGTATTCCGGTTGAAATGCGCTGACGTCTGCCAGCCCTCGCCCTGCTGCCGTTGCGCCCCGGTGCGTGTGTGTGTGTGTGTTTTGTGTTTTTTTTTGTGTCTGTGTGTGTGTGTGAATATGTGTTGTGCGCCGTACAGTGGCCCCGCGCTGCCGTATGCGTGCTGAATCACACCGAAGGAAATAGCCCGATGCTGACTGTGCGATGTCTGTCCCGCTGAGACAACAACAGGAAGCCCCCGCGCGTTCTTCTCTTCGCTCCTCTGCTGCGTCTTGTTTAGGCCGGCGAGGACAAGGCTGACCGTGGCCCGCCGTGACGGCGCCCGGCGCGTCCTCGAGTCCTCCGCGCCGCCTGGCGGAAGGGAGGGGATGTCCTTCCGGCGTGCCAATTTCTCACGTTGCGTCGCGGCGGACAGGCAGCCCCCATTGCGCAAGGCTGCGGCTCCCCGTCGCCGCGATGCTCGTCCTTATCACGGACACGCGTCGACGGGGCGCTCGCTGGCGGCGGTACGCGCGGCGGTACGGCACGGCCGGCGCACCTGTCCACGCGCCTCAGCCGCCACGCCGCCACGCCCCGCGCGGAGGAGCGCCTGCTTTAAATGTTAGAACAGGTCGTTTTTCCGCGCCGGCCCTTCCCCTGCCCTTATGAATGGCCCCACGCTCCGCTGCACCGACTACTGGCTGCGCAGGCCGGCCGGCCCTTCTTGCCGCCAACAATGGGCCCTTTAATAGGGTGCGGACTGCGCTGGTCAACGCCGCACTGTGGATCAGAAGACCGGTGGAGGCCCGGCCGGCTCTGCCGCCGTTGCTTGGCTTGCGTGTAAACTGTAAACACACCCGGCTCGGCGTAGCGCGCGGCCGGCAGCAGCGGTCCGTACTAGCTCTGTCTAGCTCCCTGACGCAGAGCCCCGTGAGTGCGACAGAGACAGAGCGAACTCTTGGCGCGCCGCACACCTGGCCGCCACTCCGCCACCAAACCGTCGGACGGCGTAGGACCCCGCCTGAGTTGGGTTTTTTTCCGGTTCGATGGTAATTGGTCCCCGATTGAATCGTGTTATTTTGCCGAATTTCTCTCCCGTCGGTGTGGGGGGGGGGACGTTGCTCTGTGGACAGCACTGCGCGACTTTCACCCGCAGCCCTGCTCGGTGACACGTTGGAGTGCACCGGTGGTGTCAATGCCAGGTGTCGATGGGCAGCCACTCATCAGTGCGACTCGCGTTTCGGCGTGGGGCGCTGCGCTCGCTCGGTGCGGGGGCGCCGCGCTTGTATTGTGGTCTGATTCTCTCTCTCTCTCTCTCTCTCTCTCTCTCTCTCTCTCTCTCTCTCTCTCTCTCTCTCTCTCTCTCTCTCTCTCTCTCTCTCTCCGGACGCCACATAGGTGCGAGAGAGACAGCGTGCTATGCACTGTCCGGCTGTCCGGACACCCGAGCGAAGCGATGACGCCTCTCTTCCGGACCGCACAGCGAGCTGGGATGCATCACGGCAGAGAATAGAACCGTGATGCTAATCCGTGTGTCTCTGTCTCTCTCTCTCGTTGCCACGCAACACTCAAGCGGGCGGTAAGAGCGACTGACTGTCGATGGCGGCGGGGCGGTTCTCCTTTCGCGCCGCGCCTCCATCCTTTCTCTCGGGAAGTGCAGTGTGGTGCGGGGCGTGGCCGGGCGTGGCCTATCGGCCGCGCAGACCATTGTCCGCGGCGAGGTGCGGCCGGTGTCGCCGTCGTTCTGTCTCTCTCACGGGGCGTCCTCGTGGCGGAGCGACAGGGACGGAGCGACGGAACCACCGCTAGGCAAGGCGAGGACCCCCGCGGCCTCTGGCTCCGGGCGGGGCAGGTGCATGATGAGGCTGGATTGGCAGCCCAGCCCGGCCGGATCGGATCGGTGACGTAAACGGCGGCGGCCCGCGCGCAGCACGCAGCACGCACAAAGAATTTACGAGCAGGACGCGTGGGCGTGCAGTTTCTCTGCCGGGCGCATTATTCTGGCCGCCTCCCCGCGACGGCCGCCCGGACTGTCCCTGCGGCGGCGGCGGTGTTCGTCGAGGCGGGAAGGAAGGATGGCGGAACCGAACCGCCGATAGCGCGCTTCCTTTGAGGCGGCCTGTCGTCGCCGCCTCCACCGCCCGCTCCACGGGAAGGTGTCGGCCCGCGCCCGCGCCTCCGCCGCCCGCTCGACGGGAAGGTGTCGGCCCGCGTCCGCGCCACGCGCTCTCGTTGCGCAAGGCGTCGGCTTATCTGGCCGCACGTTGAGCCGCACGTGGCGGTCCCACTGCGACATTTCTAGAATGTCTGCCGTGCCCCGCGGCCTCGGCGGCTAGCGGTCCGCGGCTCGGAGGCTGCGGCCGAGTGATGCAGCCGCGGTGGCGCCGCGCCTTCCGCCCCCTGCCCTGCCAGTAATTGAATGTACACCGTATGAGTTACCGCTAGGCCTGCCGGACGGCCTGCCGACGGCCTGCCGCAGGGCCAGCATTGTGTCGCGGGGCAAAGGCGAGACCCCCCACGTCCTGGCCGTCGCGAACACAGGCAGGCGGTCGCGGCGGCGCGCTGCTTTGCGTCCTCGACCTGCAGGCTGGCTCCGTCGCTCTGTCTCCCTCACTCGCTCCCGTGGGGCGTCTCATTGGAGTGCGAGAGAGACAGAGCGACGGAGGACTGTGCGGCCGACTCGGCCAACTATGGAAGAGTTGCGGCACTGCTGGGGCCGCTGCTTGGCCGCTGCCCGCCGCGCCCGGTGCGCGCTGCGCCTCCTGCATCCCATTGCAGATTGCAGTGCAGCCGCGCGGCTGGCTGCACCTGCAGCGCGCCGCCGAGGTGCTAACAACAACAACAACAACAACAACAACAACAACAACGGTGTTAGACTGACGCACGCCGCGCCGCTTGCCGCCCACGAGTTTGGCGACACGCAGCGCAGCTGCAATGGCGATGCGGCGCGGCAAAACAAACTAACCGAGACTGCCTCGGTGGCGCTCTGCGCTAGCGCGGCTAGCGCCACGTGGGGCCGCGCCGAGTCTGCCGAGCCGCTGGGTCATGGAACGGTGCTGGCTGCAGTCCGCTCCGCCCCTGTCTGGAGTCGGGTCGTCTTTTTTCTCCTGAAGGGCCTCGGAGAAGGCCTTTGATTTCTACGAGGCCGTTGCAGGGGTTTGCCAATGACAAACCCCGTGCACGTTCTGTGCGCCACGGCCGGGCTCGCGATGCTGAACGGGATGTGTGGCTATCTGGAGCCGGCCTCGCTACGCCACGGCCACGCCCAGCCAGGCCAGGCGGGGGCAACGCACGCACGCACGCACGCCGACCGGTGCGCCGTCTGCCTGCCCTGTCGGCCGAGGTGACCCTTGACCCGAGGGACCCTGGAAGGGCTGCCTGCCATTTCAGCAGAGTCGCTTCCGGCCTGGGAATGAGGTCGCAACACGCCAGGCTGGCAGGCGGGCGGGGCCCTAAGGGCTGGTCCTTGGGCACGCGGCGGGGCGGCCCTTCATTATACCGCACCGTGTCAGCGAGGCTGTTGTGCGACTCCGAGCGTGCCTTTTCTCTCTTGCTCTCCCGCGGGACACCCGGCGAGTGCGAGAGAGACAGCGCGACGAATCCGGAAGCAGGCCTCCGGCGAGGCTGGCGGCGGGGCGTCCCGGGGCCCTTGGACGCCGAGTCGAGGGCTGGCTTTTTCCTTTTTTTACTCTGCGCCTTTTCGCGCGCCGCGCCGTGTAGCTGATCTATCACAGCGGAGAGCGTCGACCCCGACGACCCAGCGCGGCTAGCGTGGCCCCGCGGCTGCCTCCTCCAGGCGGCCTGGAGCGGCTCCAGCGAGCGCCTGGCCCGGCTGGACGCAGCGGCTCGGCTCGTCCCGGCGCGGTCCACCGCGCGGCGTGCCATGTGCCGTTGCGTTGCGCCGTGCTGCGCCGATCCGTCCACATTCCAGGGAAAGACGACGGAGAGGACGTCGTCCTGGCCCGTTGCCTGGAGTCACTCCGGCGGCCTGGCGGCACGGCGCACAGTGGGCCCGAAGACCGGCGCGGTCAAGGGCCGCCACGACGACGGTGGCGGTCCAGTGAAGTGGCGCCAGCGATAGTCGTCCCGAAGAGCGCGATAAATGTTCGGGAACGTTGGCGGCGGTCCGCGAGCGAGGCCCGACCTCACAGGGCATTGCAGGGTATCGCTTGACTGAAGCCGCTGGAGAATGCGAGGAAAAGCGACGGCAAAAAACGCGATGCTCGCATCGCTCGGGAACAATCGGCCGTGCGAAAGGGCGTTTGTCTGACGGCCTCCATCCACGGGCAGCCCGAGGGACGTCTTCATTTCCCGGTTTGGAGGCGCCGCAGACTAAAGTATTAAAAATAATAAAAATGGGTCCGCGACGCCCTCGGCTGCCTGCTCTCAGCACCGCCGTTGTTTCGTCGGAGCGAGGCGCAACCCGTCAATGGCGAGAACAATTAGCCTGGGGCAATAATAACGCGCAATGAGGCTGTTTGCTTGCCACACGGTGGAAGTGCGCGCCGCGCAGGAAGCTCGCGCAGGCGATGCAGGCCCTACCCTGCCCTGCGGACCGCCCTGTGTGCACGTACGCGCCGCGCTGCTGCAGGTGATGATGTCAGTTTCACTCGAAAAGGTTTCTAGGATGCGTTTCACTATCTTGCGCGCGGCACGGCACGGCGAGCGGCGCTACAAGCCGGCGCCATGCGGGCCAAGGCTCTGCGCCACGCCACGCCACGCCCAACGGAAGGACGTGCAACTAGGGCGCTGGCAGCCTGGCGTGCCCACTGTGCCGTGGCCCAGCCCAGGCATGCCCAGCGTGACCAAGGTCAGGCACTGGCTCTGGTGGCGCCGGGCCGGCGGCGGTCAGGCCCGCTCGCAAGGGTCGAGGGCTGGCTGCCCCGAGGTCTGCCCCAAGGGCTGCCCCAAAAAACGGCAATGTGGCGCCGTCTCGCTGCTTTGGCCCCCCTCCTGGAACTCTTCAAGATTGCCCCGGAGCTACACACTCGCCGCACAGCCCGCCATGGCGACGCGACGCTGTTTTTTTGGGGTGTTTTGTAAGACTCCGTCGTCGTGGTCCTGCGTCTTCAGTTTTTAGGAGGTTTCTGAAGCTGGTCGACGTGAATGTCGCCATCCACGTGCGCGCCTTGTGCAGGCAGACGACCTGGAGAAATAACTTGTCCAGCTTGTGACACCTCGGATGGCACGGGAACCGGTGGCGACCGTTTAAGTGCGGCGGACGAGCAGGCCGGTTCGGGCCGCGGCGCTACTCCGCGCGCGAGGTGCTGCTGGCCGGTGTGGAGAGGCGCTACTCCACGCCCGCCGCGCGGCCGTGGGCGCGGGGCCTGCTGCTCTGCCTGCCTGCCGCACGCACTAGTTGGCCTCCTCCTCGTCGTGGTGGTGCAACGCAGTGCGACGCAGTGCAACACCGACATGTGCATAATCCCGGCTGCGACACGCCCTGCTTGATTGAGAAGGACGGCGGCGTGTCGGCTGGGAGGCGGGGTCGGACTGCCGCGATGGATGGCTACCTATCCGCCTGCTGGGCGGACAGCGCGCCGCGCGTCGTCATAAACATCCAATTTGTCCGCCACCTGTGCTGGGCTGGGCGTGACTGACGGGGCGTCCCTCTCGCACCGAGAGCGTATCCCGGCGGCGAGAGAGACAGAGCGACGAAAGCATTGTTCGGAATGAGTCTCCTGGTGACCCTCGTCGTCGCCCTGCCGCGCGGCACGCCGGCCCGACGCGTTGTCGTTGGTCGCCGCGCCGCGCCTCGCCCGGCTAGAGTAACGACACACATCCTGCCGCCCCGCCGCGCGTCTCAATTGAATTGCGCGCCACTCTGGCCGGTGATGGAAGCCTCGCGAACTGCGCAGCCCACGCCGTCGTCGCGGTGCTCGCGTGGACGCCGAGAACGCCAGAGAAAGCCATTCCCGACGCAGATCCCTGAGCAGATCGGTCACCGCGGATTGGTCTCCGCGGGCATTAGGGCCATTAGGTAATCCGGAAGCCCCACGCTAGTCCCTGCCCGCGCTCCTCTGGCTCTGGCTCGCGCTTCTCCGAGCGTGATCCCGATCGGCGCTCTGTCTCTCTCGCGCTCGGCGTGACGCGACAGAGACAGAGCGACGGTGGGCGCGGAATCAGTCGTGTGTTTGGAGCCACGGATACTGACGCTGTGTTTGTCGGTGTTTGTTGCAGGACCAGATCGAGACGAACATCAAGGCATCCCTGGACGAGCTGCGGCAGCGCATCGGAGAGAACGATCCAGGTGGGTGCAGCCGTGCCGCATTGGGCGGGTCTGGCGTGGTGTCGCGTTCGCTCCCCGAGCAGGAACCGCCAGCACCTTGACGCACTCGTCCAGGCCAAGGGCACGGCCTTGGTTGCCGCGTACAGTACATACTCTTGTGTGTCTGTCGCACTTGTGCTGCACCCCCAGAGTGTGAGAGACTGGGCGGCCGGGCTGCAAGGGCGGAGCGGTAAATTAGTTGACGCCGAGCCGCTGGTCCCGACGCCACGCCTCAATAGCGCTTGGTTAGTCCGTGACACTGCCGCAACCGCCTCGCCAGGGGCTTCTTGTAGGCCTTATCCTCCCACACGCCATCTTGCTCCCCGCCAGACCGTCAGGCCGTCAAGGCAGAACTGATGGTACCGGTCGCAGGTTAAGCTGGTTAGGCCCCCTGTCACCTGTCGCTGCGCCCCGCCCCGCCCAGCCACGCCCCGCCCCGCCCCGCCATGCCGCGCGGTGGCCCTGGCAGTAGCGCCCCGTCGGCCGTGCCACGGGGCTTCGCGCTGCTCGGGGCCGTCCGCGCTCCGCGCCCAGTGGGTCCGCGTCGACGGCACGGCTGCAGTCTCGTGCAGGCAGCCTCGCGTCGCGGCGAGCTTCGCGTTCTCCGTCATGTTGTGATCCCCGGGGCCGGCACCATGAGCAGGGCCCCGCAGCCCGCGCCCAGCATCCTGGAGCGCATGAGCATCTTCGAGCAGGTGGAGCTGCGCGCCTGTCCCCCGGCCGGCACTGCGCGCGGTGAGGTCGCTTCCCCGACGGCCTCCTTGGCGGCCCGCCCGCCGCGACCTGGTGCCCCCCCCCTCCCCCCACGGCCACGCTGGCACGCAGCGCCGGCAGCGCGCACGCACCCCTCGAGCCCCCTGCGAGCGGCGGGTAGGCAACACGCGCGCACGGCTGCGCGCCGGTCAAGCGGTTGCCTACATGGCGGGCGCTCTTGTCCTGCGCCACGCAGTCACGCACCGCGAGCTCAGTCAGGCAGTCCCTCGTCCGCCCTTGTCCTTGGGATGATCTGGCGCCGTTTATTTATCCTCTATTTAGTTAGATTTGTAGGCGATTGTTAGTGGTCCTAATAAGACGAGTGTCAGGCCTTCAAAGTTTTTTTTTTTTTTTTTTTTTTTTTGAAATGATCTAAGCTTAAAGTTTGTTTTTATTTTCCCCGTCCGATGTAGAAACCTAGCAAAAGTCTTTGAAGGCCTTTTTCTGTCCTCTTATGTTCATATTTCTAATTAGGCACGAAGTAGCCTTATTTTTTACTGGAATGCACTCTATGGTGATTTTTTTTTTTTTGTTGTTGCAGCTGGCATCTATTCCGAAGCAATGATCCCTGAGGCCGAGAGGATGGAGCGGTGTAACCAGCGGAACCAGCCCGGCGGTCTGATGGGCGGCATGGGCCTGGGCGGCCTGGGCGGCCTGGGCAGGCCCATGCCAACAGGTGGGCCGCCCCACGTCAGCTCGGAGGGCCTCATCCTCCCGAGGAAGCCGCAGAACCCGTGCCTGGACTCGACGGAGAAGCAGAACCTCCACCGAGAACTCAAGTTCAACCAGAGGATGTAAGTATTCGTGCTGGGATCAGTCGTTACTCGCTATGGTGGGCAGTCCAACATGAAAGTTCTTTTGTTATGATTTAGGGGAAAAAATCCTCTCAACCAGAAGTCTGAGCTTCAGCGTGCACTGCAGACTCGTAAGGAACACCAATCGAGGAAGGAAGCAGAGATGCAGAAACAACAATCCAAGACCCCATTCGAACAGATCATTGAGGCAAGAGCTCGCAAGCTCGAGGCTGTAAGTATATTATTGTTAAAATATTTTAATCATTGGTTTCAAATTTAACCTAATAATAAAATTGCATTTCAGAAACCTGAAGAAAAGAACAACCTTGGAGCTGAACCAGAATTCATCAAAGTGCACGCAAAGCTGCGAGCAAAGATGGAGCCGAAGTAATGAGATACTGTGGCTAGTCACTGGCATCTTTATTTGGAGCGTGAAGCGATTTGTTATGCTGTATTCACTGTTGTTCTCACCAAAACAGTACATCTCATTTGGCCTATGTAAGAGGCTGCTTTATTTTGACTTCAGGTGCCAGTTGAACCCCTTACAAAAATTGAAGCCATTTCTCACAAAAAGCTATGTTCATGTTAGAACTGTAAGCTTAGCTTCCTGTGTTATGTGCCTCTTTCTGCCCTCCTAGGAAATGCCATATAGTTGAAAGATGCATTGAAACATGGTATTGCTTGTCTGTGACTCACATATTTACTTTAAGAATTTTTATGCAAAATGGACATTACTTGTGTGTTCTCTCCATCTAGTTTAGCGTTAGTTGTGATCTTATTTTAATATGTAACTGTTAGTTATTTAAATATACTGACTCATACTTCCATCAGATTGTGCACAATGAGTATCAGGACTTCGGATGGTTCGCTATCTGTACTGTTCTTCTTATCAGATGTTTCTTGCTTTAAGATTTTTGTATGAAAAAGAACCTATTTGGTTGTACTCTTGACTTCAGGGACATATTCCATTTCTCCAATATTTGGAATATAGAGCTGTACTGTATTGTGTTTGACAAAGTTTCAATGAGTTCTCTCAATGTTATTGTTCTAAATCAATGTGTAGAAAAACCTACTTTATATCACATTGATTGTGAACAGTTTCTTGACCTCCAGAAAGTGCATTTCTGTTCATAAATTTAAAGCCATAATCATTACATGTGACACAATTTAATTTCGATAGTCATTTTTGTGTTCATAGAATTTTGTTTTGAAGAGAGTACAATCATACCAGTAGCCGTCTTTTATGTTTTGATTGATTATTATAAGTGTGAACTATTTCTGGGGATTACAATGACATTTATTAAATGCAATCTTCTTCTTCTTTTTTTTTTTTCTGCGCTTTTGAAAGTGAGTACTATTGTCATGTTAAACAAGTTTTTGGAAAAGTAAGATCAAAATATTTTCTTATGTGTCAATCACATTGCTTGAGTATTGAAATCCAGAATATTTTTGTAACTCTCAATGTGTGATTCTTAACATTAATCATTGTGACTTAAAAATTTTCTTATTTGTGAACCACACTGACGCAGTTCAAAATAAACTTGTTCACACAGTTGACTTGGAAAAATTTTAGTAATGTCATGTAAGGCGAAAGCCATCTCCTAATTGTCTGGCACTATGACTGTCAATTTTTTGTAAAGAGAACCGTTATTTTTGAACAGTATTACTGTGGACTTAGTCAGGGCTTTTAAGTCAGCCATACAAATTTGGTATGTAACAATAAATCTCCAATATTTTCTCCTTTGTTTTTCTTTTTAAATTTGTATTCTTTTATTTTGTTTAGTTATTGCTAATTTTGTAAACGTTTGCATATCAAACCAATTTCTACCGGTGATATTTTTGTTTCAAATAACCTGAATTTGTTTGATACTGTAAGATGGTTATTATTACGTAGATATAAGCTTTAGTTGTGAACAGCATAATTTGTATTTCGGTGACTTAGCACAAAGTTGCTGCTTTGATTTCCACTTTTTCTATACTTTTAAAGAGGATCTCGGAGCAGGGACTTCATCTTGTGGTGAAGGCTAAACAATGATCTGCTTTTAATTCCTCTTAAACAATGTTGGGTTTGCTTGTTTGATGAATTGCCATAATGCTAGGATGTGTTATGGAAACTAGTGAGTAATTTACAGTTTTGTTAATTTTTCTTTGTTTACGAGTCATTTATTAATCTCACCAGAATAAGATTTGTTGTTTGTTTCCCTTCATCAATTTAATAGACTGATAGTACCTGTTAGATTCAAATGTATTCCTTATTTAGTCCATCTTTCCTCATCTGCATCCAGGATAATCTTGCTGTAATCTTCCATCTATTCTCTTTTTCCTCTTAGGCTCTTAGCAGGGTTAATGTCACTTAACACTGATTCACTTCAGTGTTTCATTGTGTTTGTTTGAAATTAGTGCAACAGTAACTTGAATAATAATAGCTCTTCAAATTATAAAAATGTAGTAAGTCTCTCGTATCTTATGTAAAAAGAAATGTTAAAAGTTGTACAGATTAATCACACATTATTTATCCGACAAATCAATTATGTATGCTAAACGTAATCAGTAATTCACTGGACAGACAGAAGATTGTGATTATTAGCTTGTGTATAATTTCCTACTAGTATGTAAATAACAAACCCATTTCTTTAGTTCTGTGTACTTTAGCCGTAGTTCTTTAAAATTGTGGAGAATAATGCAAAGTATTACTGATCTACAGGAAACTTCCTTATTATTATTATTAATATTTGTCAATCATGCGTTGTCTGATAATTTTCTGTAAGAGACCAAACATTCTGCTTTTGTAAATAATACTTGTTGTAGTGATAAATAAAGAGAATTTTCCTACATGGATGTGTCCCTTTTTTTCATCCCCAAAAGACAATACCCAAGTTGAATGAATGGCCTGGAATTTGTCAACACAATATTTTCTCTTCACGTCTTTGCCGACTGATGGCGCTATCCCCTTCTTAGCCCACAGCGTCGCTACCAAGGGGTAACCAACTCGAAATAATCAGTGTACGTCCTGTTGGTAATCACTGAAATAATCACCATAATCACAATATTCAACATAATATCTCATAATCGCAATAATCCTAGATAGTCGAAATATTCAAAAATAATCGTTATAATCAGGCATGGGCAGGAAAGTAAAGTAAAGTACCGCGGTACCAGCACCGCGGTACTTTTTTGGGTAAAGTACCGGCACCGCAGTGCTGATGACGCGAAAGGGACCGGTAAAGTACCGCGGTACCGATTTGCGAGTAAAGTAACGAAAAGTACCGTCGGTCCTGTCAGCGGGCGCGCAGCCGCGCACTATTACGGATTGAGCGACACGACTATATTACGCAAGTGCATGCCCCGTCGGGTACCACGGACTCCATGCGCTGCAAACCGCTGTACAGCGGCGCATCCAACAAAAGAACTTGGAGGAAAAAAAAGAAGAAAAAATGGGGGCCCTTCTCCCACCTCCCCACACAGTAGGGAGGACCGCCTGCAACTTCGGTGGATCGGGGGAACCGGTGCATTCCAGGCGGCGACCCCAGGGGTTCTCATCTGATGTGGGCCGGGTGAAGGGCGGGGGTTGAGAGCCTTTGGTTTTCGCGGGGTGGTCAGTGGTACCCACAGTGGTACCCCCGCTGTCCGGCGCTCTCTACCGAACATGCAGTGTGAAGGGCCAGCTTCAAAGGACTTATCAACTCCAAACCGACGAATCAGAATGGACCCACTCGCGACCAATTGCGAGTGGCTGGAACGACCGGGGATCGAACCAGTGCCGAGGCCAATCCGCCGAAGCGGACTGCTTTTTAGACACCCAAGCATAGTGGACGACAAATGATCTAGACCACTACGCTAACACGACTGCACGTCTGCCGAGTGTCGGACGACGGGTTTGAGTTGTATTGGGATGAGGGAGGCAGTCGTAAAATGTATTGAAATGTTGGGATTCGATCCCCGGACCTTACTGTTCAAGTCCGACGCCTTAGCGATCTCAGCCACCACGGCTCATGGTAGATGCGGCGTCAGCCGGGCTCTAGACGCGGCAGGGATGGAGCCGCAGTGAGCGGGTCATTCGAAAAATGTTGAGAAAAAGTGGGACTCGATCCGTCTACCCCGGTACCGGGAACCGACGCCTATACCACCTCGACCACCACGACTCATAATTGGGGACGGGTAATGTCAACGCCTTTGAACCGCACTTGCAGTGCGGTCCGCACTACCGCACTCCGAGTGCGGCTCAAAAGACATGACATCACTTGGCTCCAATATTCAGCAATAATCATCATAATCACCAATAATCATCATAATCACCTATAATCAACATATGTTGATTATAATCATTTATAATTACTTATAATCAATGATAACCAATATAATCAGGAGTAATCACACATAATCAATATATTCTCTATAATATGAGTAATCTAGTAATCAGTGTACACGAAAATCTCGAGTTGGTTACCCCTTGGTCGCTACCCTTGGCCACCGAGACTCTAGTCGGAGAGAAACACGAGAGGGAATGACGGAGCGTCAGTCAAGTAATCTACCGGGATCGACCGCTTTCGAACGCAACGCAACACCCCTTTCAAAAGTAGAAAAGTCAGTCGGTCACCAACCGTAGGATATTTAACGCCTTTGTCTGTCACGCTCCGCAAAGGGATAAATCAAGCATGTCTTCAGCTACACCGGGCTTGCTTCAGCCATTCCTCACAGGCACGAAAATACTGATGGGAGTCCCTGCCGCGTGGGGTATGTCCCGGGCCTGGGGTAGCGCGGACGCGCTCGCTGGAGGCAGCCGAGCGACGCTTCGGGCGCCGCCGCCCGCACGCCCCACCCCTTGGACGGCACGGGGCCCACCGGGGCCCACCGGGGCCCTCCCCGCCGCGGCGCCGCGGCCCTGCCATGGCCCCGCCATGGCCCTGCCCTGCCTCAGTTCGCCGGCCGACGGCGCAGGGGGACGACCGCTTCTGAGGGCTCACAAGCCGACAGCCCATTGCTTCTCAGAGGACATCCAGGACTCCAGCACCGTCCAGCACCGCCCTCGCGGTCCAGGCCTGCAGCAGGCGGCGTCCTCTGCGTTCCAGGCGCTCCCGGACGCTCCTGACCACCAAGGAGTGCCGCCCGGCCTTGCGTCCCGACCCGCGGCCCGGCCCGCCCCTCGCCGACCGGACACTGTGAGTACTTGCAACCCGCTGCCTGTTTGGCGAGTGAAGACGCGAGGCGGCCTTGAGAACGGCCTCGGCGGCCTCGGCGGCGGCGCCAGCCCGGGGCCGGAGGCACTCGGCCTGGCGGCTGCTGGGATCGCTAATTAATTTTCCAACGATTAGATTATGGGTGTAATTTGGGAAATAGACCCCACCGAAGAAGCAGGCATTGCCCACAAGAAATTCCCCGCCGATTTGACCCAGGGGACGATTTGGGTAACGGCTTCGCTAGACGACAGCTGAGGGGGCTCGGACATGTCAGCTGGGATTGGCGCATGCGCCCTGGGGCCCGGGGCCGAGGGTGGCCGTGGGGTGCGGTGGGGTGGGGCGACTGGCGCAGGCCGACCTAGGCGTCACCGGGGTGGAGTGCGGAGGGGTGGGGCGCGGTGGGGCGGCCAGCTGCCGCAGTACCCTGAGGGTTCGGCCCGGCGGCCACCCTGGCCTTCCCTGGGGAGGTGTGGCGCTCTGCCGCTACCGGCAGGAGATTGGAGATTGTTAGTTGGGGTTGTTACCAGGGCCGGGCGAACTGTCACACAGAGGCCGACGAGGAATTTGGTTGTCGCCCTTCCCGGAAGTTTCGGAGCGGACAGTGCCGTGGTCCTTGGCGGGCCGCGGCGCCGTGGGAGATGTGGGTGCAGCCTCGCGGCCTTCCCTCGGGCCTTTCCATGCACAAGGCCACCGCCGCCGCCGCCGCGGTGCAGTCCCCGTGTCGTTCCCATTGGCCAAATTGAAATCCGATGACCGCCAATAAGAGAGAGACAAAACACGTGCGCGGTCTACGGTTTCCCGACGCACATATCCGTCCGCCTTGGCCTGGCGAGGCGCGGTGCGCGGCCAGGCTTGGCACGCGGGGCTGCGCGGGCCCTGCTTCACCATGGCCGGCCGAACCCGATCCGCTGGACTGGCGTCGCGCCGCCGTGCGCCTTACCGTGGCGATGCAGCGCCCACCTGCCCCGCCCGCCGAGATGTGCGCACAATCAATGGATGGATATCACGAGCTCACCCTCCCAGATTAGTGATCCGACCAGCGAGAGAAATGCATGGCGGCCTCGGAGTGGAGTCGACCGTCGGCCAGCAAGTGGCGCGCGTGCCGCAGCAGACTCCTTCGGAACAGCGCTCTGTCTCCCTCGCAGCCATGCGGGACGCGCCAAGAGTGCGAGAGAGACAGAGCGACGAAAGCACTGTTCGGAACCAGGCGGTGCCGGCGTCAGTGATGGAGTGCGAGTCCCTAGCCGCTCGCCGCCGAGCACGCGGTGTTAATGAGTGCATATCCATCCTGACGGAGCGGCCTGCCTCTGACGCCTCTCTAACTCTCCCATCAACCTGCAGACCCCAAGATGCCGCAAATTTAGAACCTTCTTAAAAGAAATTTAAAAAAAATTAAATGCCAAAAGCGGGAGGCTTTCCATGAATTAAAAAAAAAAAACAAAAAAAAACGGCTTCTGACATTTGGAAGTTGCACGAGGAAAGGCATGCTAACGGTTTCATTTTCTTATCTAAACGTGCCGTTATAGTTGCGGAGTACCTCATTTTGACTCGTCCCTCGTTCTTTTCTGCTGGCACACATTTTCAGGGGATTCAATACAGTGGCAGCGAGCCGGTTGTGGGTACGACGCCTGCACATGGCCCAGTCGGGCGCACTGCGCCGCTCGCCGAGGTGAAGGTGGCCGGTGGAGTCAGTATGCAAAGGGAGCGGTGTGGGGCGTGGGGCTTCGGCTTGCCCCTGATTTCACTGTTTTCTCGCTCCAAAAGAGCTGAGCGAGACGGAGGAGAGAGATATCCGTCTAATTAGAAATGAAGGTGCGAACCAAGACCGCTGCCGTCATAATGCCTCTGCCGCACGGAACGCCAAAGATCTCCTCAGTCTCAATGAGTCATTTTCAGCATTTAAAAGTTCAAAAGGCTACCAACGGTACACACTCAAAATTAAAATCACTTAAAAAGTGTCAAATATTGCGGGGTCTTGAACCCGTGATAGTTGCTGCGTGAAGCGCCTCGCTTCCCGACTGAGCTACCCTTTCGTCTCCGGCGAGGCAACTCGGACAGTTTATTGGGCTTCGCTGAGCTTTCTGCTTGAACACATGTTACATGTTTCAGCATCCACCTCGAGAAAGCGAGTCTCGGAGGGAGGCCAGCGGGCAGCCCAGGGGCATGGAGGCCCCTCCTGGGGGCTCGGGCCCCGACCCGGCCCCGGACCCGGCCCCTGTGCCGGACCCATCCCCCCCGCCCGGGGACGGACCGCCCCCCGACGCCCCCGTCGTGGCCGCTGACGCCGCCACCGCCGTCGAGCCGGCCGGCGACACCATCGAGGCCGTGGAGGCCGTCGCCGTCCCCGCCGCCGCCGGAGGACACCCCCCGCCATCGCCGCTGTCCGGAGGCTACCTGCTCATCATCATCGGGGAGCCCCACTCTGCGGAGCACCGAGACCTCATCCTACAGCGCGTCGCCAAAGGTGAGTGACTCGGATGCGTGCGGGATGGAAAAACAGACCTGGCGAAGCCGTAACCTCCAAACAAAAAAAAAAAAAAAAAAAACACTCAGGTGGTATGAGAGTTGAACCCGCGGGGGTTTGTGCCGCCGCCGACGAGACGGCGGGGACCCGGTCGTTTCGTCGCGGCGAATGAACGCGAGTGCGAGTGTGTGTCTGTGTGCGTGCGCGAAACTTGAGTTCGCGGGGGTCCTAATTGAAACGTGTGGAACCGCCGCAGTCCACATTCAGCAGCTCGTTTCACGGTTCGCCCCCTGCACTGCAAGGCTACGAGGAAGGGCGCAGGGGCCGTCTGCCGGGAAAGGGCACGCCAGTACGGGCACACTTCCTTTGAGCCTGTGCGCAAAAGTACGCAAAACTGTATTAAAGTACGCGTGACAAAAATGGGGAGATCGGGTGGTTTCGAACCAGCGACATGCGTGTCACAAGGCGGTGCTCGAGTGGGCACGGCTATCAATCCCTCGCCGCCATCTGCCTTGTTTTACCTGGGCAATAAGTGATCATGCGCTGTGCCGTCTGCGAGGCACCCTAACAAGGCCAGGGGGCTGGACGAGGGGTAACGACTTCGGTAATCCGGCTGACAGCAAATTGGTAATCCGTAATCCGGATAACCACAAATTTGGAGGTAATCCGGGGTAATCCGGGAAAATTTTGAGGTAATCCGGGGTAATCCTGCGTAATCCAAAGGTAATCCAGGAAAATTTTCGATGTAATCCGGAGGTAATCCGCGGGTAATCCGGGTAATCCGTAATCCGGCTGACACGAAATTGACCAGTCGTTACCCCCTTGGGGCTGGAGCCTCGGCGCGCCCGCTCTGTGCCTCCCCGGCGCCGCCATGGAGAGCGTGCGGAAGGGCAACCGCGGCGGCAAGGCACGGCGGCAGCGCGGCGCCGCCCCATTTCGCGATGCCGCCGCCGCGCTGCTCTGGCTGGCTGTTCGGTGCAGCGTTATAACGTCGTCACGCCGGAATGGATTCGGCAACGCGCCGCCGAATGGTGTCGCCGTCGGGGGCACCGCATCTACATTTCAAACCGAATAGCGGGCCCTTCTTCCCCGACAGTGTCTCGTCGCTCTGTCTCTCTCGCACCCTCACGGGACGCTGTGCCTCGCGCGCCTCGATCGTCGCACACTTGAGGCGTTCCGTAAGGTTGCCTGCGAGAGAGACAGAGCGACGAAGCATGGCCCACTGTGGCGCCCCTTCACACCCCCTCTCCGGTGACCCCGAGCCCTGCGCGCCGGCCGGCGTCCGGCTGTCCTGCCGGCGGCCCCGCCCTGGCGCCCGCCGCCCCCGTTCCGTTCCAGCCGACGACGCCCCGCTCTGGCTCTCTGGCCCCGCTGCACGGCACCACGGCACCACGGCACTGCAAGGCGCCGGCCGGCTATCGACCGAATCGGGCCGCTGCCGCAGGGCTGCCGCAGGGCTGCGCGCTGCGCGTTGCCGGGCGACGGACGAGACGGACAGGGGCCGCGCACCGTGACGCAACGCCAACGCGACGCCGACGCGACGCGGGGGTGACGGACACGGCCGTGGCGACGCATGGGCGCGGAGGTCGATGCCTTGGCCTGCGGAAACCGTCATCGTCGGCCTTGGCGGTCCCTTTCCTGCTGGCTGGTCTCGAATCCTCTGTCTCTCTCTGGCATCCTTGAGGTGTCCCATGCGAGAGAGACAGGCTGCTCGTGGCGCTGTCAAGGCGGAGCGGCGAGAAGGCAATCCCGCAATGCCGAGGGCGCCGAGGGCGCCGAGGGCACGGCGCGTTGCCAGGCAACAGCCGCACCTGCAGCGCTGGAACAGTTGGAGTGAGCAGGACATGGGCGAGAGAGCGAAGACGGATGGGGAAAGGGAAGGGAAGGGTTGGTATTGACCAGGCCGAGAAAATTACTCTCTTCTCTTCGGACTGCCAGCCACGCAGCCGGCTCGGGGGTGGGAATGGGAATCACCGGATGCAATCATGGAGCGCCGGGAAAATCTGCAAAAAAAATAAAAAATATGTTCTTTGCGATGGCACTGCCGGAAATCATCTATGGGGTAGTTTGATGGACGAACGGTTGAAGAGGCGATTTAGCAACACATTTCATGATCCGTTCGGTCCGCGATGGCCGGGCGGGCGGTGGCGGGCCGACCCATCACTCCCAGGCGCGGGCTACGTCTGAAAGTGCCTATTTTTTTTCACCGGCCATGCAGGGCACTGATGTTGTTTTCGGGGGCCAGCCCGGCCCGCACGCAGCCCCACACGTATTTCGGACCGCATTCCGACGCCAAGGACTCGACAGACCGGAGGCAAAAACCAGCCCTCCTCCCCCACACCAGCCTGCGTTGCGGTGCAGAACTGGGTCAGCGAGCACGATTTGTGCAGATATGAGGCTTTGGGCCGGTTTTGCCACCCTTTCCGCCTCGCCGCCCCACCGACCGGCGTGGTGTCCACCCACGGCACGAGCCCCCTGAAAGCAGTGACAAGCGAAAAACAAGAGTGGCGGTGGAGGACGCTGGAAAGAAGTACACGTCGGCACCCTTGTCCTTGAGGACCAAGTTACTGCGCAGAGCGGAGTGCCGCCGCGCCTACCGAGGGCTGTGGGGGCCGCCGTCTGGGACTTGTTCTAGTGCCGGGGCGGCGGCGCCGGAGCACGAGCGCATCCCCGCTGGACTGGTAGGCATCACGTCCGCAGGGGCGGGGGGCGCCGAGGAAGGCCGCGTGGGCAGGGCCCCCCGTGGGGCGCGTAGGGCTTCAGGTGCCCGGCCAGAATAAGGGCGTGACCACGTTGCCGAAATCCGCCAAGAACGTGTAATGGGACTGCTGTGCTCTCCTCCCTCGCTCTCATGGCGTGCGCCGTGGCGGTGCGAGAGAGACAGAGCGTAGGCTGCGGGCGCCGCTAGCCTAATCTGGCCCTGGTGGCGCCCTTCCCCTTACAGCAGTTGGATCAATGGCAATGAGTGACACCAAGGTGAGGTGAGGCTTTGTCCCTTCACCCGTCACGCGGCCTGCGGCCCTCGCTGCCGCACCCCCCACCCCTCAAGTCAGCGGGCCTCCCTCAAGAAATATCACCTCGTCTGCGCGCTGCTGCGGCTGCTGCGGCTGCTGCGCGACCGCACTCCGTCCCAGGGCCTCCTCGTCCTCCTCGCCGGGCGACGCGCCGTCCGCACCGGCCCTCTGCTTCGGGTGCCGCAGGGCAGCGGAGCAGCTCGCAGCAGCTCACATACCAAAGAGGACGCTGACAAACAATGTTTCCGGAGGGGGTAGGGGGAGGGGGGGGGGTGCGTGGCCCGATACCGCACTCCCTTCCGGAGGGTGGCGAGAGGCGGGGCTCGGAGCACTGCGGTATTGTTAAGAGTGTGGCTGCTGCGGCGGCGGGGGGTTTCATCTCATTCCGTTCCAACAGGGCGGGGGATCCGCGGCCTTAGCGCCGCGCTGCCGCGCTCGCAGTACACCGCCGCTGTCCACATTGCCTTGCTGCCGGTCCGAATGCCAGGTGCAGCGCTTTCCAAAACAATGCGCACGAGCGAGAGAGCACGCGCGAGTTAAGGGCGCGCGTCCGACCAGATCCAATTTGAAAGTTTGGCGCGCTGAGCTCTGCTGGCTCGCCCTGCTCGGCCTCATCATGCGCACGATGGTGCCCCCGGCGCCGTGCTGCGGTCCAAGTTAGGCCCTCCGTGATGGGGCGCTCGGTGCCCTCACGCCGAGGCCCCACTGCACTTTATTGCTGTGGGCTATATTTGAGAAGCAGATTATCGGGGCCGAGGCTGGGATGGCCCTGCAGGGCCTGCTCCACGACCGCAACGCCGCCGCGCCGCCGCGCCGCCGCGCTGGCTGAGCGGTCCGCCACTCCGATTGCCTGTTACCCCCTTATCGTGCCCAGGCTGCTGGTTCTAACACGCCATCAGGCACCGCCGCCGCGTAGTTCGGCGACGTCCTCGTGGTGTTAAGCCGCTCCACTTTATGGCTTATGTATTAGAACCTGGAGGACGGTGCGTCTTGATGAGCCTCGTTAGTGACGCCGATGGGCTGCTAATTAATGCAAGTACCTGCCGGGCACCCTCCCCCTCCCCCTTCCAACTGCCGCCAAGTATACCCTGGTAGACGCAGCCTTGACTCACAGGCGATGGTAGGTGAAAGCGCACGAGCGTTGACTTCGACCACAGAGGATCGTGGTTCGAATCTCACCAAAATTTTTTGCCCTTTTTTGCGAGGTATCGGAGGGAGACAGAGCGACAAAATTTCTATTCGCAATCAGACTGCTGCCACCATGTGTGTGGTGCTGCCGACTGACCTTGCCCTGCCGGCCGCCCTACTCCCTGCGGGGCGTTCAGGCGGGGTGGCAGGGCGGGGCGGCAGGGCGGGGCGGCAGGGCGGGGCGGCAGGGCGGGGCGGCAGGGCAGCGAGGCGAAGGTCTCTAATTCAATCAGGTGGCCTAGCGTTTCTCTAATGCTCTAGCTGCAGGACAGGGCGACAAGGGCCACCACGGCGCACCCTCCGGACGGCAGGGGGCCCCGCCGCGTCACGCTATTGTCACGTTGTCTCGTCACTGTCACGCGGCCGCGCTGTGACGGGGTCGTGACGAAGTCGTGACGAGGCCTTGACGCCATGTCGCGCCGTCATTGTCGTCGCTGTGGCGCCTCTGCTGCTCAGCGGGTCGCTCCAGACTAGCTGCCGCGGCCTCTCGATCCAAATTAATCTCTCGCCTCTTCCTCCCCCGCTTCGCCCGCGGAAAAAAATTTACACAAACGCAAATGATTCCGGAGCCGAAAAAAAAAATGACTAATTAAAAGTAATTGACTCGCCTCTGTGAGACTAGCGCTGCTGCTGTCACTAATTCGGCAGTCGACTTTGCAATGCTAAGATGAGGAACTGCAAGGAGCCGAACTGGAGCCAGCTGCATCAACAATACGCGCCGCGCTGGGACTAATTGGGCACACTGTGCTGTGCGCCACGCGCCGCCGCGCTGCCGCCGCCGCGCGGCGTCTCCTCCTCGGGCCTGGGGTCGTCGCCGTGCCCGTCGCCGTGACTTGGTGCGGGTCGCCTGTATATTTTTACCCGCGAGGGAAGCGCGTACAAAAACCGTCTGAGCTTTCCTTCCCTTCCCTTTCCGGCCCCGCAGCGTGGCGGCGTGGCGGCGCGGCGGCGCGGCCCCGTACGACGGCGACGTGACTGGCGGGCCGTCAGACCCTAACCGGGCGTCGCCTGGAAGGCACGCCGGGCTGCAAAAATACGTCGCTCAGACTGCGTCGCTGACGGGTCGCTTCGAACCGCTGACTTCGGCGTCGGGGAACAACTCTGCACAACGGCTCAACGCTGAGGGCAGTGACGGGTCTGGATCTCTCTTACATGATATTCGCGGGCCAGCTTTATTAAATTTTTAGGTACAGTCAGAACTTGTGTGCGTCACCACGGCGTTTTGACTCGGTGTGGCGTGGCGCCGGGGCGTACCTCAACGCCGGCCGGCTTGTCTGGAACCGTCTTGGCACGCGTGCGGTACGGTGAGGATGTGGGAGGGGAGCGCACGCACAGCGCACGCACAGCGCACGCACACACGCGGCACTGGCGAGGCGGGAGTGAGGGGCCGGGGGGGACACGCGCCGCCGCTGCGTCGCCGCGGAGGGTTTGGCCATATAAATAGCTGAGAAGTGGAGATGCGCCTGTTCTCGGTCTCGGCGTGTTTGTCTGTCCCCGCGGACGGATGCGAGCACGGCGCCGGGCAAGGGCAAGGCCAGCAAGGCCGGCCCGCGAAGCCTTGTTCGCGTCCCTCTCACCCCGCGAGACAGGCAGGTGGTGGCCTCATCGAGGCCGACAGTAGTGGCGCGCCCCTCTGGATCGACTATTATGACGGGCTGATCCGGCGGGCTGGGTCTGGGGGAGGTTTACCGAGGGTTATGAGGTATTAGCCCCATTAGGGCAAGCCGCTCAGAGTAAAGCCCGGACAAGTTTGGCTTGTCGAGCGCGAGCCTGCCGCCAGGCCACAGTGGGCCAGAAGACCGGCGTAGGCGGCCAAAACTCTAGACGCGTTTTGAGCTTCAGCTCGTAAAGTGTGTATGCGCGTGCGTGCGACAGAGAGTGAGAGCGTTTGGCGTACATGGCGCTGTTTTAATTGCAGCCGGCCTCGCGGCGAGGGCGGCAAGCGCTGCTGGCGGGTCGGCGGGCCGCGGGCCAAATGATTAAAACTTTTGCTGCCACCGCCCACGAAACGGTTTTTATTCTCTCCGAATATTGATCGCATTGTGTCTTTATTTTGACCTCTTTTCGTTTTTCCGCTCTCCGGTTCGCGCATTAGCCACCGGCAATAATAATGAAGGCTCTCCGGCTGGCTGGCGTTTGCAAAGTTTCGCATGGCGGCGCGGTGCGGCGGTGGGGGGGCAGTCGCACCGCGTGTGGTTTATTTTGGAGCGGCCCGCCCAGCGACGCTTGCAGCGCCTGTGTTCCCAGAACGCCCGGAACGCCCGAACCTCTGATTAATGATGGATGGCCGGGGTGTGGCGGGGCGTGGCGCTGGATTGCCCGCCGCTCGGAGCAGCGCCACACCCTTGTTCCCGCACCACCGCTGTGCCGCCGCCCGCCTGGACGCTGGACGTTAGAGTCAAAGCCACCTCGACGTCGGACGCCGCAGCCCCGTAGATACGCCACTGTCTTTAAAATTTGGTAAAAATGGAACTCTACACCCCCTCCCCAGTCTTAATGGGGAGGCCTCCTGCTTTACTTCGGTGTTCGGGATGGGAACCGGTGCTATCAGGTAACTGGGGTTAATCCGATCCAGCGACTTCGATATCGTACGCCGGGGGACCCAGTAGGACCCGAGGACGCCGACACGCCTCAAACATGGGCAGAGTAGAGTAAGGCAGAGACGATAGAGAGACAGAGAAAGAAAGAAAGAGAGAGAGTAGTTTTGGGAGCTTTTGTTTGCGCAGGCTGGTCGGTACCCAAATGGTACACCCGCTGTCCGGCGCTCCCAGACCCGAACATGCAGTCAGTGGGCCAGCTTCAAAGGACTTATCAACTCCATCCGACGAATCGGAATGGACCCACTCGCGACCAATCTCGAGTGGCTGGAACGATCGGGGATCGAACCAGTGCCGAGGCCAATCCGCCGAAGCGGACTGCTTTTTAGACACCCGGGTGTAATGGCCTGGATAAATGCCTAGACCACTACACCACCCTGACTTGCACGTCTGCCGAGTGTTGGACGACGGGTTTGAGTCGCAGTGGGAGGAACCCAGTCGAAAAATGAAAGGAAATTTGGGTATTCGATCCCCGACCCTTGAGGTCGGGGTCGGACGCCTTAACGCCCTCAGCCACCACGGCTCATGTCTGACGTCGATTGAAGCGGGCTCTTGATGTGACAATGAGCAGCGGTCAGAGAAAAAAGTTTTTAAGCAATAAGATTTGAACCGCCGATCTTCGTACCGGGAACCCGACGCGCCGACACCTCTAGCCACGACGGCGGATGAAGATTTCTGCGCATTGCTGTGGGTTTGAAGCACACTTGGGAGGGCAGTGAAAAGTAAAAAATGTTGGTAGTTGAACCTGAGACTCGAGGGTCTGGTGCAGATGCCTCTGCGCCTCGCACTGGCCTCGGGGTAAGCCAGTCAGAAAAAGATGAGGAACGTGAGGATTAGATCGCTCGTCCACAACGATGAGGGCCGGTGCCTCAAAGATCTCGGCCTTCACAGATGACGTAGGATCATGGCTCACATCAGCTTCGTTGCCTATAAGATAGATTCGAAGCCTCTACATGCGTTTTTTGTCAAATAAACCAGATGATGCGGGCCGTGGTCCACAGACCATAATTCCCACGACGCACCAGTTTCTTGTCAGAGGCTTAGAGGCAAGCACTCGGAAAGTCCCTCGAGCCGCTCGCCTTTGAATTCGCCTGGTACGGTCGAATTGACGTAGGCGGCGCTCTCCAGCACGACGAGGCCGACGGCGACGACGATGAAGGAAGTGGCGCCGTCGTGTTGCCTCCTGGGGATCGCGAGTTGGAAGGCCAGGCAGCGGTGACAAGGCCGGAGAGAAAAACGAGCGAAAAAATCAATGGCCATACCAATTTTTTGTGATAAATTGTTGTTTTTGTCCGCTGTCTGGGGCGTTGGCTGGGGCCGGGGCTGTCTCGTGCTGCCCCCCGGGGCATTGCAGGGCCCCGGCGCGGTGCAGCCCCAGGTGCACGCACCGCCGTGGGGCCACCAGGGAGGGCGAACATTGCCCTAAAGGAGTGGGCTACCCTGCCAGAATGATCGATTCATTTCGGCGGTACGCCCCACCCCACCCCGCCCCACCCCGCCCCCAGACGTCTGCAGCGAGAGCGCGACACCCTGCTATCGACACGCCACGTGACTAGGAGGCGAGGCGGGGCGGGGCGGGGGCGGCGCCTTGCTTTCATGGCGTTCTGCGTGATGGTCATGCCGCGCGCCGCGCACGGCCTATACTGCACTGCACTGCAGGGGACGCGGCGTCTGGGTGGGGCGGGGCGGGGCGGGGCACGAACTCCCCCAAATAACCTGTCCTGCCCTGTATGGCGCTCCCCTGTCAGAAGCACCAGTGCCCTCATGAAGCGAGTGTATATACCGCCCTCTGAGTTTAAGTATCACAGTAAATTTGGTCGTAGGGGCTGCGCCGGGCCGCGCAGAAGAAGTCCGGGCAGCAGTAGTACCAACTGAGTTAGGCCAGGCGCGGCGAGGGAATGGGGCGCGGGGGCGGGGTGTGGGGTGTACAGTGCGGTTGTGGAGTGGCGCGGCGGGCGAACCTGTGATTTGGAACTAGTGTACCGACGTCCGCAGCAACCCCCTCTCACCCGCCGTGCCCTCAGGAAGGCACCCTCTCCCCTCCTCGATGGCTCGCTCTCGTCGAAAGACAGATGCTTGCAACTTGCAGCAACCCTTGCATCAGACAGGCGGGACTATGGTGTAGCGTAGCGTAGCGGGAGGCTCAGTGAGTCCTTCTGGACGGTGTGCTGCGCTGAGGGGAGGCCGGCAGCATGCAGCTGAGTCTGGCACGGGGTGCGCTGTGTTTGGCAGGTGGCGTAGGGCGGGGTGGAGCGCACTTCACGCCATACCTCCACGACAGCGGTTAAAAAATAAAAACTTCATCTTGAGACAAGGTCTCCTGGCCCACTGTGCGACGGCGCTGTGCTGCAGGATGCATGCGTTCCTCTGCAGTCCCGCTGGCTCAGGGCCGCCAGGTTGCCGCTGCAGGGACGCGGGGTCGTTCGCGTTCCGCTCCTCTGTACCTCATTTTGTCCTTTTTGCCCCTCCCTTTTATTCTTCCAGTGCCTGGAGCCGAGCCGATTGTTTACTCTTTAAAAGGCCTTGAGTGCAGCAAGGGGAAGCGGAAACATTTCGCTTGCGCGCGCAATGCGAGAGCGAGAGAGAGAGGGTCGTTGCGGTGCCGTTGTGTACCGCCGAAACACTGGAAGCGAGGCGCTACCGAGGCTCCCAACCCCCGGCGGGGCCAGCCCGCCCAGCCCGCCCAGCCCGCGCGGGTGGCAAACAGGCGTTCCTCCTGACGCGGCCTCTGACGCACAAAAAGAAGACCTTAATTCCAGTATTTTTTTCCCGTCGTCGAGAGGAGGGAAAACGGAGAGAGGAAAGAGAGAAGGTGACATGTTGGCCCCAAACGACAAGCGCCACGCCGCCACGCCGCCCGTCTCGTGCCACCCGCCAGACAAGGCGAACTCGGATCCAAAGGCATCAAGTCAGGGCGTGTGAAAGAATTGTTATGCTCCTGAGGGCTGACGCCTTGGCTGACGCCTGGGATGATGCTTTAGCTGATGCTGTGGTGCCGCGCCAGGCCGTGGAGGTCGGTAACAACCTCCTTGTCCTCCTGCCCCGCCTCGCCTTCCTGGCCACCTCTATATATAGCCATCCCTCCCGCCTTCACTGTCCCTGGCGGTCCCTGGCGCGGTCACAAACTTGTTTACCTTTCCCCTACTTCTTCCTCCGGCCTCTTTTATTTATTTTTTTTAGGTACAAAATATTGTTTGCCTGCCTAGACTAGCAGACTGACGACGTTCAATCAGTGTGTCCCCCTTATGGGCCCCGGCCTAAGCTCGACCTCGGTCGGACAGACCACAATATGCAAGCGACTTTTCTCTCTGTTCCAGGTAAGAGGATCTCCGCGGCGGTCTCCTCCCGGGGCGTGCGGCAAGCTCAAAGGCAGGCCGGGCCGTGTCCGTGGCCGAGGCCGAGGGTCGGAGAGGCGGTCGGGGGCGTCGCAGCCATGAGTGAAGCCACGGAGCCTGGGGCGCCAATCGGCCGGCTGGCAGGGCCCCGCAGCCAATCCGGGCTCCGTATAAGCTGCCCATGTCGGAGGGGGTAGCGCCCTCCCCCACCCCCACCCCTTTCCTTACTTCGGCTTATTCCTTGCAGTCGAGTGGGCCGGCTGCTCGTTATTCTGCTTTGCATATCGGCTTGATTCGTGCGGCCGATGCCGATACCGCCTGCTGGTGTCAGCAACCGATTCCGCCTTGCTGCGTGCGCTTCCATCTTTTAGTGCAAGGCTGGGGGGAAGGAAGGGTCCGCGGCGGGCCGACGCACAGTGGGTCAGAGGACCGGCGGAGATGGTCAAAATCCCGGACGGGTTTGGAGCTCCAGAGTCGCTAGATGGGATTCGGACCGAACGTGACCCCACCAATGGCTTGCTCTCCGGATGAGGAATCGGTTAATGGGGTCACACGTGCGGTCCGGAATCGACCTGCAGCTGAGCCATGACCGCTTCCCCCTCCACCCTCGGCCCCCGCGCTAATCTCTCGACCCCTCTCTGTTATCAGTTAAGTGCTAAGAACACGGGGTGCAATAAAAAGCCGTCTGAATTAAGGGGAGGGGCACCAAGGAAGGGGGTGAGGCTGGAAGGGGATGGCGGCAAGGTGACCCGATACCCCCTTTGCTCGCTGGAGACCCCGCCCTGCTGCACTTGGCTACACCTGCCTCCTCCTCCGGCCGCCCCCTCCTCACCCTCCCCCGGAATGGCCCATACACTGCATTAAACACTCGGCCGGCGGCGTAGCGTAGCGTGGCGGGGGAAAACTCGTCCGGGTCCTCATTAAGGCGCAAAGTCATTGTGTTGCGCTTGTTTTTGGCCCACTCGTGACGGACGGCAACGTAATGCCCTCGGTGTTGTCGGCCAGGTCGTCGAGCTGTCTCTCTCGCACCCATACGGAACGCTCCACGAAGAAAGAGTGAGAGAGAGAGAGGCACCTCACGCTCGCTATTAGGAAGAAAGCGGCAGAAATGAACCAGAGGACAAATTTCCGGTGGTGGAGTGAAGCTGGCGCAGGAAAGCGCGCGCGGATGCTTTTGCGGAAATAAGAGAGTCACTGAATGTAATACACAACGTCACTTCATTGCAGTGAGATGTCGTTACTGCTGCAGCCTGCCTGGACGTGGAACTTGACTGTCACGCTGCGGCGGTCGTCGCTCTGTCTCTCTCTCGCCTGCACGGCAGCGGGCTGTAGGACCCCTGCAAGGTGGCCTGTACGGCCGCGCATTGCTGTCGGTTGGGTTGCCTATACTCCCGTTGACAGGGGCGACGAAGGGAGGCGGGAGCCCCTGTGATGGGGAGCATAGGCAACCCAACCGACCTGCCGGCTGCATCAAGGGGCCAGGGAGGAGCACTGCAAGGGCTGCAGCACGGTGAGCAGCCCCGAAAAGTTGGGGATGCACGCGACACGCGGCACCATGATGCTCAAGGCTGCGGCAGCCTGAGCAGGCGCCGCCGGCAACTTCCTCGTGTCGTTCTTCACCGTCATCCTGATGATGACGCTATCCCAGGGCTCCACTGGCGGGCCCGCCCCCGCCCCGCCTCCGCTCCGCCGCGCCGCATAGCGGGAGATTATTTTAATAATAATGGACCGGCCCACCCCTTACTCCCCCGGGGGCCGCTGCAGCAAGGATATACCTTCCCCAGCGGCGGGCTCAGGGACCGGACACACCAGCCTTACGGCTCCAGGGCCGGGTGCTGCTGTGCGGCCGAGGCCAGGCCGAGGCCAGGGCAGTGTGACGCCGCTTTGGAAGCCAGCCTTTCCAGCGAGGGCCTGCCGAGCCGGCAAACAAAGGAAGAGCCGAGCCGCCTTTGATGGAGGCATCAGCGTTTCCAAGAGGCACGCCGCCGGCCCGCCCTGCAACGCCTCGCAGCCCGATCCTCGACGAGTTGGAGCTGATATTTCGCGCTGCTCTTCCCGAGGGACACGCCGTGCATTATGGGCCAGCCAGGCCGCGTTCCAGCGCTCCAGCAGCGCTCCAGCAGCGCTCCAGCAGCGCCCCAACAGCGCTCCAAGCCCCGCGGCGCTTTCCAACAAACTCTCCCCGCGCCCCACACCCCAGCCTGCCCCAGCCCTCACGGCCGACGGGCGGGTCTTTACGTAATATATGGACGGCCCCCTTATTCACGGTGCTGCTCGGTGCAGGCCCTCCGGCCCCGCCAGCCTGCAAGCCACCGAAAGGCCGGGTGGGCCAGCGGGCCAGCGGGCCAGCGGGCCCCATATAACTCATGTCCGTCGGGCACAGCCATGCCGACCCATCCACAAAGGGAAGGGGTACCCATTGGTCACTGCGGCGCTGCCGGCCGCGCCGATGTCTCCGTACTCGCCACCCCACCCCCTGCCTGCCCGCCGCCTTGGAGGGACGGGGCCCTCGATGAAGCGAGAAGGGCAGTGGGCCCAGTGGACCGGTGAACCTGACCCGATGCCTCTGTGCCTGGGCGTTGGGTTCTGGGTTCGGGTTCAACTCCTCATTTTTCGCTCCATGCTGCCTGCCTTCAGCCCACCCCACCGTATTGGCCCTTCCTTTTGCGCCGTTTCTGACATGTCCTTCTTCCCTCCTTCGCCCCGGCGGCGTCAAGGCGGCGTCCCTTGGCGCGCGGCCAGCACAGAGTGCTGCGGAACCACGGAGACGATAATGATGGGAAGTGAGGTGAAAATGGAAATGCGATTCCCGCCGTGTCCTCCATCGCCCGGCCCTTCCCCGCTGAGGCATGCTGTAGTATTGGTTCTGGGAATCAATCAGCAGCTGCGGTGCCGCGTGCTGCGGGGTGCAAGCTGCCGCGCGCCAGCGCAGCCAGAGTTGTTAAAGTTTTGACGCCCCAATTGTGGGCAAGTTGGCAGCGCTTGAGGTGTGCGCTGAGCAGTTTGAGGATAAATGATGGCTGACGGTGACGGCGGTGGTGTTGGTGGTCCTGGGAGCGGCCCGGGACGAGTACAGTACAAGGGAGTTGCCAAGCGGGCCTGCCACTCCGCACCACGGCATCCTCCTCATCAACCCTGTGGGAGAAAATCCGGGGACGGCGAGGCGGGTGCTAACAGTGTGGCAAGCTGTTTAAAACAATAGTACATTCAAAATGTTCTGCAGAAGAAAACAGAGGCCCGAGCTGGAAAACAGAATCCCAGTTTCAGGCCTGCTTCCCGCGTAATCCGATTCAGGCCGCCCGTTGTGAATTCAGGATTCGGGATTCGGTATCTGCGTGCAGTGGTGGCCAACGCCAGTGGCACGCGTGTCGTGGGCTTCGTTTTCTGCCACAACACGATCGCCCGGTCCCCGGCGTGTACTCTGCGCCCGGCCCTGATAGGCTACTTGTGAAGCAGCTGATGGTAGCCGGGCGGTGGGAAAAGGACAGGGGGAGAGGGGGGAGGAGGGAAATTGTAAAGAAAGGAAACTCACGGAGGTCGCGGGGAGGACCCCGTCTGGCCGAGAACAAATCAACATCCCTAATGGTTTCGCGGGGCTGCGCTTCTTCCCCGCTGCTGAGCCCAGCGCGGCTAGTTGGCCTCAGATCCGCGATAGAACGGGGCGCTGCAGTCGGTCGAGTTAAATTACGGGTCGAGTGTCTTCTTTTCCTCGCGCCGCGGGCCGTCTTCCTCAGCGGCGGGTGAAGGGAGTGGGAAGGGAGGGGAAGGGCTCGCTTGCTAATGACTTCGCGGCGGGGCGCGCGGAGTATCAGATGATTGCCTTTTGAAAAGGGCGAAAGTAGGCGAGGATTTGGCTCCCTGCGGCCTGGCTGCCGCGCCCGCCTCGCCTTTGACCCAGGAAATGCAAATGCGACTGGGATTGGGGCGCGAGGGAGACCGGATAACGCCGGTGGGTCGGACCGCCGCCTCGACGCGCGCCCCGCGCGCACGCCAGCACGCCACGTCGCCCGCCTCTGCGGCGAGGCCGCGGAGGCCGTGAAAGTGGACCGAAGGCTATCGTGCGGCCGCCTGCACGCCTTAACCCAGGCCCTAACGGCACACGTAAGCTGAACGTTAACGAGCCGCTCGCCGCGCGCACTGCGCACAGCACAGTGGGACGTTAAACACCGAGTTGGAGCGGCGAGGCCGGAGCGCTGCTGGAAGTTGGAGGCAGGCCACGGTGATATCCAACTCGCACCACATCCCTGGCCGAGAGTGGTGGTGCGGTGGGGCGCCGCCGCAACCGGGATCTCAGCTGAGTTGCGAAAGCCGCCCCCGCCACTGCCGCCCCCGCCACTGCCGCCCCCGCCACTGCCGCCGCCCGGCGCGGCCCGGTCCGCGGGGAGTGAGTCGGCGAGGCTCGTTGGCGCCGCCTGGCTCGCCGAAGCCGGTCATGCCCGCACCATCCATTTTCCTTCTCTCTTTCCTTTCCATTTTTCGCTGTCGTGCGCCACTTTTTATTTGGTTTACAGCCGGCCGTACTTGCATGTCGAATGCCGGCAGGCGGCGGGGCGATGGGAGGGGGTTGCATCGCTGGCATTGCCGCCGCCTCACGCGAGGCCGGTAGGGCGGCGGAGCGCGGTGGTCGAACGAGGCCTCGGCCACGAGGTCCGGAATGGCTGGGCCTTGCGGCGGACCGCTTCCAAGTCCTCGTTCCGACTGCCCTTCCGCACAGTCTTGGCGTCCTTTCGCCTGTCCTGCGTCCCTTCGCTCTTCGTTTCCTGACGTCCCTTCCGCGACCTTCCGGGAGCCGAAACTTGTCGTGTCGGGGAGCGGAGCCGAGCGGAGCGGCCTTCCTTGGTCGGGTCACGTCGTGCCTTGCCCCCGCCTTCCTTGGCCCGCCCTGGCCGCCCTGCCCGAGCGTGTATCGTGCGCCAGGATCTCCTCCAGCACTTGCCCGCGAGTTCTCTTTATTCGTTGGCCCGACCGCCCGACCAACCCGACCCCGACCGCGTCTTTCCACCCCACCCCCTCTTACGACCCAGACCCGGCCGCCAAAGCGCGCGCCTTCACGTGCAACTTTCTTTCCGCTCGTTGCGCACTCCGGCAACTGCCGTTAGCACCGACAATGCGGGCAGAGGAGGCCTAGAGGCCCGAAGGGAGGCGGCAGAGCCACGGCCTCGGCCACAGCGCGCCGCAGTGGGGCAGGCCAGGCCACGGGTCGGATCTGAGCCCCGCGCTCTGGACCGGGCTTCACGGCCTCGGCCAACGGAGACAAGGCACAGCGCGAGGCCTCTGCTCGTTGGGAGACGCCGGGCCGACCGGAAGGGGGCGAGGGGCGCGCACAATCACACACAGCACGCATGTCTAGACTGCCGAGCCGCCCCATCGACCTGCACGGGCCGTGTGCAAACCCCGTAAAAAATACTCGCAGACTTCGAAAAAATACTCGGTGCGGTGAAAGCGCTGTTTTAGGGTTCGCGTCCCAAATCCGGCGCCGATCTGGTTATTTACGGCCGCCGCGCCTGGCCTTGCCACCGTCAGCGCCGCGGCCGTGCGCAGGGCCCCACGCCCACGACGCTGCGAGACGCCGCGGCGCCGGCGCCGGCCCGGTGGGCGGTAGGCAACCCGGCGCGGCATCGATCCCGGTGGGCGTGACGCAGCGTGCGGGGCAACCAGCTGATCGGGGCCCTGGCCGCTCTGGCCGCCACAGTCTTAAACCCGGCTGCAGCCAGGCCAGCCCGGCGCTGCTGTTTTATTCCCCCCGTGTTCGGCTTCGGCTAATTCGTATGTCCGCCCCTTTCATTAAAGCAGCCTGGCCGGCGGCGGGGAAACAACGCGGCCGGGCTTGCCTGCCGCTGCGCGCTGTGCCTCTGTCGCTGGGGACGGCGCCCTTTGACGACGCGCTGCCCCCGGCCCACTGTGTCATGCCACGCCACCGCACAGTGGGTCAGAAGGCCGTTGAGGCGGCAAAGATTCTAGACGCGTTTTGAGCTCCAGAGTCGCTAAATGGGACTCGAATCGAACGTGTGACCCCACCAAAGGATTGCTCTCGAAACGAGGAATCCATTGGTGGGGTCACACGTTTAATTCGAGTCCTATTTAGCGACTCAGGAGCTCAAAACAGGTCTAGAATTTTGGCCGCCTCAACGGCCTTCTAACTCACTGTGCAACGCAGCACCTGGATGCGGCAGGCGAGGCCGGCAAAGCGATTGGATGGGCAATCAGGCGGAGGGAGCGTGATTAGTGCCGCCCTGCCTCACTTCATTACGGCGCCACGCAGTGACAGTGCGGCCTGCGCAATGCGGGTCCCACACCGCCCGGCGAACGCCTGCGGACTCATTCCGGGCCGACGCTCTGTCTCTCTCGCACACCTACGGGACGCACCATGAGTGCGAGAGAGACAGGGCGACGAAAGGATCCTTCGGAATCACGCCCTTGGTTCCGCATAGGCTCCACGTGTGCGCTGCCTCGGCCGCCCCGGGAGTAGCCGTGCCGTGCCTCGCAGAGCCCCAAGCTGTGTGTAGGCGACACGAAAAGGCCATCAGCGCTTGGACCGAGTGCGGCGCCGCGCCGCGAGGCAGACAGCAGTGCTAGTGGGCTTTGGTCGCTCTGTCCCTGTTCCACTCGTTCGTGGAACGCAGAGATAGAGAGGGAGGGGAAGAGATAGAGAGATAGACAGACAGACAGACAGACAGACAGACGGACAGACAGAACGCTGTACGGTTGGGAGTATCGCTTCGGCCCGCCCACACGGCGGCGTCCTGAGCCTGCAATCCGAGTTCAGGTTGAGGGAAAAAATGAGAGGAATCTGGCAACAAGAAGGAAGATGGATGAGCGGTCTTTGGGCGAAGCAGAGGCGGTCGCGTTTTCCGACACTCTTTTTGTGTGGGGTAGAGGAGGAGTCGAACCCGAGACCCTTCTGCCGGCTCACTGCGCACGATCTACCCACTAGGCTACCGGACGCTGACAGCCCATCGTACATTTTTTGTCAAGATATGTATAAGCAAATCTAACACGGAAGTTTGAAAATGTGTTGTAATCCAAGATCCGGTTCTTGGAAACCGGATGCGTCGTGGGCCGCAGCGGCGCGGTCGCGGCCTTGGCTGCGAGGGCGGGAGGAGCGGCGCGGGGGCGTGCGTCACGTTTTGTACAAGAAAGACGACGCCACCAGAGGAACGCGCTATGATTAATGTGACTGTAGCTTGTGAGTTTCTAGCTTCATGCTCGGGAGAAACGGGATCCCCTAGTGGAACTAGCTCTAGATGAGGGGGAGGGGGGGACTCTGCAGCAATTCCCGGCGTGGTGGTGCGTGGAGCCGCGTGCTAATGTTGCCGTCCGCGGACAAAAGGGATCAGACATCCCTTTGCAACGGCAGCGCTGCGGCCTGTCTGTGATCGATCAAACTGGCGGTCCAACTCGCTTTGTTGCACTGCAGGCTGGCTCCGAACGGCGGCTTCGTCGCTCTGTCCCTCTCGCGCCCGTGGGTCGTCGCGTAGGGGTGCGAGGAAGACTGTTCAGCGACATTGTGCACCTACCCGCGCGGGGCCAAACCTCACCGCTCCTGCGCGGGACGCTTGTTCGAGTGGCTGGTCCCTCCCGCCGTGTTGTTTTGTCGCAGTGCCGCGCGTCGTTCTCCGCAGCTGCCGCCGTGTGCCGTCGAGGCTGCCTGCCTGCCGCGCTGCGTGCCGCGCGCTCACGCAGAAACCAATCACGGCAGGAAATTGATTTGCACGCCGCGCCGACTTTACGAGTGAGGGCTGCATTCGGGCTCCATTCGGGCTCCATTCGGGCTGCATTCGGGCTGCATTCGGGCTGCGTTCGGACAGCCGAGTGCCTGGTCGCAGGGCCGGCCAAAAGTCGCACCGTGGTGCACGAATTGGTCGCGCGGCTAGCCAGCTACCGAACAGACAAAAGAGTGAGTAGACAACGGAGCCGTTATCTTTGCGTGCATAAATGTGCACGGCAGGAGTGAGACGGAAGTGAAAGGACGGGAATAGTGGGGCGGGGCGGGGGACGTGTTGGAACGCCCCGCCACACCCCGCCACGCCCCGCGCGACCCATATCTCAATCGTGGTGGGGCCCGCCGCGCCGTTGTTCATCAGGCGTGTTTGCCTTTCAGAGTGGCCCCCCGCCGTGCCCGCCCCGCCCCACCACGCCCTACCTCGCCCAAAGCAGAGAACGCCCTTCGTTTAGTAGCGGAGCGCACGGGTCAGCAGCGACGTGGGATTTGGGTCACTGTTAGGGGCGTCGTGTGGGGCGGCAGGGCGTCGGACGGCCGTGCGGCAAAGCGTCACAGCTCAATCCTGGCGACCAACTTGTAATGGCCGGCTGTTTATGCCGTCGTCACGCGGGCGCGGGAAAGAGTAAACAATTCGAACTCAGAGAAGAGAGAGAGAGAGAGAGAGAGAGAGAGAGAGAGAGAGAGAGAGAGAAAGTGAGCGGGGGCGGCGTGGCCTGCCTGGCGGGTGCCGTATTTTGTAATGCCCGGACGATGAGCCTGGAGGGAGATAGGAGGAAGTGCACGGTAGTGAGGAAGACCGAGAGGGGGTGCAGGGGGCGGAGGGGGTGGCCCCCATGGCGGTCGCATGCCGTGCTCCGCCGAGCAGAAGGGTGCAGCCAGTCTGAATGGAAAGCAATGGAAAGAGAGAGGCGCGGTCCGGCCGCCTTGCTCGTAGAGAGCGCCCGCCATCACCGTTACGGCTGCAGCCAAGCAAGACATCGATTGGCCTTCGTATCGGCCGCGCTGCTCGCTAGGCTGGGCTGGGCTGGGCTGGGCTGGAACGCGGCCCTATCGGCGCGCTGCCTCCCTCGCACTCGAGGAGCTCGAAGCCGAAGCTCTGTTCGGGGGACGGGGAGGAATGGCATCGCATAGCAGTGAGGGATGTCTTGCCGGCACAGATAAGGGGAGCCACCAGGGATGGATGGCCCGGCCCGGGAGAGTGGATGGATGCATGAACGGTTGCCCCCCCCCCCCTCCCCTTCCCCCTCGGTGGTCCGGTTCGCGAGGTTATCCGCAATATTGATTCGGATTTATTTCCGGAGGTTCACGGTTGGAGCGACTCTCGACCGACTCTGACCTGGGACCGCTCTCTGTCTATTCTTTCTGCTTCCCCCCCCCTCACCCTCTCTCTGTCTCTGTCTCTCTCTCTGTCTCTGCCAGAGGGGTGTACGCGAAGCATTTTAACTCCTCCGTCTTCCGATATGCGGGCCGACGCGAGAATGAAATTAAATCAGGGCGCGGGCGCGTTGACACATCGGCGCGGCCTGTGTGCACTGCATTATGCGACGGTGCAGCGGAATGATGCTTCCCGAGAGTTTGGTCCCTCTGTCGGTGTCGCAACCCGCTCCACTGTTCGGAATCGCTGGGCAGGAACGAGCTCGCTATTCGGTCTTCTTTTCCACCCTAATTTAGCGCGTTGCCTCTATCTCAGCGGGGAAGAAGAAGGAACCCATTTCCTGAGCAAACGCGAGATCATTGTAAGCCACATCGGTAAGTTCCGCAGCCGGGCCGAAAGCGTCCCCCCCCCCAAACCTTTCCCCTCGGCCGGAGAGAGAGAGACTTTGCCGGATTAGCAAGCCCCGCGCTAACTTTCCGTCGACGCAGCCTGCGAGAAAGACGTCGCGCTGCGCTGCAGACTGAGAGCCTGTCTCTCTCGCACCCGAAGGCTGCGGGACGCCCCATGAGAGAGAGAGTGGGGCGACTGAAACGAGTCTCGGGATGAGTCTGCTCCGGCCGCGCGGACTGGGCGCGGAAACGTCGCGACTGGAAAACATGCACCGCGGAACGCACGACAGCGGGCAAAGTGAAAGAAGAGCGCGCAGGAAAAAGAAAGAGGTAATTTTAATTCCGGCTTGATGGACTTTTCGTCTCTCTGCGGATGGGCCGGGCGCGGCCGGGCGGGTTTGGTGCAGCAGGCCGGGCCGCCCCCATTCGGCGCCCCTCACCGCAACCCTTCACGGACCGCCCTCCTCTCGGCCTGTAATGCGGTTAAAGCCTGAGCATTGTCGTATCAAAATGGCGGTGGTGGCGAGGACCCACTGCTGGGCCCGGCCCGAGAACAACCAGGGGGCGGAAACACATGCACCGCTCCGCGGCCAGGGCTGCCCCGACAATTCACTTTACAAATCGGTCATCCCCCGCCCCCACCCCGCTGGGAGCCAGTCGAGGGGTGCTTTGAAAAATTTGAGCGGCCACAGAGCGGTGAGGTCAGGCGCTTCCACCCCTCCCGGTCGCTATCAGAAAGTGGATGGTACACCACGACCTTGCCGGCCTGCGGACGAGCGCTTTCGGAACGGCGTGCCGTTGCTGTGTCTCTCTCGCACTCATGGGGCGCCCCGTTGGGGTGCGAGAGAGACAGAGCGACGACACGAACCCTCGGGCATCAGTCTGAAGCAGCGCTGCGCTGAAAGGGCTGCCATGGCTCCACGGCTTAAACGGCGACGGGCGGTAGGGGGAGGGGGGAGGGCGGCAAGGAAGAAGGGTTTAGCGGAGCACACCGAGGCGAGTAAGCATCTAAGCGCATGACATGCCTTGACAGGCCGTGACCCGCCCTGCCCGCTGCTCCGCTCGGTCACCGCTCGTGTTTCGTATTTCCCGGTATTTCCCTCGCAACAAAAACGAGCCGAGTGATTTATCGGCCTGGAAATAAAGAAGCCGCGCCATTATCCAAAAAGCGGCGCCGCGGGGATCATCTCTGGCGCGGCGGCTGAAGCCTGAAATACTGGCATGCACGCCGGCGCTGCAGATTAAAGCGCCCCCATTAAGCCAGCGGGGCCGCCCTGCCGGTGTAAAGCAGCCAAGCGGCAACGCCGAGCGTTTTAACGGCTCCAAATTGGCTGAGCGGCGCATCGGCGGCGCGGCGTCGTGTGTGCACCGCGCCGCTGGAGGCTGCCGCCCGGAGGCGTTAGCTTGGCCGGGACTCGAGCGCCTGTAATTTCGTCCGTCTCATTACGGCGATTCTGTATGCTTTGCGGAACGCCGGCCGAACGCCCCCCCCCCCCCCGGGCGCAACCTCAGCAGCCACCCCTGACCGGTATATAGTGCCTGGCGGCTGGCCCGGCGGCTGGCACCGAGAGAGCGTGGCTTGGCTTTCATTACTTCCTCAAGTCGGGCAAGGAGGACGAGGACGGGGGTGGGGGCGGGGCAGTAGGAGGCGAGGGCGACCCGTCCCCGACGCAGCGCCGCGGCACGTCCTGCAGCGGGATGTGGATTGGAAGTCGTGTTGGGGCGGGGACCACCGGCCAGCCGAGCAAACCCGGAACAGCAGGCAAGGCCCTTTTATTTTCTGTTTTCGTTTCGGAAAAGGGGGACGAAATGTCTGGGCTAAGTAAAGGGAGAACAATGAAAACGTTAGATGACGTTTAATAACGTTACACTTTAAGGTCAAAGTTTCTTTGTTTGATGTTTGAGTCGCAGTGGGAGTTTAAAAAATGGAACTCTACACCCCCTCCCCAGTCTTAATGGGGAGGCCTCCTGCTTTACTTCGGTGTTCGGGATGGGAACCGGTGCTATCAGGTAACTGGGGTTAATCCGATCCAGCGACTTCGATATCGTACGCCGGGGGACCCAGTAGGACCCGAGGACGCCGACACGCCTCAAACATGGGCAGAGTAGAGTAAGGCAGAGACGATAGAGAGACAGAGAAAGTAAGAAAGAGAGAGAGAGTAGTTTTGGGAGCTTTTGTTTGCGCAGGCTGGTCGGTACCAAATGTACACCCGCTGTCCGGCGCTCCCAGACCCGAACATGCAGTCAGTGGGCCAGCTTCAAAGGACTTATCAACTCCATCCGACGAATCGGAATGGACCCACTCGCGACCAATCTCGAGTGGCTGGAACGATCGGGGATCGAACCAGTGCCGAGGCCAATCCGCCGAAGCGGACTGCTTTTTAGACACCCGGGTGTAATGGCCTGGATAAATGCCTAGACCACTACACCACCCTGACTTGCACGTCTGCCGAGTGTTGGACGACGGGTTTGAGTCGCAGTGGGAGGAATCCACTCGAAAAATGAAAGGAGATATCGGGATTCGATCCCCGGACCTTACGGTCGGGGATCGACGCCTCTCCACTCTCAGCCACCACGGCTCATGTACGATGCCGATCAAAGCGGGCCCTTGACGTGACAATGAGCAGCGGTCAGAGAAAAAAGTTTTGAGGTAATAAGATTTGAACCGCCGATCTTCGCACGGGGAAACCGACGCGCCGACACCTCTAGACACAACGGCAGATGATGGTTACTGTGCATTGCTGTGTGTTTAAAGTACACTGGGCAGGGCAGTGAAAAATAATAAATGTTGGAAGTTTATTCGGTCTATTCTACAAAACACTCGATTTCGTTTGTCCGACGACAAAATGACCGAATAATTTTTGGGACGAATTATCGTCGGTCAAACGACTAGCTTCGGAGCGTTGATTTTTCTCCTGCTGCCGGGCCGGAGTCCGCGGCGCCTGTCAATCAGAGTCAGTGGCCGACGCGCCCGCGCCGCGCCGCTCATCCCTTCTCCTTCCCCGCACGTCACCGCGCAGAATGAAATATATATGTCAGTCCGCTCCACTGTACATTCGTCTTCCCGCGCGCATCGGGGCAAGCGAGTCGCTGCTTTTCTAAATCTTTTTATGCGCCGGAATCCGGCACGGCCTTGTGCACGCGCCCTGCTTGTGATGAATGCATCGAGGGTCGGATGCCTCTTCGGCCGTAATTAGGGCAAACCTCATCCCCATAATTTGGACTGCCTGCGTGTGTGTCTGTGTGTGCACGCGCCTCAGCGCCAGAGCGCGACGTCCCCCGTGTGCGTGTCAGCGTGAGGAAACACCCGGGAAACCGTCACCTTAATCTCATGCAAATGCGTGGTTTTGGGCGCGCGCGCGTGCGTTATGTGTTTCAGCGCCCCGGCGGGGGGGCCGTGTGTGTGTGTGTGTGTGTGTGTGTGTGTGTGTGTGTGTGTGTGTGTGTGTGTGTGTGAACACGAGTGAGCGGACGGTCCGTTTCGGGCTGGTGGCCCACTTTGGGCTGGCCTCTTGGGGGCAGTGGGACTGTCACCGCTACCCTCCCGCCACCCCTCCTGCCATTCTCTGCGTACCCCTGCGTACCAGTGGCGCTGGATCGATACCTACCCGCGCTGCCTTCGGGCCGACTTCCCTCAGCCCTGCCTGCCTCCTCGCGGCCGCGCCTCTCCTGCCGCCCCTCACTGCCGGATGGCCGCAGCGCGCCGCAGCGCCCCCGTCCCTCTCGCTCGGCGTTCCCTGTGGGTGCGAGAGAGACAGCGCCGGAGCGCTGTGCGGCATCAGCCGGCCGGTCCGCGGAGGCGTCCTTATCGACAGGCCATTTGGCTGGGCGTCGGCGTCGGCGTCGGTCTGCCTGAATGCCCCGACTGCGCCGACACGGCCGACAAGAATTCAGGCCGGCGTCGTCGTCGCGTCGGACACGGACCGACAGCCCCGCCACTTGACGGGCTCGTTGTTCTTCTTGTCCTCCGCGTCTCTCTCTCTCACTCTCTCCTCTCCCGCGCGGCGTCTGGCCTGCCTGTCCCCGGCGGCCCGGTGTTGGCACTCGCCCTCCAGTTGTCCTCGTTTGTCCTCCTTGTCGGCCCCGCGACCCCGCCCCGCCCCGCCCCGGGGTCTGAATCGGCGAGATTAGTCCCCGCTGCGGGCGCTGTAGTCCCCCACTTCCTAGCCCATTTCCTCTGGCAGGGAAGGCCCACCCGCCATCATGGCCTCGCGGCTGCCTTCGACGCCACGTTGCCGGATGCGCCACCTCTTTACGGCTCATCTTCTGGCGAGTCCTAGTCCTGCACTGATCTTAAATCGGCCCAATCTTACAGGCTGACATGAAGTTGCCAATGCCCTTTACAGGCATGCATCATTAATCATCATCTAGAGCTAAAAAAATAATTCTAAATTATTCAACTATTTCAGATTCAATTTCAAAGTGCAGTCGGCAGAATCACAATCACAACGGGTAGAGTTTCCGGCAGACCCAAACCAAACTTGTATCAATGAAAAGTCGCATCGAACAGGGTTCGAAGCCAGAAACACTGGGCCGAAAGTTATGGCAAACGGAAGGGCAAGTTAAATTAAGCTCCTGGACTCGTCCCGGGGCGGCGCATTCCTGCCGCCAAACTAGACCGAACCCTACTGCCAGCTGTCAGCTGCCTTCTCCCTCGCACGCCCTACGGTGCGCCCCGTGAGTGCGAGAGAGACAGCACGCCGTCAGCCCGCAGGCCCCAGCACACGTCACCTAACGAGGCCCGCTGCTGTGCAAACCCCTCGTGTTGTTCCATACGTTGTCAAGTTAAGTGCGTACCGGCGACCGCAGCGCCGCGCCGCGGGGAGGCCGTCCCTCCACCGCCCTCTTCCCGGAACGCGGCCGGCCGGTCGTCCAGGTCGAGGGGGCGGTGCTTTTAGCTCATTGCTGCTCGCCGTTTTTTTTCCCGAAGGCGCCCTTCCGGTACCTGTGCACTCTTTTCCCCGTTTTCGAGGCGCTTCCAGTGTCGGCGCGCTTTCTGCTGCACACTGCCCTGGACAGTGGGCCGGGTCATCACTCACCCCGCCGACCGTCCACGTGTCCTCTCTGTCAGGCCGGCGATAGCGACGGCGCTGCCCTCTAGGCGTGGAGGAACAAGGCCGGGGAAAAAGGAACGGGGGAAATAAGAGAAGAAAAAATTGCGGTAGAGGAAAAGTGGGTCGGACGAGCGTCACGTCGGAGTCGTGCCAACTGGCGGCATTACTGTTGATTATCTGTTTGACGGCGGCGGCGTCCTGGCGGTGCCGCGGGGGCTGCTCGGTGACGTCGTGGCGTCGTATCGACCTCCTCTCTGGTCCGGGACGCCGGGCACGACGGCAACGTCAGAGACGCCCTCGGCTGGCCTCGCGCCCAAAAAGGCTAATGCGTGGGGTGTTGGTCTCGCGTGTCCAACTTAAAAAACTTCCGGACAAACAAATTTTTGAGGCGGGGACTGAACTGCAGGGACATGCAGAAGGATTTAAGTTTTCCTATTCTCTCGCTCAGTGTTGGTGATGGTGCGAACAGCGCGTCGAGAACTTTGCTACTCTGCGGCGTCGGGTTTTGAACCCGAGGCTGTGTGCTCAGACACAGGCACGCTGCCAACTGCACCACCAAGACCGTACCTGTGGGTCTGGGAGGCGGACATACCGTGCTACCTCGAGCTTACCTAGCGCCCGTCCCTTCTCGTCTAGGGGCCGGCCCCTGGAGCCCCAAGGAGGGTACCTCCGCGTTGGGCGGGGCCGCTAGGCGGGGCGGGGCGCGGTGGGCTGTCGGGCAGTGACCCGGCAGAACGCCGACGCCCCCAGCGGGGCCCTACGAGCGGTGGGGCCCCGGCACGTCCGTCTCGCACCCACACAGGGCGCCCTGTGAGTGCGAGAGAGAAGGCGTGTTGCTTGGATTCCGTCGGCAGGCCCAGGTGCAGGCCGGCGGCCAAACGCCGCTAACGGCGCCCCGGCATGGAAGCTCGGGGGCGGCCCGACGACGTGCAATCGGCTGAGAGCGGCCCAAGCGCGGCGGCGAGAGGAGGACGAAAATTGGTCTGCTTGCCAATAATGCTGGTGCGCCTAGTGGTGGTCTTTATTGGCAGAGCGGCTGCAGCCACCGTGTACACTGCAGGCCAGGCCATGCAGTGCGTGGCGCAGCGCTGGCGGCACTCAGTCGCAGCACTCCGCCAGCCTCATGATTAATCGACTCTCTCTCTCTCTCTCTCTCTCTCTCTCTCTCTCTCTCTCTCTCTCTCTCTCTCTCTCACACGTACAGAAAGGGAAAAAAAAGGAGAGAAGGAAGCGACCTACTTGAATTTTTATTTTCCGTAACTTCAACACAGGGCGGCCCGCTGCTCGCCGACCGCCAGAAGTTTGTCTCGAGGATGAGTCGCTCTCGGTCTGGTTTGCCAGGCCGGGCCCAAACGGGCCTCCGCGTCGTGCATTGCGGGCCCGTGCCGCATCCCCCCGCCCCCACAGCCACCCCGCCCCCTCCCGGTGCCCCCAGCATACCAATGCCTTGCTTGGCAAAGACACGCCGCGCCGGGCAGCAGCGGTCAGCCGAAGGGGCAGCCGGGCCGCAGGGATGGGATGGGCTGTGTTATCGAAGGCGAGTTTGTCGTTGCCGTCCCGGACGCCGTGGACGGACGGGACGGACTCGGGGAGGGGTGGGGTGTTTGCCTGCGCCCGCCTGACTAGGTGCGCGGCTCCACTATAGTGAAGGCCGCGCATAGTTTTTTTTTTTCGTTTTTTTTTTTCAGTGTCCGTTTGGGCTTTCATTTTGGCTCCTCTTTGAACCGACGACGCGATGCACAGTGGAGTGCTGGCCGCCGCTCCTGCCTTCCTCCATTTTCTCTTCCCGGTCGGCGCCGCCGCGGACGCTCTCAATATTCCCTCCCGTGGCGCAAACAACAAAAAAAAAGAAGAAAGGACAAAATAGAACGGGAAAATATTGGCTATGCCTCACATGGCTGGAGCCCTTCCCTGTTCTCTCCTCTTCGTCCAGTCTACAAAAGATTCCTCCGATGGGTTGATGTATGCGGCGGGGCGCCGTTGAGTCCCTCCGGTGGCGCTTGGCGACGGCGAGTGTCGTTCGAAATGCTGTCGTTTGAATTTGTTTTCTTACCGCGTCGCCTTGGCGTCCCTCGGAGAGCTGACTGGGTCCCCGTCGGGGCGGCCGCATCCGGGCGCTCCATCGGGGAGGCCCATCTGCGAGGCGGCCAGAACCCGGTGCCCTCTTCGGCTATCGACGCCAAATCCTCACCCCGACACTGTCACACCAACGCAGCGGAACAGCAGGGCCCTGGGTCATTTGGTCACGTGACCGTTAAATTCTATTGTGTATGCCCACTGCGGCACCCCCACCCCTCCAGCAGGGCGCTAGCCTTGCCAAGGCACGCTATGGGGCTGGGCCTGCGGTGCGGGGCGTGGTGCACCCTCGACTGCATGGCGCCGAGACAGCAGCCCATGCAGCGATCCCCGCCTGCCGCCGTTCGACGAGGACAGTGCTGTGTTTGTTGTCGTCGCCGTGCCAAGTTGCCGAAAGGCGGCGCGAGGCCCACTCGTGTTTGCGACTGCCTTCGACTGTCTGCGGGTGTTTGCCTGGTACACAACTCAAAGTTACCCGCGCGGCGTTTCCGGCGGAGGCGGTAGCGCCGGCAGCAAACCTCAAGGCAACGTCCAGCCGCCTCCGCTCCAGGCTCCAGAAGAGCTCATTCCGAAGAGTCATCTGCGTCGCCTTGTCTCTGTCGCACGAATGGAGCGGCCCGCAGGGTGCGAGAGAGACAGAGCGACCGGTGGCCCTGGGCTGCTCCAGGCGCGGCTCGTCGCGCCCGGGGCCTGGCCACGCGCCGCCCGCCGAGAGGGGCAAGGGTGGCATTAGTTGTCCAGGGAATATCGAGTGGTGCCCGGCGGGCCGGAAGGAAGTCACGACGCGGCTCGGCCCAGCGACTCGGATCATCTCTCTAATTTGGACGCGATTCTTATTTCGCGCGCCGCCTGCGTCGTTCGGACCGGCACCAGCAGGCTCATTCCGAGACAGCGCTTTCGTCGCTGCGTCTCACTCAAGCCTCTGCGGCACGAGAGAAACAAAGATACTAGAGAACTGTATGCGGCCCGCCCCCACTGCCGGCTCACGCCGCACAGTGGGCCACAGGGCTGCGTCATGCGCCGCTGGTCATCTCTGGCGCCTGTCCAAAGAGGGCCAATTTATGGAGCTGTGTTGTTGTTCGACACGCGCCCCACACAACAGTACAGCATCCCGCTCAGGCGCTAAGAGGGCGAGTGTGTGCGGGTGAGCGTTTGTGCGACAGCGCGCACATTCAATTTCGCGATCGGAAATTTTATTTCGTTGGAAAACGGAGTTGGAGAGGCCACAGTGCGGTTTTGTTCTGGGCATTTTGCCGGGTCTCTCTCTCTCTCTCTCTCTCTCTCTCTCTCTCTCTCTCTCTCTCTCTCTCTCTCTCTCTCTCTGGGCAACGGAATGGAAGAGACCGAGGGAGTGTGTGCCGCGCAGTGCTGCGAGAGGAAAGAAACCGCCGTGCTAAACGTGATGCAGTTTTCGAACCGAGATGGGGAGCGGCGCAACGGCACGGCAGTGCTGGGAGGGGAGGGGGAAACGGGGGGGGGGGGCACTCATGTCTGGAATGGTGATGTGCTGGCTGTGGGGTGGGGCACCGGAGGTGGGGCCTCGTCCAAGGCAGTTTTCCTTTCCAGCGGTGGCGTTTCGCTATCGAGTGAGTGTTCGTAAACGGTTCTGGGCCCGGCCAGGCGTGCGGTGCTCCGACGTCGCTGCCGCCCCCTCCCCCTCCCCGCCCCCTCTGGCCCAGCGAACCTCTCCTTGAAACGCCCCCTGCTAGCGCTTCATGTTCTCGGGTTGCGTCAGCCTGTGCACGTGGATGGCGTAATCACCCGGCCGGGTCTGGCCAGCAGAGCGATGCTCTGTCTCCCTCTGTCTCCATGAGGCGTCCCGCACGGCGAGAGAGACAGGGCTACGAAGCGCTGTGTGGAATGGGCGGCTCGTCGGGGGATGCGGACGTGGGATCGCTACGGTGTGCCTTATCCGTGTGCCGGGGCTCCAGAGACACATCCCTGTGAAACCGGAAGCAGAGAGACACCGCCCGCTCGGAGTCTGTCGGCTGGGATTCTCAGCCCGTGTTCCCGTGTCGCGTTGCGGCCGGGACGCCTGTGGAAGAGCGGGTAGGCAGTCCCGGCGCGCAGCCGAGGCGACCGCGCTGCCCGCCCGCAGGCGGCTTAGCGCCCGCGGAACGGCGGGTAGACCGGCCCGCCGGGCAGACCTGTGCGACGGCCCGCCTACCTCGCAGGCGCTAGGGTGGCGCATGCGTCTGCGTCTCCGCGACCGTCAGCCATCGCCACAGACCGCCTTGTCTGCTGCGGGGAAGCGAGGCTGCCGCAGGCACTCTGCTGACCGCCGGACCGCCGCCGCCAGTGGTCGGTGTAAGGCGACCGACGCGAGGAAGCGCTCTGACAAATGCCCTCCCTGAGAGCCCTGCCCCGCCAGGAGATGAATCTGCAGGCTGCGGCGTGCTGCCGCCCTTCACCACCCTGACGCCCTTCATCGCCCTGCCGGCTGCCCATGGCCCAGGCCGCCCTGGCGCCGCGCTTGCGTCACGGGGCGGACGGGGAAACAGAGGAGGGGAGGGGGTGAATAATAGACGCGGCCCTCGGCAGCGGGGCAGGGGGTGGAAATGGTCCACCATTTGGCGCGGCAAGTTTGAAAACAGCAGCACGACGTCGAGGAGCTTGGTCTCGGGGAGAGGCGGCGGCGCTGCCGCGAGCAGTCGCTCTGTCTCTCTCGCCCTCGCGGGGCTTGCCGTCGTGGCGCGAGAGGCACGCAAGCGCCGCTCAGCCTGCAGGGTCACGTCCTCCTCGGGAGCACCGTCGGGGCGTTAATAAGGCGCGGGCTCCGCATAAATTACGATAACTACAGCGGCGGGATCATAACTTTTGAACCGGGCCGCGCCAAAGACAGGGCGCGGGCGGTGACTAATGAATGGGACGGCCGTCGCTTGCTTTTGTTTTCAGGCGGGCGGAAGCGAAGCGCGGAATGCGCGGAATGGCGAGAGTGGCCGCGCGCGCGGTCTGCCGCCGCTATTGTCGCTATTTTTATTTGGCCGTTATTGTATTTCGCGGGAAGTGGACCACCTAACGCGGGTGCTCCGCCTCGCCCCACCTCACCCCAGCCCGATCGATGTGCTGGCGGCTCCTGGCTTGCCTTGGAGCGTTCGGGATCCGGGTGGGACCGCGGCATCACACACGCCCGTCGTAAGTTGCAGCCGCCGAGAGTGGCTTCTTGATCTTCTCGCCGACGGCGTGTGGCTTTTGCACCCCATGGAGACGAGAACACAAAATTTGGAGTTGATTCCCGGGGGGCAGCCGTCAAAAAAGACGACTGCACTGGGTGTCGAACCCAGGTCCCTAGACCTCGAGTTCGACGCCTTTACTCTCTCGGCCACCGTGATTAGGAGACATCGCTGGTGAAGGGGTGCCTTTCGCAGGCTGGATCAGCACAGAGTGTGTGTCGAAGTGAGCAAAAAAATGTGGCAGGATTAGAACATCAGTTCTTGGACTTGGTAGTCGGCGCCCAGACGCTCTCGGCCACACACACACATGCAGGCTGCATGCATAATCAAACGATTCCTGCAAGAGTTCCGGCGTGGCCGAGGCTGGGAGTTATTGGCATTCACCTGCAGGCGGAATCTATCACTTTATGCTAAAGCGCAAGGTGGGCCGGGACTGCCGCTGTTGTCGGCTTTCCACTCTCGGTGCTGCATCGCCACGGAGCAGAGGCGAATCCACGAGACGAATCTCGGCCAGGAAGCAGAGAGGAAAAATTCCGTCAAAAATAAAAAGTTTACACCGATTTTTCACCTGTGCCTGACCTTTGTCTGACCGCGTGCCTGCCCCTCGTTAACGTGTGCTTCCCCCGTGTGTTGCAGGTGAGGTGTTCTGTCGCTGCTGCATCATGGATGCCCACAAAGTGCCACCGCCGCCAGGGTCGTCACCAAGCTGGAGTGCTGCACGCTGATGCCGTTGCTGTAGTCGCTCTGTCTCTCTCGCACCCATTCGGAGCCCCGTGGGGGTACGAGAGGGAGAGACCGACGGTTTAGATTGGGTCGCCTGCTGGAGCTCGAGTGCTGCCGGACCGACCCAACCCACAGCTCCGCGACGCGTCTATTTCCAGCTCCGTCGGGATGGATTCGGGAGGCTCGGCTGGGGGTGAGGGTATGGTAGCGCCGCTCGCCGCTGTCACCCCAGCCAGTTATTTGATTACGGCGGAAAGCAGCTTCTGCGGAGGCCGGCGGGGCGGGGTGGGGCGCAGGCCATGTCTCATCGGGGGATGAGCAAAACAATTCGTGTCGACGCCAGGAACGTGAAATATGCTCTGCGAATGTGCGGCTCGCCGTGCCGCTGTGGCTGAGCGCGCCACGCCGTGTCGTCTTTTTCCAGCAACCCGCCTCACATCCCCTGCACTGGGACAGGGATCCACGCGAGGGGCGCCGCGCTATGGGTGGGCGGCAGGCGAGGTCTTATCGGGGAGGGGGTGGGGGGTTCCCCCGCCGGCTCTGGGATTAATGCCTGGAATGAAACATCCACATTGATTCCAGCGATACAGCCTTCCCGTCCCGCACGGTCCGTGTTGTGTTGCCAAAGCCCAATTGCCTCTCGATTCACAGCACTGCGCTGCGCCGAGGCACCATAAATTCGCTGGCCACTTTCCCGGGCCGGCCAGGGCCCAGCCAGCCAGCCTGGCCCAGGGCGACGCCGGCGAGGTCTCTGAGGGCTTCCGCCGGCTCGGGGCCGCGAGCTTTGCAATGGAAATGACTTGCTGCTGCTGCTCCGGACCCCCGTGGGCAGGCGTGCCGCGGCCCGCGCCGTGTCGACAAAGGGGCTGAAAAAAGGCAGCCGCCGTCCCCCGCGGCGCCGAATAGCGGCACGCCGCCCTGCACTGCACTAAAAAAAGTGGATAGTACGACAAAAGTACGACAAGAATTGTAGAAAAAAAGTCCAACGATGATTGTGGAAAGTACAATCAGAATTGTTAAAAGTACAACGTCACCTTGACCAGTACCGTCTCGTCACTGGGCCCCGTTGTACCTTGTACAATAATCGTTGTACAACAACTTGCACATTGCCGGGGTCTCGGTCGGGGCCGTGCGGGCGTGACAGGTGTCAGCCCTAACAGCCCCTAACGCGGCGTGTAACCTTGGTAACCCGAGCCGACCCTTTTTCCGCACCACTTTCTCTCTCTTTCTCCTTCCATCCGACGGAGGGTACCCGCGTTCTCATGATTCTTAATCGTAATCGATCCTTTCATTATGAGAATCTTAGCTTGACTAACCTCTGGCCTCAGGGGCGGTATAGCTGCAAAGCTGTTGACGGCGACGAGTAGTGGTGCGAGGGTGGCCCGCCTCCCCCAGGGGCGCGGAGCGGGGTTGGGGGGGGGGGGCTCGTTTGCATAATGACCACTCCCCACGGAGGACTGGAAGATTTGCGATGAATGGCTGCATGGGGCTGCGGGGGCCGCAGGGAATGCCATTACTATGCTGGAGGCGAAACACTTCCTCGGGGCACGCACGCGTGTGCACACACACACACACACACATTCGTACCAATGACGTGTGTACGACGCGGTGCAGTGCATGTTAAGACCGGCAGTGCAACACCCCCGCGCGTGCGAACCCTCGTCGAAAAATTTACAGAATTATTATTGTGCTGGGGTGGGGTTGGGGGGGAGGGGGGCGTGTTGATGCAGCAAGGCGAGAGAGGAACGGAGAGAGTGCTCCGCCATCATCTTGAGCCTTGGCGCGGAGTGGCGGTGCGTGTGCTCGGCGGCTTTGGTTCAGGTCCGACGAGGCCACCTCGCCGCCGTCACCTCCCCGTCGTGCCCTGCCCTCGCCGTGCTTGGCGTGTCGGCGGTATAAATTGTCAGCGAGGTGCCGCCGCTGACGCGTGCTCGGGCGTCGCGACAACAAAGAGTTGTTAAATTTGTTAACAACTTGCCCAAAGCAGTAATTAGGGCCGACCGGCGCCAACCTGAGATTCCTCCCCCTCCCCTCCGCCGCTTCTGGCTTTACGCCTCCTTTACGCCCTGCCAGCGGCCCCGAGAGACCGCAGCCACCGCCTTCCCAGACCATTAAAAATTAGACATGTTTTGTGGACAATGACTCGTAACATGTCAGATTTTTTAAAGCGTATTTTCGTTTTTCCCTCGTTTTACTTTCTTCCGCCGTGTGGAGCCACAATAATGTCTGGACTGGACGAAGAGGGCTTTCTAGCAGTTGTTGATGACGCTTGTCTTGGTGTTGCGCTTTGCAGCGCGAGTCGGCCCACTGTGCCGCGGTCCGCAGCAAAGTCCGCACCACCTCGGCTCGCCAGGCCCAATTAGAGAGTCGGTTCTTTTCGGATTGTTGTCGTCCTCTTTGGAGGAGTTTCTCGCTGGTTACGGAGCCGTACCGACCTCGTTAGACCGCCGTAGTCTTTTCATTTTTATGCGCAGACAAAGGCAGGTCTGTTGAGACCTATCAGCGCGGCGACGTAATCACAAAAAGACCAACATACAGAAAGAAAAAAAAAGAAAAAAAAAAAAAAAAGGCATCGGACAGGTACCGAACCAGGGCCCTGTCATCTGAGACCATCAACGCTATCCATTGCGCTGCCGGGCAGCGTCCCGTTTAAATTTCCCAGCGCTGCCAGATTTGGCACAAGCAACGCAAAGAACCTTGGGACGGTCGCGACGTTGGGACCAGTTTATGTGCGACGACGAGATGGTTGGCGGGGGGTGAGGGAGGAGGGGCCGCCGCCGCGACGTCTCTCGCTGGTGTGATCGATGCCTCATCGCGCCATTGACCGCCGTTCCTCGCATGATTTCCCACGTGAGACGCGCTGTTCTGCCTAGCGACCACCTACTTATTCCAAACAGCGCTTCGTCGCTGTTGCTCTCGCACTCATGAGTTCCCCATTAGTGCGAGAGAATAAGACCAAGCAACGTCAGGAATCAGCGAAGTGAGGGACCGCCAAGATGGCGCACCGGGGCAGTGGGGGCCCTTACTACTGACTCGTTCTCCTCGCTGGAGCCTTTCATCGTCCCGCTGCCACGCGTGAAGAAGTCACACCCCTGCCCGGCTCGGCCTCCGTGACCTACATAAATATGACCCGTCCGCCGGCGGGCCGGGACCACGCTATCTGATATTATTTGATTTAATAATTCTGCAGCCTGGGACTCTGGGACGCGCGCGCTGCGCAGGCCCGCCCGCCTGACATCGTGTATCGCGCAAAATTTATTTGGTCGCGTTTCTGCGCCAAGAAGCCGGATGCTTGCTCTCAAGCTCTCAAGGACGCCGTCCTGGTCCTGCAGCTTGCCGCATAGGCCTTGATTGAATCCATTTCCAACAAGCGCCCCGGCCGCCGGGCGACGCGCAGTGCTTGCAGTGTGCCGTATCCGGCGGGCGGAGAGTCGTGCGGATAAAGTTCGCGATCCCCGGACCGGAGTGGCAATCTGACGTCGTGCAGCTAGGAGCTAGGCGTGTGTGCGGAGGGGAGGGGTGGGAGCTTTGGCGTGCTGCGCGCCACGGGCCACGGTGGCAGTGACGAGGTGCCGCCGCCGCCTCGCGGCAAAAACCAGCCACCGTCCACGTCCAAGCTGTCCCGAGTCCCGTCACCTGATAGCACCGGTTCCCATCCCGAACACCGAAGTAAAGCAGGAGGTCTCCCCATTAAGACTGGGGAGGGGGTGTAGAGTTCCATTTTTAAAATTTATTTTTAGTTAAACACGATCGCCAGCGCCCGGGAACACCGTTTTCCATATCCAAACACCAAACATTTCAAAAAATTTAAAAATTTTCAAGAAATTTAAAAAAAACGTACGCAAAAAATTTGAGTTGTTTCCCCCTTGTGTCTGCCACTAGAAAATGATTCTCCGCCCTCTCCGTGGAGGGTGGGCAACCAAGGCGACTGTCTGCCGGCCTCCGCTTTTACTGCGCCGTCCGCCATTACGCGTCCACGTCGTGTTCCGGGAACCGAGAACGGGAGGGGGTGAGCGAGCGGCCCGGGGGACGTCCGAAAGTGACTGTCGCTGAGGGAGGTTAAGGTGGAACGCCCTCGGACGGCCGTGAACAATACCCCAGCACAGCGACCGAGGGTCCCGAAAGAAAACGCCAAAGAGAGGTCTGTTTCTTCACGATTTTCTTGTGGCCTTCCTACTTCCGTGTGTACTTGGACCAGAGCTCCCCGTCGCGCTGGTCTGAAGGGCGCCCCGGCCACGTCCAGCAGCACTGCTGGCAGCTGCCACGCCACGCTGCCCGCCGAACCGCAGTGTCCGCTCCACGCCCCTTGTTCACCTGCCCGACGGCAGCGGCGCGTCGAGGGCTGGGGTGCGGTGGGTTGAGGTGGGGTGGGAGGGCGGCGACCGCGGAAACCGCCGGCAGTTGCAGTGGGATGGCTAGGCCCCCCGAGGGGGAGGTAGGCGTGGTCGTCGGCGAGTTAATCTGCGCCAAATTGTATTTAAAAAGTGGCGGCAGTGCGTCGTCGGCGGGGACGGCACTCATGGCCAACCGGATACTACCGTCGTAAAAGCAGGAAATCGAAGTGCGCGGCTTGGGGGAGGTCGTGGCCGCTTCGTACGGCGGGCCTGTTCGTCGCTGGAATCCCGGACTTCGAGCGATTTTAGGACGGAGCAGGCGCACGGCAAGGCCGCGCCTTTTTCAGACTGCAGACCTGGCTTCTTCACTGAGTGTCAATTTTCTGCCGGACCCCATCCTCCCCACCGTCTATCTTGGCGGTGGTGGCGTGTGCTGTGTGCCTCGGGTTTTCAATTTTCCATAAAGGAGGTCAGGCAGGCGTGCGCTCCGCTCCCTCACCTGTAGCCTGCAGCCTGGCCCGGCTGGTGCTTGTTTGGTGGGGCGGGCGCGAGAGCTGCGCATGATGATTAATGCACGCCGCTGGGAGTTACCTGGCCGCCTTGGCCAGGTGCCCCATGACCGGGGGCCCGGCGCGAGGCTAGCGGGCTTCGGAATGCAGGTAGAGAGGTGCTGCTGCAGCCTGCAGGGGTTGTTGCTGCTCGTCATCGAGGCGCTGGAGTGCTTGTTGCGCGCGTTGGCGCGTTCAGCGAGCTGCTGGCTGCGCCTGTTCGGGGAGTAGGGCGTGGCCGAGCAGTTTGTCACCCTGTCGCCGTGATATAGTGCCCCTTCGCGTCCCTCCCTCCCTCCCGGACCTGCCCAAGGCGGCCCAAGGTGTTGAGGCGCGGCCCTGGCCGGTCCTGGAGTGGCCGCCCGGAGCCGACGGGTCTTATTTGTGGACGGGGTGGGCGCGGCAGATTTTTTCCAAGTAAACGCTGCCGCTCCATCGAGCTAACACGGCCTGATGAAGACGGCCTGGTTAATTCCTGTGATAGGCTAAGACGCACACAACGCATGCCTACATCCTTGTCCCCCCACCACTTTAATCTACCACACTAGGAAAAATGTTTGCGGTGAATGTTTTATCTGGCTCCAGCGAGACGTTCTCCGCGGACGGGGTCTTGCAGGTGCCGCCGTGTGGCTTCCATTTGGCCGCACTCACTTGTCCTCATTTTGGGGGCGCGGGGCTGTGGCCTCGCCCAGGGCCCAGGGGCAGGCCATTTGTTCCCCCTCACTGCCTGGCCGACTTTTCGTTTCTCCTGTTTTCTCTGTTAGTGAACCCTACTTGGAGTAAGACACATTGTAAGGATCGTATAATCTTTCCATGTTTTGTTGGATGGGCGCGTCTCTCTCCGATCGGCGGGCCTTGGCGCTTCGGCTTCGCGCCGCTTCGGCTCACTGTTTCCCAGCATGCACCGCGGCGGCCAAGCCCGGTGCACCGGATGCTGCTTACAAGTTTACCCCTCCCACTGTCCGTCCTCCTCCCGGTCATGAGGGGTGGGGGTGAGTCTGCGGGAAAAGGGTGGCAAAACTTTTCAGGACTGCGTCGAGGCGTGGAAACCTTTGACGCATACCGCCCCACCCCGCCTGCCTGGCTGCTAGCTGGCGCGCAGGCCCCCAGCCCCCAGGCCTGCGACTGGCAAAGAGATTCGCATAGGGAGGGGCTGATTGCGGACGTTGCGGCGCCCCATAGGAAGCCGAGCCTTACATTCGGCGCACCCCGCTTCAGAGCTACTTGTGCGTTCGGCGACCGCCATCTGCATAATGGCATGCAAGGCATTGATAATGAAGTGGAGTGACAACACAGCTGGGAACCTTAAAATAGCCTGGTGGCAGGGCGACCCCTCGCCGCCCACCAGTGGTAGTAAAGGAGGCGCATCGTCACGTGCCGCCATATTGGCAGCCCAACGTAGCGGGGCGGGCCGTCGGGCCACCCTTGCTGCTCCAACACGCTTTCCAGTCGGACCAAACTTTGGCCGTGTGTCCCCCATCTGGCCTGTCGCCACCCCACCCTGCCTGTCGGGATGGACGGCCCCCAAACCTTCAGCCCCCTCAGTTTGGCCAAGGGCGGCGGCCTACGTAATCGCTCTTTACAACGAGTAGTGTTCACGAGCGGGCTGTTGGCGGAGCAGCAGTACAAGGTTGGTTGGCGGTCCGTTTCTAAAAATACCCGTCAGCACGTTTATCGTCACTTTGCATGCGGCCTGGCTGGTGTAGTGTACGCACACACTGTGGCGCGCCGTACTGCAATGCAGCCGGCCGTGGTCGAGGTCGAATACTCGCGGGGCACGCCAGATTGCGGTTCAGTTTTTGAAGTGTTTCCACCGCCCTGCTTTTGCAACTCGCAAATCGCGTGCAGATGTACATGCACATGGCCAAAAAAGCGTCGACGGGCCGTGCCCTGCCAATAACGCGCCCGGCTGCCAATACTGCCAACGCTAACGAGCGCGAACCCACGGACACACGCCCACACTGGCTGCAGCCTTCACGGTGATGACAGTTCGATTTGGCTTTCGCGCATGTGTTGGTCACGCTCGTTTCGTCCGTCTGTTATTATTCGGAACAGTTTGGCGGGGAAATTAAAATAAGAGGACGAACGGCGAAACTTCTGTCAGGTGGCACAATTTTCTGTTCCGAGCTCCGGGCCGCTGCGCTAACGTTGCGCTGTGTTTCATCTCTTTGAAAACGGTGCCTGCATGGCGGCGGGAACGTGTGTGCATTGTGCGTGCGTGCGTTCTTGTTTGTTTGTGTGTAGCGACCAACCTTAAAACAAAGTCAGTGAAAGCATCGTTATTTCGAAACGAAATATTCCCGTTTCACGTTTCCTCTATCAGGGCTACAGCCGACACTGCTGGCTTTTCAGGCCGCGCCCCGCCGGCACGCCCTTGTGCATATTTGCACGGTGCGTGAAATCTCTTGGTATGTTCCTGCAGGGACAGGACAGGACTCACAATCACAAACACACCCACAAACACACACACAACGTGCAGACACACAGACAGACACGTACTCGTACACGCCCGAACCTCGCGCTCGGAGGGGACGGGTGGAATATACGGGATAATATAGCAGCAGCAGTGGGAGTCTTCTTGTTTGTACTATGAAGACTTACCGCCTCGAAGGCAGACGGGGGAGCAGTCTGCCGACGGGGAAACGGGTCTGTGGGGAAGTCCACCCCCGCCGTTCTAGATGCATGCATGTGTAAGAAAGAAAGAGGTTGCCAGAAAAGTCACTGGTTTTTGCCAAAGTCTGGATACACTAAGGCTGTTAATTTGTTTTAATATATTTTGTGCTCCTTCACATAATTTCCAAGCACATTTTAACACAAAATTGTGTGCAGAGTAAGAGAAATAAAATAAACACGACAGCGGCCGTCACTTGGATCGAGCGGCCCTTTCTTCCAGGTGAAAGTACACCAATTTTGGGGCGAACGAGGTCAGAAGGGCGGCTGGCGTCACGCCCGCACCGCCCGGCATAGAAGCGCGTGGCCTAAAACTTTTGACGGGAAGGATCCGGCTGAAATTTAATAATACAGCCCCTGCTCGGCCCGCTGCGCCTGCTCGGCCCGCAGGAGGGTAAGGGGCACCGGCAGATTAGTCGGCTGTGGCTTTCGCCGCTCTCGACAAGAAGCACCAACCAGAGCCACCCTTACGTCCCAGCGCCTCGAGACACAGTGGACCAGAACACCACGGCAGGCGGACAAAACTCGGGACGGGTTTTGAGCTCCAGAGTCACTCAATGGAACTCCAATCGAACGTATGACCCCATGTATGAATTCCTGTTCGGAGAGGTGGGTCACTTGTTCGGGTCGAGTCCCATTTAGCGACTCTGGAGCTCAAAACGCGTCTAGAGGTTTTGGGGGCCTGCACCGTTCTTCGGGCCCACTGTGCGAGGTGGATACGGAGCGGGCACCAGACTGTAGCTCCTAGCCTTGTGGCCTCGGGCACAGCGGGCCCATGAATGCAAATCCACCCCCTCCCCTCGCGCGCCCTGCCGTTCTGTCCAAGCCTCGGCGAGCAAGCACACAGCCCACACAGGGCTTCACTTCGATTCGTTCCACGAAACGAAAGCTGTCCCTCAGCGTGAACCAACCACCCCGCACCACCCGCACCGACCCTCCTCGTCGCGCCACCAATAGCAACCCAGATACGTGTTCGGTACTGTCTAGTGCCGCGTCTCGTCGCAACGAAAAAAATTAAATATATCGAGCACTTTTTTTGGCGTTACTCGTCAGACAGTTGCTGCCATTCGCCAGGTCGCGGTTTGCGGTATTGTCAAACACGAGTCCCTCCCTCCCCCCGCCCCTCGGGACAAAACCTTCGAGACATCATCTGCCTGAAGTTTTTCGCGCCCCATCCCACCGCCGGCGCCGGCTGGCTCTCCGCTCTCCCCCTGTTGCCCTTGGTGTAGGCAGAGGTCACGCGCGCACGGAAACCAATAGTTTGAAACGGAACTTGTTTAAACTGATGCTTCGCACGTCGTGCGTGACCATTAAGCGTGCGCTCACCGACCACGCAGAGACAAACGGCTGGACCGGTGGATCAGCCATACGGCACGCATTCCAGTGAGTGAATCACTCACCGCGCACCTGCTCGCTCGCCGGCATGATTGAAACATGAGCTGCTTGCCGCATGGAGCCCGCCACCCGTTCCAGCGGGAAAATAAAATGTCAGCGGGGCGGGCGTTTACTGGAACCGATCAGCGTTTGTGAAACGCGAAGTGAGCGGTTCCGGCCGAGCCACGGGTATGTTCTAAAATATTCGTTACCGCCACAAAATTGTTGGCGCCACGTTCGGCACCTGAATCCAAAGAACTTCGGCATCTGCTCTCGACACCGGCACTCAGCCGCCACTCCGCGCCTCGCCCGCCCCTCCTGGCGGGAACGCATTCAAAGACCACTCCATATTGGTTTATCCCTCTTCTGGAGAACATTGCCGCGAACTTTGAGGCGCGGCGGTCCTCCACTCCACTTATTATATCCGGGTGCCAGGACAGCCGGGGGCGGGGCTGCAGCGAGGGGCGATCCCCGGGCTGTAGTGCAGGCTGCCGCGCGCTCTTAACGCGGCAGGGGAGGTAATGCCTCAGTTTAATTATTCGGAATCCGCGGATAAATTTTTACCGTTCTGTCTAAAGGGTAGAACTTTGCCTGGGGCGGGCTCCAACGCGGACAGCCGTTCCGATCGCCTCTGGCTCCGTCGCTCCCCTTCACTCATTTCCCTCGTCTAGACGAAATGCCAGGCGGGCGCGCCCTTTCCTTCCCGCCGGGTCAAACGGCAGTAAATCGAGGCGGCGGTGCCAACACCCCCACCACCTGCCGTCGGTCTGCGGGGAACGCCTGCGATCCCTGGGTAGGCAACCCAGCGGGCCCGGGCGCGGGGCGGGCGGGTCTGCCACCAGGCGCACCTCCTCCAAGTGGTGCCGCTGCCGCCGCTGGCCGGCCGGATGTCACGCTGCGCAGCGCAGCGTCGGTGTTTCGCGCAGCGTTTTGAATTTGCCCGGAAATGAGCTGCCGTTACGCAAAATCTCGCGCAGCCAGGCGCTTCGTGTCGGGGAAGATTTGTTTCGGCGTCGCACCACGCCCAGGAGAGCAAAGTACTTCCCCCTCGCAGCCTCCCACCGGCTAAACGGCAGAGACTGGTCTGATTACCGGACGCCGCGCAGACAGAGCGCTAATTGGCCGGCTCCTCCGAGTCGCGAAAAAGGAAGGAGATCGAATAATACGATTTATATTCTGCTAATTAAGAGGACCCCCGCTCGTTATGACGCGGGCTGGTGAATGGCGATCGCAAGGCGCCTTCCGTCGGCGTGACGCGTGTCGTACGGACGGTGCTTGGTGGTGCTAACAGCGCCCACCCACGCGGCGCCTGCCCTGCAGGACCATTCCGCACTGTTCTTCGTCGCTCTTGTCTCTCTCGCACTCCCCTTGAACGCCCCGTGAGTTCGAGAGAGACAGCGTCGAAACCACTGTTCGGCAACGACGTCCAGAAGCACTGTGCGAGAAGCTTATGCCCTGGACACGAGGGCAGAAAAAAAATTGACGTTGCCATAAGCAGAGAACGCGTGAGGATCCACGGTGAAGGCGATGCGGTACAAGAAACGGAAGTCAAGTTGTAGGGACCACGTAAATTTCCCCAACAAGATGCACCTCCAAGTCCAGTGTCCTCTCCTTTTTGTCTCGGCACCACTGCTGTCGACTCCACGCCTGCTCGTTTTTTCCTTGATCGTGCCGCGGCTGCGTTTGAAGCGTGCGCTGGGGCGTGGTGTTAATGGCCATGCCACCCCTCGGCGCGTGCTTCAAGCGTTCCTGCCGGTTCCAGCGGCATCCTTTTACACGACGCGAGGCTTCTTGCCTTGGGCTCGCCTTACCGCGGGGCTGCTCGACCAGAAGCCGACCGCCTGGTTGGCGAAGCAGTGAGTCTGCGAATTTGTGAAGGAGATTGAGTGTGAGAAATAGCGGCGCTGTATCGACCCGCGGCGGGATGAAGGGTAGGGCGGCACGCGGCCTGTCAGCTGAGCGCGCGGACCGGCCGGGCGGCCTGGGACAGGGCCGGCCGCGTTACCGCCGGGATGGTCCCGAGCCACCCCGCCCACAACCCATAGCTAGCCCACTCCTGAACCTCCAGGTTCAAACTTGGTGACTGAGATGACGGCGCTACCCGCAAGTGCAGTGCTGGGCGAGTGGGGCTCTGGGGTGGGGCCCTGGGGTGGCCACTGCGCTGCGGCGCCCCATTGTGCGCCGGCTTTGTCTCTTTGTCCTGCTGTTGCACTGCCGCGACCACTCGCTTATGGAAGCAGCCTCTTTGCATTCACGTCGCCACCCGCGCAACAACGCCGCTGTTATTGTTGCCGACGGCTGGCTTATGTGGGATTTCACATCGCGGCGTTGGTAATTGGGACGGTCGTCTGCAGTTTCGAAACCAGAAGTAATATTATTGGGAATATGTTTCCTCGACTAAGTTCACCCTTTCATCTTCCCTGACAAGAATAATCTCTGACCGTCCAAGGAGGGTATATATATATACCCTCACGGGACACGGGGCGCCGCGTCACGCCCGTCGAGTTGCCTAGGCTACGAGGCCGGGTTGCACTGGCCACGGGGGGGTGGCGCCTTGCCGGCCGGCGCGGCGGGGACGACAGTGTAAGGCGGCCCTCGAAATAAAGATCGACGGTTGGCCGCTGCAGGCCTACCAACAGCCCAAGACCATTGGAACGCGATTCAGCCAGCGCCAACCATCGGTCACTTCTAATCGCTAATCCACCGCCGCCTTGGCGGGGAAAGCTTTGATAGCGCCCAGCAGCTCGTGCCTAATGGCAAGGCTGTAAAACAAGTAGCGTCGTGTGTTCCTTTCGAGGACCGCAGCCAACTCGATGGCCCTCTGCGGGCACTCGGGGCGGGAAGGTTTCTGTCGAGGTGGTAAATCCCCTCGATGTTTCGTTCCGACCTTCTTTTTCTCTTTTCGCTGCCAGGAGGGGGTTTGTTAATGACTGCCTGTGGTCGGGTGGAGAGCTTTGTGTGGTCTGGGTGCTGACCCCGTGGCTGAGCGGCGGGACGGAAAGATAAAGCAATGTCCTCTGGCAGCCTCATCATGCAAGCGACCTCCTCTAATGTCGCCCGCTCGTTTTGTTGCAGGATTTCTGTCATGGGACTCGTCCGACTGCCACGTTGACCTGGAGAAAGAGCTGTCTACTCTCAGCAGTCTATCACCAAAAGGGGAAGAGGCACGAAGTGGTTCGTACGGGAAACACGTCGAAAATTTTTGGACTGAAACAGAAGTCGTCTTTAAATTGTCTTTTTTCTATTTCTTTAGGAGAACGTCTTGTTCAGTATGCTTCTGAAAGTCTTGTAACAGAAGTCCTTGTTCACCCACAAGTCAACACACTGCTGCAATGTGTACGCAACCTGCTCTCAAGCTTTACCCGACATCGCCATATTCTGCATGCCGGCTACACATTTGCCGGCACAGGATCTTGGATTCTTCAGGTGCGCAACTTAACAAGCATACAGAGGCCCTAGTCTGGGGTTTTGTGACCAACAGTTCCAAACAAACGGCGTTTTCGCGGAGCTTTCTATGTAACTGAACGCACCCCTCCACCACCCGTATGTTACAGGATGGAACGTTCTCATACGCTGATCTGGCAGAACTGTTTCATGAGCCGGATGTTCAGCGTGTACTCCGTGCCTACGAAAACAGTGTGTCTGTAGACGTGCACTGCTGTGCAGAGGGGCCCTGGCGAGACGCCGCTGCGTCTGCGCAACCGTTCACTCGGTACTGTAAAGTGAGGGTTAACCCGCCCGACGTCCTTACGGCGGGAAGTCAGGCCATTTCTGGATTTATTGGTAAAATTACTGTTTTATTAGTAATGATGTAGCACCTTAGCCCTGCCTATTCACTGGTATAATGTTGTTTACGGTTTGCAGATTATGTCAGTGACTTAGTTCAGCCAGCAATGCTGGAGTCCTTGCTTGAACCTAGTGATGTGGTTGGAAATATTCGATTCAGTCATCCAACGCTCTACGTGTTTCCTGGAGGACAGGGAGATGCAGCTCTTTTTGGGATTAACGGCTTTAATATGCTGGTAATTTTTTTGCGCTTCAGTTTTTGTGTTTTTATAAATAGAAACTTTTTTTTCATATTGCTCTTGTGATTTCTGGCAACACGCTTCGTTTGTACATAACTATGACTTTTTAGGTTGATGGAGGCTTTGGCAGGAAATCCTGTTTCTGGGATTTCGCACGACACTTAGATCGACTTGATGCAGTTTTATTGACGCGTCTCAACAACGCCAACGCGCATGGTCTTGCGTCTCTTCTTCGCAGGAAACGAAATGCTCATGTGTACCCCCAAATCGGTCACTTCTTCTGCAACTTGCAGGTATGTTTTATATTGTGACAACATAGAAAAGTAAACACGTTAAGATTTATTAATTTTTTAAAAAATTAAGTCACTGGGCACATTATTGTCCTTATTATTTTCGTGATGAATTTGCCGTAAATTTTTTTAGGTACCAACTTTAGTTATTAACAAGGTTAATACTACATACAGACGCTTTTGACTAGTAGACTATTATTGGTTTATGTTTTTATTACTTCAGGATCGCAAGGTTCTCACGTCCCCAGACGGCGACAAAGATCGAGACAATTTGCTAGTAAGCCTCGTTGAGGAGGGACAAGAAATGGTACTGAACTTACGCCATCTCCAGTTAAAACCCTCTCCGTGCTATCGAGACTCAGTCGTGGAACCCGTCAACTTGTATCACAAAGTAAGTTTCAAAATACTAGTTACAACTTCATATTATTGTCATCGTTGCAAAAAAAATATAACATTTTTTTTTATTGCAGGTTGGCCATGGAAAGTTAGATATGTATGTAGTGAGTCCAGCACGGGACTCAAAGGAGGTAAAAGAGTTTTTGGCTAAATGGAGTGCCAATGATGCCAAGATGTTTGCCAGCCATTTGAGGAAAGATTCTAAAGACTTCCAGTTTCCCCTACAGAACATGGTGTCAATATGTGCCTTACTAGTTTGGCAACCCGCCAACCCACAAGATAATATCACAAGAATCCTTTTTCCAGGCAGTACGCCTCAGGTCAAGATATTTGAAGGACTCGACAAAATTCGGCACCTTGAGTACTTAAAGCATCCAAGATGCACGGCAAAATCTTTGTCACCTTCTACTTCAATTGTAGGTTTAAGTAGTAGACCACAAACAAAGAAATATACCCCAACTGTCCTAGACAAAATCACGCCAGGAGAGCAACAAAAGACATACTCGCGAACTGTTCCTACTACAGAATCAAGCAAGCATCACGTACTTAAGACAGCAACTATTCCTATAGCCGGAGGTGCTACAGAAACGAAAGTTTACCGAGCTACCACAACTACTACCGTTTCTGCCGTGACGGTCGCAAGTGCCAAGGTCTCGACCAAGAAGTCAGAAAAATCTACCAAAATAGAGGCTGAAAAACAAGATAAAAATGAAAAATCCGAAAAAGAAGTTGACTTGGCAGAAAATAAGCACAAGAATGAAGACGTTTCAAAGGATGATATACCAAAACAGACGGAGATTGTGAAAATTAAATCAAAGGTACGACAAACATCTCACTCAAGAGAAAGAAAAACAACAAAAATGCAATCTTGTGAGAAGAAAGACATTGAGAAAAAAGAGAAAAGAGAAGATAAAACGTCTCCCACAACACCAAAGAAGAACTTAGAGGGCAAAGTCAATGGTATTTCTACTCGATCAGAGAGTGCAAATCGAGTGCAGACCCGATCAAGCAGTAAGACCCGTCGGTCCCCATCCGCGACTCCTGCAAAAAGTGCAAAGGAAGCAAATAACCGGAAAGTTGCTGAAGCGAAAGTGCAATCAACAAGGTCCGTGTCTGTGACCCGAACGTCAACAAGAACATATAAGAAAGACGAAAATTCCGAAACTCAAGCTAAAACCAAATCAGTGGAAAAGCCTGTGCCAAGGCGGGTAAAACCACCGTCACCCAGCAAGGTGGCAAAAGTGCAAAGCTCGCCAAGTAAAGGCACTCAAACCAAATCTGTCGGTGTTAAAACTGAGCGACCAGCTCCAATTCGGAAATCAAGAGCCAGTGAAAAGGATGAAGCAGTAAGGAAAGTAGTTAAAGAATCCACGGTGAACACAAATATAAAAGAGGCACTAGTGCCTGAATCCAACATACCTTCAAATGAAGAAGCGCAAAAAAATAAAGTGCCTGAAGAAAGTGAAAATGACATCGTTATCGAAGTATCAACACTAGACAATGTGGCAAACGAAGAAAAATACGAGCAAGCTGATGAGAATTTGTCAAGCACTCAAGTTATTAGTGGAGAAGAGGACGAAAAAAGGTCAGAGGAGGAAGGGCGGGCACAAGAAGTAGGGGGTGCTGAGGTTGAGGAAGAAGACGAGGACGACTATTTAGTTATTGAAAAGGAAGAACCTTACACAGAAGAGTCATTGCAAGATCAGGTCAGTGTCGAATCACACGTTCCAACAGGTCTGGATGATAGGGGCCTCTCTGATGAAGATGGTGAGGATGAAAAATTAAGACGAGATACGCAGGAATCAGAAAAAGTAAAAGAAGTAGAAAAACCACGCAAGAAATCTGAAGCCAAATTAACCATGCAACTGACAGACAAAGAGCACGCTGAGCAAATTTTAAAATCAAGTACTGAAGAATGCACTTCACTTGAAAGAAAATTCAGCTTGAAAACCGATAGCCCTCATTTAATTATTGAGGATGCTTTTAGCCCTGAGAATAAGGACAAAATTGTTGAGGAAGTACGAGATATAATCTTGTCGGCCACCGAAATTGTTTCAAAAAAGGATGAAAAATTGTCCCCAGAGGTTGACAAAAGGAATGCAGACGATCCTGATGAAAAAGAAAAGAATCTGGTAGATGATGACTTAAAATGTGTTGACGGAAAGCAAGCTTCGAGTGAAATAAAGGAAGAAAGTCAACCTGACGAAAAAATGTCTACCACTGCTGAGTCAGGAGCTACTACCGCACCAACGTTACCTGAAGATGAACGTATTCCTCTAGACGATATAAAAGAAGTAGTCGAAGAAAAACATGTGTTAGAAGAAACAAAAGAGAAAAACCAAGAGTTACCCAAGGTTGTTGACGTTGGGCACGAGCAATGCGTACCAGACAGACCAGCACATTTTGAAATCAGAGGATCCGCTGTTTCTGCCCTGCATCGAGACATGATCAAAACTCCTGATGAAGTGGCTGATTTGCCTGTTGACGAAGAATACGATCTTATGTTTAGTAAGGAAGAACAATCAAGGAGTCCTGTTGATGTCCAGCATTTACCTGAAAAGGACACACCGTTTGAAAAAGTAGATCACCAAGAAGAAAAATCCTCACCAGACGTGCTTAAGGAAGTAAAGAAAGAACAAGAAGAAATAGAGCATCTTAAAGACATACAAGAAAAACTGGATGCAGAAGGTACTTGTGATGAAAATATTGTTACCCAAGATATTTCAAAAACAGTGGTCCGTTCAGAAAAGTTTGACTTGATTCCGGACATTTTGTCAACAGATCCAACTTTAACCGATATGCATATTTCGTCTGAAAAAAGCGTTTTTAAGAGTGACGCAAATGAAAAGGACATTGACACAAAGGAAGCAAAAGAAATTCTTATCGAAGAAATACCAACAAAAGTACATACTTCTGTAACTGGTCTGCAAATTGTTCAAAAAGATGAGATCTGTGTCAGCTTGGAAGAGTTAAGAATATTAGGGCACCAAGTTGAAGACATAAAACCATCCGAAATAAAACGTGATGATGCAAAGTATGCAGAAATAGAACCAAGCAACTTGCGCGAAGCTGACGTTTGCGCGGACCTAGGTGTAAAACCAATGTCCATATCAATATCTTCATCTGACGAAAATGCAACTATTATTGGAAAAGATGTGGTTTCTACTAGTTTTGATCAGGATATTCATGGCGCACATTCGATGGTAACAATACCGGAGCCCCTTGAGGTTGTTGAAGAAGATGTCTACCTCGAATCTAGTGTGGAAGAAGAACCAATTTATGGTCAAACAGATTCTGCTGCTTTGCCAGAATACGTTACTGTCACGCCAGACTCATCTCCAGAAGGGTCTAAGTCACCATCACGAAGGAAGTCAACTGGTTCTGAACAAGCTGAAAGTCGAAAATCAAGTATTGTCAAAGAAGAGAGTCGGAAATTAAGTATTGACAATATAGACAGCCGCAAATCAAGCATAGCCGAAAAGACAGAAATACAAACAAAAGAAACATCTGCAAATCTGATTATTAGTGAGAACTCAGAGAAAGGAACAGCAATTAAAGTTGTGTCAGAAGAGGAACCACTTGATAAATTATTAATTGCTGAGACGACAAATTTGCAGGACCGTATTATCCTTACAACGTCTGCGACAGCTGTCGACAGTACTCATCAAATTGGATCCTTCACCAAAGAGGAAACAAGAGACCAAACGTTACAAGATGGTACAGAATCATTTGAACTGGGGGTTAAGGAAACCGACTCTTGGAAGGGTTCTGCTTTTGAAGATAGTGCTCTTACGCCTATCACTCAAGATTCAAGCAATACAGATAATGATTTACCTAAAGAAACGTCCCCTACTTATTTTGAAGATCCAAGTTCCAAACCGACCAAGGCTAAGGAGACATCCGCTAACAACAACTTGCCAAAACAGGATGAAAAAAATTCTGTTGACAAAGATATTGACATATCTTTGCAACAAATGCCTGAAGGTCCAAAACTATCTAAAGATGTTTGTGCGGAACAAGCAGCAGAAAACGCTTTGGATTTCAAGAATAATACTTTAAAAATGCAAGCAACGGAGTGTTCTCAAGCCTCTCACGAAGAGCACGCTGAAGTCTTACTCGAAAAACGCTCAGAAAGTTATATACAGCCTCTTTCTGTAAAAGAGGAATTTGCAGAGGTTGAGAAACAATCTCATGCAGACACTTTCGACAAAGTACTTTCTGGTTATTCAGTAAGTATCGGTGACAAACCACAGACTGTCAACGAAGACTCGCAAGAAATAAAAGAAATAACGGCAGGCATGATTGAAAAAGAAGAAACATCTCCGTCTGACGTAAATAAAAATACCAACAGCGAGAAAACCCTGTCCCCTACTTCTGACATGGTAGACAAACTAGAAAAGGAAAATCAGGCTACAGAGGGATTATTGGAACGAAAAACTTTACCTGTTCCAACAGATGCTATGAACTTAAGCAATACGATCGACAACAAAACAAGTGAGTGCAAAGAAGAAACGGAGTTTTCAGCAACGGGAAGAAATGAAACAGTTGATAAGTCTTTGAAAGCAGAGGAACAGCAAGAAAAGCCGTCTTTCATCCAAACAGAAGCAATAAGTTTTACAGAATTAAGTTACGTTAAAGAAGATAGTTATCATGAAGAAAAGCAGTCGGTACAAACAAATGTGGACGACAAATTAAAATGTACCACAAGCGATTCTTTGTCGTTGTCTCCTGTCACGAGTCGAGTAACGCGGTCGGAGGATAAAACTGAGACACATTTAATTGAAAGCAACGTAAACCAAGCAGCTGGCCAAACCACGGAAAGCTCTCCTGAGCCATCTTTAACCAGGCCAGAATCCCCAAGTCCATCCCAAGATAAACGAGAAAAGCGGCATTCAATCCAAGACTTTGACTCTGCTGCTGTAAAAACTCCTGTAAAATCTGTGAAGTCATCCCCTGTTACAAGAAAATTGCCCAAAGAAACTGGTGAAAACCCTGACAATATCATGGCTGGCAAATGTCAGAATGAAAAATTGGTGTTGGAAATGACCGAAATGACGCTTACCAGTGGAACTGTTAAAACAGAAGCAGTGTTAAAAGATGAAGTTCCGGAAAGTATTGAAACAGTTGATGAAGTGATTCATGCAGTTTCTCAGTGCGAAGAAACAGGTACCATGGGCTTAGCAGAAATAGGTTTTAACGAAACTTTACCTGTTGACATTAATACTCTTAATTTAGTGGAGACGGACTTTGTTAAAACCTCGAGTGAAGGTTCGCAAGCAGGCAAGGAAAAGAGTACTTCTTTGCTTCTTGCCACACAGGAAAAACCAGTAACATCCGTTCTAGTTAGCGAAACGATTTCCCCAAGTTCTATAAAATCATCAAATGCTGGATCACCACCAGTTACTTCAAATGCTTCCGCCCCTGTTTCTCCTGAAAAAAGTACCTCTGTAATGAGTGAAACAGATTTCAGTCATAAGGTAACTCCGCCTTTATCTCCAGTTCAAAGAGAGGAGCTACCTACAAGCGTTTTTGATGGTGAAACAGAATTAAGAAAAACACAGGGAGCAAATGAGTCTCCCACCAAGTTAGCAGCACCGGCTGTTTCTTCAGTCTCTGAACCACTTTCATCTCCTACTCACACTACTGCTCAAACTCTTGGCCCAGATTCTGTGTCACCAGAACCCGAGGTCATTAAACGACTGTCCGTGGAGTATCAGATCCACGCACCTGCTTTGGACATAGGCACTGAAACGACCGAAGAGAGTATTTCAAATAAATCTTCGGAACTCACGGGAGAGCATATGATTGTGAAAACATCCTTCATAAGTCCAGAAAATTCCATGCAAAGTGTGGCCGAACAAGAAACAGGCATAGTTGAGCAGTCTACAGAGGAACGAGCTTTAACAAATAATTTATTGCAAGAATCCTTTCATGTAAAGGAACCTGCTGAATCTAAAAAGTTACAAAAAGAGTCGGAGGACTCAGAAAAGCCATTTTTGGGAAAAGACGATACAAAAACGTCAGATAAAAATGTTTTGGAACATTGCACCCTGGAATCTTCAAAGCATGCATTGGATGGTGCATCTGACAGCACGGAAGTTAATGCACAGCAAACTGACTTAAATTTTGGCACGGATGAGGGGGCGCTAGAGGAAGAGCGCAAAAGTGGCGCCACAACACCATCCATTTTAGTAACAGGATGCAAAACACTTGCCCGCCAGAGTCAACCCAGTGAATCAGATTCCGAACTGCCCGAAGAAGACGTGAAGCGACATGATGACGTGTTTGAGGCCAACGTAACAAAGGGAGATCCTTTCTTTGAGTCATCTGAGAAAATTTCTTCAATCAGTATAGAAAATATGGTTACTTCGAAAAATGAAGATTCAAAAAGTAAAACTGCTCATTTACTTGAATCTGAAGCAGAACAATTTAGCCAATCGCATGTAGAAATTTTCGCAATAAAGAAGAGCTCTTTGGATCTTACACGGGAGTTCCTTGAAGCAGAAGCAAGAAGCCACACGGACGCCAACGCGTCTGATTTGCACAAGTCTTCTGTGATGGGCTTAGAAGACTCTGGTGCCATTTCATCTCAATTTTCAACTGGGAAAGACAGTGCACCTCCAGCAGTAATACCTGCATCTATCATATCATCTGCTTTAGTTGGTGTAGAAAAGGCGGAAGCTGCTACTAGCCCAATGACACCACAAGAACCTATGGAAAAAACAAGTGTCCATTGCCACGGAAATTTTTCCGAAGGAATAAACGAATCCTTATCACAAAATAAAACAAAAGAATCTGATCCTTGCACCAAACAAATCGCTGTTGGTTCTTCTTGTGTAACCAAAAATGGAAGCGGGAAGGAGGAGATAGAGGAGCCTGAGTTCACACTTGTTTCAAAAAGTGTGCACGAAGAATATGTAAATGTGCCGTTTAACGAGGATGGTGAATGTAAGAAGCTATCAGCTACAACCACTGTTTCAACTTTTACTGCCAAAGATGTAAGTGACTCCCCAAAGCATGGGGATATAACAAAAACTGTGACGACAGTAACGAAGATGACAACTGACAAGGATGGGTCAGATGCTATGGAAACAGTAACAACTGAGGAAGTTCTCAGTGAAGGAAAAATAACATCTGTCTCTACTAAAACTGAAATGTCACCGTTGCACAAACGGTCTAATACAGAGCCACAAGAAGGAGAAGGTTTTGACAGTGTCGAAAAATTAGGCAGTTTCTCCGAAGAAAAGAGCTTTTCTACTGAAAGTGTGATGGATCCTGCCCGCATTCTGCTAGAATCAGCTGTTGTTAGTGTAGTTGGTGGCGTGGCTTCCGTAAGCAAAAATGTTACAACTGGCTTTGATGACGCAATGACGGCTGGATTGAGTGTACTGAGCTCCGTCGTCGGTGTGCACAAAGATTCTCCTGAAGCAACTCGTAGCTGCACTCCTGCATCCGATATTGATGTAGAACCCTCGACCCCGCACAGTGATATAAGCAGTGGTCAAGTGTCTCGGGCGCCTACTAACATTTCGGAGGGCGACTTTCACCCAGATAGTGAAGATGACGATGCGCCCGGGTCTCCAACTAGTCTCACTTCGCAAGTCACACATTCACCTCCTCCTCACTTTGACTTTGGAATAGGCGAATCTCACAGGAGTGGACCAAGAGACAGTCAAGATGACCAGTGTGTCTTGGAAACCAAAGCTTCGACACAAGTTCGCCGTCAGACGATTGCGGCGCCAATGACTACTTACGTGTACGGTCCAATTTCTGGCAATCCCCCAGATGGAAAAGTAGGGGACCAAAACAGCGCTCAAATTGATCGAATGATATCTTCAGTTTATAACTTAGCTGAAGAAAAGACCACATCCTTTGGCGATTCTATTGATACAATGACTTCAAGTATAATTGCCGATTTAAGCGGTTCTAACGTCCTAGAATTTGATCAAGCTGTTGAAGAACACAGGGCAGCCCGTGGAACAGACCTAACAAAAAGTACGGAGAATGTACAGTCAGTGTTAGACTCTGGTTTTAGCGATTCTTCGTCTTTGATTTCAAAAACAGAAAAAGTTCAAGAACAACACATAAGCAGTGCTATTCACTTGTCAGAAACTCAAACAAGTCAATTACCGGAATTGACGCAAGATGGCGCAAAATCTGCTGAAGTTGTAACTCCAGTAACAAAATCAAAAGATCCCATTGCTGATTGGGGTGAACCCCTAGGACTACCATCACCGGTCCCTCCTTCGACAAGTGAGGAACCAGTGCCATCTCCTAAAGGTACGCCGCAAAAAGACAGGCTTGGGAGTAGAAAACCAATCGTGGACAATAAAAAGAGGCCTGAATCTCCACGACGAGCAAAAACAAGCAAGAGTAATGCTATCTACATAGACCTTACATACGTCCCACACCATGGAAATTCATACTACACCTCACTGGAGTTCTTCAAACGGGTGCGTGCTCGTTACTACGTTTTCAGTGGAATTGAGCCTAGTCGGGAAGTGTACAACGCACTTCTGGAGGCAAAACAAACATGGGAAGACAAGGACCTAGGTTTGTGTTTGTTGTTGTTTTAATATAAATAGATGAAAGTGTTTCTCTTCAATTTGTGTTTTCTTTCATGTTTCAGAGGTGACCATAATTCCAACCTATGATACGGACACACTGGGATACTGGGTTGCTGAAAATGAAGATGCGTTGGCCAAATACAAGATAGACCTTTCTCCGTCAGCGTCAAGATGCACAATAAATCTGCAAGATCACGAAACAAGCTGTTCTGCCTATCGCCTAGAGTTTTAGGGAAATGTTTTTTTTTTTTCCTTTCTTGTTTATGCGGTGCTAACGGTCGTAACTATGACTTCTTTCTCATTAAATAGCATACATATAGATTTTTGCACAAGTCTTTATGTAATATATAAAAGTAAATGTCGCTTAATTGAAACTAATCTAAACTGTTCTCATTTTTGTGTTTTTTTTTTCACATTAAATGCTGAAACATTTTGTATCTGTCCCAAAACTTAGTTATCTTTGATGTTTAGAGGCCTTCTTATTTTTTAGTTTGTGCAATGTCATTTCATTTAATCCTTGTCTTTTTTTCTCGTTTTGTTGTTTAGCTACATCGTTTTCTGTATTATTTTGTCAAGTAGTCCTCGCGCATCATAACAGTGGCGCCAAGACCCGTCCTTACTAACTGTCCACAAAAATCAATGACTGAATTTGATTGGATTGTGTTTTTCCCAGCCACATTTACCGTCTCCCTCCTTTGAACAAGGGACCCAAATAAAAAAGTAAATTTCAGTTCATCCATTTTGATGCAGAACATTTTACAAACAAGTATTTGCAAATCTGATTGTGTCGTTTTCAACCCTCAATAAATGATCTTCATGAAAACGAAAAACGCTAAAGTTGCGATCAAATAACTTTTTCGTCGGTCAACTTATTAAAAAGCTATAGAGTGCACTAGTTTAAGATGCATTCGGCCATTTTTTTTCTTTGAGTCATAATATTAAGCACCTATAGCTTTTCTGTTTTAATATATTTAAAACATCTTACGAAATCTGTTTTATGGTGTGTCTGCCTATAGAATAGATAGAATCTCGGTAACTTTAGATATTGAATGAAAAAAAGGGAACCCGTTAAAACCAAGTGTAAATCGCCCTAGGAATTTAAATAATGCGAAGGTAAACATCTTGGAACATACAATGTATTGCATTTTGAAGTAAAAGGCATCGAATTGTATTTATAATTTTGAAATGTTGCACGCTGTTAGTAATTGTGAGCCAAACGCTTTAGGATATAAAATTATGCATTCTTAAAATTTTATGTGATATTTGTTGAGGTAATGTGTGAAAAGAGCTGTACTTTACCCAGATGTAACATTTGTTATTTTAAATGATTAAGCTGCATATGTGATTATGGCCAATGTGGAATCAGAAATGAGTTAATTTTCTGTGAAAGTACAGTAATGATGGACTCCCTTTCTTATTCTGCTTCCACATAATGCCAGACAATAGGTCACTTTGTGGATTCGCTCTTCTGAAGTATACTTATCCTATCTCATGCCTAAATGCTGCATTTTCTCTTATATATTATGTGAGGTTATTTATAAAGACAGAAGTATTTTATGTAAACTCTTCGCAAGACTCTTTCAGAAGAGCGTTTTTCCATACTGTGGCCCGGGTAACGCAGAACTGGGATGATGCATGTGATAAGGGTGGCGGCAGATTATAGTATTCTTGTTTAACTCTGATACTAAAGGAATACGACAGCAAAACAGAACTAACTACACAATCTACCCGGTTTTGTTTGTTTTTTTTTGTTTTGCTTTTTTTTAGAAATTATTTGTCACTACAAAAACGCGTCTTAAAATCAAGCCCTGTTAACAGTTTGTCTTAAAAGGCAATGCAAAAAAAACAATTTAATTTACAGCTTCACCCGAGAAGAGACTGGTAGTCGTAGATGTGGGTTGTTTTGTACAAATGTAGAGTTTATCGAAGTAACTCATACCAACATTTTTAAGCGAATGCACTTGCCGGTTTGAAGAGCTGGATTTTTCTATTGTATTTTAACTTGTTCATATCCTGGAGGATGCTTTCCGTAAGCTCGGGGTCTTTGGTTCAGGGTTTAAGACCAAAGGTTATGTGAATAATTTACCTGTTCTGTTGTGTTTTAAAGAATATTTGGTAAATGTTAAAATGATTATGATTGAAGGGGCATCTTTTCGCCAATCTGGATTAAAGTGAAATATCGATATAATTTTTAGGTAAATCAACGATGCGTGTCCTTTTTATCGGCCTTTTTCCCCGTACGTTTGTACGCACTCATAATACTCATCAGGACGTAAGCCAGGAATAACCTACGCTCTATAGGCTTTCAGTCAGGAGCGAAGCCATAACATGGTTTCCTATATGCATTGCTGTGCTCATAATTGTAACGTGATGGGCTCCAAGATGCTCTCCAGGCAGTATTTTAGATGTCTAATATTTGCTTTTTTCAAGTTTTAACAAATATTTATGATACGTGTATTGTATTCTTCAGACTATTATTTTGTTGTGTGACTATTATATTAATTAGATATGTTGATCAATTTATTGAATATTAATTTTAAATAAATAGTAATAAATCTAGAGTTTTGTAAACAGGGAGAAAGGGATCCTTAGCAGACGAAGTTATCATAATCGAATCATTGAGACATGAGGTTTGGGATTTTTCATTAGCTGTTTGCGATTGGTGAAATTTTCTATCTTCGGAAACATTTCCAACGTGAACTTTGAACTTACTGGAAGCATCTTTGGTGGAAACTCTGGCATCGGTTTTGCGCTTTGCTAACCGTCTGTAAGTCCCGTTTCTAAGGATTCATCTAATATTTTGTTGAGAATGGTTCGTTTCACTCCCTTTCATAATATTTACTGTAATGTGCTTAGATGACTGATGTCAGCGTTTCGTTCACTGATTCTTCGTACTCAGTTATTGTTTTATTTCTACCACTTTTAAATTTTTGCGCACTGGCCGTTTTGACACCGGAACATTGCACTGAAGTTGTACCTAAAGGATTGTACATTCCTTAGTTATTTGACACGTGGGCCTAAATGCGTACCATTCAAGTCTAAACTTTTGTTAACTCACGTTGGAATGCAACACATAGTGTACCTTCATAAATTCTTGCAAGGTTCGACCTGATGTGCGTGCTGCATTGCTGTTACAATGACGACTCTGTCTGGTGAAGAGCTGTGACCATATAATGACTGATTGGGTGGGGATAAGTGAAACAACTAAAAGCAGGAACTAAGGATTGAAATTTGGAAATTCGCGCAAATGACTTTTGAGTTAGCTATAGAAGCGTCTCGAAAAAAATTGCGTTAGCCTTTAAGGATTGCTTCTAGTCATTGTAACATATTCAATTTTGCTTCATGAACTACGGTATAGAGTTTGATTGTCTGAAAAAAAAAAGCATTATAAAACTAACTGAAATTAAAATGAACATCATCTACATTTGTTTCATTCCCTGAGGCCCACAACTGTTGTTGGAAACACTTTCATGATAATTTAAAAAAGAAACATTTATTTACAAAACAGAAACACAAGTAGACGCCTATTGAACAAAAGTCACACAAAAGACCAAAAACACTCGCATAAAAGTTTTCAAAAAATTTAAGAATACACGCCAACGTTTCCGATTCGCCCTCTGCCGACTAAGCAATTGCCTCTTATGGCACTTTTCCATGTATTTAATTTTCACATTGACAACGGTGCGTCGCAAGTACTTAGTGTATAATATCTACGATACAATAAACTTTTACACTACTTCAAAGTTCATTTTAGCAATAGGAACTTACACGCTCACCTATGTATTTTCTTTTTCTAAATATTCATATTTATGGCTTTTTACCTTACGTTTGCTTTATAGATGCTAATCTGTTTTTGCTGTGGAAACACATAATACTTAAATGAACACTGAACTAGAACAACAATCGCTTTTAAATAAAGTAATCAGCTGGGTTGGGGTGGTAAGCGGACTTAACAACTACAAAACATCACAGAACTTATTACTCGTCTCTACGAACTGTCCATTACTGGGCGTCTAAATGGGGCCGTGCCCCAAAGCGTTCACTGATAGGAGGCTTTTCCGGCCCGTTTCGATTTGACTCGACGCTCGTTGTCCTAAACACGTCAGTCTTGTCTCTCACGTGTCCTCGTTGGTCTCCGTGTAGTGGCGGTTGCCCCTTGCCGTGCCGCAGTTGTCGAAGAAGGTGGCGGACGACCGGGATGCGATGTCGGCGTACTCCTTGGTACCGACGGTACACAGCTGCGGAGCGGGCTCCACGTTGCGCTTGCCACGGCCGTCCTTGGCCGCGTCCATGTCTAGCCCCAGCTGCTGCACCTGGACGCTGGACACGTACAGGTGGTCATTGCACCAGAAGAAGCACAGGGAGCGCGGCTGCAGCACGTCCATGTCGTACTCCCAGTAGAGCTCAGCGCGCCGCACGGGGCCGGAGCCCATGTCCAGTGGGTGTGTCACCACGAAGCTGCGCGCCTCACCGTGCTCCAGCCGGACGTAGCCACTGAGAAATACGAAAAAGTTAGTATTGTTGACATTCTTGCAAGCATTTTCTATGTAATTGCAGCTTGGGAAAGTTTGGTGCAAGAAACAGCTTCTTTTTCGCATTCACGGAGGATGCTGTCAATGCAAGTGGCCGTGCAGAGGTTTGTTTAAAGAGAAAACAGCGCTGTTGACTCGACTGGCCTCGCCTTGACGCTCTCGACGCTTCTCGACTCACCTGGGCGTGAGGTCCAGGTTGCGCGCCACACCGCTGTCGCTGTGGATGGTGGCTTTCATAAAGCCTTGGACCCAGGACTCAGCGCGCGGCGGCCTGGCCAGGTGCACCGTGATGCGGTAGTGGCGCCCTGGGAGTAGGTAACAGGTTCGTCAGAAAGAGCCAGTCACTCAATGGGGCGAAGCTCTCTCTTTTTCCGTGTTTTGTGACTTTTTAAACCCCATGTTTAGACTTGGCTAAGAAAGACAGTATCAAATATGAATGAAGGAGTCCATAAATAGGGTTTTAAAGCTATCAAAAACAGAAATATAGTGCTGCGCCCCCTTCAGATATTTGTGATAGGTAAGTTTTACTGACTGCAGAAGGGCGAGTCCTTGCCCGTGGCCACGAAGTACTTGCTGCCGGGAGGGCCGATCGGGGTCTCTGTCGCGTGCATGCCCATGAGGGCACAGTTGCTGGAGTTGGTGGCGCAGTTGAAGCATTTTCCCTGCACGCAACAAGAAGAAAATGAGACAGATGTTCCTTGAGCCCCTGTTTTACCGAGCACGCGCAGTCGTGACTAACCTCGAGGAAATGCTCGTACGAATCGCATTTGTGCGCGATGTAGGGGCAGGGGGCGTTGATGGAGTCGGTGAACAGCTTGATGGCGCGCACGTGGGAGCACGCCACCAGCACGCGGCTGGCCTCCTCCAGCCCCTCGCGGATCAGCGTGAGCGGCAGTGGGGCGTCTGTGCCCGAGCAGCCAGGCTGCTCCTTGCCGTTGTTCGGGTAGAAGTCGACGTGGCCGCACGGCTGCGACATGCCGTACCCTAACACAAAAACAAAAGGATTCAGAATGAAAGAGTCAGACGGAACGGTGAAGCACTGCTCGAAACGATTCCACGGCAGCCAGAGGTTCTCACCGAGCAGGAAGATGGACGTGCCGTCCGTGTGGATGACGTCGACGAAGCGCGCGTCGCTGGTGTCCAGCCGCACGGAGGTAGGCATGCCCTGGAAGTAGGGCTCGGCGGGGTCCAGCCCCGTGATGCGGCCCAGCCCCGCTATCCGCTGCCCCGCGTAGCCCGCCGTGTGCGCCCCCAGGCTGTGGCCGATCATGTGCACCTTGCCGGGGTCCAGGCCCATGTGCTCCTGCAAGGCGACAGACTTTAGACCTGCGGGGAGCGATGTTCATCCAGTCGCCTTTGATTAAGCCAGCACGCGTTCGGTTCCTTTAAATTTTTCATACCTGCAGGTAGTTGACGAAGTACGCCACCTCTAGGCCCACGAGTCTCGTGTTGGCGGTGGCCTGCGTGTAGAGCGGCAGTGAGCCGCCCGCCCAGTCCACTACCACCACGTTCCAGTCCGAGTTCTTGAGCAGCTCCCGGCGCATCTCCTACGATATGACAGGTGTCAACTCAGAGCGCAAAGAGTCTGCAAGCAGTCCGCGACATGTCTTTGCATTCCAGTCGGGAGACTCACCTTAACCCAGGAGCTGAGCGGGGTGTCGATAAAGCCGTGGATGATAATCTTGGTTTCCTTCTTGGGGTCGAAGTTTGACTTGAGCATCGTCTTCTCATTCTGCACCCGAAGGAGCTGACCCTGCGAGACACAAGCGACGTTTGAGAACCGGTCCGGTCCATCGCGGGGCACTCCGCCCCTTCCTCAGTGAGCTGATTCCGAAGACCACTTCGTCGTTCTGTCTCTCTCGCACTCCTGCGAGCGAGACAGAGCGAAGAAAGAGTTTTTTTTAGTTGGGAACGAGCCGGCTAGGCTTCGTTCTGCTTCACGCTACACCTTACCTCGTTGGGGTTCTGTCTTGTGTACAGGATGAATTTGGTGTCGATCACAGCCCGGGGCAATGGGAACACATTGAACGGCCGGTAGATGAGGTGGTACCAGTCCCGCGTCACGTTAAGGCAGCCCAGCTCGTCGTAGCAGCGCGTCTCGTTCTCGACTAGACAGAAACAAGAAAGGGCGATTTCAGTGAAGGCGGTTCGTTGGCCTGCCTGGAGGCGTGACTCGCTTTTTGTGTGGATGCGGTGCGTTTGGGCGCAGCAGCACTGCATCCGATAATGGAACGAGTCCAGCCGTCACCGCCGCCGCACTTTCTCTGCCGCCCGGCCGGGACTCCTGGCAAGGCAAGCCCCGCAGCCCCGCCGCTGGAAAAGCGCCGCCTACCATAGAAAGGAACGCGGGGAAAACCCGTTTCCCAGAGGGCGTAGGCGTTCCATGAAGCGATGTAAAAGAACACACCCAATAAGCTATTATGCCCTATTATGCGAGCGGCCTGACTGATTCCGAGCAGTGCCTCGTCGCTCTGTCTCCCTCGTACCCCCACGGGACAGCCCACGAGTGAGAGAGAGACAGAGGTCCTACAGTGCAGGTGCACTGCGTGCGATCGGGGATCACGGTATCGCATAGGTGTCAGGGGCCAGCAGGCGGACCGGCAGGCGGGTCACCGGTTCCTTCCGTTACATCACGCCAGTTCCTTCGGAGACAGGAAATAAATTGAGGGCCGGCCAGACTGCTTGGAGCCCAGTGTCGCGTGGCCCCGCCAGCAGCCGGCCCGACGCCGACCGCCAGCCGGCACGACGACGCCGGCACGAAGCCTTCCCGAAGCCTTCCCGAAGCTGGCTCTGAGGCGGCCCGAAAGCGGGTGTCTTTCCCGTTCAAAACGTCCCCCGTTAACTTTGAAGGCGGTAAGAGGGGGGAGAGATTAGCGTCGCGTTACGCCTGTGTTTTACCCACCAGTGTTGTATTTCCAACCGTGTACAGGGAATTGCCATTTTTAATAGACTAAATCATTTCCCTCATCGAGAAAAAATATTTAGAGCACGCTGTGATGACTAACGCGTGCTCTGGGTACTGGGTACTGGTAGTGCGTTGAGTCCGAGGATATTACTCCGTCCCCGGTTGAGGCGAGTCGGTAAGCACTCGCGGGGAAATCCTGGCTGGTTTGCCCGGTGCATCTATCTTCCCTCCTAATCAACCTGCGTCCGCGCTATTGCGGGGTGTGAAGCACAGCCTGTCGAGCGATCCCGCTGCCCGCACTTCTCGCTCTGCCTCTCTCGCACGCATGGCGTGTGCCGTACGGGTGCGAGAGAGACAGAGCGAGGAGTGCGGGCGGCGGAATCGCTCAACTGGTGCAAAATAGATTGCCTGCCGATTGCGGGGACACTACTTCCGTAACGTCGCCTAGCGCAAAGTTTACGCTGATAAAAAGGGGCAGCGGCATGTAGGTCTGCGGGGCGTGGCCGCCCATTGGCAGCCGTCCATGTGTACCGCAGTTCCTACATCACTGGCCGGCAAAATTTCCGTGACGGCAACCAGCCTAGCGATGCCGACGGATCGTTATTTCGTCTCGCTCTCGCACCCCTGCGGAACGCCTCATGTGTGTGACAGAGAGAGAGCAGTGAAACGGTCTCTCGGAATGGCTCACACCGGCTGGGCCATTCCGATGCACTTGCTGCGGCCGGCAGCTCCGGCTTGCTTCACACGCAAAGGTGGTGCGGCGTGTGGGACTCTCCAAAGGCCTGATTGTGCTGGATGGCCAACGGGTCGGTGACCCTAGAGCGCCCTTGAGTCCCGCGGGCAGCGGGCCGGCCCATGAGTGTGAGAGCGACAAAGTGACGAAGCACTGGTTCGAAAGCAACCCACAGCGACGCGTAGGCCGCAGCCCGCGTTAGACTGGACCGGTTAAGACGGCATCAAAATCGAATCGAGGCTGCTTCAAGCAAGGCCAGCACCCGGCTGGAGGCATTCGTGGTGCACTGCGTCTCACACACACTGACCTGCCCCAGTCTGGACTAGATAAGATACTCACACGGCAGCCAGGGGATGTTGACCTCGAGGGCGGGCCGGTCGGAGCGGCCCCAGTCCAGGAGGCCGGCGCTGGCTCCGGCCACTAGCGCCACCACAGCCACGGCCGACCCCAGCCCCATCCTGCAACAGAAACAGTTAGTCAGACTGCACTGCAAGCACAGTGTCACGTATCAACCCAAACATAAGTTTTGCAGGAGGCCGGAACCACATGCAAAAAAATGCGTCAGCGTCAGAATTAAGTTTCTGAATGAAACCGCACGGAATAAATTTTTCTCGCGTACGGAACCGTGTGGAACGTTCTAGCGATGGAATCTGCTTTGTTTTTTTATCCCGTGGAACTGGATGTCGATGTCGGCGCCAGAGGGCTGCACTTGCTCCCAACCGCAAGAGCGACATTGCATCACAACGGCAGCGCCAGTCCGGCGGCCCACAACAAATAAACCATAAACCGCCACTTGGGCGAGCGGTGCATGTGTATGTGTGCGTGTGTTGACCGAGCGCCTCGTGCCGGACGGCCTTCGCGACCTTGTTTCCCGCCGGGGCGGGCCGCGAGGCGCCGCGTCCTGGCCGCGTCCTGCGCGGCTGCTTCCGAACAGTGCTCTCGTCGCTCTGTCTCTGTCGCACTGCCGGGGCAGCCCGCAGAGAGAGACAGAGCGACGAAAGCACTGTTCGGAAGCAGCCTGCAGGAGGACAGGCGGCAGGAGGGCGGCCGCAATTACTTACAACCGGCGCTGCTTAGCCGCGCAAGACACCGTCCGCCGGGCCGGCCGGGCCGCGCGCCGCCGTGGCGTGCCGGTGCCGTACCGAGCGGCGTTGCGTTGCGTCACGCCGGAGAGGGTTTCAGAGGTTTCCGAGGGCGCCGCGCTGCCTGGCTGCCTGGTCGGTCGCAGCAGCAGGGGGCGGGGCAGGCGGGGCTGGCAGGCCGCTGCGAGAGAGGGAAGCGAGCGGCGTGATCTTGAAACGCGCGGCGTTTCGGGCCGACTGCGCGCTGCCTGCAGGCTGTGCCTTGCTCAGCGGAGACTTGCACGCGGGTGGGGCGCGAAGCCTCCGATTCGGATTCACATTCGCGTTCGTCCTCGCGCCCCCTCCTCCCTAGTAGGATGATGTGCCGGTGGCATCGTGCGCACTGGCCCATACAATTGGCACACTGCCAGATGGGTCGCGTGGCGCGGCGTGACCTCCGCGTGACGTCACCGTGACCGAGTACCGCGCCGCGCACACAGCGCGCGGCCGGCCGGCCTGCAGTACAACAACCAGGAGGGATGTGTCGTCCGGCTTTGCAACACAGACCGACGAGGACGCCGCTCGGAGTCAAGCAACGCTGGTCCTCGCCGCCGCGGGCAGCGCTTTTGTCTCGTTTCCATTCGATTCGGCGGACAGCCTTATGAAACGAACGGCTGATGCGTCGCGTCCAGCAGCCAGACAGACAGCCAGCCAGGCAGCCAGGGAGCCAGGCAGACAGCCAGGCAAGCAGCCACTCTGGCGAATCACTTTGGCGCTAATCCGATCCGATTATCCGGCGCTGCGTGGCCACCTGACTCCTGACAGCAGTTGCGTCGCTCTGTCTCTCTCACATCCACGACCGTGCTCCATACATGAAGTGTGCGAGAGAGAGAGAGAGAGAGAGAGAGAGAGAGAGAGAGAGAGAGAGAGAGAGAGAGAGAGAGAGAGAGAGAGAGAGAGAGAGAGAGAGAGGGGGACAGCACTGAGCCTGCAGGCTGGGTTATGCGGCCGCAACGGGTTGGATGAGGGGGCCCCGCTCGGCCCGGGTCCAGAGCAAGTCGACGCGGCGCCCTTGCCGGCCGGCGGCGCCACCCCGTCCAGCGTGGCCAATTGATGCAGACCGCTTGGAGACGCCGTGACACTGCTGCAGCAGCCCGCAGGCTGAACGGCGCTGCCGTCGCCGTCTCTGTTGCACTCGAAGGGCGTGCTGCTGGGGAGCAAGCGAGACAGAGCGCTGCTGTGATGCCCGCCACGCCGGGCCGTCCTCGTGCCCGTTCATTTGGCTCATTACGACGCAACGACCGTGCGCGACACGACACGCGAGCGGCACGCGCCGGGCACGCGCCGGGCTCTTATTACACTACGCACCAAATGGTATGGCACATTTATTTGCCCCACAAGTTGTGCAATTTTAAGCACATTTAACAGTGATACACTTTTGTTTTTGTTTTTTCGCCTGCTCTGTTAAAACTAAAGCGTAGTGTTACGCCTCTTTCAAGCGTACTCAGGCCTGGTACGCCTTCATTGAAACCAAGCAGAGGAGTACGCTTCAAGAATATACGCTTGAGAAAGGGCGTAAAATTACGCTTTAGTTTTACCAGTGGGGGGCGACGACGGATGTCTTCTACACAGATTTTGCTTTCGTTGGACAATTTGAATTGCATGGCTGACACAAAATTGTACCACCGTCACATGTGCCTAAGATTGGCAAAAAAAAAAAAATATTAAAAAAAAATAATGCGGAGACATTTAGTGAACCCAGCTGGCTGCTCCAGGCAACTCGCTGATAAAGTGTCGGCCCTTTTTGTCCGCTGCGGCATTGTTGTTGTGTTGCAGCGTGCGTCGACGGCGCGGACGACGCCGTGCAGTCGGTGGTCATTGTCATGCGGCGCGCGTCCCGGCGCCACGCCACGCCACGCCGCCGTTGCGGCGTCCTGCTGCCTCGCGCCGTGCTCGCACCCAACGGCGCAAAAAAAAAAAATCGGAAAAAAAAAATTAAACTTGCGGATTTGAACCGCGGACCTTTCACATGATGCCTCATTGGGCATGCAGCCAGGGAGAAAACGAAGGCGATAAGGGCGTGCTAATCCCGCCGGGTAAAAACGAGTTCAATGTTGCACCGGCTGCAGCGCCGCGCCACGCCTCCGGCGCTCCGCTGCCCGCCGGCCCGGTGGCTGTCAGCCGCTGACGTAACAATCTCAGCTTCTGGTTCGCAAGGAATAGGCGGCGCCCGGCGGCACCGGCGGCCCGGCGTCCCCGTCCGGCCGGCCTGGATCCGATGCTCGTCGGCCGGCCGCAGCCGGCGGCATCCTCGCCTCGCTCGCAAACGGCGCGGTTCCCGTTAACGCCTCGTCACGGCCACGCGTTCGGGGTGCCACAGCTGAGCTGACCGCAGGGCACCGCAGCAGGGCCACTCGGCTGCTCGTTGTCCGGGTCGCCGCGTCTTGCGGTGGCCGCGAGGGGCCGCTAAACACGCGCCAAGTGCAGGCCGGCTCAGTGCCCTCTGTGTCGTCCACTCACGGGCGGAGGAGAAGCACACGGGTCAGCATCGCGCTCCACAGCAGTTCACCGAGATGCACGCGCTGTGGTGCGTGAGCCTTGCCGGGGCTGTCCACACTGTCCACTCTGCGCACGCTGTCACTAAGTGGCAGTCCGGTAGTGGAAGGCCGTATGCAGGAAGGAAGGTCTGCCGACCACCCCGCTGTCAGAGCCGGCTCTGGAAGTCGGCCAGGCGACCTTAGTACGAGGCGCCGGTCCAACAGCGCTAGCCGCGCGATTAAGAGAGGAGTCGTTAGGTCGCCCTCTCTCTCTCTCTCTCTCTCTCTCTCTCTCTCTCTCTCTCTCCCCTACGGGTCGCCCATGAGAGCGACAGAGACACAGCGACGAGACTTCGTCTCTCGAGCCGCGCCAGCCCGCCGGTTCTAGATCGTTTGATTCCACGGACACCAACATATCGCGCAGGCGCGGCACGGCGTGGCGCGCCCCAGTGGGGGGAAGGAAGCACTTCTGGGTGCTGCGGGCCCGCTGGGCCGCTGGGCCGCTGCCGCTGGCCCTGCCAAGGCCGTCCCGATGTGGCTGGCCGTCGTGTTTTTCTGGCCGCCGTGATGACCGTACGCTACGCCCGCGGGCTGCCAGCCTCGCCTGGCCGGCTCTATTATGTGTGAATGAATATTCAGCGGCGCGTGGCGCTGGCAGGGCTGGCAGGGCTGGCAGCCCGGCCTTGGCGTGGTGCTGCAACGCGACGCGACGCGCGACGACGTGCTGCCAGCTGGAAGCGTTAATCTAGTTTCGACAATGTCATCAACGCCGCCGCCGGCCGGTCCACGCGCGCGGCTGGCTGCTTTTGTCCGCTCTCTCGCACTCATGCGGCGTCCCGTGGGGGTGCGAGAGAGGCAGAGCGATGTCCGCAAAGAGACTGACCAGTCGGAAAGGGCGAGCGGCTGCCGCGCGGTGCGGGACTGCTTTTCGTAAATGGCATTTCCTGTTGTGAATCTTGTAACACTCCGCCGCGTGACGCGAGCGAGCGCCGCGACCCGACGCCACCTTCACTTTCTTCGTATTAGCATCCGCCCCACCTCCTCCCGCGCCACGCCGAGGCGCGGCCGAGCGGTCACCTGTCTGCAGTAATCTGTATGGTGCACCGAACGCGCTGTCGGTAATGACCACTTTCACGCGCTTCACTTTATCCAAATCAAAAAAGACGTCATCGTTCCGAACCTTCGGGCTAAGTGCCACTACAGACAGACACCCACAAAGCGTTTCAAAACGCCTCTCGCGTCGTCCTCACAGTCTGGTCACGTCGTACAGTGCCCGAGCGCCGGGCGCGTGCGTGCGCGCGCGCGCGCGTGTGTGTGTGTGTGTGTGTGAGTGTGTCTGAGAGTGAGTGGCCACTATCATTACGCTGGTTGCGCTGCGCCGCTGCGCCCTTACGGTGCAATAGGTGACCCAGTGCAAGGCATTGCCCGGCATTGCCTCACGCCACCGCCGTATGCGCGGACTCGCAGGGACTCGCAGGGACTCGCAGGGACTGGCAGGTCCACTTGCATCGCCTAACACCGTCGGCATCGCCAGGCATCGCCTTGCCGGTGATCGCGGAAACCGTCCGGTGCCGACCGGCCGGCCGACCGGCGTCGCTTACAAGAGGCCGTGTACGATGGACTTTGTCCGACTTTGTCGTAAGCCTCGCCGCGTTTCGCGTGTAGCAACGCGGCCGGTCTCGTTAAGGGCAGCGGCCGGCGTGTAAGCGTGGCCCTAATGATATGTGCGCGCGTCAAAACTTTTCGGGACGCAGAAGAGTGCAACAGGGACGAGTGCTGCAGCGTGCCTCACAGTGCTGAACACAGCCGGCATGTTTGTTTGACAGTGACGTGGACCAGCAAGCCGCACGCGTTCGGTCCAGTTAGCATCGCGACTGCGTTACGGTGCGTTGCGGCGGGACGAGGCGAGCCGGCGCGTTGTGCGGGGGAACTGGTCGGCGCCACGCCCCGCCCCGCCCCGCCCCGCCCCGCCCCGCCCCACCCCGCCGCACAGCGCAGGAACCACTCTGGGACTCCTCAAAGGGGAGGGATGTCATAATAACTAGTTGGCGCGAAGCGGTGGCGGCCGAAGCTCGCGTTCGCGTATGACGGCTGCCGCGCGGAGAGTTTGTTTTGCGAAAAACGCCCCCCTGTCTGTGACTGGCCACCAGTGGACAAGCTGGGAAAGCCGACACGGCCCTTTGGCAGTCGTGGAGGTCACGAGGACAGCGGCGTGTTGTGATTAAGGCGAGGCGCGGCGGTGCGATGAGGCAACCTGGCGCTCCCGACGACACCGACACTGCATGGCAAGTGGCTCCTTATACTTACTACAGGCGGTGGCAGCGTGCGAGGAACAGTGGCGACTGCTATCCGTCATGCGCTGCTCGGTCCGCATCCACGCCGGTAATGTCAGTCCGCGCCGCGGGCATGGGGGCTCCGGCAGCACAGTCACCACCCTCCACTCCACTCGACGACGCGATCCCGAAAAACGCGGCCCGGCTGGCGGTCTATCCGTTCTGCCCGACGAGACCAAGACCGCTCTCGGTGGCGTTCGGTGCAGCACTGGATGTCTGCGGACACCCTGGAGCCCCGCCGGCCCCGCGGCCTGGCGGCCTGGCCCCTCCCGATACGCCGCGGTCCGGCAGCCTACAGCGGCCAGCTCAGCCGGGAGGGGGCTGCCCCCTGTGGGGCTCCGCCAGGCGGCACGCCGCGCCCCTCCGGCCCCTCTCCCGCCGCATTGTGTCCACACCGCGCGGGGACGGCAGGGGGAGGGGGGGCGCCGGTCGTCCTGGCGGGGCGTTCACTCCACAACAAGGCGCCAGGCCAGCTGACAGCCCAGGCCCATGCGCAGTGCGCAGTGTGGCCAGCAACTATCCAAAGGTCATTTCGGTAGCGGGAAAAAAAAATCACACACAGGCAAAAAGAAGTTTGAACACTAAACGTGAGATAAACAAGTCCTAATGCATCAGTCTATGCCCGCGGATAGCCTGGTGTAACCATGGGGTGTGACCATGGGGTGTAACCATGTAACCATGGGTCTAACCGCGTCCCGCCGTGGGCACGCCGTAGGGGTTTACTGGTCATTGTCCCTGGATCGACGAGGGCCGCGCGGGCAGTGCAGCGGCCCTGCCACGTAACGCCAACAAGATTTAGCCGTGTGTTTATCCTCCATAACTCGCCCGGGCGCCCCGCCCGCATTAAAAAATAAAAATGCATTCTCGCGCGCCCGTTTTTCTTTGGACGCTCGTCGACGGAAATGATAGGTATTGGACGCACCGCTGAAGCGCTGCCTTGCGTCACCGGCTGAAAAGTTTCCGGACAATATCGGAGAGTGTGAACGCTCACTCGGCCGGCAACCGAGAGGAGCCGGTGGGAGCCGATACGCGGGCCGCCGCGGCCGCCTGGCAGGTAGGCAACGCCGCTGTGTGCAACGCACCGCTGCTCGACGGCGCGGCGTGCCCTCCAGGCGCCCCGGCGTCGTCCCCGAGCGCCGCCTGCCTGCTAGACCACCCGTCGAGGCGCTGCGACCCTGGAGGAACGAGGCCAGCCGGCCGGCGGAGACACTGGAGGTCTTTGACGGGGACCTCGCGAAGACAAACACATTGACGTTAACGACAATGTCCATACGGGTCGCCTTTGAGATGCCATGTAAATGTCGCGGGGCGTTAGCGAGTGCACCGCCATTGCTGGTCGTGACCCCTGCCCCCCTCCTGACCAGCCTGCCCAGAGAAAGTTATTGCCAAGGGCGGCGGGGCGACATCCAGACGGCCGGCGGGCCAGCCGTATCTTGGGATTGACAGTCAGGCTAGAGCCTCCAGGGGCCTCCAGGGTCAGCAGAGTGCGCGTGGTTACATGCCCATCACGTCGGGGCCGCTGGGGGGAGCGCTGGGTGGAGCTAGAAGAAGGGTTGCGCCGCGCTGGCAGCTCGGCGGGACAGAGAGGGAAAACGAGGGAAATAATCTTAAAAGCGGCCCGTCGCGGTCCTTGCCCCCGTTCGGGATTAAAAACCGAAAGTGAACTCCCACTGTCGGACGAGGCGGCGTACGACATGGACAGGTTTTAGTCCATCAACTTATCGCCCTCCTCCTCTGCCGTGTTGTTTAACCAAAAGTTCACTTTTCAAACGGTGGAAAACATACACGATTAACATTAACACCTACCTCTCAGTCTACCCAATGTAAATAATGAACTGAGAAAACCAACTGGTGCGCACACTTCAGCAATATTGCCATTCAGTACCAAAAAACATTCAAGGTACGGTACTATAAGTTAACATTATTTTGGACGAAACCTTTTTTCGCCCTTCTCCGAGCTTTGCCTTTGCTAACATTCGCTGCCGAGACGACGGGCAAGGCGGCCCAGATCAGGGAGATGGTCGTGTGAAGCACCGATGACTTCCTCGGCGAAAACTCGCCGCACTCACTCGATGATGCAATGAGCGGCAGTGACAAAGAGGTGCGCCTTCGCCGGCCGTGCGATCGGCTCCCAGCAGATTGAACGGTACGTCGTCTCTCTGTCTCTCTCGCACCCGCACGGGGTGTTCCGTGGAGGATGCGGGCGGCACAGAGCGACCAGAGCACTGCCCGGAATCAGCCCGCTGCCTTTCACCGGCCGGATCAGACTGTACCCACAGGGTGCCTCCGTTTCGGCCTCGGTGGCCCAACTCTTTTGACTAGTTCATAACAGAGCGATAAATAAGGCGGCCCAGGACCGCGCGCCAAAATTTCCGCCTCGTCACGGCCCGGCCCGGCACGCCCCGCCACGCCCCGCCAAGCCCCGCCACTGCAGCCTGCCTTGGGCCAGGTCAAGAGAAGGAGCGATTCGTGGCCAATCACGCGAGGCTTCCCTTTTGGAGGGATTCCGGCCGAAACGCGCTCTGCAACGGGTCGGGGACCATGCCTTTTACTTTTATAAACCAACACAGTTCGTACTGTGGAAAATTCGAGATCTGCTTGCGGTTGCGCGAGGATTTCCCCGTGTCATTATGAATAATAGGGGATCCTGTTGCCAAAACAAACGCCGCGGCCGGCCACGCGTGCAGGACGGCAGCGAGCAGCACGCGGGGAAGGCTCCGTCTGTCCCAACGGCCTGCAACACGGGGGCGGGGAGCGGCCCGCGGCGTCCCGAGCGCCACATTCCGAACATTCGTCGCTGTCCCTCTCGCTCCCGCCACGGGACACCGCGTGTGTGCGAGAGAGATTGAGCGCCTGCAGCGCGGTGCAATGGGCGGTGATCGCCTGGCCGTTCGTGTCAACAAACCAGCACCGAAAAGGAGTGCTGTGGGGCGGGGCGCCGGCGCGGGCGCCGAGCCGGTCCGCCCGGGTCCACGGCACGCCAGGGGCCGGCCGGGCCGTGGCCGGGCAACCTTGAAATTTGGAAGAAATAACAAGAAGGTGCGAAGGAGGATAAACATATAACGCAATATAAGGCGTCGTAAGTAGGCCTATGTCGACTGTTGCAAGAACAGGTAGAACAGCAACGCGGCGAACAAGGCGGGGGGGGGGGGGCTGCCGGAACATGCCGGCCGGGCCGCACGCCACAGCTCCCGCGCACCGCGATCCCTCGCGGGGATCGAATGGCGAACCCAGCGGACTCAACCCGTCACTCTGTCCCTCGCGCCCCCGCGAGACGCCCCCGCGGGACGCCCCGTGAGCGCGAGAGAGCGACGACAGCTGTGTTCGGAGTCCGCCGGCAGGGAAGTCCCGGCCGCGTCCAGGAAGGGGAGCCCAGGACCGATATTTCGGCCGCCGATGATGGCAATTCGAGCAGCGCGTCGTTGTTAGCTCTCCTTTGCGTGCCGCAGGGACACACCCGCCCAATCATGTGCTGCGCGCCAAGAACGACGAGAAGAACACGGCCGCGTTTCGTCACAAAGAGTAAAGTTCCAGAATGGCGCGTCAGGTGACGCTGTTTCCTCGGCAGCCGTCGGCGGCACTGCGGAGCACGGCACACTGCGGGGCGTGAGGCGGAATCGGACTGCGTCTCGTCACGTCCAGCCGCGCCTCCTGGAAGGCTGGAACCAGCTCTGGAAAAAGGTTGCACGGCGTTGATTCATGCTGGGCTGTGGCTCGGCAGCCCGTTCTGGTGGCGCGATCCACACCCCAAGGCGCAACAGCAAGGCCTTCAGCAAAACATTGCCGCAAAACGGCAGCGGTGCAAAGTCCAAGCCGGTGAGGGACTGGTCCAGGACGGGGTCCCCATCGACAGCGGGAGGGGGCGCTGCAACGCGCTGCAGTGCGGACCCAGGCTGGCTGGCCGCCTGGCCCCGAACCACCAGGACGGCGGAGCCTGGAGACGCACTCACGGCAAGGTCGCACGTAGCCGCAGCACCCTGGGGGCAGAGCCGGGCCGCCGCCGGCCCACTGCATTCCACGGAAACCGCTTGCCGAAGTGATCGCCGCCTTCTCTTTGACGTCTTTGCCGTCATCGCGATGACGTCAGTCTGCATCAGCCCGCGTCACTGCCACCCCACCGCCGCCACGACGGGGGCCTCGGCGTCGCGTTGACCCATTTGCGCGGCCGTGGCGTGATGCTGCGACGCACCACCGCCGCGTCCAAACAAGTCACTTGGGAGAATTTGGCGCTGTTGACCAGCCAGCAGACTGACCCCGATCGTCGCTCTGTCTCTTCACACTGCGACCCTATGAGTGCGGCAGAGACAGGGCGACGCGAGGCTGCAAACGACGCGGTGCCCCCACGCCCCACGACGCGCCGGCTCCTGCACAGACACTCTGAGAGAGGGAGTGAGAACGGAAAGGGCTTGCCGTTTTGTCGCCCTTGCCGAAGCGCCTCCTGGACTGCCGGCACCCCGCTGAACGCATTCGCACCTCGCGGCAGTCGGCGGTGCGGACGCCGCCGCCTCTGTTTACAAACACGCGGCCGACGGCGACACGGCGAGCTCGCCGTCGCACCGCCGCACCGCCGCCGCAGCATCACCAATCTAGTCGGGCAACTTTCTACGTGGAGGCTACTCCACTGAAAACGACCGCCGCCGCCGCGCACCGGTATGTTTTACCGAGGTTTATCACGGGATCATAAGTGGGTGTCCACAAGAAAAGTAATAGTCTTCGCCTTCCTCATTAGCCGTCTTGCATCACCGGATTGTTAAAGGTGCCATCCATCCATCTATCCATCGGCGAGGCCACGGGGCCGCGCTAGCCGCGCCGCGGCGGCACCCAGGCGACGAGAGCCCATAATGTAGTATGTAACGTGAGTAACTTGAGCACGGCTCCTTGCGCAACGCACCGCTCCATGTCACAGGCAGGAAGGAAGCGTGAGTGGAGTCGATGCTCGACCCTGCGGCCCTGCGGACCCTGCCGCCTGCTAGGCGCTTATCAAGCACCAACTAACCCCTCCTCCCTCCCCCTCGTGGCCCGGCGAGAACCCTTGGCGACCAGTGGCGAGGGACTGGCGGACGCTACCTGCTTTAAAAAAAAGTAAAAGTAATTGAAAAGTACTGAATCTTTCAACCCGTCTCGTCATCAAGGACTGCTCAACGGGGAACCGCCAATTGTTCCCAAATACGATGAATCAGAATCCCCAAGTAGAAGCCTCATGATGCAGCGGTGACATTCAATGTGGGACGCAATCTGTGACCATGCGACGCACCACAGCGATGAAACCTTAATAGAAGCGAGATGAGGAGTTCGATGGGATGCCTTCAAGCCGGGCGCTAGCAGCACGTCAGCACGATGCCAAGTACCACCACACTCTCATATTTTGATTCTCTTCAATTTTTCATATCACGTCTGCACACGAACGCGGGTTCGGGTCGGGTTCGGTTCGGGAGTTGTGATTCTGGTTAATTTTAGCCTTGATACCCGATGTAAGTTTAGTGTGACATTTGAAATTGAACCAAGTTCCGAATGATGGACTACTTTGTTTTTCTTTCCATCCAAAAATATGTGCTACTTTCTTTGCTAGTCGTTTCTTTTGAAGTTCTCAAAACTTTGTTTCAGTATTTTAGTTTAATAAAAATGTTTGGCGCTCATGAAATTTTTTAAAGCTTCTTCAAATATCAAATATTTTTTTCAAAAATGAACGTTTTTAACTTTTTTTTACTGTATTTTAACCTGACGGTCTCAATGTCTTGATGTGCGGTCAACGTTGAGGTTATAGGGGTCTATATGGACCCCTTCTTAATGTTTCCCTTCTTTCTTCTGTTTTCCAGATTTTACAGCAACATTACTTCTAATAATGGAATCCTCATCACGCCTTTTAGTATTCTTGGGACTCTCGTTCACTGGGCTCACAGCAGCGGCTGTCTATCTTCTTCTCCGCAAAGTAATATTAATGTTTTCCAGCTTGATGTATTGTACGCTGGAATGCCTTGAATGTTTGATACTGATTGCATTGCTTTTTGTTTTGTGTAGGATGAAGAAACTGGAGCTGAGGGTGGTTTAAAGACCTCGCAGAGAACTGTTATTAAAGTTCGAGTTCCTAATGAGTGTATTGGGACTGTTATTGGACGGGGTGGGTGCAATGTTAGAGCCATCCAAGAGAAAACAGGAGCCCGTATCAACTGCAGTGATGAACGTAAAAAAATCCTTAACCTATTTGTGTGCCTATGTGGAATATCTGTTTCTCTTCCATATATTCTACTTTAAAATCTTCTTGCAGAGGGGAATGAAAAGTTTCGGGTGGTTGTAATTCAGGGAACAACTGATGCAGCTCAGCTTGCAGAGTCTATGATCCATGAAATTGTTACCAATCAACCTCTAATAATATCTCATGAAATGCTTGTACCCAGTGTAAGTGGCACACTTTTAGAGCTGTTAATCAAATGTTATCTTTATTATGATGTTTGCTGAAGGATACACATTCTTCTTTCTTTCATTCTGTTTTTAGAGAGCATGCGGAAGAATAATTGGTAGAGGTGGTGAAACAATTCGGGGCATGACTCGTTTCTCAGGTGCCAAAATATTGGTGGATAGCACTGGTCAGAATGAACGGTGTAAGTACACTAGATTTCATTCCTCCCTCCATTTAGCATTTCTCTGACAGGAGGACTTTGAATTTTCTGTTTTTCTTTTGTTCTCGCAGCAGAGACAAGAATAGTTCTGAAAGGCACTGCAGATCAAATAGATTTAGCTAAAAGTCTTATTGAAGAAAAAGTTGAAGAGGAGGAAGATATGCGCCGCAAATTTGAAACAAGTTTTTCAAATAGATCACCAAGAAGAGAACCTAAAGATAATTACAACTATTTAGTGGCCCCTCCTGACGAGCAGGTTTGCTATTTCAATATTCTCATTTAATGGTAGTGCCTTGCTCTAAATTTTGATTCTGTCTTATTCTGTCTAATTGTGATTCAATGGGAACATTTTGCAGGATCCACAGCCAACAACTTTTAAAAGAGCTACATTTGATTCTACTCGCTCTGATGGTTTTTTCGATGTATTTGTATCTGCAGCAGTTGGCCCGCACCAGTTTTGGGTTCAGGTATGCTTTGTGAGGATGTTTGAAGTAGTGTTGTAAAGTGAAGTAAAATAAATATCTTATCTTACTTTTTTTTATTTTAACTGTTGTAATAGTCTGTTAGCCCAAGGGGTGTAGAGTTGGATCAACTTGTTGATAAAATGACTGAGTATTACAGTAACCCTGACAATCAGGAGATGCACACTCTCAAAGAGGTTGGTACTTTTTTGGTTGAAATGTCAAATGTTTCTGTTTGTTTGTGCTTTGGTCTTAAGACTTAGCCACCATCTTTTCACAGATCAGAGTTGGGCAAATTGTTGCTGCACCCTTTGAGCATGATGACAAATGGTATCGAGCAGAAATACTGTCAGTTGAGGAAGATGAATATGATCCAATGGAATCTAAAGTATCACTTTATTATGGTGACTATGGAGATGAATGTGTGGTTAAGCGCAAACAGCTGTTTGACTTGCGCACTGATTTCTTAGGTCTCTATTTTCAAGCCATTGAGTGTGCGTTGGCCCATGTCAAGCCAATGTATGTATTTTATTTTCATATCTGCAAGTTTTATTATTTTTAATTTTGCTTCTGATAAGTCAGCACATATTTTTCATTTTTGTTTCCAGTGGTGATGAATGGTCTACCGAAGCTGCGGATCTGTTTGAAGCATTAGCTGAGGTGGCTCTTTGGCAAAAGAAGGTTGCCCATGTTGTGACTTACCGGGATAGCGTCCATAAAAGAGGTCAGCGTGCTAGTAGTCCAGTACCAGTCATCGAACTCCATGACAAGGTAGGCAAAAACATCTGCATTTATAGAATAATTCTTGCAGATTTTTCCTGTAAATGCGTTTCATGGTGTGTTCTAAATCTTTTTCTTTCCAGAATGTGAATATTGGAGAGGAGCTTGTAAGGAAGGGATTTGCTGTCTGGGAAAGCCTATCTCCTGATGAAAATTGTGATGAAAAAAACGCTTCAAAACCAAACAATATTGCTTCCTCCCAGAGTGCTTCATCCTCTCAAAGACCTCAGTCTCTCAATGAAACTGTGAACAATGTCAAGCAGAGCCCCACAGTGAAAAGTCCTGATCCTCTCAAAATGTCACCATCAGACGTGTTTGGCTCAGAGTCATCTAAATTGAATGCAAAGAAAAGCAGTACAGACTCATCTTCATTTTTAAAACAAGAAAGAAGCCTGAAAGCAGCTAGTGGTTTCAGGCCAAAGACCCTTGAGCCCTTGAAAGACTCAAAGAAGTCTCAAAAGAATAGTGATCCTGTGCAAGTTGTGTACCTTCCAGAAGATTTTAGTGATGACGAATCTGATGATGGTTTCACTATGGGTTAAATTCACATTCGTGTCAACACATGCATTTATTTAATTTGTTTGATGTGCAATTGTTCCTATCATGTAGTTCCATCACCTAATACCTACTACTGTAAGTGCAATCATGCTTACATCTAATTTTCTTTTTCTTTTTTTTTTTTGAAGCAACAGACATTAGTCCTCTAAAAAAAAATGTTTCATAGTTTTTGACAGTTGCAGTTGCAATTTACTGTGTGTAAACCATTCATCCCTGCTCAGAAGTTTTGAATCAAAAAGTACTAGTTTTTCTTTTTATCGTGTCAAGTTAACATACAATTTTGTTGTGAGTGCCAAATTATGTCTTGCCATTGTGCCATGAATGACATTTAAACTACTGTAATTGAAGAAATTTTGTTGGAAGGAATCTCATTGGAGTTTTTATTTATTAATATTAGGTAATAGACTGTGATTCCTGCTGTTTCTTTTTTTCTCAGTAGAAGAGCAGTAAAAAAATTCCTTCTGCCTTTCTGTCAGCATTTGTATTATTATAACATTAAATTTAGGTTTATTTTTTAGAATGTACGGAGAATGTTGCATGATTACTTATGACTACTGCTGAATCAGTTTGTCTCCAGAGCAAGATCTTTCACGTATAGGTATTTTAAATGAATTTGGTGCTATCAGAATGCATTATTTTTCTACATAAGATTCTACTGTTAGTCTGAGAGTGAAATATAATTGTTTTCTGTTACTTTTGACTGCCCTTCATGCCTCATGTGTCCCAACGGTTTCCTCGTGTTGTAGATGTATTTGAAAAGAGGCGAGCAGTGTCGTTCTGAGTGTTCGTCTGGCGGCCGTTGCGACACGCTGGTTCCGCAGGGCTTGGCGCGGCGGCGAGGCAGCCGTTCATTTTTATACGGCCCGCATTATCAAGATGAAGCACACGGCGCACACCTAGGCCCTGCCCGGGCCTGCCCCACGGGGCCTGCCCGCGGTGGCGCGCCACAGGGATGGGTGGACGTGGCAGGGAGCCGCTTCTGCCTCGTCTTCGATAAGAAGGTCGACGGCCGTGCGATCGTCTCGGCCCGCCTTTGGCGTCCAAAGTCGCAATGTCCGCGGCACGTCCTCCGCCCTCGAGTAACAGCCTCGAGCTCTCCAGTGCGTCTCTCCCCAGCCTGCCTGCCGCCGGCCCACTGTGTGGTGCCGGGGAAGTCCTGCCCCCGCCAGAGCACCATGTCTCTCCTCTACGTCCTTCCGTCGCTCTGTCTCTCTTGCACTCGTAGGGGACGCCCCTGAGTGCGGGAGAGACAGCTGGCGGCACCGCGCGGCACGAGTGCCTCCCGTGTCCACTATCAGCGCTGGCCGCGGTTCACTTTGTTTAGTCGTGGGAAGCAGAGGCTGCCTCAAGCCGAGCGGGTCAATGTTTGGCGAACTGCCTGGTTCGTGCTACGGTCCTGGACGTTGTCTACTTGCCATGAAGGGCCCAAAGCTAGGCTCGATGTCCGGTTTACTGTAGGTGGGGTGGTGAATAATCTGCAATCTGCGCCACATATTCCCCTCCCCTCCCGCTCGTCCTGCGCGGTCGTCCTAGAGCTGAACCGCGGTGAGCGAGCGTGCCTTCTGTTTACACTCGTCGCGCCAACTCCTAGAAGATGGCGCCTCGCCCGTGTGTGGCAAGTGCTCGGTAATTTTTGCAAACATTCCCCGGCCCCAGCGGCGTGCTACTTATTTGAACAGGGGCGCGTATCTCGCACAAAGGCGCATTTCAGGCGGCGCGACTTGTTAGCCTGATAACTAACCGGTCGGTTCGTTCAACCCGCCGAGGCAGGTTCGCTGGTTCGCTTCGCGCGGCGCGTGTAGCCGCTCTGGCCGCCCTAGAGAGCCTAGAGCAGGTGACGGGGACGCGCACTCGTCCTGGCGGGCTGACGTCAACGCGATCCGCGTGATGAGCCCACACCAGCGGACTGTTTCCGCACAGCATTTCGTCGCTCCGTCTCGCTCGCACCCATGCGACGCGGGACGCCCCGCGAGGGCCACAGAGACACAGCGGCGATGTGCGGAATCGGTCAGGATGAACGCGCCCCTATCTGTCCCGAGTTTATCTCTGGCGGAGGAGCAGGCCGTTTGATTGAATGTCATTTGAATGTTGTCGGCCTCCAAGTAGTGCGGCAGCGCGTGTCGGATAGGTTGCCTAACCCGGACGCCACTAGCCGGGAGCTCACTGCGGCGCTGGAGGCACACCGGCCGGCGGTAGCGGCGGTAGCGGCGGCTCGGCGCGCCCGAGCGGTATGCAGCCCATCCGGCGCGACGGCTTGACGGCGGTGAGGTTTCCGTGTGTCCGATGTTGCCTACCGCGCCCCCCGCCTCGGCGTCGAGGATGTAATAGTTGCGAGGTCCGCCGTAATGGCTGAGGCAATGGCCGTGGCGGGCGAGGCGACGACGCGGTGCTCGCCCGACTGACCCGTCCTCGGCCCCCAAGTACCTGTTCCTGCGCCAGTCCAAGCATCTGGCCAAGTACCCGGCCACGCAGGTACCAGTCCGGCAAGCAAGCCGCGGCCCGCTATGCGCCGCGCGGGTCGGCCAGGGTCGGCCTGAGCGCTGGGTCCGACCCATTGCTCCGACCTGACGAGGCGGGTCGCCTCCGCGCCACTCTACTCATGGAGTCGCCTCGGAGTGGTGAGGTGGAATAGAGTCCCCCCCTCCCCCTCTGGTCTGAGGTTGGAGGTAACGACCCGGAGGGAGTTGCTCTGGAGGTCGATGCCCCTTTGCCTGTGCGCCTCCTGGTGCCCCTGCCTCCCGATGAGTAGAGGAGGCTCCTCTTGAGGGGGGCGGAGGAGCGACGCGGCGGCCAGCCCTGCGCGGACTCTGCGCCGAGACCGCCGCCGTCCGCGGCCCCCGACGCCGGTGAGGTTTGTTAGTGATAGGATAATGCACCGCCGACGCGACGACGCGACGGTCCGGGGGCAGGGAGGGGCGGACGTGACAGGATGGCCTCCCGCTGGGCCTTCCCTCGCCGACAGTGTAGGCAACCCAGGCGGGCCGACGCATGCAGCCCCCTCCTCCCTAGGTGAGTTGCAGTGCGGCTGCCGTGCCGCGGCGCGCGGGCCGTGGGGGAGAGACAGAGAGGGGAGGGTTGAACGCCCTGACTGGCGCAACAGGTCAGTGTAGGAGCGAGACGGCAGGGAGGGCTCGGATCTGGTCGCCACGCCAACTCGCGTCGACGCCACTGCAGCGCCATGGGCCATGGCAGCCATGGCAGCCCTGGCCGCGGTGCAGCCTTTTATCGATTGCAGCCCGCCAAGTGCGGCGCGCTGCCTGACCGCCGGCCCGGGGCCCCGGAGTGCGTCTTCAAACTTTATGTAATGAGTGGAGGTTTCTATTTCGTTCTCCAGGCGGGCGCACTGGAAACACCTGGAACGGTACAACCTGCCTTGCTCCCTTTCCCTCCCTGCAGCTTGGAGTCCTTGAAGCCAGCTGCAGCGCGGCGCGGCGTGGCGCTAGAACAAACCAGTCCGGTTAATCGGTAAGGGATCGTAGATCATGCACCCGCTGGATTACGGGGCGGGGCAGACTTATCTTCACTCGAATTACTGCCTGCCGCCGGGCCGGCTGGCCGGATGGCTTAGCCGGGGGCCGAGCGGGCAGACCAAAGGCTGACGGCGCGCGCGTCGCCCTCGGACCGCTCGGTGCTGCGTGCTGGCGGAGGGCGACCAAAGCCTGTTTTTGGTGCCGACGACTTGGTTGACGCCTCTACGCTGTAATGCGGTGGCGGTCAGTGACTCGGGGCCTCGGCCAGCACCACTGAAGCATCTCTGTGACACGGAATCCAACGACTTGGTTGCGTGCTGGTCACGCCCTGGCCAACGCCATCCTGGCCGTGTTCCTCGGCTCCACGCCCAGCCCGGCTGGACTCGGCAGAGACTTGGGCTCAGCTCGGCAGCGCAGCGGCGCAGCAGTCACAGCAAACGGGCCCGGGGCCCTGGGCCAGGAGCGCGACGCGGCGCGGTGGTCGCGGTAGCGGCAGTGGCGGCTGTGTGTTCCGTGCCGCCGCGCCTCCGCCCCTCCCCCTTCCCCTTTCCCCTCCCCCGACCGCTCGCCGCCCCGCCCCTCCCCACCCCGCGCATTGCCGCTGGCTTGGGGCCCGGCTGGCCGGCTCGGCTCGGCACCGCGGCACCGGCACACGCACACGAGCCGCCGCCGCGTCAACCCGTCCCGTGCCGTGCCGTGCCGCGCCCTGCCGCGCCTCGCGCCCCGCCGCGCCCCGCGCCGTGCCGTGCTGCCGTCCAGCAGCAGCGCTTCGCCGCGCCGAGGAGCGGTGCCTGTCGCGAGTTGGTGAAGTGATTTGCAAGTGATGAGTGATTGGAGTGTTGTGCAGTGAGCCTTTGTGGAATGGAGTGTCAGGGGACGTGTGTCCGCGTGGAGGACGCCGCGTCTCTCTGACAGCGCCGCCGGCCTTCCCCCGCCCCGCCGCGCCCCGCCGCGCCCCGCCCACATAAGCCTGGAGAATCCGGTGCCGCCCCCGTCGTCACCCCGGATCTCGCGCTGACGCGTTGACGGCCAGCTGAGTCTGAAGAAGCCCACGCGCAGCGCGCTCGCCTGCAAGTCGCGCCTGCTTGCCTGGAGATGATTATTTCCAAGGACTTGTTTTTGCTGGGGGACCAAGACTATCTTCGTCTTCCGAAGGAGGAGAAGCGGCCCGCCGCCATGGTGCGCCCCGCCGTCGCCAAGTCTCAAAGGTAGGCGTCTGCTGCATGTCAGAGCGAGGAGTTCGCAGCACGCCGCGGTGGACACGCTGTTATACAGCGTCCGAACGGCAAACAGGAAACTGTCCTATTGGGGCCAGTGTTCCGTCGAACCCGGTGGGTGTGGTTGTGTGCTTGTGAGTGTGTGCTCGTGCAGTTGCAGCCTGCCGGTCTGCCTGCAAGGCCCACTTTGTGCGCGGCCCGGGCGCTGGCCAGTCCGCCACACAGCCCGCCGGCCCGGTGAGGCAACACGCGTAATGCCTTGCCTTCCAGGCCTCGTGAAATGAGCGCTGCTTGATTGAATAATGAATGACTGAATGAACGAGCGAATAAATGACTGAACGAACGAATGAGTGAGGGAACAACAGCGGCCCTGCAGCGCCCCCACGGCCCCACGGCCCCACGGCCCGGGCGCGGCAGGCCACGCGGGGCGGTCAGTGCGACCTTTCTGACAGGCAGGCTGCGGAGGACAGCTCAGCTTCAGGCGGCCTGGCCTGTCGGGGACGTCCAGGCTATTGTGGACGCGCGCACCGCCGCGGTCGCGACCCGCGGATAAACAGTTTACCACTGTGGTTGTTGTTTCGGCACACATACGTACACACATGCATACATGCACATACGCACACACAACCGCGAGCGAGTACAATGAGTGCAGCTGTCTCGTGACGTAACGTGTCGCCATTCATATGAATGCAAAGCCGATCGGAAGGCGTCCTGCAGGCCAGCAGACAGGGCCACACAGTGGGCCAGGCGGGCAGGGCCACACAGTGGGCCAGGCCGACGGGTCTAGTCTAGTCGAGCCGCGTTCTGTCCCTTTCCTTTCCCATGCAGCACTCGGCAGCACTGCATGCAGTGCAGCAGGCTTCCTGTGCCCCTTCCTTCTCCCCCTCCCCTTCCCCCTGTTACCTGGCGACCTACCTAGACTGCTGCCCCGGCACGGCGTGGCCTGGCTGGCATGCCCATGTTGCTCCGTGCCGCAAGACCGCTGCTGTGTTCCAGTGCACTAGCTGCACTCGCTGAAGCATTGCGAGCAATTGCGGTGCGCAGTGCGCGCGTGCTGCAGAGCCGGAAGTAGTGCTTTCCCCCGACCGGCCGATGCGGCGGGGAAAGCTCAGCAGCAGGAAAAGCGCCAACGCCGAGCTTTTCCAAATGGCCCGGACGCCGCCGAAATCCGGCCTTGTGATTTCCAGTGGCATGGCGGACCCGTGCTCCCCTTTTCTTATTATTAAGCAACCCGCCTGCCGATTTCATTTATTGTAACCCCAAGTAAATTCCAACAACAACAACAACAACAACAACAACAACAACAAACGAAAGTTTACGCTGAGTGTCCCGTCGCCGTGCCGCCGGCGGCGTCCTCCACCAGGTTTTAACGACCTTTCGAATCCCCCAAAAAGAAGTTGAAGGAAGAGGGAGACGCGTATGGATGCAGCGGCCCATCCCTCCCTCCCGACCCCGCTGTGTAATAGTCATTAAACTGGCGGTCCTAGTCCCCGACGGTCCGGGTCGGTCCGGGTCGGTCCGGGTCGGTCGCTCCACGCCACACTAGCGAGGCTTGAGGCTTGACACTTTGGGCTCCGGGCTCTCGGCGTGACGAACCGGTTGGGCCAGGTTCTGCCACTGCTGCTTTCTCCTTCTTCTTCGTCGTCCGTCCGCGCGTCGCGTCCGCGCCGTGCCGCGGGTCACTCCAGGGTCACTCCTACGTCACTCCGCGCCGGTCGGGCGCCCGGTGGGCCAGAAGACCGGCGCATGCGGCCCAAACTCTAGCCGCGTTTTGAGCTCCAGAGTCGCTAAATGGGACTCGGACCGAACGTGTGACCCCACCAATGGATTCCACGTTCGGGAAGCAATCCATTGGTGGGGGTCGCGGGTTTGGTTCGAGTCCTATTCAGCGACTCAGGAGCTTAAAACACGTCCGGGATTTTGATCGCCTCTACCGGTCTTCTGGCCCACTGTGGTGGGGCGCCGGGCAGCGCGAGGAGCTGGCCGACACCACCCTGGCCGTCGTCATCCTGACAGGCGCGCGCTGTTATGCAAAGTGAGAGTGACCCGCTGGAGTGCACGCACGCGGCCCACGCGTGTCCCCCGCATGTCTCGGTTGGTGTCATCCACGCGCCGTGCCCCCGTTTGTCTGGTGCGGCCCCCACGTGTGCTCCACGTCCACACCCGTGACCACGTGTCCGCCTCATCCAGGGTCGCGGACGTCAACACCGGGACCGTGATCCAGGGCGGTGGGCTGTGGCCGATACTCCCTAAAAAGCTGTTTCTTAATCTATGAAAATTTACTTGCGATAAGTTTATTTACTTGAATCATTCGTGTAAATTCGCCTGATGCCAGTATATTATTTTGGTTCAAGAAACGGCGTTTTTTTGGCGGACCTCTTATTCATTCGTCCGCGCAAAAGCGGCGGCAAGGCCATGCAAAAATATGCTAAAGTGTCTTCCTATTTGGAAGCAGCATTATGCCTCGCGTCCGCGCCTAGTACAGTGCCGGCTTGGCTAATAAATCGGAAGCGCGGCCGCCGAGTTTTCTTCCCTTTTTCTAGGCGCGGGTCCACGACCGTCCACCACGTGCGCGGTGCGCGGCGGGCTGGCCGCGCCGGGCTGGCTGCTCCCTCTAGTGAGGCATGACATGACAGGCCGCCAAGTCACTGACCAAGCCAGTCACATTGTGGCCCGGCACGCTCGGCGCCCGTCAGTACCCACCTCGCCCCGCCTCGCCCCGCCTTGCCCCGCGGACGCTGCCCTGGGCCAGCGCGGCGCGTGGAGTCCCCGTGGAGGGGCTCGGAATGTTTGGTCCGGCGGCCAGGTTACCCTAGCGGTCCCACTGTGCGCCGCGGCGCTACACTGTGCAGTGTAGCCGTGCCGTTCGTCATCACTTTCTACCCATTGTAAGCCGGCCCTCCGACGAAATGAAACGCGGGCCCTTTTCCCGACCGGCCGTACAGCGGAGTTACAAAATAGCCCCGGCAGACCTTGATCTGGTCTGGCTGCTCCTGCCCCCCCCCCCTCCTCCCCGCTCTTCCGCGGTTCTTTCAACGCGGCGACTGACGGTTGTGGAGGTAAACATTTGAACACGCGCGCTGCCAGCGATGTTGTGCCCACCCTACCAAACTGGCGGCCCGGCCCGCCCCTCGCCGCCTTCTTCTCTTTGCCTTTCCCCGTGAAAGGGACGCCAGGGGGGCCGGCCGGCTCAATGCTTGCCCAGGCAGGGCCGAGGGCTGGCTTATCAATGTTGCCAACGGCAGGGCGCGGCAGCGTAGGACCGCGCTCGCCGGCTGGGAGGCCGCATTACGTTTTCGCTATCGATAGACCGCCTGGCCGGCCGGCGCTGCGGTTGCCGTGCGGACGCGGAAACTCGGAAATAGACTAGCAGTAGAGCAAAGCAAACGAAGCAAGCGAACCGGCAGAGAATGAATGTGTCAAGTGGAGGCGGTGCGCGGCGCGGCGCCGTGGTGGCCGGGCATGTCATCGGGGTGCCTCATAGCCCAGAGAGTCGCCTGAGGCCTGCTTCGGGGCCCGTCGGTCTTTGGGCGCGTTCCGTGTTAGATTTATTGAGCCCCTGGGCGGCCCTAGGACAGTGGGCCGTGAGCCGTGACTAGGGCCGCCGAGGGCCGCGCCCAAGCCTATCGCCCTCACTGAGGCGTCAAGGTCGAGCTTTGAGTATCGGTCCACCGACGGCCGGGCCCCACCCTGTGGCACCGCAGGGTTGTTCCGCTGGCTCTACCACCGCACGCCGGGCACCGCGAGGACGAAGCCAGTGCCGGTACGAGCCTTGACGCCGGCTGGGCTGCGGGAATGCAAGTCATGGAGGACCACTGCCCGCACTCCCCACCCCGCCCCTCGACCGGCGGGCCAGACCGGGTGCTTGCTTTTACGCAACGCAGCCACAATTTGGCGCGGCGGCAGGGCCCAAGCCGGCGGGCGCGGGGACGGGGGGCACCTGGCGCGGGCACCTGGCGGGGGGGCATCCGGGGCGCGGCCTTGACGAGGTGGGTCGGCGACGCCCTAGGCTCTCCGCCACGCCCCGCCACCCCCGACACCTTTGTTTCATGACCACCACCTGCAGGGAGTTGTTTTCGTTGGCCGCGCCGCTGCCGCCTCGACCCCTCCCCCGTCGTGCCGCGCACTGCCACGGCTTCACAGCCATAAAGGGTCGGCCCGTCGCGAACCGAAAGTGAGTGCGAGAGGCCGTTTTGGTTTTCATTTTGTTGTACTTTTTTTTTCGGTTTATACAATGCAACGCCGCCATGCAGGGCTGGCGTGGGGCGCGTATCGCGCCATCGTGTTCCCATTGCGCACGTGACCTCCAGACGGTGGAGTGCCGCCGGCACGTGTGTGGCCGGCGCACTGGCTGGCGCACTGGCTGGCGCGCAGCAACCGGGACTTGCACCTGCACGTCGTGCGCCGGCCGGCCCGCCTTGGCGCCTGCGGGACAGCGCAATGCCGCCCCGCCGCGCACGCGTGTATCGCGGCGGCCTACCCCTCAGGGGCTCTCCTAGGCCGAGCCGCTGTCGTTGTTCTTGCGGTGACACGCATTGTTTTCTGTTCGTTGTTTTCGACTAAATTTTATTCCTTGCGGCTGACGGGCTGCCTGACAGGCTGGCCGACGGGCTGCCCCAAGTGTCGCCGCAGCCCGCATCACGCACTCGTTTGCGGTCTTCGGTCGGGTCTGCAACCTGCTCTGCCGGCTCTGTCTGCCCCCATGAACCACCACAACAGCAGCCAGGACACAAGCGCCCGTATACTCTGCGCGCTAGTGTGCGTGTGTAAGTGTGTGTGCACCGTGGGGGGGGGGGGCACTCTCAGCACTCAGCGAAGGGGACTGCTGCCGCCGCGATTTCGGGGGACAAGGCGGAGTGGGGCGTCTGCCTTACAGACTGTGAATAACGCACGTCTTGCTGTGCACTGTTAAAAAAAAAAGAAGGAAATTCCTGCTGTGGGGGAGGCAACGCCCAAGTAAAACCCCAGGGGGTTGAAATTTCAACACCCAGTGGGTGCAGATTTTTTGGAACCCAGTGGGTAGGCAATTTTCTCAACCCAGGGGTGGTAAAACCAAATTAAAGGACCCAATGATGGATTTTCATGTTGGCATTAGGGAATGGCGTTTCTAGACCCACAACTTGAATTTCCTCTGTGGCCACGGTAACTAGTGTTTCAGGACCCACAACTTGAAATTTCTTAGTGACAATAGCGATTCGTGTTTCAAGACCCACAACTTGAAAATTACAGCCCAATGTCATTTTTTCAAAAATATGTTTCAGTGGCAGGCGTTGATTATGTGCCTCTATCTCGCTGCCCTCTCCAATTCAGTTCTGATCCTGTTGTACACCTTACGGCCCGAATGCGCTGACGCAGACTCGGACTGGAAGATTCGAACCTCGGTCCTGTAGCTTCGTAGCGCGGACGCTTACCCCGACACTACAGGACTTGATGGAGGAGGTGCCGCGCCGCACCGTACATGCTCCGGGCGCGGCGCAGCGAGCTGCAGCGTGCGGGGGTGGGGGTGAGCGACATGCGCGCGTGGAGGGCGGGGGAGGGGGGTGCGGAGCGACGACGACGACCGCCAGCCCAACCCGGAGAAAATTCAAGTTGTGGGTCGGTAAAGGGTCTCTTCCGGCGATGGTCTATGAAATTTCATACACCAATGGGGTGCAGAAATTCAAGTTGTGGGTCAGAGATGGTCTTTTCTGCACCAAGTGAGCGAGAAAATTCAAGTTGTGGGTCGGTGATGGGTCTCTTCAGGCGATGGTCTGAGAAATTTCATACACCAATGGGGTGCAGAAATTCAAGTTGTGGGTCCCAGATGGTCTCTTCCGTCCACCAAGGGGGCAAGAAAATTCAAGTTGTGGGTGGGCAAATGACTAATGCCTAGTGTCAACAAGAAATTCCTTGGGTGACACGCGATTTCCCAACCCCACCTAGGAAATTTCTTGTACCACTGGATAATGAAAATCGTATGTGTGGTTGAGGAAATTGAATTTCCTGACCCACTGGGTCCAGAAACGCGATTCCATGAGAGGGCCCAGAATTTTACTGACCCAATGGGTCTTAAAAATTCTTTTTTTTTTTAACAGTGTGTGTGCGCGGCGCGTCGTAGCCTCTCGGTCGGGCGGGGCGGGGTGTGGGGGAGGCGGGGGTGGGTGATAAGGGAGCGGTGGCCTTATGGACAGGGGGGCGAAGGGGAGGCCGGCGGGAAGGCGTTTGCCTCATTGATTTGGAAACCGTTGCTCGGAGGACTTTATGACATCGGCTGGCCTTCGGCGGGCGCAAACCCCACACCACCGTCACCACCACCACCACCGTCACCACCGCCGGCAAGCAGGCCCACCTTCTTGAACCGACCGTCGCTCTTGTTTTTCGCGCCCCTGACTACGCCTCTCACTGTCACCTTTAACCTCGGCTACGGTCCTGACTGATTTGCTGGCTAGAGCCATGTCCTTGGCCCCGCCGATGGCTACGCCTGCGGCAGGCGCGGCGTACGTCCCACGCAACGGGATGGCTAACGGCCGCGCACTCGCGCTCCGCGACCCGCCGTGCCGGGGTTGAATTCCTGCGGCAGTCCAGCCTAACGGTTGGATCGGCGTGCGCGCTGTGTCACGTGCTCGGCTCACTTTGTCGCGCATTTATCCACGCTGTTTCTCATTTTGAACAGCCGCCTATCTCTTTCTCCGTATGTCTCTCTGGCTTTGGCTCGGCAATGTCACCCTCTCTGTTTGCGGCGTGACAGTGGGACGACGGACCGCAATGCCGTGTCGTCCACCGCCCGACCGCCACTTGCCGTTCCATGTGCAATGCGATTGATACGAAAAAATAAATTGGAACGTCAGTGGAAAAGTGTGCTGTGTCGTGTGTGCGCGTGCGCGCATTTTTCCTTTTCTGGTTTGTGCGGGGAGGCGGGCGGGGCGGGGCGGCTCGCTTTTGGGCCTCTTTATCTGGCACAAGGTCACATCGATGGGGAAAGGGAGAAGGGAGGGCGGCGGGGAAGGGAGTGGGGATGGCAGTTCTAGATAAAGGTAGTATGCTTAGCGGCCTTCACACGTTCGGGCCCGTTGGGGCGCCCACAACAAGAATCAGACGGGCAGTGCTGCGAGGCGGGAGTCGCGCGGCCTGTGCGGCGTCGCGAGAGAGACAGAAAGACGAAATGAACCTGCTGTGCGAGCAGATCGACTGCGAGTTATTGACTAAGCGGAAGCTGTGGCGCAGGGCAGACAGGGCGTAGGGCCGTAGGGCGCGGCCGGGTATATTTTTAGGCCGGTTAGCACCGCCACCGCCGCGATGCTGGTGGACTCACGACGGCCTACGGCGGCGCGCCGGGCTGGGGAAGATCATCTGGCATGGCACTGGGTGGTTTTCTAATCGGCCCGGCCGACACAGTGGCGGCCCTGTTGCCTTCCATTCGGACCAGCTTCGTCGCTCGCCATGGGTGCGTGCTGCTATGCCGCAATGCAGGACCTGCGGGCGCGCATTCCACGCAGGACGGCACCACGTCGGCGTCCACGTTGTTCTGCGCGGGTCGCTGTTTTTGCCCGTGGTTTTTGTTTTCGCGCTCCGCGTGTCGCGAAGCGCGCGCACAGCCCGCTTGGCCTAGTGTACAAGGGGTTTGGGGGCCGGGGCGTGGCGTGGCGACGCGGTGTGCCCGACGGCCTGACGGCCTGACGGGGTCGACGTCCTCAGGGGCCCGTTGGGGCTTAGCGGGGCCTCGGCGGGGCGTGGGGGCGTCGCGGTGGGGCATGTGTGCTCGAGATGGCCTCACTGAGGGCCTCGGTTCAACAAACGGGTATAGGTAGGAGCGGGCAAAGAACGCCTCGTACATCAGGACGCCCTTCTTGGCGACGCGGCCAGTTCCACACCTGCTCGCCCAGGACGCCCCTGCCAAGCGTCATGGCGCCCGATGGTCGTGGCCCTGCCGTGTGTGGCGTGCGCCAGGAAGCCTAGTGGGCTAGCTGTCGCTAGCTGGCGGACCCCCACCTGTGGGCGCTTTAGAGGGCGCTTTCGGAGCGCCAAGGCTGACAACCCCGGAAGGCTTTCGTGGAGGGGTGGCGGCGGCGGCAGGCCTGACAGACACCCATGATAAACATGTGCCAAGAGCAGCTGAGCGGCCGCCGCGCTGCGCCACGCCGCGGGTCCGCGGCCCAGGCCTGCATTGGCGGGCGGGACTAACGAACGGGATGGGTCGGGGTAGGGTGGGGGTAGGGGGCGGGGCGCGGCGGGGCGGGGCGCTGTCACCAGGTCCTTGCCCCGAGAACGCCGGCGGACGCACTTCCGGGCGTGGCATCGCGCGGCGGGGCCCGGCCTGCCTGCCGCTCGGGGAGTGGTGGAGTGGAGGGGGTGGTCAGCTCTCACCTCACTGACCCGCGCAAGCCGCGCAACGCCTCGCAACGCCGCGCGCCTCGGCCTGCCTGCCTGTCTGCCTGTCCGACTCTGTTGTCGGCTCGACTCGCAAATCAGCTTTTGCCTCGGCCCGCCCCGACCGTTCCGGCCGTGCAGGACTCCCGCGAGGAAGGGGGTGCTGCATTGTTTGCAAAACGTGGGCCGCGCGTCCTTGCGTGCATTTCGTCTCTAGGAGCCGCTCCCCCTTCACCCGCAGCCCGACGCGGCTAACGTAAACGCGGCCGTGCAGGCGGTGGCCCTGCGGCGGTCCTGGCGTCGTTGCCGGGTCCGCAGGGGCGCAGGGGCGGAAGGGCCTACCTCGTGCTCCGCGATGTGGACTTCCGATTTGAAAACGAAAGGTCTGCTCAAGCTGCTTCGCTCTACCACGCCGTCGACCGGCCAGCCCTCAGGCGGCCACGCCCAGCGAGGCCAGGCGTTGCGTTCTATCTGCCGCTGCTCAGTGCTCACGATTCGTGATTAGGGGCTAGGGGGCAAAGTCTCGCCCGCTGTGCGGGCTGGCGCGGGCTGGCTGGGTGTGATCGGCCCGCGATGCGGCGTTGCCAGGCCTATTCTTATCCAGGTCCGCCAAAAGACGCGCGCGCCTTCCCTCGCCAGCGCGGCGGGCTGCGGGTGAAGGGGGTGCGGCTCCTAGAGACGAAATGCACGCAAGGACGCACGGTGCAGTGGTAGGGGTGCGAGAGGGACAAGAGCGACGAAGCCGTGTTCAGCAGCAGGGACGCTGCCGGCGGGGTGAGGATGACGATGCGGACATGGACTGCGTGATGGCGTCGACGCCACGGAGCAGTGCGTCATGCTGCTTTAGTCCAATGCGATGCATCTGGGCCGAGCGGCGGCCCTGGCGGCCCCTACACGCCAAATAAAGCCGCTGCTGGACTCTCCTCGCTTTGATCGCCAGCCTGCGCTGCATCGCCTCGCACGGCTTGTGTACCGTGTAAGTGGGGCAGGACGGCCACGGGGCGCGTCTGCTTTGACGGCCTTGCGTGGCGCGCGCACCGCGTGTATTGTATGGTGCACGCCCGGCAGCGCCCGGCAGGCAGGCGGGGCGAGGCTTTGCATTTGCTTGGGCGAGGTTAGGACTGGACGGCACGCACACGCGCACACACACACTCACACACACACACACGCCGCGCCCTGCGGCACACAACCCACTGACCCGAATCGAATAATGCTTTCCGGTAGTGTCCTCGCTGCGTCGCGGCGCCCCCTCCCCTCCCCCTGCACCTGGCCGAGGAGGCAGAAGGCTCGTTCGCAGGGCTCGCACTGAGAGATGTGTTTCACATCAGGAACGGAAACTTTAGAGCCTGTGTGAAGGTTGGACGGATGAAACACATTTTGATCCCGGACACCAAAGTTTTCGTTGCTGATGATGTGAAACAAGATTTCTCAGAGCGGCGTTGATGATTCAAGGTGAAACTAACAACTCGGTGTTGCCTGGCAACGCCACTTTGGTTCGCGCGCCTTCGTTAAACACATCTCTCTCCCTCCTCTTCTCTTGATGTTCTTCTTCCTGTCTGCCTTCCCCTCCTCGCGGCGCTGCTCGCGGTCTGCCGCCGCGGCGGCGTGGCCTAGTGCCCGGCCTGACAGGTATCGTGCTCGCGCTTCTCCGCGACCTTCACCGCATCGGCCGGGCGGGGCGGGGCGGGGCGGGGCGGGGCGGGGCGGGGCGGGGCGGGGCGCGACGGGCGAGACGACGCCCGGCCGGCGCGGGGACGCGGGGCGGAGAGGGAGGGAGGGGAAGGAGCACCGTCTAGGCGGGCGTCTAGCTAGGGCACTTACCTGCCTGTGGCGGCCGGAGCCGGAACGGCCGGAACCGTTGTGTCGTGACGCGGCGCGCACGTGCGTGCTGTATGCCGCAAGCAGGCTGATTGCGCGCACTGCTCTCGTCACTGTGTCTCACTTACGGGGCGCCCTGTGAGGGTGCGAGAGAGACACCGACGGAAGCAGCGCTTGTGTCATCAGCCTACACGGCAATGGTTCGATTCCCCAGAGCCGCGTGGGTCCTTTAAATTTTCGCTGCTTAGCGTTTTTCCTTCACTCCTCGGCTGACCAGGCCGGGTTGGGCACTTCTTCGAGTTTTACTGCTGTTTTATTTATTTTTGGTGTGAAGACGGGAGGGCCGGTGAGTTTTTTGTGACCCGCACCCGGACGTACCGCGACCACGCGGCTCGCCCGTCCGCCGCTCTCCAGCTGCACGAGGGGCAATACAGTCAGGCCGTGCTGGAGGAGGGGGAGGGGGCTCATTGTGTGACTAGGCTACCAGTGCCTCCGCCTTCTGGCCGTTTTCGACGCTTCTTTTTCTGCGGCCGCGCGAAAATTGGCCAGTTCTGATGAGGTAGCTGGGGCCGCTGCGCGAGCTGCGTCTCCACTAGGTGGGGTGGGGGAGTGGGGGTAATCCGACGCACGGCTGCGTCCGCGGCGGCAGCGGCGGCGGCCGCCTCCTGGCTGAGGTGGCGTCGCGCTGCCGTCGGGATGCCGGCCCGCACGCGTCCCCCGGCTCCGCATGGCTCCGCATGGAAAAAAATAATTGGTTAATCCAACCGATGTGTCGGTTGATTTTCGCCCAATCAAAGATCTTTCGTTCTGGCAACGAATTTCATTTGAGGGGAGGAAAATTTCGTTGCTGCAACAAATTTATCGTTGTGGTAGCTGATTCGATGGTTGCCTCAGCAGACCGATGCCGGGGGTACCTGTCCGCTGAGGCAACCAACGACTCCGCTACCACAACGATAAATTTGTTGCAGCAGCGAAATTTTCCTCCCCTCAAACGAAATTTTCGTTGCCAGAAAAAAAATATATTTGATTGGGCGAAAACCAACCGACGCATCGGTTGGATCAACTAATAATTTTTTTCGGTGCGCCCGGCGCCGCACCGCACCTCGTCGCGCCGAGCGACCTTGCCGTGACTTTGGGGTGCCGCGGCGCAGGGCTTCGCGGGGCTGCAGAGGGGATGGGCAACGCCCTCGGGGGAAGTACCCATGTCAGTGTGTCACACTCATGCACCGCTCCAACAAAGGCGAATCAAAGTTTCTTTCCCCCTCCTCCTCAGGGGGGCAGTTTCGGCAATGCGGAGCGTGGAGCGGCACGAGTTTTTATTTTCTTTTATCTGCGTGAAATTATCGCGCCGAGTCCCGCTCCCTCGGTTTTGTTTTGACTCATCGCGCGCAAGGAGGATCTCAGACGGAAGTCATTTGGGTAGAGACCAAAAAAAGATTTTTAAAACTCTTCTGCCCTCTGGCTTATCATCAGGAGTCCTCCGTGACGGGAATCAAAATTGCCACAACGTTCCAAATAAAATGAAAGATCTCCACCAATCTTCTCCTCGGCGGCAGCGAGCCGAGCAGCGAGCCCACCACCACGCGCTGGACTTCTGCTCAGTCGTCGTCTCGAGCGCTTTTATCAACGCCTTTGTTTCTGGCGAAAAGTTTTCTCTAGACGCCAAAAGCGAACATATGAGCGAGCGTTATCAAGCGAAGAAACAAAGGAACGGCCGCGAGTTATTTCCCCCGCCACAGAAGATGGCTGAGAGTGTGTGTGTGTGTGTGTGTGTGTGTGTGTGTGTGTGTGTGTGTGTGTGTGTGTGTGTGAGCGCGTGCTATCGAACGTTTACCTGTCCTATCGGGGTGACGTGTGAAGCCGTTGCAGCACCACCCGACCCACCACCCATTCCGGCCTGGGAACACTTTTCGCACTCCGTTATTGAAAAAAAAATAAAAAAATGCGCACGTGTGTGTGTGTGCGTGTGTCTGTCTCTGTGTGTGTCTGTGTCTGGACACTCGTTATTACGCTACTGTATAAAATGTCGGTCGCCCCGTGTCGGAATGACTTTCGCTTGCACCTCGTTTCGGTGAAGGGTGGAGGGGCGGGGGAGGGGCAGGTAGGATGTGGTGGGCGCCCGGGCGTGCGAGGACGGGCCGAGAGGGTTCGGGAGGGACTGGTGGGGCCCGGTGCAGAGCCGTGTGGCTTTCGGCCGCCTGGGCACACGCAGAGCCAAGGCAGAGCCAGAGCTTGGAGCCCAGGAGGAGCCCAAGCATGGAGGAGTCCGGAGAAGAGCCCAAGGGCACCAAGGTGGAGATAAATGGATGCACGAAAACAGCGCGGGCCTAAAGTCGCCGCGGAGGATAAAAACAAGAAGAAAGAACGCGAACGCGAACAAAAACATGGGTGTTTTGTCCCGTGCAATAATAACGCGAGGAAAGTGGACGTTTCGAAGCGGGCGCGCGCGGTGCGGGCGGTGCGGGCTCGGCCTCGACGACCTCCTCTCTGCTCCGTCCGTATCAAATTTTATTTTTCGCCTCTTTGCCGAATACCCGAGGCGGCTGGGCCCGGCGGGGCTGGCTGGGCTCTGCCGCCACGCTGTGCCGCCACGCTGAGCCCGGCGAAGGTTGGGTGCTTCCCGAACACATACCATCCGTGTTCGACGGCTCACCCGGGCCCACCGCACTGCGAGGTTGCCAGACTGAGAACAGCGCGCTTAAGGCGGCGCTCGACCCGGCACTCACTCACACAGGCCAACACGCACACACATACACACGCCACGTGCAGGCGGTCGCATCTCGCTGGTATTTGGGATCGGCGTCGGGACGCCTGGTCTGACGGCCTCTTTGACTTGGCCTGCTGCTGATAAGTCCGCCGTCTGTTCCGTGCGCCTTTTTCTCCTCCGCGCCTCGCCTCGCCGCCACACTCCTCTCCTCTCCTCCTTCCTGATATAAGTTAAGCTGGCGAGGCGAAGCGCCCGCGCCAAGTTTGGCAACATCGCTCCAGTTGTTTGTCTGACCGGCGGCGCCGCCACCGGGTCGCCCGCCGCGCGCGTCGTCGCTGCCGTTGTCGTCCTGGTCGTCGTGGGCGTGAGCGCCCCCCAGGTGGCCAACGGAGCCCGTGGCCCGGTTCTTCACCTCCGCGACGATGGGATTCTTCGGAATAAAACTGCCAGAGGCGAGGCGTTGGCGGCCGTCGGTTTAATTGGCCGAGTGATTTATGCCCCCTGGAGGGCCATTCTTCTCTTTGGCGCCGAATAAGAAGCAGCCGCGGCGTGCGCCGGACTGCCGGACAAATGGCGGCGGGGTGGCGGCGGGGAGCGGGGCGGGGAGCGGGGCGCGGGCCTCGCTGGCACGGAGCGCCTGGCGGGTAGGCCGCGCGCCGCACTCGCCAGCGTGCTCGGCTCTGTGTTGCCTACGCGGCAGGCGCTAGGCGCGCTGCAGCCTGCTCCATGCCGGCCCAGGCCCAGCGGCGCTGACTCTGCTGTCTCCCTCGCACTCATGGTGTGTCCTGGAGAGCGACGAGAAACGAAAGCGCTGTTCGGAATATGCCTGCCCACACGCGCAAGTGAAACCGGTCGCACGAGCAATGCGCGCGTTGTGCATTTTGAACAGTGAGGAGAACAAAGGGAGAACAGGTTGTGAAAATCACGTCACAGTGACCACTATTTTGACGTCAAAACGGACAGAATTTTTATTGCAAGTCAAAAATGCAGGGGCCTCTCGGTGTCATAATTTTGACTTCTCTCTGAGGGCGTGCCCGTCGCGCGCGTCCGTGTTGGCGGCGACGCTGGCGAGAGGGCTTGCCTGCCGGCTCGGCGTAAGGGAAGCCTGAGATTGGGGTCGTCGGGCTTCGCCTTTGGCTTACTGATGACGCCGGAGGCCGAGGTGGCAACGGTTTCACAACCAGTCCGGCCGGCGAGCGGTTCCAGGCCTTCCAGCCTGTGAAAGTGAGAGGGCCACGCCGAGGCCCGGGGCGGTTATTCGGTTCGGCGTTCGCCGGTTCGGGCGCCGCCCCGCCGCGCTATTCGGATCTATCCGGTTGGTCTTGTGGTGTGAGCCAATGCCTTGTCTCGGGCGACGGTCAAGCTGCCGGTTGAAACCGGATAACTTTCACCCTCGGCCGGCCGGTAATCGTACCCCGTACACCGGTCGGTTGCGCTGTGTGCTGCATCTCTAGGGACTTGGCGGCGGCCGGCTGGATGCGAGGCTCGAGGGTCCTGAGAAGCACAGCAGCAGACTGCCCGAACAGCTGTTTAGCTGTCTCTCTCGCACTCAGGGACACACCCCATGAGTGCCAGAGAGAGAAAGAGAGAAACCGATGTGCGGAATCGCTCGGCGCGGTTATAGTTGCCGCTGGTGATAGTGATCCGCTGCTTCGCTGACCCAGTTCTGGCGGCGGGGGCGTTGTTGCTGTGCCTGCGTGCAACGAGGTAAACAAAGCCTTTAATGAGCCCTGCCCTCGGCCGAAACGTGCCTCCGACGCTCTGCTGCCTGCTGTCCTTCCCAAAGTCTCAATGAAGCGCGTTAACCGCTTTAACGGCTTGCCTTAATGCGGTGTGACGCCGGCAGCAGGCCTTTACAGCTCGCTTCCTTATGGCGGCCGCGGCGGCGCTTGCAGCCTCAACGCGCACAACGCAGTGCACGGCACGGCGGTGCAGTGCGGGCGCCAGGTTGAGGCCGCCGTCGTCAAGCCAACGCCGCCAAGGTGACCGGAGGCAGGTCGGGCATACCGGCGGCACAAAAGAGACGACCCGCTGTTCCCGGAGTCCTCGCGCCTTTGCAGTCCCGCCTCCACCGGGCGTTCCTTGGGCGTTCCCTTGGCGTTCCCCGGGCGTTCCCTTGGCGTTCCCTGGGCGTTCCCTTGGCGTTCGCTCGGCGCGCAAGGTCTGCGTCGTTCTATTTGGAGCGTTCGCGTCCCCAAGTTATTCGCGTGCGTAACTCGCGGCGTGGCGCGGCGCGGCGGCGTACAGTGCCTGCTGATCTACGGACCGCAATGCCAAATATTTCTCGCACGCCTTGCGAGCTTTCCACTTGTTACGCAACGAGCGCTGCGCCGCGGCGGCAGTGGCGGCCGCAGGTTCAACGCACCGAGGGAGCGACACGCTTCCTGGAAGGACGCCGATAATGCCGATAGTGACACGGCGTGACGACCGCGTCACAGTCATCTCAATCCATCCGCGGCGCCGCGCGCCGTGACGCCGGCGTCACAGCCATCCGCGCGGCATCCGCGGCGGCGTGGCCAACGAATTGTGTCAAGTCGAGTACCGCACGCGCTACCTCGCCCCACCCCGCCGCCATCCTCGCTCTCTTTTCCTTCCTGACAGTTTTCCAAGCCCTCGCGTTGCGCCGCGGCGCGCCCTTGGCACCGTCGTGGCAGGGCAGGCCCCGGCAGGCGCCCCGGCAGGCGCCCCGGCAGGCCCCCGAATGGGGTCACGCGCACACCCTGGCCGCGCATCGCCGCGCTGCCGGGGCACCTTGAAGGTGGTGGCCGACACGCCGCGCGACTTGGCCATCAGAACGCCATCGCCCCTCCGGCCCGCCGGGAAGCCCGGCGCCGCGAGACTCATTCCATCCAGTTAAATCTTGTTTGCTGCGGAAGGATAGATTATTGGTTTTCTCTTAGGGCCTGCCCGCCCAGCCTGCCCCCGCCAGCCAGGTGGCCAGAAGGTTAGCGTGGGGGTGGGGGTGGGGGTGGGGGTGGGGGTGCTGGCAGGCGGGATGACGTTAGGCCCCGATTTATTTGGCCATGGCGGCGGGGTGAGGGGCCGAGAAGACCTCGAAGTCCACGCGACACGCACGCCACGGTGTCTCTGGCCGAGCCACTACGCTTCCGTGGGGGCTGTTCCTATTATTTATGCGCCCCACTCCTCCACGGCCCCCCGTCGGCCCGCCAAACTCGCCACCCCGCCACCCCCAAGCGGGGCGCTGGCAGCCATTGCCGGAAGCGTTTACCGACCTCGCGCTTCATCTTTTATTCCCAGGGAACTAGCTTATCTGCTGTCGCTCCTGATGATGACTAACGTTAACGTTACTCTACTTTTATTTGTGTTTTGCAGGTAGGCGATAGTGTGGTGCTGCGCACAGTGTTCTCGAGGTCAGCCTCGTGCGTTCCGTTCGGATCAACTCTGCTCCGAGTGAGTCGAGGCGGTCGCTTGGTTCGCAGCGAGGGTTGCTGCCGGCGCCGTGATAGTCTTGTTGTTGGCCACGGCGCGGTCCGGCAGCCTGAAGTGACGCGCAACTTGGGTAAGGGTCATTTTGGGACAAGGGGTAAAAATGGGAAACATGTGTCATGGACAAGATTTTAAATGATACAACTCCTGCTATACTAGAAGTGACGTTGCTATTGTGAAAATGCCGTTTAGTTTTAGGAGTGCTGAATTGTTAAATTTTGACCATGAAATTTTGCCCCGTGTCCCAAAATTGCCCCAACTGACCCTACGGACGACGGTGCCGGGGATGTGGGTGGAGTGGACGGGTCTAGAAGTTGGATCGGAGAGCCATTTGGCCATTGGGCCTTCGGCATGACGTTGTGAACATTGTGAAGGTCAGGCGAGCTAGGCGGGCCTGGCGGGCCTGCGCGGCTGGAGAGGACCGAGAGGTCCTTTGTGAGGCAATCAGTCGGCGAGCAAGGATGTGCCCCTTGACAATCCAGTGACTGACGACTGCAGTTTAGCTGTCAGCTGGCGAGCGGTCTCAGTGGTCAGGGTTCGGGTCCAGCCAGACAATTGGCGCAGGAAGTGCCTGCGACGCCGACCTACGGTAACATGACGCACCACGCCTCCCCGCCCCGCCCAGGCTGATCGTGCAGCCCGCCACGCAGTCTTCTTTTTCTCTTTGCCGAGTTTTTCCCGGGCGAAGAATTTCCGGCCGTAAAAGAAGCTCGGCGCTGCGGCCGCGCGGCCGGCCCGGACGGACAGACGGACAGACAGACGGACAGACAGACAAACTGACAGGTCGACGGACAGGTGGTAGGCAACGGCCCGACGACTCCCCTCCCAACCAAGCCGTGCACTGTTGGCAGCAATCAGCAAAGGCATTGCGGGGCTTGCGTTGTATTTCAGGACGACTTCATTAATTAAGCTAGACGGGCAAGGTCTTGTTGGTCTGAGCCATGCCCGGGCCATGCCCGCCTCAGCAGCCTCGAGGCGCCGGGCCCGCCCTCAAGGGCACTGGGGCTGCGAGGGACCGCGCTGTCAATGGATTCCAGGGGCGGGGCGCGGTGAGCACGGCAAGTGGGGCACCGAATCTGTCGCCCGCTGTCGGCAGAGCGGCGGCAAAGGTCAAGGGCGGCCAGGTGTGCCGCGGCCGTGCACCGCCACGTTGCCGTCGACGCCCGCCCTGGCGGCAGCCCCGGCGCATTGTCGATACTCATTGACAGCCGGACAGGGCGCGCACAGTGGGCCAGAAGACCGATGGAGGCGGTGAAAACCTCGGACGGGGCGAAGTCTCGGGTGGTGCGGAAGTAGGCGGGTGAATTCCCGAAATGACGCTCGCTTTGGATCCGGCCGCGCCGCTCCGACTCCCTTGCACTCCCACGGTACGCGCCATGAGTGCGAGAGAGACAAAGCACTGCCAGAACTGAAGCTGCTGCTGCTCCGCCATGCTCTGCTTCCTGGCAGACGGCTCGGTTGCATTGTGGGCGTGCATCGCCGCGGTGCGGCTCACTGCGAGCGGCTCGGTCCGTCTCCCTCGCAGCCGCACGGGACGCCCCACGAGTGCGGGAGACTGGCCTCCCGCTCGGACTCAGCCCGCAGGGTGCAGCCAGCCGCGCGGCCAACACGCCAACAGCTGGCGTCGTGTTGTTGCGTGCGCTTACATCAGGGGGTCCAATTCCAATTCCGCGAGAATAAAACACACGGCGGCGTGCGTTGCGTTGGTCGGGCGGCGAGACGCGGCGAGACGCGGCGAGGCGGCGACGCCCTTCGGAGCGCTGCTTGATGTGCAGCCACGCTACTGTACATATTTGCAGTGGGGAGTCGAGGCAGGTGCGAGCTGGTGCGAGGCCAGGCCGCCTCCTCGTCGTGTGTGCACGCGGCCCAAAATAGTTGTTGTGGTTTTGCGCCGTTTTTCTGCCGTCTTTAGGGAAGGGCTGCGTGTGGCTCGTCTGTATTTGCTCGCAGCGGCATGCTGATGGCATGTGTGTGAATGTGAGAGTGTATTTGTGTGAAAGAGAGAGAGGGCATATTTCATGGCCACGGTCAAACGGACGGTGCCGGCCGGGCCAAAGGAGGCCAGGCGGGGTGAACGGACTCTCTGGGCGCCGAACCCAGCCGGGCCGCCCTGGCCGGCGTCGTCAGCGCAAACTTCTTTTCGGCTCAAGACAACGAAGAACGACGCCGACGACCCAACGACCCGCACCGCGACGACGCGGCGACCCGATGCCCAGCTCGACGTCGTCAGCCTGCCGACACTGGCGCTCTTTTTACGACGAGCTCCTCCTGTTGCTGTTTTTCGGCCTTTTTGCGGCCAGGATAGCGAAAGTGGTGGAAAGCGTATCGAAGACCGTCGTCAGCGTACCCCTGCCGCCGTGCTGACGGGGGCAGTGACCGCGTCGCGTTGCGTGACGTGACGACTCGTGACGCGGCGCGTGACGCGCACGTCCAGCAGTTTGTTGCAGCGACAAAGTGGCGGGGCGGGGCGGGGCCGGGGATGGGCGGTGCATTCTTGCGTTGCTTCCAAACGGGTGTCTATTTCTGGGCGGCCGGCACCGAGGCGAGGCGCCGTCGTCGTGGTGGGGGCGACGCCGCGACGCCGTGCGTCCCTGCGACGTCCCTGCATGCCGAACAGCGCACACGTCACTCTGTCTTCCTCGCACTTACACGAGACGCCCGATGTGTACGAGAGCACTGGACGGAATCAACTTGCCAAGACTCAAGACTCCTCTCCGGCGTCCCTTCGCTGCCGTCGGCGTCCCTGTGGCGGCGGCTGCGTGCGAGGCGGCCCGTCGACGCGGACGCGGCGGTGCGGCCCCCCGCGGCGCCTGGCGCGCTAGGCGAGGCTATTGAAAGTGAAACTGCCCGCTGTATCTACGATAGTGTGTTGGGCGCTGGCGTCATGCCCTTCTGTGCGTCACGCCGTGGGCTGAAATCTGAAACGGCTGCAGAGTAGTTACGCCCAGCGGCGGTGTACAAGCGGAGCCGTTGTGTGAGTGAAAACGGGGGGCGGGCGTCTCAGCTGCGAAAACACGTTAGATGATGTCACTGTCACGCGGGGGTGGACGCGCCGCGCCACGCTGCGGGGTCGGTGGACTCCGCGCCGTTGTTTGGCCGTCGTCCCTGCAGGCCGTCGTGCAGGAGGAGGAGGACCGAGTGACAAATAGTTTAAATTTCGCGGCAAGTTGCCACCGAAGCGGCCATTCGCGCTTTTCGGGTCGGCTTGATAGCGGGCAGCGCGTCGTGCGTTCCGCTCCGTACATGTCGACACGCTGCGTCGCTCCCTCTCTCTCGTACGCGGCCCGAATGGGTGCAAGAGAGACGGCCAGTCTGACAAACGGAACGGTCCGTCCGGCGGCCCTGAGGACACGTGTCCTGACGCCACTCGCACGGACGCACACACACTCAGTGCTCACACACGAAGAGTCGAGCGCGGCGCCGGCTTTTAGCTTCACATGGCCCGGCCGGCCCGGCCCTGCATTGAGACTCGGGGCGCCAATTGGGCCGACCTTGGCCGCAGTTTGAGCTTGGAGCGCGGCACGCGGCGTGCGGCTGCCTGTATCACTCAAGTTCATTGATCTCAAAGGGACAGGGCGGGAGACGGCCAAGACGATGGCGCCAAAAACGGCCCGGCCGGCTTACACTGCACGCGGCACGGATTAGTTCGAAGCAGGTCGCGAAGCCGCGCCCACGCAGGCCTCTGCCCCTGTCGCTCCCTGAGGGACGCGCCGTGAGTGCGAGAGAGACAGAGCGACCATAGCACCATTCGGAATCGGCGTCCTGGCGACGAAGGCGGCGGTGGAAGCCACGCCTTGCGCCTTGCGCGCGGCCCTGTGTCTCCAAGGACAAGCCTAGCGACGGGCGAGGCGGGGTGGCTCCCATTTCGCGATGGCGTCCGTGCCGTTGTTCATCAGCGCGGCCATTGAAACGCGTGACATGAGGCGCCATCAGCTGGCCGACCTGGCCGCGCGGGGTGGCGGTGGGAGGCGCCTGCAGTCCGCGGGGCCCGAGGGGTGGAAGTGGACCAGGACCAGTGCACTGATTCCGCACGGTCGCCCTGTCTCTCTCGCACCTGTACGGGGCGGCCCCATGTAGAGCTATGGCGACACCGCCAGGATCCGCAAGCTTGTTTTTCTTTATTTTTGTTTCTCGTTCCTTCGGTGCGCGACGTTATTTAGCGCGCGAACGTTTCCCATTACAATCCGCGCCGCTGTACACATAGATAAGGCTGATAAGGACGCACACCTGCGCGGCCGGGGCGGCGCGCCGTACCCTCCGCGTCGCACACCCTTCGCGTCCTACCCCCTTCGCGTCGTACAGTACCGTTTGCGTCGCCCCTTTCGCGTCGTAACCCTCTGAAGCGAAACAGCAGTGGGGCCAGCTGCTGCAGCGGCGCGAAGCGGACCGGTGTGTGAGTGAGTGTGAGTAAGTGTGTGTGTGAGTTTGAGTGTTATTGTGTTTGTGTGTGTGTGTGTGTTTTGTGTGTGTGTGACGGGACTGGGAGGCTAGCCCATTTTCCCGGCAGCAGGTCACTGGACTCAATCGGCTGCGCCGAGCCGCCCGCCGAAAATAATACGTCTGCTGTCCTGCCCTGTCCTGCCTGTCTGCCCGCCGTCACACACTCAGACACTCACTCACTCACTCACTCACTCACTCACTCACTCACTCACTCACTCACTCACTCACTCACTCACTCACTCACTCACTCACTCACTCACTCACTCACTCACTCACTCGGAGGGAATCAACACGGGGACGGGCGGTCAGAAAGTAATTTTTGTGTGTGTGAACACGCCGCTGCGCCGCGCCGCGCCACTTCGCGACCTTGGCGGAAACCCCAGCGCCCTCCGCGTCTTGCTCATCGCCCTCCAGCGATCTGATGCAGAACAGTGCTTCCGTCGCTGTCTCTCGCGCGCCTCTTCACATCCATTGCTCTCCGAACGAGGAATCTATCGGTTCGAGTCCTATTTAGCGACCCTAGGGCTCGAAACGCGTCCAGGATTTTTTCGACAGCCTCCTCCGGTCTTCTGGCCCACTGTGGGATGGATGGCATGGCCGGGCCGGCAAGCTCAAGGTGACTTTACCTGCGAGAGATACGCCCGCCCACTCGAGGCGCGCCGCGCAATAGAACGGTGCGGCCCACCCGCTGAATTTGCGGTTTATTTTGGCGGCGCCGAACCGAGAGCAAGCAGGCGCCCTGCCGTCGAGTGCACTGTGCAGACCGAAGCGACGAGACGGCTTTCGTGTCCGCCATACATTTTTCCACCCTGCCGTTTTCCTCTGCCTGGTCGGAGCCGAGCAGCAGCGCCCCCTCCCCTCCCCGCCCCGCGCCTCCCGCTGCGACCCTAATCGAGATTTGATTCGGTCAGTCAGGTTGCTCGTTTTCAAATCCCAGTGGCCGCCGTGCTGCGTTGCGGCGAGCCACTCCGAAACAGACCTTTCGCGGCCCCGTCTCCCCATCGCACTTTTATTTTGCCGTTTTGCCATATTCCCGTTTGATATGTAATAGCACTCGCGTTTATCTTCCAAGCACATGTAAGAAACCTTCGATAGGAATTTTGCGTGGGGTCAAAATCTAACTTTACTCGCCTAGCGAGGACCAATTAGTGATTGGCGCAGGGCCAGATTCTGGTCATTTCCTGTTTTCTCCGACATCTCGCGGCGCCGCCACTGTCGCGAGGAAAAGGCTCGGCCCCACCAAGGGATTCCTCCTTCCGTGGGGTCACACGTTCGGTTCGAGTCCCATTTAACGACTCTGGAGCTCAAAACGCGTCTAAAGCTTTGGCCTCCTGCGCCGGACTTCTGGCCCACTGAGCGCCGCGGGCAAGAAGCGCCTCCACTGTAACGTACACCGCGGACCGCGGCGAGCTCGGCGGCTCGGCGGCGAGGCTCCGTTCGGCGGCGGCGATGTCGACACGTCTTACGATGCGTTGTCGCTGCCCCCTCCATCGGGCTGGTTCATTTCGGCTTCCTATCGGTCGTTGCTCCGTGGCGAGAGTCCCCCGCGATCGCCCCCCCCCCCCTCCTCCTCCTTCCCTGCCCCACCCAGAAGCGAACGTCAGCGCGCGCAGCGGTGGCGGCGTCGCCCCAATGGTGCTGCAAGAACATCTCTCGCAATGAGAAAGAGGCGGAAAGAGGATGGTCAGCGCGGCGGTGACGGCGACGAGCAGCCTTGCCGCGGCGCCACGCCGCCTCGGTCAGCATGTAGTTGACCTGGTCGAGTGTGGGTGACGGCTGTGGTGTGTCGAGGGCAATTTACATCGTGGGCGCGGAGTAGTGCGTGGCCTTAGTGCGCGCCTCTCTCTCTGCCTCCTCGGCGCGCTGCCGCGCTGCTGGCGGCGGCACTAGCTGTCGGAGATGGACCGATTCGCCCAGGGGTTGCTCCGCTCTGTCTCTCTGCCTCCGGGACGCGGCCCGTGAGTGCGAGAGAGACAGGCGGCCCTGCGGCACGAGCCTGGCCTTGGCGCTGCAGTCCCGCTGCAGTCCCGCTGCAGTCCCGCTGCAGCCCGGAAGTGCAGCAGCGGTGCGCGCTAATCGCATCCCGTACGCTAGGCGCAGCTTTCACCGACTCATTCTCACCTTGAGCCGCTGCCTGGGCTGGGCGGTGCAGGGCCTGGCCCGAGTCCTGCCCCCCCGAGGCCCGCTGCACTCGCGCGGAGAAAACGAAATGCACAAACACGGCCAGGGGCGCAGAGCACGGCAGCATCGCTGTCAATAACAAACAGCTGTTTTCACCATTCAAGCTGCTGCTGCTGCTTTTTGCAGGGAAAGCGGCTTAATTCCGAAAGCTTGCCGAAGAAACAAGCCGTATGAATAACGCACGCGGCTTCTGTGTCTAACGGCGATGCATCCGAGGGGCGCTGCATCGGGGTGCGAGACAAAACACAGTTGGGCGGCTTCTTTGACGGCAGCGGCTGCAGCTGGCTGACTCATCCGCAGTCGGTCTGTCTCGCTTCCGTGCGGCGTGCAGTGTGGGTGCGAGAGAGGCAGAGAGAGTCCGCTGGACGGCAGGACAACGACCTCGCGGCGGCACGCGCGTCCCCACGTGTGTCCTTGAGGGGTTTTGCGTATGAAAGCGTCTGCCGTGCGGCGCGGTGCGGCGCGGTGCGTCGCCATTGCCCATTATCCTCGTAGAACGGCGGCAGGTGGAGTGACGCCGCGGGGCCGCGGGGCCGCGGGGCCTCGGGGCTCGGGGCCTCGGGGCTCGGGGCCTCGCGAAACGAAAACACTATTTTCGCAACGAAATGTCGCCGGCGCCGTCCTCTGCTCCTTCTTCTAGTCGCCGCCGCAGTGTCCAAAATCCCGGCGATTCGCCATCTAGATTGGCGTTATTGATGGTGGCGGCGCGTCCTGGCACGGCCGTGACCTTGCCACGTGCACGCGCCTTCCCCCCCCTCCCCCCTCTCTTTCTCCCCCTCCCCTCCCCCACGCCGCCTCCTCGGCCCGGCCGCACATGCCTATGATCGGTGAATAATTAGCTGTCCCCTTGTGCGCTCGCTCTTGCTTCCGAGACGGGTTTAGATGGCGCGGTGCGGGGAGGCGGGGCGAGGCGGGGCGAGGCGGGGCGAGGCGATACGCGGGACGTTCACCCTATCTGCCTTTCTCTCGGCAGGCCGGCGGAATTATTGTTGGCAGCATTCCGAACTGGGCGCTCTGTCGCGTCGCTCTGTCTGCGTCGCACTCATGCGGCGTTCCGCCGCGGTGCGAGAGAGGCGGAGCGACCGAGTGGTGTTTGCAATCAGCCCACAGTGAGAGTGTGTGGCGGCGGTGCTGGCGGTGCTGCTGCCAGTTTGCAAGGCGGGTAACGATACGGAGCAGCAGTTGCGCGGGAGGCGCGAGGGGGCTCGCTGAGGTCCAAAGCGTACAGTAGTTTGTTGATTTTGATTATTTTTTAAAAATTTCTGCAGACCCTACACGTCCAAAGCATTCAATGATTTTTTTTTAAATTTGTGATTTAATTTGATTTTCTCTCATTCAAATTTTTAATGTTTTGCTCGCGTACAATGATATAAAACAAATAAAAATGAGTAAGATTCTTCGCCTTGGAGGGACACGCTGCCAGCGTCTCCTGAAATCCCTGGAACACCTCGGCGTCGCGGCGTTGCGAGGTCCGCGCCTTGCCGCCTCCTCGCCGTCGGGGTGCTAATTCGTAGTGCTGTCGGCCTGTTCCAACACAGCCACGACCGTCGCCGGGTTCAGGCGGGTCGTGTGTGGCGGCCTGCAAGGTGTGGCGGAGATAAGGGTGCAGCGGGGCGGGGCGGGCCGAGGCGGGCCGGGGTGGGGATCGCGACGCGGCCGGTTGTCAAGGCGTGGGCCGGCCGCCCCGCGCGTTGCCGCGGTAAAGTGCATTGTGTTCTGACACTTGACGGGTTCGTTGACCGGCGCGGCCCGCAGCTGGCAAGGCGTGCACCGCACCAGGCCGCGGCTCGCCCCGCCCCGCCCCGCCCAGTACCGCGTCTGCTGGCCAGGGCCCCCCTGCAGAGCCCCCTTGAGGCAGTCCAGGGTTCATTCCCACCGGGACGCGCGGCATCCTCCAGGAACCTCTTCTGGATCGCCGCCGCGCACGCCTCACGCTCCTCAGTGACCCTGGTCAGGAGAGTCACGCCGTGCCATGCCGTGTCAGATGCACGACAGCCTCAAAAGGCAATTTTCTTCGGGGAGCGCTTAGTGGATAGGCAACCCACCGAGTGCACGTGCAGTAAATTGCCTACCCTCAGTCCGCAGGCGTCAAGGAGGCGTGCGTAGGCAACCTGCAAGGCGTTCTCTGGGCGAGGATAGGCAGGCAACCCGTCTCTGCGCACGGCTGTTGTTTTGCCTACCAAACTTGAACTTGAACTTGAGAGGCTGCACCACAGAACGGGTTTGCCTACTTTGCAGTGTCATTGCCTGCCGCCGATAAGTGCCGTCTGCTGCTTGTCAGGCTGATGACAGGCGGCAGGCCAGAGGGCCCCCTATTCATGCAACAATCGTCTGCCTCCCCCGCCCCTACAGCAGCCCCTACCGCCCCTGCTGTCTGTCCGTCCGTCCGTCTGCATTCCAAGTTCGCTGGCCGCGCCATTGCGGCGTGGGGAGGCGGCCGGCGGGTCCTTGCACTCTCCTCGCTTACCCTTGCCAGTGTCGGCTCGCTTCGTTTCGGCCTTGCTTGGCCGCGGGACGCGGCTGGACGCGGCTGGACGCGGCGCGGCGATCCAGCAGAACCTGCCTCAACGCGGATCTTGACTCCGCCCCCCTCCCCTCCGGTGCATGGCCACTCATTTCATTATGCAGCCTGACAAAGGAGCCGGTCGCGGCGCGAGGGCTGTGCGGGGCTGAGAGGCGGACGGATGGATGCAATTTGAAAAGCACAATTCATGGACCAGGCCAGCCCGGGTGGACAAGCAGAGGATGCCTATGGCGTCCAAGGCATCGCCCCCAGCAGGCTGATTGCGAACAACAAGTGCTTTCGTTGCTGCGTCTCTTTCGCTCTGGGATCGCCTCGCAAGGGTGCGAGAGAGACGTAGCCCCGATTGAAATGAGCTTGAAATTTGTGACCGCAACAGGGACGTCCGCCGAACGCCGGAGCGAGTGGGCGGCACTGGAGCTGGAGCTGGAGCGGCCCGGGCGTTATGCCGTGCGACGCAGTCGTTGGGTGGCGCCGACCCGGCGACGCGGCCGGCCGATTTCGTTTATCGGCTTATTTACGATTTCGCCGCCGTCCTGCCGCGACCTCGCCTCGGTGAAATCCTGGTGGCCGAGGTCGTTCTGGGGCGAGGCCGGGACCACATCCCTTTCACGACCTCCACCACCACCATCGCCACTACGCACCAGCGCCCTGGGCTGCGCCATCCCTGAAGGGAGGCTGGGCGCGGCGGGGCCTCGAGGAGGACGTCGCGCCGACCAGGGAAAGTCACGTGTCTTAAGGAGGAGGAGGAGAAGGAGGAGAAGGAGAAGGAACATGAGGAAGAAGGAGAAGAAGTGCAGCGGGATGCATGCAGGGAGAAACCCAAGTCCATGACCTATCTCAAAAGAAGTATCTGATCGGCGAAAAGAGATTTTGTTTTTCGTTCTTTTGCATCCGCCGCTTGCATCGTAAAATACCGGCCGCCCTCCCCCTCCCCGCCCCTCCATGCCCCCTCACTGACGTCATAGACGGACGGTCCCTCCCTTGCACCTGAAGCCGGACGGGTAGCCGGGGAGGGGGCCTGGGTTCGCTGACCCGCATCAGACACTGAATGCATAACTCGCAGCTCAACGCGGCGGGGCGTGGCGGGGCGGGCCCGTCGAGACAACAAGACACAGCGCACGGCTCTTTGCCCCAGGATGCAGCGGCGGCCGAATCAAAACGCCGTGTGCCTTTCCGTCTTGTTCTGCCCATGTCTTGGTTTGGATGCCAACGGCCTTTGTTTTCGCCTTGTTTGCTGCAGGCGAGGCCCCTCGTGATCGTCGTCCGCCTCTTTGAGCCGGCCGGCACGGCGGCGTCCTGGCAAGTCCCCAGCCCAGGCGGTTTCAAGTCCCATGTAGTGACTTTGGAGCTCAAAACGCGTCTCGAGTTTTGACCGCCTGTGCCGGTCTTCTAGCCCACTGTGCGCCGCCTCGCAGTGTGGTGTCCAGCCCATTTCCCTGCGCGTGCGGCGCGGGTCCTACCGGTCGTGCTTTACGACGCGCGCTCGGGCTGGAAGATAAGGCGCGGCTAATCAGTGAGCCATTTTACCGCGTCCCGCCGTGCAAGTCGACGCACTGCCCGGCGTAGTCGTCTTCGTCCTAGTCCTGGGCCACGCCGGGTGGCAGTGCGCAGCACAGCGCAGCGGGAAGGGCAGGTCAGGGCGCGTCTACTGGAGCGGCCCTGGAGCGGCGGCCCTGGGGAGCGCCCGACGCTCGCCGGGTAGGCAATGCCGCCGACCAGAGCTGCCGAATGGGTTGCCGCCCCGTCGCTCTGCCGGCGCTTCCGACGCGGCGACGCCACGGCTCCCTCTTCTTCTCCTCCTCCTTCTCCTCCTCTTTCTTCTTCCCCTCCATTCCCCACCACCAGCCCCGGGCTCGTTATACATACGCCCACAAGGCCAGGGATACTTTCAGCAGCAATTTGTTTGCGTTTATATCTGTTTGCGTGTGTGAATGTGTGGTGAGTGCATGTTTCAATGTGCGTGAACCGCGAAAGACAAATTTATTCCATCGTCACGTTTGTCTGTCACGCTTGGGCATTCTCATCGGCGTTATGATGTGTGTGTAGTATATTTCGCACGGCGGTCGGCGGTATTTCTTGCGTGAGCGGCGTGGCCTGGACTCTATGAGCTCCGTGACACTGTGACACTGTGACGGCGCGAATTGGAGCGGCGCCTCTCGGCTGGCCGGGCCGGGCTGCGCTCTACTGGCGGAAATTCGAAGCCGCGGCCTGACCGGGCCGACTTAGCCTACCCGCCAAGCTCGCGCGGAAGCGCTTTCCCGTGCACGTGGCCCACTGTGTGGCGGAGCGGTGCCGGGCCACGGCTCCTGCTTTTCCTGTAACTGTTTTCCTGACTGGCCGCTGATCAGACAACGCCCAGTGAAACTGTTAAACTGTCCCTCCGCTTCTTTCCCGCCACTACGCGCCGCCACTACGCGCCGCCACCCCACGCCGCCGCCGAGTTCAGCGAACTTCCAGGGCCGCGTTCGGGGCGCGGCGTCGCGGCGCCGAGAAAGTGTTGCCGTCTCCCTCCCACCCGCAGCTCGCCCCGCGCCGCGCCGCGCCCGCGCCCGCGCGCCCCAACCCCGAGCAATCGGAAAGCCATTCGCTCCGCCGGACTTTATCTAGCAGCAGCGACTTTTTATTTGCGATTGGGAGAAGCATGGCGGGCGACAGGCAGGGCGGTCGCGCTGCGCTGGCGGGGCCGGCCGAGCTGGCAGCCGTTTGACACGACCGCCCTGCGGCCGCCGGGGCCGCGGCCCAAGTTCTCACGGTGCGCAGCGCGGCGCGGCCAGGACTAAAGCGAAGAGCGGCGGCGAGCCCTGTGACCCATATTAGGTCATCAGTGGTGCTGGGCTGTGACCTAACCCAGTTCCACTTAGGAGCGTTTTCTACTGACCGCTCCTCCGCGCGGCCCACCGCGGGCCGCGGGGCGCACTGGGTCCCCTCTCTCCACGCCCCGCCGGGCCCCCATTGGGCCAGCCTCGATTCGCGTCCAAGAACTGGGCCTGCTGGACGACGGCGATGTAGGCAAGCAGGCAAGCAGGGTCGCGGACCGCGGACCAGGTCGACGGGGCGGCGCGGCCGGGCGCGGCACGGTGGGGAAGCGAGGCACCGGAGAGCCCTCGGCGGCGTGGCGCGGCGCGGCGCGGCCTCGATCCCTGGCGATCCGCGTCGTGTAAGGGGGACGTCGCGTCGACCCACAAGTAAAGAATTGCCACCCATTACAGAAGAGCACAGAGACAAGTTATGTTGTCTATGGTCCAAGACACGATGAGGCCCACCTCCTGTTGGTAGGCATCATCCTGACGTGCATCATCCTGGACCCAGTCGAAGGACCGCAGCGCATCGCCCTGCAGCCCAACAATGACGGCGGCCCCCATGCACTTCGCGACCAAGTGTGGCCGCGCAGTGCTGTGCGGTCAGCTGACCGGTGAATGTTGGCCGCAGGCTGCCGCGGGCGTGGCGGGGCGAGGCGGGGCGGGGCGGCGCCCACTGCCCCACTGCGCCATGCTACGCCGCGCCACATGCCTTTAGCCGCTACCGCCTCGTGTTTACGGTGAGCGCCGCTGCGCCGCCCGGCCGCCCCGCGCCCCGCCACGGCTGTGGTGCTGCGGCCCGCCACTCCCGCCAGCAGCCCCGCGCTGTGCCGGGCTGTGCCGGGCTGTGCCCCACTCCTCGCGCGGTGCTGCGGGGTCGATGAACCAGGGTCCCGGCGGCGAGGCGGCGAGGCGGCGAGCAGGCCCCGCGCTAGGCCGCCAGGCCGCCAGGCCGCCAGCGCAGCGCCCTTCCTCCACGCCTCTCTCCTCGATCAAGGGCACCGGGCAAGCAAATGCAGTTTGCGGCGTCGTGGATTGACCCCCTGCACCGTCGGGCACTGCCGGGCCTCCGTTCCGCTCGCACCCTGCTGTAGGTCGCGGAGTGGCTGGCCGCGGCCTTGTCCTGCGCACCCATTTTGAGGATCTCTGAGGCTGGCGTGAGGCGAGCGCGGAACGCTGCGCGCGTTCCTAGCGCACATTTGTAATTGGCTGCAATACGATTTCCCCCCGCTCCCTTCCCGCGAGAAAAAGGCAGGCCCTTGTGGCGTGGCCTTGGCTGCCAGCCTGGGCTGTCCCGGCTCGCCGGCTCGGGCAATGCAATGCACTGAATGGAGGAAGCACAACAGCGCTTACTGCAATCAGGTGCAATCGCAGAATGCATCTCGCAGAGGCGCAGCGCAGGCATACGGGGAGGCTCCTTGGGCGCGGCCGAGGCTGGCACCGCGGCCGGTTCGCGTGAGTGAACTGTGCGTGTCCCATGATTGCTGTCTGCCCTGCGCGCTCGCCACGCCATGTCAACACGAGTTCCACTCCGGCCTGTCCTCATTGTCTCTCTGCGGCTTCGTCGATGCCTCTGCGACGATGCCGCTGTCGTGACGACTCTGAGACCTGTGACGACGCCTGTGACGACGCATCTGGTCGCGTCTCTGATGACGATGACTCTGTGACGAACACGGCGACACCGAATCTATGATGATGGTGTTTACGATGACGATGTTGATGATGATCATGATGATGATGTTGAAGATGATGATTATGACGATGATGATGATGATACTGTGGTACTACTGGGATGGGGCAGGAAAGTAGGCCACTCGCCGTGCCGCACTCTTGTACTCCCCGTGGCCTCCTTTCCCACCCTAGCAGCAGGGCATCAACCCCGGGACCCCCTGTCCTTGACCTACAAGATGACTGTTCCAGCAGTGCTCCAGCACGCAGCGCGGCAGCAAGCGGTACGATCCTAACTCGCTCATCTCCCACGCTGCTGCCAGTGCTGCCTGTGCTGCCGCTGCGCCGCGGGGCATCTCTCATCAAGACAAAGACCCCCTTCTCGGCGCTGCTTCCGTCTCTTTGTTTGGCTCCTTTTAATCATGACTAACTGTGCTGCTGCTCTGCATTATCTTGTTTGAGTTTGAGGCAGGGCTGCGGCTGCGTCGTGCCATTCCTGGCTTATCACACACACGGCGGGTCGGCCATGCTTTCCTGCGAGCGCTGGAGAGGTCATTGACAGGGCGCGCTTCCCGCCACTGCTCCCGCTCGGATCGGGGTAAATCAGGTTAAATCGCTCCGATCGAAAGTGTGCTCTATTTTCATCGCCCTCTCGAGGTCCTCGCTGACCCGCGGGGCGATGGTCGTTCCTGGGGTCAGAGGTCACTTCGGGTCGACACGTGTGCGGTGTGGCCTTGGATCGCCATGACGTCCTGAAAGGAAACCCATCCGCGACGCCAAGGACGCAATGACACTCAGCGCCTGTGGCGGCCTGTTGTGGCAGCCTGTGGCCGGCGGATGTAACTATGCGCGCAGTTGTGCAAAAGCGTCAGGTGTAACGTGTGGCCGGGGCGAGGCCGTCACGTGATCGGCACTACTTTCTGATCTTGTTGGAGGAATTTCCATTCCACCGGCCGCGGTGGTGGCGATGCTGAAAGGATACTCGCCCACCGCGCCGCCTGCGCCGGTCCTCTGGCCCACTGTGGGCGGGGTGGAGCGGAGCGGGGAGACGAACGCTGCCGGGGCCGCTGACATGACTTATCGCCTTTTCACAATAATATGCAGCCTGGCGGGTCTACAGAGTGGCGCGGCGGCGTCCCGTTGCTGCAGTCATCAAGTTTTGCCACATCTTAATTGAGTTGGCAACACCGAGAAGAGGTTAGATCCCCGCCTCCGCTCCCCCCGCCCAGCCACCCGCTGCCGCTGAGGCTGTTACTGCACCCTCCCTGCGCAACACCGCGCCACGACTTGGCCACGACACACACACGGGCACACGACGGGTCGCGGCTGTCGCGGCGGGCAAGGCGGGGGAAAGCTGCGTGAGGCTCAACACGACCACCGGGGCGCCCCGCCCTGCCCCGCCCTGCCCCGCCCTGCCCCGCCCTGCCCCGCCCTGCCCCGCCCTGCCCCGCCAGGATACTAGATACCGGGCCGTGCCGCTGCTCGTAACAGTTTTGATCGCGCGGCCAATACAACTCGAGCCGTCGCCGCGGCGCCCCAGCGGTGGCTATCACGCGCGGCGCGGGGCCAGCGGGGCGGTCCAGGGCGGCCCATAACCACCTGGCCAAATCGCTTTCCAATGGGATAGCCCAATAAAGCCGTTGCCACGCGGGCAGGCGGCGGGCACGGTGCGCCGTGCGGGGGGTGGCGGCCGGTTTTGGCAACGGGACGAACGGCGCGGCCCCCTCGCGCGCGGCCAGGGCGAGGGCGGCCAGGCGGACGTGCTGGCGGTACTACCGGGCTCTCCTGCAGTGTGTGCACGGCGACGACGCCTCGGCGTCCAGGCGGCGACGGCGTGGCGTGGACCCGCGAGGTTTGCACCGGCGTGACGCGGCTCGCCTTGCCTGTGCCTCGGCCCGCAGCCTTCCTTGCGGTATGACGTTTGCGCAACGTTTGCACGCCGCTTGGCGCCAAGCAGTCGGTCGGTCTTCGGCGGTGGTCTCCCTGGCCGTGCTCGCGTGGCGGCGCGGGGCTGGGGGAAGGGAAGGGGGGAGCAGTTCGTTGACCCCCGCGGGCGGGCCGCCAGAAGGCCGCCTGGGTGCGACGTGGTCTCGAACGGGTCCGCGATACAATCGGATCGACATCCACCAGTCAGTCTGCCTGTCCGCACCGTCCTGCCCTGCAGCGGTGGGGCGGCCAGCCGGGGGGATGCTCACCGCCCCCGCAGGCCTCGACCTGTGCAGGGACGCCTATCCAAGGCCCTGTCTAGCACTCGGACAGGCGGACAGGGAAGGAGGCCGTCGAGGGAGGGGGGGGGGGGCGAGCGCAGGGCGATGCCCCCCTGGGAGCTGCTGTGGCCACCACCGTGAAGGACATTCGGGCTGGCCAGGGCGTGTCGGATGGGCCCGATTAGAGCGCCCAGCGCCCCGGAGGCCTGGCGTGGGAGGCCGGCGTCGGACCGTCATGCAGCGCGGCACCAGGGCGCCAACTGCCTCGGTGCACGCGCTGCCGTGTGCTGGTCAAGGTGGACAAGGCCGAGTAGCCGAACGCTGTGCTGCTCATGGCGGACGTGCGTGTTGGCACGACGAACGGGGGAAAAGAAAGCCAGGGCGGCGATGACAGCGAGCCCAGCCCTCGCCGGTTGAGGCTGGGCGGGTCGCGGGGGCGGCCGGCGCGGTCCTCCCTCGCCGTCCCGCACACTCCGCGGCCCTCCGCGTCGACTCTGCGGCCAGACACGCTGATCGCGTAATCCTAATTGTTGCTTCCGGGTCCATCGGACTGGCGGCCGCGCCGTCGCGCTCTCACTTTCTGTTTTGTGATATGTGGCATGGCGGCAAGGCGAGCACGGCGCGGCATGGCGTCTGGATATTATTTTGAACGGCTTTTATGGCTGGGGGCCGCGGGGAAACGGAATGCTGCGCACACCGCCCGCCGCTCGGCCCGCCGGCTCCTCGGTGCGGGGACACCTACGCGAGAAACGAGCCCTGTGCTTTAGCAACAGCGCCCTCAGACGCCCAGAGAAGGGTGCAAGTTCTAGGCACTAACAACTCTTTCCTCTCGCCTCAATTTTTAGTTTTATTAACTTGGCAGAGCAGCGTGTGTCCCTTGGGCGCAATTGACTCTAGTGCTGGTGGGTCGGGTGTGGCCGGTAAAGTTGTTGTCTACTTGAATGCCCGCGGGAAGCAGGGAGGGGCGGGGCGGGGGGCTGAATGGGGAGTCAGGGCTTCGCGTTGCAAAACTTGAATGGATTACAGATCGTATAGTCCGTCGGGCCGTACGGGCGGACAGACAGTCGGACCGCACGAGGACACCATCAGTTGCAAAAGAAAGGAATAGATGCGCGCGGCTTGCTCCGCTTGCTACGTGCTGCGCACACGCACACGGCCGTGCAGGCGAGTGTAGCGGTACACCCCGAATGCAGTGCAAGAACCGCGGCCTGCAACCCCCGTGGGTAGCCCTGGTTAGGTTGCTCTGTACGGTTTGTGTGTGTGTGAGGGCTGACGGTTTCACAACGCGTCGTCGTGCCGCGTGATTTGGAGATTTGCTCCTTGCCGTGGCCTGGCGTGCGCCGAGCGCCGTATCGCCGAGTCCGCGCGGCACGCCGTTGGCCCCATAAGGAACAACAGCGTGCTTCATCTCTCCGCCCAGGACTCCGTTTCTTCGGCCGGCTCGCTCGCTTTCCTGCTGCTGGGTGTCGCGCAAAGTAGACCAAAGAAGCGCGCGAGCTGCGAGGAAGACGGCTGGCTTCAACGTCGTGTCTTTTTGTTGCAGGTACGACATGGTGACGGCCAGCGTGACGCCGACTGACGCGGTGCGCCATGTAAGTGACGGGGTAATGACGTCGACCTTGCTGCGCGCCGCGCCGTGGCCACTCAGGGAGCGAACCGTAGGGGAGCGAGAGAGACAGAAACAGGTGCTGTTTGCTGCGCGGCCGTCGCCCCGAAGGGAAGTGGGACGTTTTCCTCGCACGCTTTTCCGCCAACCAATAACAGGAACAGGGCCATGAGGGCCACGCATGGCAACCAAGCAGCGCGGCAACGGCCGAGCGCGTGAAACACGAGGGCACTTCCCGAAACGAAACTACTTGGCGGGCAGCTCGCCTTTCCAAAGCAGCGAGCAGCTGGCCTGCCCGCCGCCGTGTCCGCCCCCGCCTGCCCCTTGAGCCGGCCGGCCGTTCGCCCTGCTCGCATGGCGCCCCCTCCGGCCCGGAGCGTCGCCCGCCGGAGCTGACCGGCACCCGGTGGCAGTAACGACTTCCGGCGTTTCCGGGTTCACCACCCCACCGTGCGGTGGCCCGGGCCACCCCGGCTTTGTTGGGGCGGGACGAGAAGGCGCGGGACGGAAGGCGAAGACGCGGGGGTGGCGGCGGGGCGGGGCGGCGTCTGGCCCAAGTCGCAACCCCACTCAAGCGGGCACTTTATTGTGGCGGGTCAGGTCGGCGAGGGGTTACTGAACGGGGCGCTGGAAGGGGCGCTGCCCAGCGCGGGGGGCCGCAGACGGATAGCCCTTCACCGAGCCCTTCTCCGAAAACAGAGCCGTGAGGCAAGCGCTGCCGGCTAACCGCGTTGTGTTGTTGTCGTCGTCGTCGTCGTTGTCGTTGCTGTTGTTGTTGTTGCTTTGGTGAGCGTGAGCATTCGGCCCTGCTGTTGGGGCCTTTGAGTTTTACCACATGCGCGCCAAGGACTTAAAAACCGTTACTGTTAGATGCTGGTCGTTTTTGTAGCTGCCGGGCCCTGCTGCTGTGTCGCTGCCCCGCTGCCTCGCTGGTCGACTCGGTTTTATTTTGACTTTAAGATTTGGCGAGGTGGTGCGCCGGGACCGTTGCTCTCACCCCGCGGCGCCCCGGCAGAGCGACCGGCCCGATCCGTGACGTCATTCATGGCGGCGGTCTCGCCGGTCCAGGCGCCTCCGTGCGCGGCCTGTGGCCCCTATAGAGTCCCACCGCGTTCATGGGAGCACACGCCCAGCCCGCCAAAAGTGTGTGGTAAAAATGTTTGGGGTCAATGGTCAATGATCTGGAGTGGCTGGGCGGCCCGGTTGGCGCGCCGATTCCCGCGCCGATTTCTAGCAGTGACGTCGTCAGGAGAAATGGCCGCTGTGGCCGGCTGGCTCGGCTGGCTCGGCTACACCACGCACCGCACCTGGGGCTGGGTTGCGCCCCGGGGCGGCTGGGCTCCCGCGCGCGTTCGGATCGATCGCCTTTGGGGGGGCGGCGATGGGGCAACGTCCCCGACGGGCCAAACGTGTGCCGGTGCTGCTGGTCGGGCGGCCCGCTGTACTGCCTCGCTGAGCGCGGAACCGCCTTCATTGAGTACGTCATGGACGCCATGGGCATGCACGGTCAGATCAACCACTTGGCCCAGCGGCTCCGCGCCTGCCTCGGCTCGCGACCCGGGCCCCTGCTCGGCTCGCACCGCGCGCACTGCGCCCCGCCCCGCCCCGCCCCGCCCCGCCCCGCCCCTTGGCATGGCGGAAGAGAGGAGAGGGCATTACCCTCCTTGCGCCCCGCCACGCCCAGCTCTCCCTTTGATGTGGGCCTTGTTGCTGGGCCGTGACGTGATCGTCATCGTGTCAACTGCATCGCGGCGGGGGCGGCCCACCGGACCATCCACTACCACACCGCCGTCACCTCTGTCTCTCCTTGCGCCTCGTCAGAGAGAGAGAGAGAGAGAGAGAGAGAGAGAGAGAGAGAGAGAGAGAGAGAGAGAGAGAGAGAGAGAGAGAGAGAGAGAGAGAGAGATTGTGTACGGGGGAGGCTAGGGCCGGCCGGACCGGGGCCAATTAGACCACCGTGTCTCAAATCTTGCCGGGGGCCTTCCCAGCCCGGACCTCAAGTGTGATTCGGCCATACCGCTACGCCAGCCGGTCGGCCGGCCGCGTCGGTCGTGTTGGTGTTCGTGCTCACTCAATTGTTTTTAAAAATATTCCTCTAACGGGTCGTGGAACAAGCTCGGATTTCTTTATGATCCTTCGGCCCCTTTGGGCCCGCCTCGTCTGCACCGCCGCCTCTGGCCTGGGCGGGAATTAAAGAATTAAAAAACTCTCCGCTTTATAGTTCACACCTAAGAGGAAGGGAGCACGAGGCTGCCCGTGGCACGTATTAACGGTAGGTGCGGGGCGGGGCGGGGCGAAACCGGGGCCCTACTGTTGGAACCTGATATCGCCTGCTGACCAGATTAATCGCGTATCTCTTCAAGTTAGCGGGAAAAGGGGCGTCGACCACACGATACGGAGCAGCACCGTGGGGCGCGCGCGTGTGTGTGAGTGAGAAGGTGTGTGTATGTGGGCGGCCCCCCTCCCCCGCGGGGGTAGCGTTAGATGCTGCCCCGTCGGATTCCAGAGATGGATAGAGATAGGTCCCGGCGGCCGGCCTGAGCCAGCAGTGTCTCTGCAGTGTCAATGGCTCGCACTTCCTCACACTCGCGCTTCCCACCAGACACTGCGGCGACGCCGTGTTGCTTGTAGTGGTGCCGATTGGACGCGTCGAGCCGTCCAGCGTCTAGCACAGCGAAGCCAGCGTTGCTTCCTTGAGCGCGAGCAGGGTGCGTCGCTGAGCCGGTCGGACGCGAAGACTCTTCAGACGTAGTAAGCGTAGTGAAGTTTGGTCCTCAAGTAAGCCACGCAGCCTGGCGGGGCGGGGCGGGGCGGGGCGTCCGGCCGGCCGGGGCCGCGGGAGAGCGTTACGGCAGATGAGATGAGATCCGGGTCGGGTGGCGAGGCGTGGCGGGGCGTGGCGGGGCGTGGCGGGCGGAGTAAAGGGGGCAGCGTGGAATGCCGATATGCAGGAGCACGCCGCCGGGGACGTCATCGTGACGCCGGCCTGCTTCGCTTCGCCTGCTGCTGAGTGACGTCGCGAAGCTAGCGCCGCTAGCATAGCCGTGTCCCCGCGAAGCGCGCGAAGCAGGCCGAGGACCAACCAGTCGGTTAGGTCCTAGCCAAGGCCTGCGGCCCTGCGGCACCCACGGCGCGGTGGGCCGCCTCACGCCGCGTTGGCACCCCTCCTCCTCGCTCCCCCCTCCCCCGCGGCGTCCCACTCCCCCGCACCTTCCGCGCCCAAACGGCCCAAACACAGTGGCACACCGCTGGTCGTTGAACCTGCTTCCCCGTCCTTGTCTTGCCCCCCTCCCCTTTCCCTCCCGGCCCCAGCGGCTTTTTTTTTTTGGCTGTTGTACCCCCTCCTCTGTCTCTGACCCACTGACGCGGTGCCCCGCCCCACCCCACCCCGCCCCTGCACTACAATACACGCGTTGCGCCGTGCGGCCTCACGCAGCCCTTTGCTGGACCACTGCTGCTATCCAGGGCCCCGTCGCTCTGTCTCTCTCGCACCCCTTGCGAGACGCCTTTGTGCGAGAGAACACCGCCGTGCGGCATCAGGCGGCTGCGCCGCTGCCATGGCCGCAGCCCGCGCCCTTCGCCTCGACGGGGACCAACTGGGACCCGGCTCGACCCGTCTCGACGTGGCCCAACGGGAATAGTGACCCCGACGTCACCGGGTCAGCCGTGCTAGTGAAATGAGTGGAGCTATATAGGCGTGTTGTTCACTGGGTCAGCGAGGCAGGAGGACTCCCCCCCCCTTACTCTCCGCAGCCTCCCAGCCGCGCGCTGGCGGACCCATGGCGGACCAGATGGATGCTGCCCGCGCGCCCTGTTCCCGCCCGCACCCGCCGCGCGCGCCCTTCCCGCTCTTCGGTGCTTGGCCGTCGCCCGCCTTCGATTTGTCGTCGTTTACGCGCAAAATCACTTTCCCTCCCCTTTCCGGGAAAGGGGCGCGTTTCGGGTGGAGTGGGTGCTCTGCTTGGCGAGGCTGAGGCTTTGCCTTGCTCCCCCGGGGAAGCGCAGTGACGCGGCGGCAGTGTTGTGACTCGTCTCACTGGCGGCCTTATCTCGAGGCAGGGGCGTCGCTCTGGGCTCGGCGCCTCCGCGGCCCCGCCACACCCCGCCACGCCCCGCCACGCCCCGCCACGCTCGGACACCCACACCTGGCGATGGAGGGCGCGGCGCGGACGTCTAGGCGCCCCCCAGCCGAGCGCCGTGTCTTGCGCACTGGACAATCGCGTTATGTATTACTTTCCAGTGTGTGCGACGGGAGGGGGCCCGCGAGGGGAGGGGGGCGGTCGGTCGTTGAACTGGCAGCGCGCGGCGAGCGCGGCTTGCCCCGCGAGCGCCGCGCAGTGTTGTGTCTCAGCAATTGGCTGGCCCACGCACCGCATTGACTGCACGCGTGCCGTGCCGTGCCACCGCCCAATACATACTGTATCACGCCAGCTCCAACAGCGGCAAGCCAGCAGCCTGGTGGCGCCGCGGCGAGCCGCGGGCTGCGGGGTGGTGGAGGGTGTCGGCGCGTCTACTTCCTGGAAGCGGGCCGACCACTGCTGCCGCGGCTGGCCTTGGCAAGGCGCGGCCCGGTCCTCTCGGTCCTTCAGCGGACTGCCTCCGAAGGGTCACTGCGTCGCTCCGCCTCTGTCGCACTCACAGGGCGTTCCGCGAGGACGTTCAGCGGGCTGCTTCCGAAGAGTCACTGCGTCGCTCCGTCTCTGTCGCACTCACAGGGCGTTCCGCGAGGACGTTCAGCGGGCTGCTTCCGAAGGGTCACTGCGTCGCTCCGTCTCTGTCGCACCCACAGGGCGTTCCCCGAGGACGTTCAGCGAGTATACGACTCTTCGAGCCGCAGCTGGCGGATTGTGCTCTCGTCGGACTGTCCTTCTCGCACCCTTACGGGACGCCCCATGAGTGCGAGAGAGAGACCCCCCCCCCACTCGGAATCCGCCTGCAGGGCAGCGCGGCCGCGCGGCCACTCCAAGGCCTGGGGGGCCTCCTCTAGGCGCGGAGTGGCCGCGGTCCGACGACGCTGTTCGCACTGTATGGTCCGCGGCCGGCCAGGCCCGAGGGGCGTCGACGTGGCGGCCGGCGGCGGTTGGCGGGTTCACGAACCCTGCACTGCCCAGCCCAGGCCAGGCCAGCCCAGCCCTGAAGCATGACTAATGTATCGGGTCGCCAACACACTCCGTGTCACCCTGTCCTCTGTGATCCGCTCGCCGGCACGCGCGTGCGTGCATGCGGCCGCGTGCACGCACTCGGAGAACCGGCGGGACATTGCTGCTCGGTCGGAGTCCGCAGTTTTGGACCGCAGTGTCGATACTGAAGGCGCGCGCGGACTCGCTGGAACTTTTCCACACGTTGGCCCTTTGACTTGGCCGTGGTCGGCGGGTCGTCACTTAGGAAAACGCCATGCACGCGCCGGGCCGTGACCGCCGTGACCGCCGTGACGCACGCGTGACGGTGCTGTATAGTGTGCTCCCCGTCGATGTCACTTGCCGCGGACAAACAAGGCAAGGCCCGCCATTGACGGCGAGCCTCATATTTTGACTCCATTTCCGTCCCGACGCGTCGCCGCTCTGGAAGCGATACTTGGACACGATACCCTGGTCCCTCGTCTATTTGAATTGCATTCGCGTTTGCCACCGGCTCGGCCAGGCTCGGCGACCTCCAGGGTCCTCTAAATGTTTCATGAGCCGGCGACCAAAACTGAAGTCTTCCCTCCTCTTTTGTGTGCGCGTGTTTTTCTTCCTTTCAACCCTGTCCCGCGCAGTGTCGCGCGCGACCCGGACTTGGCGAGCAGCTGCAAGCGAGGCGGCGGCGCCGGTCTGGACGATGCGACGTCGCGTTGCGGGGGCTGCGGGGGCTGAGGCCAGAGCGGCCAGGGTGCCCCCCGCCGCGTCGCCCTGTCTCTGTCGCTTACAGGGCGCTTGCCGGCCTGCCGTCTAGGTGTGTGGGAGAGAGAGAGAGAGAGAGAGAGAGAGAGAGAGAGAGAGAGAGAGAGAGAGAGAGAGAGAGAGAGAGAGAGAGAGAGAGAGAGAGAGCGACGGAACGCCGTGCAGAATCAGCCCACTGCTTTGAACGGGACGGGTCCTGGGGCTTGTCCGGACAACGAACCGTCTCACCGGGGCGGGGCGGGGTGGGGCGCAGGGTGGAGTGGGGCGCGGGGCCGAGCAGAACGCCATGGAACCGCTCACTTCCGCAACGCGGTTCCGCGGAACCCAAGAGGCTCGACGTCGCGGACGTGCTCGTGGGCCGTCTCACTGGGGAAAGGGGATGCTGCACACTGTGCAGCCCGTCGCCCTGTCTCTCTCGCGCCACACGGCCCGCCGGCACACCCCGTGAGCGTGAGTGCGAGAGCGAGCAACGGGAGCGATGTTCGGAATCCCCCTGAGGACGCCTGCCAGGTAGGCAACATGGCCGTGCCTAACACTGTGCGGGTTGCCTCCTCCTCCCCGCCTGACTGCTAGGCAACACTTCGGGCGCCCGCGAGGGGGTAAGCTCTCGCGTAATGCCCTGTACACAATATCCCAGTATTACGCGCAATAATACACTTAATTGTAATACCATTTTGCGGTTAAAGGGGACAAAATAGTAGCATTTCAATGCCGTAATACACGTGTAATACCGCCGTAATACAGCGTAATACCGAGTGGTCCGCACACGATTCCTTGGAGTGTTAATCCCCTCGAGCGCCCGGATCGGCGCGCGACACGCGGACGCGTTACGAGCCGCGGCGATTGCCCATTCCCCACACCGTTGGTAACGCCTCTCAAAAATGAAATCCGCGAATGGTCGTCAGCCGCCCTGAAGCGGAAGTGAGCTCCTCGAGATTTGCTAGAGGCTAGAAGGTGACTAGGAAGGCAGCGCAGCGTTGTCCTGCCGCGCCCCACCCCGCCGCGCTTGTGGGAACTGGGGCTCGGACCTGCTAGCTTACCTACATACCGCGCCGTGCCGTGCCGAGCCGCGTCGTGCGCCATAGCCTACTAGCATATATGCCCCACGCCGATTGTGACATTATTTCTGGCCTAACGGGCCAGCCCCTGGCCGCCCTGCCTGCCCGGCCCTGCCCGGCCCTGCCACCCGGCCAGGGTACCGGTTGGCTTGTTTTGGGACGCCAAGGGAAGTGCACGTCGTCCCGCGTGCCTGCTGCGTGTGAGAGTGTGCGTGCGTGCGTGCGAGTTGGCGAAAAGTGTATTACCAGGTTAAACGGAATCATGTCTGTGATATGGCTCTTTTAGCGAATCGTACTACTATCAAACTGTACAGTCGTCATGAGAAAATAATTTTGTAACCTAAACTAAATGCTAGCGGCTAAATAATGTCGCGTCGGTGACGGGTCGGCATTTCATCTGGCGGAGGACGTCGTGCTGGTCGCGCACCTGCGGCCCCCGCGAGGGGGGTGGGGAGGCGAAGAGACAGCGTGGCGGAAATCTGCCAAGCCCTCCACCTCCACTGCCGCGGAATGACATGCGCATGTTTCCCATGAGCTTAGCCATGGCCAGGACGAGGACGGCGAGGGCGGCGCGGCGCTGCAGCACACTGATCCCGCGTGCAGCGTTCCGTCGCCACGTCTCCCTCGCACCTCTGCGGGGCGCCCCACGAGAGCGAGAGAGACAGAGCGACGGCGCGGAATGAGTCTGCTGCGGGCGAGGGGCGCAGAATCACCGGAGAATTTACGGCGTGTTTTGGGACGACTCGACGCTGATGATGACGACGACGACGACGAGGCGAGGCGGGTGACAGCATTTTAGCGGGTCACTTCTGTTTATCACCGGCCAGTTCGGCGAGGCGATAAGTTGTAAACATTTCTCTGGGGTCCCTGAAAAGCGGCGCGGGCGGTTTTGTCCGTTTGCCCGGTCAGGCACCAGGCCCGCTCGCATCGCCACTGCTCGGCCCATTCTGGGCCCTTTCCACGCGCGAACATGCTTGGCCGTGCTGGTGACGCACAAGTACAAACCTCAAATGATTTGACCATTAGTTTCGGGGGCCGCCGTGAATGTGTCTCATTGTGGCGGCTGATTTATTGGGCGTGGACAATGGCAGGTTTGTCGCTCGGACTGTACAGAGCCCTACTGAGCTGTACGCCAGGGTGCAATGACACCCTTCATTTTGCACTGCGCTTTTTTATGGCCTCCGGGACGGAGTCTCGTACGGATCGCCGAAATAATCGGGGAGAAAGCCGTGCGGGCCGTCGTGCTGGTGTGCTGGCATGGCTGGTGGCGTACCGTATGGCCAGGGACTCCAGGGAGGCCCGCTCTGCCCGCCCTGCCATGGCCCTGCATGGCGGAATGCGATCTCCAGGAAAGAACGGGTCATTACCCGCTCCTCGTTTTTTTCTAACTGCGCTGCGCTTTGCAAAAGGAGTTATTTTTGGCGCGGGCCATCGGGGGACAGTCTCATCTCGAAGCGGCTGCGATTCCGCCCGCTGCTGCTGTTTGCTTCCGCGCGGATCTCTCTCTTTGGCTAAACAGCTGCAGTGGGGAAGGAAGTGCGAGGGAGACAGCGCGATGAAAGCACCGTTCGGAGTCAGCCTGCTGAGCTTCATGTGGCTGATCGTCAACATGCACCGGCCGCCGCCGCCGCCTGCAGCCGCCTCCCCGGCCTCGTGCGGTAGGTCACCTTGAGTGGGTGGTCAGCCAGAAGATGGGCAGGACAGCCGCGCCGCCCGCACCGCCGTGACAGCGGCGACAACCTGCAGCGGCGTGGCCCCGGGGGAGGGGGGGGGGGCTGCCGTCGGACTCCCTGCCTTTTGCTGATTGAACGGGAACGGTGTGCCTGCCTGCCTGGCTGCCTGCCTGCCTGGCCGCTCAGGTGCCATGAAATGGAACCCCTCCGGGCCGGCGAGGCGCTGCAGAGGTCGCGGAAGAGGAACTCGCGGGAAGTAAATAACTTTGGGAATCGGCGGCATCGACACATAGCGGCCGGGGCGTGGCACGGACGCGAGGCGCGACGCGCGACGCGCAGCTGGAAAATTGCGAACGCCTCGATATGGCTGGCGGTGCCCAGGCGGTGCCCTGGCGGTGACGCCTTGGTGACGCCACGAGGCGCGGTGTCCGGTGTCCGGTGTCCGATTCCGCCTCTTTTTTTTCGCGGTCCCTTCCCCCGCACCTGCATGCCGATAGGCCGCGCTTATGCGCGCATCGTGGCGTCCGGCGCGGCGGCCCTTCCACCGCCGCTCTCTGGCACGGCGCCCCATAGGGACCCGTGGGGGTGCGAGAGAGACAGCGACGGGGCTTCGCGCTGCCTCCTGAGCCGGGCGTCGGCGTGGCGTCGGCGTGGCGTCGGCGTGTCCGGCGGATCGCCCTCCACTTCCTGGATCCCTGACGACGTGGCGCTGGCTCGGCGTGCACCGAGGTGCTTTCCACTTGTCGCCGCAGCCTCGCGGTCCTCGCGGTCCTCGCGGTCCTCGCCGCCGCCGCGGCGATGGCGGCATGGCGCCCCGCTTCGGTTGCGAGGGGCAAACGATGTATCTAGGCTACGTCCGGCTGAGGGGCGACCCCGAACATCCACTTGGCGCTGATGAGTCCCCCCTCCCCCTTCCCGCGGTGTGTCCCGGCACGCGGAGCAGCAAGGGGTACTTCCAGGGCGACTGGGTCGCTGCCAACCAGTGCCCCGCCGAGTCGTCTCTCTCGCACTCATGGCGCCAAGGGTTACGAGAGAGACAGAGCGACAAAGCGCCGTTGGGAGTCAAGCTACGGTAGCTGGTTGCGGCGATGACCGGTAATCTCGCTGGAAGCAGCATCACCCCAAGTCCCTCCGCGAGCCCCTCAGCCCGCCGCACTGGCAATGGGAGCCGACCCACCGCGCCGTGCTCCCAGTGTGCTCCCCGCTCACGTCCGCGTCATTACGTGGGAATGCCGAGGGGCACCGAGTGGCGGCGTGCAAAACGAATAATAATGGTAACAGTTTCAGGAGACTGATTCCGCACGGCGCCTCGTCGCTCTGTCTCGCTCTGGTACGCGCCACGAGGGCGAGATAGACACGGCGACCACGGCGGCGGCGTACTGGCTGTGGAGGCCAAGTGGACCGCAGAGTCACAGTGCCGTCCTGGGGCCGCCGGAGCAGAGGCGTTCAGACACTGGCGGTCAAGGCGGGGCGGAGGGGGAGGGCCTTCCCTCAAAGTTCAACAACCGAAAACCAAGTGACTCGATATGGTAGCGGTGCGGCCAGCGTGTGCGCGGCGCGCGGCCGACATCAAGAGGCCCTCGATGGCGGCCAAGTGCCGACAGCATGCGAGGCGCAGCGGCGCAACCCCCTTGTCCACCAAGCACTGCGCCAAGTCCAGTGTGTGCCAAATTGCTGTACTGGCCGCATGGTCGACCCGGGGGAGGGAGGAGGGGGTCTGCTAAAGTGCTCGCGCTGCGTTGGGCGCGGCGTTCGATTGGTCGGTCACTCAATCGCGAGAACACATGGTGAAGGAAGGGGAGCATCCTTGTAAACTTGTTTCATTTCAGCGCGGCCCGCTCGGTCTCTGGAGATCATTCACCCGCTGCTCCTGTTCGGTCCAGTCCTTCCTGGTTCCGGGCGTGGGGCGGCGGGGCGAGCCGTTTCGGGGGTGGGGTGGAATGGGGGGGGGGGACTCCAGTCGGACTCCAGGAGAATGTACAGGCAGGGTGGTTATAAGCGGTCACCGTGGTCTTTTAGGGACGCTGGCCTGGAGGGGGCCGACAAGGGGCACATCGGCCTGGCCGCCACCACGGCGTAAGGCGCGGTGGGCCCGCCCCGCCCGCCCCGCCCGCCACGCCCGCCACGCCCGCCACGCCGTGCCCGGCCATGCCTCTCGACTGCACTCCGCCCCACCCTACTCCTGCTCCACTCTCCACTCCTTGCCTCCGCTCCGCACTCCGCGGTCCGCCCGCTCCTCTCCACTCAGTCGCTCGCCAGCACGCCGTGCACGCCAGCTCTCCCAGTGCGCGGCTACGCCAGGCTACGCTACGCGGCGCAGCGCTACGTAGCCAGGCTGGACACGGCCGCACGCACGCCAGGACACGAGCGACGTGCACGCGACACGCACGCGGCGCGGACACGCGTCGACGACGCCGTCGAGTGACACAGTGACATGGTGCTGGGCGTGTGCTGCGAGGCCGAGGCCAACCCCGACGCGGCACTTGCCACGGCCTTAGCCCTGGCCGTGGTCGACTGTGACGGCGCGAGTGACTCTGGCCTCAGCGGCGTCAGTGTGGGCATCAGCGAGGTGGAGGCCGTGACCGACGCGGCCGAGGCCGCCAGGATGATCGACGAGCCGGCCGCGCTGTCCCGCATGCAGTATAACGTGCTTCTCGCCGACAACATGTGAGTAATGACTCCGATCGGCGCCCCGGGCCTGCACGTCGCCGAGGGCGTCCTGCCCCACAGACTAACTCATCGTTGTGGAGGATGTGTCCCGTCGATGTAACTTGCAGGTTGCCTCTCCAGGTCGCGGCTGGCCGACTTGTAGATACGTACTAGTCGCCCCTCCTGTGCACACCACACCCAATGTACCCGGACCGCCAGCGACGAGAAGTGACGAGGAGTGTAGAGGAGTCCTGGGGCCGGCCACCTGCTCGCGTGCAGGCCGTGCAGGGCGGCTTATTGGCGTTATTGGCTTAATTATTGTGCAACAAGTTGGCGCCGCTTCGCCGGCTTGCTTTTCCCGTGCAGTGGGTGGTGCCGGCGGCCGTACAAGTGCCGCAATTTTCGTGCTCCGCTTCACTGTCATTTTGCTCAGTACAAATTTTCATTGCATGTGTTTTTTGATCACAAAAGATTTATGCCAACATTTTTCTCGCGGAATGTCTTCGAAGTGTCTCAATTCAATTAATAACAGAGGGCCTTTTTATCGCTAAAAATTTAAGGGGTGGGTGGGTATGCCATGAATCGAGGTAAATCGCAAACTGACATTGAGATTGTAGTGAAAGCATCGGAAAATGAATTACAACAGTGATTTGTTTCTTTATATTGAGTGTGTCCTCGCGTCAGCCAAACTTTACAGATTTCATTTTTAGTGACACGCGGCACGGGGAGCGGGGTCCTCTGGAATCTGGCATTGGGTCGACGAAGTGGAGCGGAGCGCGGTCTGCTGGAGTAGGGCACTGGAATCCCGACTCTTCCAGCGGGTCGTCGGTGTTATGCCTTTCTTCGCCATTCGGGACGCGGGCCGCCACAGTGGGCCGCCTAGATGCGCCGCTGCACCTGCAGCGCGGTGCAGCACAGTGGGCCAAAGGCGCGGCGCGCTCGCAGCGGGCTGACCTTGATTTGGCCGTCCTGGCCTGACCCACATTTGAAAATGGTATCACTATCGCCGGCCGGGCAGACCGGGCAGCCAGCCGCGCTGCGGCGAGCCAGGCAGCCAGGCAGGCCCAGCAAGGACGGAAGTGCAGCGAGGTAGTAAAGTGCAGCGCGGCGCCGGGGCGGCGAGGGATTGCACCTTTATTAGCCCCGGAGAGTGGAACGCCTACAACGCCCCACTGCACCAGTCCGCGCCGCGCCAGTCCGCCGCGGCCAATAAGAATGGGATGGACGGGACGCGCTCCACCGGTGTTTGCTCGTCGAGGACAAGGAGCGCCTGTTTTTGCCCACCGACACGAAGGACACCTGTAGGCCGATTCGATGCTCTCTCTCTCTCTCTCTCTCTCTCTCTCTCTCTCTCTCTCTCTCTCTCTCTCTCTCTCTCTCTCTCTCTCTCTCTCTCTCTCTCTCTCTCGTGTAAGGCTGCAGGACGATACGACGGCCAACGGGGTGCATGGCATTGGGACCGGGGCGTGGCGTTATGACACTGCGACACGGCGCTGCGAGGACATACCGGTAACGGGTCCCGGCCCCCACCCTCGACGCCCTGCCCAACGCCCCCGTGTCCGTTCTGCATACGATGTGGGACAGGGGTGGGGCAGGCGGCCGGCCCGGCCCGGGTGGGGGATGGTGGGGGTTGACCTGGACGTGCTTAATTGGTTTGTGTTACATTCCCGCGGCCCTCGGCCTGGAGTCCGGCCTGGAGTCCAGCCTAGAGTCCAGCCTGGAGTCCAGCCGCTGGGCTTGGCGGACAGGACGTCCCAGTGGGACGGGCGGACCCACTCCAGCGCCGCGCTCCAGTGCCCCTCGCTGTGGGTCGGGTCGCGGACTTGACCACGGCCGGTCTAGGAGGGGAGGGGAGAGGTTTGTTTACACGCCGCGGCGAAGGACGCAAGACTCCCGCGGGATAGAGACAGGTGTTGTGGCACCAACCTGTGGCACGCCAGCACGGCGGCCAGCTGCTGGACGACGGGGACCTCCTGACTCCTCGACGGGGGCCTCCGTGGCGTGGCGGGCGTCCGCCAGTGTCGCGGCGGATGTGGGTCAGAGTCAGAGGCGGCGGATTGGATGGCATTGATCTGGTAATCATGCGCCATGCCGCCGCGACGCCGCGACGCCCTGCCTCGGTCTCCTCGGCCCTACGCCGCCCTGCGCCGCCGAGACGACCCGGTTATCAGCCTGCTTGGGCGCGGCGGGCGCGGCCCTCAGACGGGGCCCGGCCGGGGCGGGGCGGCCGGCGGCCGAGTCCAGGGCAGGAGGACAGGCCGGCCGACCGGGTCGGGCAGGGCAGGGGTTCAGATGCAGATAGGTCTTGGAGCCTGCCGTCCTGGCCGTGTGGCGGCGGCGAGGTCGTTGCCCCTGACCGTGCCGCCTGTGCCCTGCCTGGGCCCTGCCTGGGCCATGGTCTGTGGTGGCGATGGCGTGGCCCAACGGCGTGCCCTACTGACGCGCTAACGCTACATTGGGGGCCCTTTTGCTGCCAGCCCTGCCTGTCCGGACCGTCGGCTGCCAGCTGGACGCCACACTGCGGTAGGCCAGTGACGTCCCAGAGGTCTTGCAACCCTTCCGGTCGCACAGGCTCAGCAAGTACTGTACAGTATTTATGGTATCCACGACCGCGCGTCACTCCTACGGCGCGGATTTCTCTCTTCCTCGAAGTCCAGTCCGGGAAGCGACCCTTGTCGCAGGGTGTCTGTCTGAGCGCTCGGAAGGCGGGCCGTTCCTCTTTCCAGGACACGGCACCGCACGTCACACTATGCACGTCACCACGTCAGATCGGTCCCAGCCAATGCCCCGCATTTTCGCGCCAATTTTAAAACTGATGTCCGTCCGGGGGGGGGGGGGGCGGCGTCGTAAGGCCCCCGCCGCGCCAGCCGAGCTGCCCCGGGCGCAGCCTTCCTGCACGCGATGCGGCGCGGTGCAGGCTGTGTTGTCTCTCTCGCGAGGCGCACCGTTGGGGTGCGAGTGAGACAGGGCGGCTGAGAGACTCCGGCAGCTCACGTGTGAGCAGGCAGCACGCGGGCCCGGAGCGCAGCGCGCGCCGTCAGGTTTACGGTCAGCGGGTTAAGTGCCGCGCTGACCCCAAAGGCCCGAGGGCCTAAAGGCGAGCCTGAGGCGTCCGAGAGTCCGAGGGACTGCGTGGCGACTGACGGCGGCTGACGGCGGCTGACGGCCATGTCGGCCATGTCGGCCATGTCGGCCGCCTCGCGGTGGCTGGTCATGAGCTGCTGGCTGATTCCGAACAGCGCTTTCGTCGCACCCTCCCTTTCGCATTCGTGGGGCGATCCACCAAAGAATGCGAAAGAGACAGAGCGACGAAGCACTGGTCGGCATCGCTCAGCTGCTCGCGTCCACACCCGTGTTCCAGCCGCGCTGTGCGTTCAAGTTCCCGCGCCCTCGCCTGCGCTGCGCCCGGCGTTGCATAACCACCCGAGTCCTGATGGGCTGCCTGGCGGGCGCAGGGCCGATTCCCTCCAGCTCGTTGATGTTGTTGTTTGCTGAGGTGCAAAGGGTTCAAAGGGCGCCAGGCAATTTTAGCGCGAAAACCTTTTATCTTCGGCTGGCCCTTTCCCTTGAGCGGGTCGCTGGCCCGTCACCGCAGCCGGCCGCCTGGGAGCCTGCGAGCCCCCCGGGTGTTATGCCCCGGCCAGCGAGGGCCAGCGAGGGCCGGCCAGAGCAAGCGAGAGCCGCAGAACAAGCGTGTCGAGTTAGTTAATCCTCTTAGTGTGCAAACACAAAGCAGCCCAAGCGGCTCCGTCCTGCTCGGTCAGTCTGAGTGGAAAAGAGAGAGTGGTGGGGGGGCATGGGCGATACGTTGTCATGGCTGTCATGTCAAAGCTTTTCCCCCAACATCGCACGGACTGTTTATGTACGTCTTCTCTCTATTTTTATTCATTTATTTATTCTTTTATTTTGGGGGGGGGGACGGGGGGAAGGCTCTCTGTTACACCCTGAAAAAATCGAAATGGAAATAATTCCCCAATAATTAGCGAGTAGCGGCGCCACAGTGTGGTGCCGTGGTTCCGCGAAGGCGACAATGGCGACCACTTTTCTTATCCTTGACTTTGAGGCTCCAGTCCGGCCGCGCTGTCTTCGCCAGGATAGCGGAACGCTTAGGGTTCACTGGGTTCACCAACCCCTGGTCTCTGCGTCCTGCCGGGTGCTTCGCCCCTGTTGGCAGAGTGCTTTGTTGGTGGCGTGGCGGTGCGGGGCTCGAGATACGCGGCAACGCGCCCGGTACCGGCCGGACCAGTACAGGAACAGGGCGCACTTATTCGAAACATGCCCCACAGGCCGTGCATGCCTCGGCCTGGCCTCGGCCCGAGTTTAGCGGTCCTCAGGCGGGGCGAGGCGGGGCGGGTCGCAGCGCCCGCTTCGGAGAAGGCAATCAGGCAGGCCCTCTGGGACACGCTGTACACTGTACACACACGTCCCGAATCGGGCATACCGCTCTGCACGACGCTTCGAACGCCGCCCCGCTGCCCGGCGCCTCAGCGTCGCCACGGCGTCGCGGCGGCCTGCCCCAGTGGCTGCTGGCTGCCCCAGCGTGGCTGCCCCAGTGCCCAGTCCCGCGACTGCGATTGCAGCGCGGCGCATTGGAGTGCATTGCTGACATGTCTGTGCATGCCGGGCCGCAGCGCGCATGCGCGGAGACATAACAGCCCTGCATGCAACGGGCTCAATCCGACCAGCGCTTTCGACGGAGCGACGAAAGCCGTGTTGTTGAGCGAGCGCGGATATCGCAATTACGTTACCGGGATAAATGTTGCTCGTATCACGCCGCGGGCACGCTTGCGTTGAGGTGGAGGGACGTGGTCGGGCGCGTCGTCGTGTCACTCGCTGACTCGTTACGTGTGCGCTGTGCTGTGCGCTGTGGCCTGCGCCGTCCCGTCGTGCATCTTCGGTGATGTCACCAGCTGGTTAATCAGCACGGATCAACGCGCCCGGCGCCCGCGGCCCTTGGCGCCAGGGCGGGGCGCGGCGCGGCGCATGCACAATGCACAATAGGTGCTTGCGGCCTGCACTGCTCGTGAAGGGCGGGGCGGGGCGGGGCTCCCAGCCGTGGTGGACCGCCACTGGGAATCACAGGCGCGGGATGCCGTACTAGAGTATTGGTGATTCTGCACGTTGCGAAGTGGGCCATTTCGGTCGCAGCAGCCGCAGCGCCGCTGCCGTTTCCCGCGACCAGCTCAAGGCTGTTTGTTTTTGTTGTTCCTCCTACCTTGTTCTTGTTGTCGTTGAAATACACGTTCAACTCACCAGCAGCAACCCTTTGCGCTCACTCGGCGAAGGGGTTAAGCTACGCAAGACTCCATTGACTCCCCCTCCTGAGCCGCCGCACCGCCGCGCCTGCCTCTCCCTCGACGCGTCGCCTTGCCTTATCCGCGGCCGCATGACTCAGGCCGTTCAAAGCGCACCGCGGCCGCGGCGTGGCGTGTTGTGGTGCAGCGTGGGGTCGTTGAACCGCCCCAGGCCTGTCATCGCGGTCGGGAGGAAACGGGTGTCGTCGCCGTGTGATGTAACCGTAAAAGGATCGTGTCGCCCGAAAACGTGACGGACGGACGGACGGACGGACACACGGGGCGCGGGCGTGACGCGTGTGTGACACGGCGTGTTGCCGTGACGCGCGGCCGTTACGCCTGACGTGTTGCGTCACCCCGTCGCGTCACGGTCCGTCCGGAAACAATTGGGCGGCGCGGGATTGGCCTATTGACGCAAGGGAAAGGGCGCCGGCGGTCTGTCTCTGTCTCTCCCGCGCCGCGCCGCCGCGCCGCACTCCGCGGTGGAGCGAGAGAGACGGCGACTCGGAATGAGCCGACAGTCCCTGCCCTAGGTTTGTTGGGCCCTTCGGCTCCTCGCGAGGCCGCGAGCCGCGAGGGCCGCGGTGTCGCAACGGTGAGCGCGCGAGCAGGCTGGCGTGCTGGATGGGTGGCCTGCCTGCCGGGCGCCTCGCCGCCATCCCCTCTGTCTCTCTACCTCTGCCCCCCTCACCGCTAATCCTCGTCGTCCGCCGTGTGTCTGCAGGTCCGAGGTGGCTGGCGGCGCGCTGCACTGCCCGTTCCTACTGGAGCAGGGCGAGGCCCACCTCACGGGCACCCGGCCCCTGGAGCTCGTCTTCAGCGGCCTCAGCGTCTCCGTGGCCTCCAGGGGCATCCTCCGGGACGTGTCCGGCGTGGTGCGCCCGGGCGAGATGCTCGCTGTCATGGGACCCTCAGGTGAGTCTACATTCGGGGATCGGGACGCGAGGCGTCGCCACCGCCGAGTGCAGCCTCGAGGTGTCGACGATGTGTGCACAAAGGGAGAGAAAGTCGAAAGGAATCTCCTTTGTCGTCTGTGCACCTGTCGTGTTGTGGTGCGGGACGTGGCTGGCCGGCTTGCACGCGCACGATGCGACCGACCAGCGCTTTCGTCGCTCTGCCACGCTCTGCCTCTCACGGGGCGTTGCGTATGGGCGAGGGAGACAGAAGCGCTGTTTGGAGTCCCTCCGCGTGACTGTGCGCGCGCTTCGACGCCGTCGTGACGGGTGAGCCGTGCGAACGCGAACCGCGTCCCGGTCGGCGTCCAGCGACCAGTGGGTTGGACTCCGGCGGTGCGGCCGGTGCGGGCCAGCGCGTCCTCAGCATCGCGTTTTCGGCTCGGGAGGACGTTGGCCTGCTTGCGTCGGCTGCTCGAGACGCGGAAACAGTTGCTTTTAATTGCCCGCATTGAATGAGTAATATATCGCCTGATGGGCGGAGCGGCGGAGCGGTCTTGGAGGGGCGGCGGCGGTGTGAACGACCGAGGCGATGTTGGGACAGGCCAGGACCCGGTCCTGCGAGGCGTCCGCCACGCCCCGCCACGCCCCGCCACGCCCCGCCCCGCCACGAGCGGCACCCGTCTGGTCGCTGGATGCTGCCGGCTGCTCAGCTGTTCGGTTCAACAAACCCAAACGCCGCTGCGAAAATCTGATTACCTCCTCGCTCCTCGGAACAATTTGAACCGAAAATCTGTACCGAAAAAAAAAGAGCTGCACATACAAATAAAATGCTTTTTCTTTTCCGGTGTTTGACCGCGCTGTCTTGTTGTTGCCAGGCTGTGGCAAGACCACCCTTCTGAACTGCCTGTCGGGGCGCACCGAGCTGGACTCGGGGTGCATCCGCCTGAACCGGGAGCGCCTCACGAAGCGCTGGAAGCGGCGCATCTGCTACGTGCTGCAGCAGGACATCTTCTTCCCGGACCTGACGCTGCGCCAGACCCTAGAGTACGCCGCGCGGTTGCGGCTGCCCGAGTCCATGTCGCGCCGCCAGAAGATGATCTACGTGGACCACATCATCGACGTCCTCGACCTGAACGCGTGCCAGGACACGAGTGAGTGTCGCGCCGCCGCCGCCGCCGCCGCCGCCGTGCTTGTCGGCGATGCCGGTTCTAATTGACGGTCTTTTGTTCCTCCAGGGATGGGCGATTACACCAAGCGGGGGTTGTCGGGCGGCGAGAAGAAGCGGGCCAACATCGCGTGTGAGCTGCTCACCAACCCGGCCCTCATGCTGCTAGACGTAAGTAGGACCAGGACGCCGCCGTCGCGCAGTGGGCCAGAAGACCGGTGGAGGCGGTCAAAATCCCGGCCGGTCTTGTGGTCCACTGTGCGTGGCCGCTTTATCGCCGACAACCCCAGCCCAGCTCATTGGACTTGTTCCCTGCAGGAGCCGACCTCGGGACTGGACTCCCACTCGGCTTACATGCTCATGTCCAGCCTCAAGCGGTACGCGGAGAAGGAGAGCAAGACGCTGGTCGTCACGGTCCACCAGCCCTCCTCGCAGATCTTCTACATGTTCGACAAGCTGCTGCTGCTGTGCAACGGCCAGACCGCCTACTTCGGCGAAGTCAACAAGGTGGTCGACTTCTTCAACAACATCGGCCTCACCGTCACCCCGCACTACAACCCCGCCGATTTCATCCGTGAGTACGCTCAGCCGCCCTAGTGGCGCGAGGCGGGAGGCGCGAAGGAAGGGGCTCTGAGCTCTAAGCGCCCGAGGGCTAGGCAACCCATCGTGCGCCTCCGGCCCTCCAGCCGCCACCCGTGAGCCCTGCAACCGTACCTACCTAACATTTTTATATTTTGCAGTGGAATGCGTCAAAGGGTCGGAAGAGATGAAAGAGAAAATCGTGGCCGCCGCTAAAAGCGTGCAGTCGTATCAGCAGGAGTCACTCAACGACTACTGCGCGCTGCCGGCCCATCTGTACCAGCACCAGCACGCCCCCGGCTGCAACGGCAGGGTGCCCATGGTGCCCCACGGCCACGCGTGTGGCGGCACCGCCCCCAGCAGCCCCGCCTGCGACTTCAGCAAGCCCTCCCTGTGGACGTCCCCGCCCAACGGCAACCTCACCGCGCCTAACGCCGTGTCCCTGACGTCCAAGTGCGTCGTCTCCAACCACAACAGCCACAATCTCAGCAACCACGTGTATTCCACAATAGGTTAGCGTCCTCACAAACAAAATTCAAAAACAGTGACTGTATTTTTCTTTTGTGAGCTGTTTTGTTTTATTCAATTGGGCTTTCCTCGTTTTGTTTCAGTCAAAGATGAAGAAGGGAAGTCCTTGTGGCTTGATAGTCAAAGCCACGGCTCCTCTTCAGTGAGTAGCACTACGGATGATGATGTGCGGTGGCAATGGCCAACCGGCTTTTGGACTCAGTTCAAGGTTCTATCATCAAGGAATTTCCAAGAATCAAGACCGAGAATGCTATCAAAGCTTTACTGGCTACAAACCATTGGTCTGGGTCTTATGGTTGGAAATGTATACTTTCAATTGGACCGGAAAGAGGAATCTCTCCATGATATTCAATCTTGGATGTTTTTCTCAACAAATTACTGGATGCTGTTTGCACTTTTTAACGCCCTATCATCATGTAAGTGTCAATTTTGAAATCAAATTGCTTTTAAACTTCTGTTTTTGTGTCATGTGTTCATTTTTGGCTTTTGGTTTCCTTTAAAGTTCCCGCCGAGCGAGAAGTTGTAAACAAGGAGAGATTATCTGGTTCATATCGTTTGTCAGCATATTACCTGGCAAAAATGGTTGGTGAATTGCCACTAACTATGACATTACCAGCAGTCTATCATATAATATCATACCCATTGTTTGGGTTCCAATCGTTCTCTGTATTCCTCACAATGCTAGGGTTTCTTTTACTAAGCACCGTTGTTGCTCAGGTAAGATTCACAGTATTTTTAGTTCTGATCTTTCAGACCGAAAAATATGATAAAAGTTTAGGCCCTCATTTTTTCTCCTTTATTTTCAGAGTGCAGGCTTCTTTGTTGGTGCAGCATGTATGGACTTAGATGTGGCAATAACAATATCAGCCCTCTACACGTTGGCAACTCAACTCTTTGGTGGATATTTAGCAACAAATATTCCCTCATGGCTGAGGTGGATGAGGTACCTTTCCATGGTGCATTATGCCTACCAGAACATGCAGATTGTGGAGTTCAGTGGAGAGCCAATTAGGTGAGAATCTTGCTCTTACACTGCGAGGAATAACCTTTTACCTCAGATGTGTGACTATTTTTTATTGTTTCAGGTGTGCTGCACAATCAAAGTTTGAAGTTTGTTCCAAAGTTAATGGTACCATTCCAGTGGGTGTTATTTTGGAGCAACAAGGTGCCACATTATCACTCTGGGCCAACACTCTGGTGCTGCTATTTTTCTTGGTGATATTCAGGGTGCTGGGCTATGTTGTGCTTCGTTACTTTAGACAACCAAAATGAGATAATATTCTGCTACCTAGCGAACAAATCAATTTCTCAGTTCCAAATTCTTTGAGATGTATTTTATGACTGTCTGCAATCTAAAAGATTTCATTTTGGGCTGCTTCAATGTGTGCCACCATAACAACTGTATGAGTTTTGGTGGTTATTGTTAAGGCTTGTGGACTGGAAAATAATGTTAAAAAATATAGATTGGCTGTGTTGTTAACTGTAATATTATTATTTTATTTTGTACAAGTTCTCCACTGTTTGATATCCATATTTCACTTAGTGATTTCATATTTTAAGGAGTCTGATTCGTAGTTTTAATTAGTTAAATAGTATATCACATAACAAATTTGTGTGCTAGCACTGGGTATTCAATGCTGTGCAGGAACATTTTATAATTGTTGCTTCTTTCATTTGTGTGTATGAGATTGTGTGAATGTGTAATTTTAAAATGAGTGATTGCAAAGTGTGAAGTGGAATTGAAAGTCTATAAAACCTGCTTGAGAGCCTATCCTTTAAGCAAAATCTTTCATATGCCATTCCTTTAAGCACTACTTGGTATTATTTCATTTCGCCTATAACTTTGGTTAATATTGTGTGGCTCCTTAATTTCATACGCAGACACTACTGTCAGATGTTGAAGAGGCCTGTGGGGGAGAGAAGTTTTTTTGTTTTTTATGTCTTCCCATTGATAAGTTTTCCATCTGAAAAACTCCTGTTCTACTAGTGATATAAATGCCTGCCTGCCATGAAGTCAGATATTTATTGTTGTGTATCATTTGCATATAAACGTATTAGTGGCGCTGTCGGCAGAACTCAGTTCATTATTTTAAAAAAGTTTCATCATATACAATATCACATGTGTACATTCTGTCAACCTCAGCCCCACAAATAGTCTCTAATTTTTTAAATCCTTTGACTTTGATATTCTTAGAAAATGTGATAGTTTTTCATCTTTTCAAAGTTTGTTTTAAGGATGAATGATTGTAACCAGTTTATCAAAACCTTGCCGACAATCAACAATTCAACCAGTACCTGCATGGTACCTATTTTTGTTCTCTTTGTTTAAATTTGTTTTAAACACATGTTTGTGTTGCTTTACATATATTCACGCATCTGGCACTTCCATAGTCAAGGTAATCATGGTTCATGTGAATGTGGAAGGTCTACTCTCTTAATGCAAATGCATGAAATCAGTTAGCACTGTTTTGAATCTTTTTAAGTCACTTATAGGAACATCAGTATGTAGTGCATAAATTTGCTTTATTTAGTGCAAAACTTGCAGGAGTTTTCCAATCTTAAAAAAATACTACAAATTCAGAAAACATTGAACAAGAATAGACTTTTGATGGTGCTAGTGCACATTTGTTACCTGCTTGCAGAAGACAAAAATATGGCATATCTATATGTGTTATGAACAAAATGTTCGCATGTATTATAAAACAAGAATGAACACTAACTTTCAAAATGTTGACGTCTACCTATCTCTCACCAACTGTTTTTTTTTTTTTTTTTGTTTTTTTTTTGATACAATGGAAATTTTGTCATTGTGATCTCTGCAGAAATTTTTTAATTTGGTCTATGAATTTCTTTTAAGTAAAAACTAAGGGACCTTGACGTTATTTTGTCACAATCATTTTGAGACTTTTCAATCAATTTTATCATTGTGGTGAGCCTATTATTGCCAATCTGTGAACTTGAGGGGAAACAAGTGTGCATTTTATAGCACATGCATAATTCTACTGCCATAATGTGACAAACCAATGCAAGGAATTGCAGCAAAAAAAATAAAATCATGTTACATGACAAATCGAAACAACATCAAAAACCGCAGTTGTGTCCCCCTCAAGTCAACATTCTGAAATAACCACTATGATGGTGAAGGATACTTGTGATACTTTGATTGCAAATCACTCTTTGAAAACAATTGCAATGTTTTCAAAATGTGTAGAATTAATGAGCAAGAGGAATGTCACAAATTGATTTGCTGGACCAACAATCAACTGATGAGTAATGTGTATAACTGAATATTAAGAGGTAATTTCTTCTAATGCCTTCCAAAACGTGTTCAGGCTACCACTTTTGAAAGATACTCCTTTTCAGGTAAAAAAGGATTTTCATTGAAGTATGGTTCTTTTTAAGATTTCATCTTTCTTTAGTGGTAGCACTACCGTAACATGATCCATCCATGTCATGTCTTTTTATTCTCTTGTTCCAATGTCTTTCATATCAGTCCTTTTGAAATTGATATGCAAGAAGTCAACAGCCTATGTGATGTGTATGAAGTGAGGGGCAAAGGGACTGTAAAAACTGCCATTCTGGAAGAAACTGGATAATTCCATGTGTACTTTGCACTGCCAAATATATGGACACTATCTTCTATGTGTGTGTTTTTTTTTTTAATATTATATATAAATATGTGTAATTATTGGACTTGCGTGTCATACTTGTGACTTTCTTGAGCACAGATTGTTCTTCCAGAATTTATCTGTACTATCCCTAGCCATCATTTTACCTTTGTATACTGTTAATTTAATGATGAACTGTTTTTCACTGATAGTTTCCACCTTAGCAAAGTGTATCTGAAAATTGACATTGTATTTATATATGTGTGATAACATTAATAAAGTACAATATTCCAAGTGACTTTACTTTGGAGATAAATTTATTTTGGCTGTCGTTTCTATCCAAATACAATTCTCATGCCCTCTGCGGACACGAATGGACAAGGTGCATATCAACACACTACAATAGAGGCTGACACCACAGAGATCACTTCATATCCCAGCTGGAAGCTATAGAGCCACATAAATAAGTCCTGTGAGAATCCCCCGCCAGCTGGCTAGCCCCCCTCACCTCCGGTGCCCCTTGCTGATGACGGGGAAGTCCGCGTACCAGCCGAAGGCGCCGTGGTGGCCCGTGTGGGCGCCGTAGTCGACGTACTCATGGTCGTCGCCGCCACCGCCCGACTGCCGCTCGTACCTGTTCCTGGTCTGCTCGGGCTCGGGCGCGAAGCTGGCGTCGTACGCGGTGCCCTGCGTGTCGACCTCGTAGGAGGCGGCCGCCTGGGGGTCCTCGTCGTACCGCTGGCCGCGCTGCGCCGGGGCGGCCGCTGGCCGGTGGTTCCGGTGATGGCTGTGGTGGTGCTGATGGTGGCGGGGCTGCGGCGGCGCCTGCCGCACCTCCCGCACCAGCTGCACGTCCTCCAGGGGCACGGCCACGTAGCGGCGCGGGCGCGCGGACGTCAGCCCGGCGCCCAGCAAGACGGCGAGCATCGCCGCCACCGCCAGCACGCCGACGTTCTGCATGTCCTGGAAACGAGAGGCCAGTCAAGTCCCGCGTGCGTTGCTGCTGCCTCTGCTGCTGCCGCCTAGTGTCCTAGAGGACTCTAGGACTCTACTGCCGACCAGCTTGGAGGCGGAGCGGGGCCCACCTGTCTCATGGTGGCACGCCGACGGTGTCGCGGCGCCAAGTCCTCGAGGTGCGGGGGCGCGGCCCTCTTATAACGCGCTCGGCTTTCCCTTTCCGTCGCAGCCGCGTCGCATTTACCGCCACAGTGACTCTCGGGTCGACGCACCGCGCCACCGTATCGTGGAGAGCCGCAACCGCCGCCACACTGCATGCACTCCAGAGACTCCAGCCCGAGTGTCGCATTGTTGCATCGTGAGATTTGCGGGGGCAGGCTCCTGCACTGGAAACATGTGTCATCGTCACTGTCGATTCCATGTCAAAAATGCCAAACTGGATTGAGGGACACTCTCTATCAAGGGCTGCTTTCGTCTTAAGAGTATAGTCTCCGGTTTCTTTTCTTCACCGACCGTGGCCGGAAGGAAAAATATAGCACGGGCAATTTTGTGTGTCGCTCCAGTGCGCCTGCTGGACTGCTGGGCGGCTCACCAATCCGCTGCACTTTTTGTACTACCCTCGTGGCGAAAAGAAGTGCAGACGGCGATTCGGACTCACCCGTACATTACGACGCTCTTGCGTTGCATAAAGCCACAGTGCACGCGCGGCCACCTCGGCGGCCACCCCCCGCATCCTCGCTCTGTCCCCCTGTCTCTTTCGCGCCCCGACAGGACGCCCAATGCGAGGCAGACAGCACGGAAAAATATTTCGGGGTCGCGGCTGAGAGGTTGTATATATACCGCATGTAAGCGAAGTCACCAACGCGAGGAAAGCTTCCGCCGACACAAAATTTGGCAGTCGATTTCCCGGGACAGCTTGTCGAAAACGATGGCGGCGCTGAGTGTCGAACCTAGGTCCCTCACTTTGAATATGCGACGCCTCAACGGTCACGGCCACCGTACCGCTGTAATCAATGGCGGTGAAGTGGTGCGTTTGAAAGCCTGGATCCGTACAGAGTGCGTGTGTCGAAATCAGCAAAAGAAATGGCAGGATACGATCATCAGCTGTCGGAATTTGAAGTCGGCGCAAAGACGCTCTCGACCACAGTGAATCGCGAAAGTAATCGCGAAATAAACAAATTAACTCAGTTCTTAGTTCATGCCTGGTTCGTGAGTTCATGCATGCACCATTCATTGGATTTCCCTTGGAAGTTTTTTGCACTCAGCCAACAATTTCTCATCCTTTTTATCTTGAGCTCGAAGCTCTCAAGCATAGCATACGCACATTCACGTTCACTTTCAGTTTCGGTCGGTAGCCGCTTGTGCGGGTCTGTAAGTTTCGTCAACATACCGCTGTTTTTATTTCTAATTTTCATGTTTTGGAGTACTGGTGGTAGCTGAAGGCTTTTATGCGCGGTGACTTATATATTTTAAACTATGGCCTTTCTAGTATAATTCTTATTTTGGAGCAAGTGCATGTTTTATTATAATATAATTGTGCCGCATCAAGATGGAGCTGCCCCAACCTCCACAAGGTAAATAGTTTAGCCGCTGGTTTCTGATTTGGCGGAGCGATGTAAGACATTAATATGGCACAATCTCTTCATATGCAATTTTAAGTTTTTGTTTACATTCTAAAGAACTGTCCAGTGTCAAACTGACAGTTTATGAAGGTTATGTTCTTCTGAGGTTTCCCATTCTAAAAGGGTCCTCTCAAGATTATTGTGTTTGTCTGGCTTTCAAACCTTGCTCAAAATATAAAGTTATTAAAAATAGTATTTTTAACGTTGAATAGGTCTTGTGTAAAGTGATCAAGTTTTCAATTCTGTTATCTTGTATTGTTCTGCCTTTCTGCTGTTCTCGACTCTTAAATAATCTATCTTTGTGTATTTCAAATTTCAGACATTGATCTTCGTAACATTATTGACAAACTAGCTCAATTTGTTGCTAGAAATGGACTTGAATTTGAACAGATGACCAAAAACAAGCAAAAGGATAATCCTAAATTCAGCTTCTTGTTTGGGGGAGAACATTTCAACTACTATCAGTATAAAGTTACCACAGAGCAAGCAAGTAAGTTTCTTAACGGAATCACCTGATTAGGTTTACTTGAGTTAAGACTAGTTCAATTATTCTCTTCTTTGACATTTTGAAAGTTCTGAAGCAACAGAGCAAGCACCATTCTACTTTGCCTGATCTAGCTGGACTTCAACTTCCCAACCTGTCGAGTACAAATTCTACAATGGATCTATCAGCTGCTGTATCTGCGGCTCAATGGCTGGTAAGTCATTCAAAATCATTTAAAATCAAATTTTGAAAAATAACAAACTATTTAGTTTTGTATGTTTTTTTTTATTTTTTTTAATATTTTAGGCAGCCCAGCAGCAGCAGCAGTCATCAATTGCTACAGCACCACCTTCAGTTTCTAATGTCTCTTCGTCAACATCAGCGTCTTTGGACTCAATTGCACAGCAAAAGCGAGTTTTGCAAGAACAAATTCTGCAAAGTGAACAGAATCTTGCAGCTCAACATGCGGTAATAACCATCTAAGAATTACAATTGTAGGATTAATGCACACACATTTTATCATCATTGCCCTTTTTTTCATGTGACAGGTATTGATGCAGCAACAGCAGACACAAGTGGAGGAGGCATTAAAAAAGGCCCAAGAAGCTCGATTAGATCAGCTTGGTATTGATGCTGGGGTGCCATTTGCAGAATTTGACCAGATCCTTGCACCAATCATTCAATCCTGTACTAAAGATTCAATATCTGCTGGCAAAGGTTGGATCCTGCAGAAAGCTACAAACCCGGCAGCAAATTCAGCTCTGGCACAGTTTCTTTTGGCCAAGTACGATTTCATGCGTTTATTTGTGTGTGATGGGGAGGAAACTCTAGTGTAGTTTCATATTATTAATTGACGTACTTTTAATTTGTTTCAATAGGGTTGTAAATGTAGGGAAGGAAAGCAATGGTCCTCAACCCACAGCTAGTCCATTTTCTCAACGACTTCATTTAATTTATTTGGTGAACGATGTTTTGCATCACTGGTGAGTTGTCTTAATGTTGGAATCCCCTTCAATTCCCTTTTCCCAGGTTTTGGGTTGCTTATAATAAGTTAGGAGATGTCCACATATTATTAAACACTATATTGGAGAATTTTAGTCCCCTTCAACCTTGAACCCCCATGTAACTCCCCTAGCGTAAACTTTGTATGGGCCCATCATAACACCACCCCTCTACTAGTAGTGTCATGTAATATGGGGGCGACTCCTTAATTGTAACTCTGTACTCCTTTTGCCTGTAGCGTTCGCAAAAATGCAGAAGAACTAAAGAAAGCTCTTGAAAGTGTTGTTGTACCAATGTTTTGCTGTGCATCAATTGGTTTGCCTGATGACCAAAAGTCGAAACTAAATAAGGTGAGGTGCTCAAAATTACAAGAATCATTGGAAGCTTTGAGCTTGTGAATTGTTTTGAGGGAGTAATACCAATTTTAATTCTGACTATTTTCTTGCAAACAGCTTCTTAACTTGTGGGAGTCTAAAAGTAATTACCTTGATGAAATCACCATAGATAAACTGAAACATCCCACGAGGTCGTGGACAGAGTATCAAACAAACCTTATAGAACAATTTTCTGCCATAATTTCATCTATTACAACTGCAACCAAAAATACCTATGAAAATTATCAGTCTCAGCATCAGGCATTCGTCAATCATGCTCTGCAACAAATTCAGGTATATTTGTTCAAGTTTTTGCTTTAACTGTTTTCCTTGTATGTTTGCTGACATCATTTTTTATCCACTTAGACTCTGGAGCAACAGCAGCAGGCTTTGGCTGTTGTAGCTGCGGTTTTGCCATCAACCCAGCCTCTTCCTTCACAACCAGACATTCACCAACAGTGTGATCAGCCACCACCTTTGCTTGTGCCTCATCAGTCGCAGTCCGCATCAACTCCACTGTCCCAGCCTCCTCCACTAATGAACAATTCAGAGTACTCCAATCCTCCAGCACCTATCTCTCTGAACCAAATGCCCCCAGCTCACCCAACTCACCCAGCGCATCAACCTCCTCCTTCAGGGCCTCCTCCAAGTAATTTCTCTCAACCGCCTCCTGGATTCTTCCCGGGTAGCTTTCCTATGGGTAAGTTTTCCTCTTCCATAGGAATATGCTTTCAATGTGCATGTCTCTGACACAAGTTTTGATCGGTTCTTGATTTTTTCCTCATAGGCGTTGAGTTGCCGGATTTTAGTCGCCCTCCGCCTGGCTTCCCTTTACCTCCACCTGCGATCACACCACTCCAGCAGGCTCCACCAGAGCCGATTGATGATTTGGTACCAAGTGTGCCCTATTTTGATCTACCAGCTGGTCTCATGGTGCCCCTCATCAAGGTACTGTACTCAAACATGTCAAAAGTTTTGCATTTTAGTCAAACTCTTCTTGTAGGATCGCTTTATCTCATCCTGTTAACTTTCAGGGTTCGAGTTATTAATACATCGCAGGCTAAAACGCTCAAATTTCTGTTTCTTCCTTCAAAATACTGTAAATCTGTTCTGCTTTCGTTTTTCAGCTTGATGATCATGAGTATAAACCGTTAGATCCGGATTCTATAAGGCTGCCACCCCCTGCTCCTCCTAGTGAAAGGCTTTTGGCAGCAGTGGAGGCATTTTATGCTCCTCCAGGACATGACCGCCCAAGAGACAGGTATGCTCCGCTTCTTTAATTTTTAACAGTAGATATTAATTTTTAGTACTGCATCTAACTAATAACCTATTGTAGTGGTCTCAGTGTTTCCAGAAGAATTGTTGATAGTGAAGGCTGGGAAAAACTTGGTCTCTATGAATACTACCGAGCAAAGAATCAAGCCCGCAAAAGGAAAGAAGAAGATATCATAGAAGGTATTAGAGAAAGATCTAGATCTCCCTCACCTATTTACCGCCCACCCTCAAGAGAAAAGTCACCCACACCCAAGAAAAGATATAGAAGGTATGATTTTTTTCCACTCAAATTCATGAACTGATAATTTTTCTGTTCAGATGCATAGCTCTACTTGTCATACTTATGTGTTACTTTTTCAACAGCGCATCCCCCGAAAATGATAAAACTAAAGAAAAATCAAAAGAAAGGGGAAGGTCGCATTCTCAGTCTCCAAGTCCTATTCGTACAAACCCTACCGAAAGTACAGGGGCCGCCAGTAATGGTAGACGTTCACCAGTGTCTACTTTAAGAAGACAAACAAGACCAACATACAGGCATTCAAGATCTAGATCCAGGTCAAGATCAAGATCCCGTTCCAGTTCTCGGTCAAGATCGAGGAGTCCTCCCAAACAAACCGTAGACCGAGACCGGAGCCCTACTCCTCCTTCATTTCTGTATGTTCCATATATTTATTTAAATACATTTAAATCTCTCTATGAGTTTGTTGGTTAGTTTGCTCATATAAATAGCTAACTGTTTGAAAATATTTCAGTGGTTCTACATATGCCAAAGCTACTATGGAGCGATTGGATGAATCAAATAAAGGACACCAGATGCTCAAAAAAATGGGTTGGAGTGGTGCTGGCCTTGGTGCCAAAGAGCAGGGTATAGAACAGCCTATTTCTGGAGGAGAGGCAAGTGTCATGAGTTTCATCATAATTGATTGAGAACAATGGTCTCCCCAGCATCTTACAATTAGAATAATCGTAGACATATTCTATAACATTTGCCTACCATGTCTTTGATTCCAGATCCGTGATAGGACTGACATGTACAAGGGTGTTGGTGTTAACTTAAATGACCCTTATGAAAACTTCCGGAAAAATAAGGGTCAGGCTTTTATTTCAAGGATGAAAGCAAGAGCTGAAGAACGAATATAATTGAGGTATTCCATTAAGACATTTGCATTTTTTATTGTTTAAAGTCAGACCGTACCCTATCTCAACCACAAAGTATCACCTGCTTTGCTAGAACCATCGGTATCAATGTGACCACTAGCACTACTGCCTTGCCACTGTTTACTCTTTTGAGTTTTTCTAAATGAGGAATGAACCATGTTTACTGTGGAATTGTGACAGTTTGTCGATAATTCATCTTGACTTCGGTGGTAGTAGGAAGGAAGACAAAGAAGACCTGAAACACTTCACTTGACTCCTAATTGGTGGAGTTTGGCAATTTATAAAACTTAAGTCTTGAATAAAGTCAGTCTCTTTGTGAAAACTAAAACATGAATTTTTTAGATCTAGTCCATTGGATTAATTTTTTTCTCTTTACTTTTCCTGAATATATACAACTTTTATGAAGCAATGAAACTCTTTTATAATTTTTTTTAATTATGTTCGAAAGCAAACATAAAATGCTGAGAGTTTGTTGTCACCTGAATATGTGTTGTTTGCATTTATGGTTCCTGTAGATTGTGTGCTGATAATCTATTTAGTTAGATTGCTACTTCCTTTAATTGTCAATGTTTGAAATTGCATTAGTATTTCAAAGTGTTTTCATCTATGTTCTCCTTTATTTTGACCCTTTGACATGTTTTGTTGGCAAATACAGTTTTGCAAAGTGCCTGTGATAAAGCACCACTGTGATCAGTAGTCATAATAACATCCCACTGTCATCTTTTTCCAGGAGCAGGATATTTTTTGACTCAAGAGCAAATTTGGAGAAAGGGGAGAAGCAGGTGCCCAGGTGTTGGTTTGTTCAAGAGGCCTTGCCACCATGGTTTGGTTCAGCCTCTCCCCTCTCTCCCTGTGTCTTTCTTTCATCAAAGGAAATCATCACTGCATGACTTTGACCACTGAATCGCATCAGTGACCTCATGTCTATTTCTATTTTCCATTGCCTGTGGTCCAAATGTCCATTGGGCCCTTTCCCACCTTGTTCCTCAGAGAAAGAAGAATAATTGCAATGGTCTCATTGTTTGTGTGTAACTGAACTGACTCAAGTTATGTCTTGTTATCAATAAATTTGTTTTTTTTTTTAAATGAATGAATAAATTTAAATTTCAAAAATGGAACTCTACACCCCCTCCCCAGTCTTAATGGGGAGGCCTCCTGCTTTACTTCGGTGTTCGGGATGGGAACCGGTGCTATCAGGTAACTGGGGTTAATCCGATCCAGCGACTTCGATATCGTACGCCGGGGGACCCAGTAGGACCCGAGCCGCCGACACGGCCCAACATGGGCAGAGTAGAGTAAGGCAGAGACGATAGAGAGACAGAGAAAGAAAGAAAGAGAGAGAGTAGTTTTGGGAGCTTTTGTTTGCGCAGGCTGGTCGGTACCCACCTAACCTAACCTAACCCTAGACTCCGCCGAGCACACCAACGTCGGTGCGTTGTTGGTCATTGGTATGCCGGCGGCGCTAAGCCAGACTAATAGTTCGTGGGGCACCTCAATCACTTGGCGCCTGCCGGCCCGACCCCGCCTGCCGCACCGCAAGATGGCACCCTTCATCGCGTGGCTGGCACGCTGCGAATGGCACCATTCGCTCTCGAGGCCGCTACGGCGGCAGGCTAATCGGTCATTTAAAATTTGGTAAAAATAATAAATAAAAAATGGAACCCTACGACCCTCTCCCTCCCGCAATGGGGTTCGAGCCGCCTGCTTAACTTCGGTGTTCGGATGGGAACCGGTGTATCCAGGCTTTAACTGCTACCGCATAGTTCAGCTTCTGTAGGACCGCAATTGCCTTCCACACATGAAGGACCGCCGATGAAGGCAGCCGGCGATCGTAGGGTTGAAGAGAGAGGACAGAGAGACAGAGAGTTAAAGAGAGAGACAGAGAGTAGTTTTGGGAGCTTTTGTTTTCGCAGGCTGGTCGGTACCCAAATGGTACACCCGCTGTCCGGCGCTCCCAGACCCGAACATGCAGTCAGTGGGCCAGCTTCAAAGGACTTATCAACTCCATCCGACGAATCGGAATGGACCCACTCGCGACCAATCTCGAGTGGCTGGAACGATCGGGGATCGAACCAGTGCCGAGGCCAATCCGCCGAAGCGGACTGCTTTTTAGACACCCGGGTGTAATGGCCTGGATAAATGCCTAGACCACTACACCACCCTGACTTGCACGTCTGCCGAGTGTTGGAGGACGGGTTTGAGTCGCAGTGGGAGGAAGCCAGTCGAAAAATGAAAGGAAATTTGGGGATTCGATCCCCGATCCTTGAGGTCGGGGTCGGACGCCTTAACGCCCTCAGCCACCACGGCTCATGTCTGATGCCGATCAAAGCGGGCCCTTGACGTGACAATGAGCAGCGGTCAGAGAAAAAAGTTGTGAAGTAATAGTGATTGAACCGCCGATCCTCATACCGGGAACGACGCGTCGACACATCCAGCCACCGCGGCACATGAGGGAGACTGCGCGTTGCTTTGGGTTTGAAGCACACTTGGGAGGGCAGTAAATTCGTAATTTTATTCAAAAAATCTTCAAAATTTTTGAAAAATTTCATAAGAATTTTTTAAAATTGTTCTATAGAATTTTTTCAATTTTTCAATAAGATTTTTCAAATTTTTAAATAAAATTTTTCAAATTTTTTGACATTTAAATTTTTTGTGTACATGTATTTGGCCAATTGTTTCCCCCTCACCTCTCAGCCACCTAACCAGCTTGTCGGCGCTGATGTTGAAACTCCTCTTGAGGTGCTTGCCGAGAAATATGGTCCCGAAAATAATGTAATGTAGGCGGTCCCGAACCCGGGACCTTTCACTCCTCAGCTGAAGTTCTTAACCACTGAGCCACCGGGACGCCATGACGCTCGTTGTGCCAGCGGTCATTTTGTAATTTCTCTTGATCTGCCCCCTCGAGAAATAGGTTGCCGAAAAAATTGTAATGGTAGCGGTGTCGAACCCCGGACCTTCCACTCCCCAGCTGAAGCTCTAAACTAATGAGCCACTGGGACACCATACCGCCAACCGTGCCAGCGGTCATCTTGAAACTTTGGCAACCTATTTCTCGAGGAGGCAGATGAAAAGAAGTTTCAAGATGACCTCTGGCACGACCTTGTTCCAGTAAATTGGGTAGCGAAAAGTCCCGGGTTCGGGACCGCCAAGCTTACAATTTTTTCGGCCCCTGTTCTTTAAGGCCAATATGTTGCTTTCCTCTGTACAGGGTGTAAAGTCTAACGCGTAACAGGCAAGCGGGTTGCCTATGCTCGACTCTGCGGGCGCGCCCGAACGGAGCGGTGCTGTTTGGGGCGGAGATTGCGCCCCCCTGCGCCGCGGTTCACGCGGTTTTCGCGGCATAGCGGCTTCGCGTCACTGCCACATCTAGACTCGACGGTGTCGCGAGGCCGCGAAGCCGCGAAACCGCGAAACCGCGGCTCCAGGACTTCAGGACTTCGCGACTTCGCGTCACCTTAGACGCTCAGGAGTCTAGGACTTCGCGGTGTCGCGGGCCTGTGATCCTTTAAGTCCTGGAGTCCTTAGCGTCCGTGGTGACGCGAAGTCGCGAAGTTCTGAAGTCCTGGAGCCGCGGTTTCGCGGTTTCGCGGCTTCGCGGCCTCGCGACACCGTCGAGTCTAGACGTGGCAGTGACGCGAAGCCGCTATGCCGCGAAAACCGCGTGAACCGCGGCGCAGGGGCGCAATCTCCGCCCCAAACAGCACTGCTCCGTTCGGGTGCGCCCGCAAAGTCGAGCATAGGCAATCCGCTCGCCTGTTACGCGTTAGACTTTACACCCTGTACAGGGAATGCCCAGTAGCACGGCGGCGGCGCGGCGGCATGGCGGGACGCCACCACCCGACGCCGTGCCCGGCGCTCCCTCTCCCCCCTCACCTGGCGTGCCTGGCGTCGCCCCCACCCTTCCCTCCGAGTCCTGAGTCCTGCCGGCGCCGCGGCTCGCCGGCTCGGTCCTGTTTCGCGTTGCCCAGCAGGTAGCTTCAGGTTGGTTAGTCGCTCGCCGGCGCGCTAGCTTGGACGGTGTGAGTGGTTCTCGGCGCGGCTCTGGACGCGGTGCAGTGCGACGAGGTGGAGTGCGGCGCGGCGAGACGTGACGGCCACGCGGCCCGTTGCCTGCAAGTGCCCGGGGACGGACGAGGGGCTGGCCGCGCAGGGACAGGATCGCGCCAACCACCGGAAGTGTGATTGTGAGGTAGATTCGGCGCGCCGCTCGGGGCCGCCGTCCGCGCTGTCCGCGGCTGGGACGCTGCGTGGCTGTGTTTGGAATTGATTCGGGAGTGAAGGGCGCGGGGAGGGCTGGCCGTCGACTCGGCGGACGCGACGCCTTGCCTAGAGGCGCCTGGAGGCAGCACCGACAACCCTTCGCCCTGCGTTCAGCGTTAAAAGGTAAGGTCGGACACGTTTTACTGTGTGGGACGCGCGGCTCGGCCCAGGGGGGCACTTTGTGAGATTCCACGGGCGGGTTTCGCAGCCTGTTCCCAGGGAAGGCCAACGCCGCACAGTGGGCCAGATGATCGGCGCAGGCGGCCAAAACTCTAGAAACGTCTTGAGCTCCAGAGTCGCTAAATGGAACTCGAATCGAACGTGTGACCCCACCAATGAATTGCTATCCGAACGAGGAATCCATTGGTGGGGTGACGCGTTCAATTCGAGTACCATTTAGCGACTCTGGAGCTGAAAACCCGTCCGGGATTTTGACCGCCCCCCACCGGTCTTCTGGCCCACTATGCGCCGGCCCTGCGCGGCCCTTCGATGCGTCACTGATAGCCACCGCTTCCGCCCCCACCGGGCCCTAGCAGCCTGGTTCCTTCACAGGGCCGTCTGGTGGTGTCGGTTACACCGTCTTCCTTCCACCGGCCGGTACAGCACATCACTGCAGGCTGAACTGCACAGCACTCCGTTTGCCGCCTCGCCTGCTTCCGTACCGCCCGAGGGGCCTATCCGCCGCTAGCCGCCTCGACGGAGCTGGCTGCCAAGCCGCAGCCAGTCGTTGGTAGTCGGGCGAATTCATTCCTGTTAACATCGACGAGCCGATCACCTGTCGTCTGTCCGCCTAGTGCCCAGCTGATCCCATCGCATCTATTTGAGCTATCATTCTTTGCTGACAAAATCAACGCAGTTAATTGTCGAAGTCCGAAACACATTTTCCCCATGAGCTTGCGCTCTTTCTCTTGAAACTCTAGCGAGTAACACGGTCTGGACTCGACGATTCTATCGATCAGAGACAGGTGTACTCTCTAGTAGTGGCAGGTGCACAAAGTGCAGTGCGAGGGGGAAACAACTGGCCAAATACATGTACACCAAAAATTTAAATGTGGCAAAAATTTGATAAATTTTATTGACAAATATAAAAAAATTAATCAAAAAATTTGAAAAAATTTATAGAACAATTTAGAAAATTCAATTGAAATTTTTAAAATTTTGAAGATTTAAAAAAAATTACGAAAAATGCATTTTTACTGCCCACCCCATTGTGCTTGAAAGCCACAGCAATGCGCTGCTTCCATCATCTCCCGTGGTGGCTGGAGGTGTCGATGCGTCGGATTCCCGGTATAAGGGTTGGTGGATCAAATCTTATTACTTCACAATTTTTTTTTCTTTGATCGCTGCTCATTGTCACGTCAAGAGCCCGCTTCAATCGGCTCCAGACATGAGCCGTGCTGGCTGAGGGCGTTAAGGCGTCCGACCCCGACCGTAAGGTCCGGGGAACGAATCCCAACAACTCCTTTCATTTTTCGACTAGCTTTGAAGATTTTTTGAAAAAATTACGAATTTACTGCCCTTCCCAGTGTGCTTCAAAGCCACAGCAATGCGCAGTCACCATCATGTGCCGTGGTGGCTGGATGTGTCGACGCGTCGTTCCCGGTGTGAGGATCGGCGGTTCAAATCTTATTACTTCACAACTTTTTTCTCTGGCCGCTGCTCACTGTCACCTAAAGAGCCCGCTTCAATCGGCATCAGACATGAGCCGTGGTGGCTGAGGGCGTTAAGGCGTCCGACCCCGACCTCAAGGATCGGGGATCAAATCCCCAATTTTCCTTTCATTTTTCGACTGGCTTCCTCCCACTGCGACTCAAACCCGTCCTCCAACACTCGGCAGACGTGCAAGTCAGGGTGGTGTAGTGGTCTAGGCATTTATCCAGGCCATTACACCCGGGTGTCTAAAAAGCAGTCCGCTTCGGCGGATTGGCCTCGGCACTGGTTCGATCCCCGATCGTTCCAGCCACTCGAGATTGGTCGCGAGTGGGTCCATTCCGATTCGTCGGATGGAGTTGATAAGTCCTTTGAAGCTGGCCCACTGACTGCATGTTCGGGTCTGGGAGCGCCGGACAGCGGGTGTACCATTTGGGTACCGACCAGCCTGCGAAAACAAAAGCTCCCAAAACTACTCTCTGTCTCTCTCTTTAACTCTCTGTCTCTCTGTCCTCTCTCTTCAACCCTACGATCGCCGGCTGCCTTCATCGGCGGTCCTTCATGTGTGGAAGGCAATTGCGGTCCTACAGAAGCTGAACTATGCGGTAGCAGTTAAAGCCTGGATACACCGGTTCCCATCCGAACACCGAAGTTAAGCAGGCGGCTCGAACCCCATTGCGGGAGGGAGAGGGTCGTAGGGTTCCATTTTTTATTTATTATTTTTACCAAATTTTAAATGACCAATCAGCCTACTTAGCGGCTGAAATTTTTTTAAAAATCTTTAATTTTGGCAATTTTGAAAAATTTACAATTTAAAAAAAAATTAACAAATTTCCTCAAATTAGAAAAATTTCAAAAATTTCAAGAAATTTTGTAAAACGTACACAGAAATTTTGAGTTGCTTCCCCCTCGGTGCAGTGCGTGCCTGGAGGTACACTCCAATAGTATCCTTTCCTGCGCCATCCATTGTGCCCGTCCTGCCGTGCATGATCCCGACTGGATGCCGGCCGGAGCAGAAAGCGGCCGGCGCCTGCAGTGACACCCATAGTGACACCCGACAGCGACGTAATGACGTGTGGGGCGGAAGGGGGCGCGCGGCACTACGCGGCACGCCCCTGGCAGGAGAGCACCTTGCCGGAGAGTCTGGAGAGGAGAGGCTAGACACCGCGGTTTCTCCACCTCCCTCGTGCCGCGTCGCGCCGCGTCGCGCCGCCCTTCCTGCCCGACATGGGCATGCTGTGTCCGCCGGCGAGAGGCAGGGCCAGGCAGGGCCAGGCAGGGCCGCCCGAAGTGTCGGCATTGGTGTTCGGTACGCGAGACGCTGATTGATCGGGGCCTAACAGTGTCCCGGCCGGCGCGTGCGGCGCGCTGTCATTCTAAAACAATCTCGGAGGCGTGCGCGCTGCGCGGCGCGCGTCATTATTTGGTGGCACAAAGCGCCACGCCTTGTCCCACAGTGCGAGTACAATGCACTCGCCCGATCGACTCGGCTGTCCCTCTCGCCCCCACGGGCGCCCCGTTCAGGTGCGAGAGAGACAGAGTGACGAAAAGGCCCCTCGGAATCAGTCCACTGCACCCACCAGTGACACGTCTAACTAGGCGGGGGCACGACCTGTGTGCTCGCCCGCGTGTCCGCCTGTCTGCCTGCGTCCTGTCCGTGTGTCTTGATCCCGTCCGCTCATTGCCGCTCATGGCTAAGCCGATTCCCGCCTGAATGGCCCTTTCGGAACCACGCGTATTCCTGCTCGCGTTGTTCCGGGCGGGAAAAAAATACACGTGACTTTACTCGACGCATTATCCCGTTATTTTTTCCAGTGTCGCTTTGACAAGATAAAGAAGTGGGGGCGGGCCTCCTCAGCCTCAGAGTCCGGCCGCGTGCAGTGTGGAGCAGTGATGAGTGGATTTATTCAGCCTGGCCTCCATTGAGTAGGTCAGGCCTGGAGTCAGGCCTCTAGCCGCAACCATGCAGCCGCCCCGGGATAAACACACATTCAGATTCACACGGCCGAGACAATGGCCTCCTGCCGCGGGGTTCATCCCAGCACTCGGCAAAGGCTGCCGTTTCTATCAAAGTTTTGCAATTAGGAGCAGATTCTGTAATACCAGCTACTGGAATCTACGGGTCTTTACGGGTTTTTTAAATTATTTGTCGTCACCCTTGGCCGCCACCATCTCCGTCAGGGTGCTTTTATTTGATGCGACATTTTCGGGTCGCGTGTCCACGCTCAATTTGTAAGTCATGGACGACTTTGACGTCGGATGTAAGGTACCCTTTGATGACTAGCATTAAATTCTCGTGAGACGCGCGCGCGTTGGGGCGCTTTTGTTTGAACTGCTGTCTGGCCTAGTCTGTGTGCCTTGTACTCGTATGACCCTGTACGGCGCGGACGGGCCGCGCGGCATGTACTCGCTCAAATAGCGCCTGGACTAACGACGCGGTGTGTGTGTGTGTGTGTGTGTGTGTGTGCGTGCGTGTAAGTGAGAGAGTTGTGTGCGATGTGTGATGTGTCGTGGGAGAGGAGAAAGCGTTCTAGTAATGAGCCCGGTGCCATCCTCCTCCCACTCATCAACACCCGCCCGTCCTTGTTTTAACAACAACAACAGCAATAATAATAATAATAATAATAATAATAATAATAATAATAATAATAATAATAATAATAATAATAATAATAATAATAATCAGTCACACTGAAAACCCGGGCAGCAACACAACAGAAACAGTGTGAGGCTTGGTAGTCATATTTCACTGGGGCTTCGAGTCGGGGAAACAATGCGCCCCGTCGCGGGAACGTCGAGTGCGAAATAAGGCATGATTCGAAGTTGCTGTTTTGTTTTTTTTGGTCCGCATCAGTGTGTCAATGCCATAAATACAAAGCAAGTTGATTCAGCCAAACGCAAAAAAGGCAGGAGTAGCAATGATAAAATGGAGTGCGCGGGCACGAGATGGTTTCCTGCGCCTCCCGCATCAAAACAATGAATGCACGCCTTTCCCTTTGATTTATTATGCATATCGGGCCCTGGACTGTGGAGGGGCTTGCAGCACTGGCGGCACTGGCGGCGGGCTTGCAGCGGCGAGGTCCACCAGCGCTACGCCGGCTACGCGGCTACGCCACCGCCACCTCGCAAACACAATCGCAACGCGATGAAGCCTGCCTGCCTTCCGAGCACTGCTTTCGACGCTGTCTCTCTCGCCCCCTTGCGGGACGCCCCGTGAGTGCGAAGGAGACAGGGCTCAGCTGGCATGCCCCGCATCAATGGCTAATTTGACCGGCCCTTGCACCCGCAAGCCGATTATTCCGAAACACGGGATGGCGTCGCTCTGTCTCCCTCGCACTCACGCGGCGCACGCGGCGTGCCGTGGGGGTGCGAGAGGGGCGGAACGATGAAAGCACTGCTGCTGGGACGCGCAGACGCTGATTCGATTTTCTCGCAGGTGAATGCGGCGGGCACAGCCTTGCGTCATAACCGCCTGGCTGCACAGCCGCCGTTCGTGAAGTGCACTCGGAGTAACCCCAGTGTAGTGGGCTCAGCGCGGACGGCGGTGCTGCTCCCGGTCATATCTATTGACAGAATTGCTCCAGAGCGCTTATGCAGATGCACAGGTGCTCTTTGTTGTTGTTGTTGTTGTTGTTGTTGTTGTTGTTGTGACGACCGCTATGGAGCGGAGGGGCGTTCTGCTGCTGAGTTCTAAAAGGGTGACTTTGTGTAGCTTTGCAGCACTTTGTTGTTGTTGTTGTCGGGGACTCTCCTGGAAGTTGTATGTAAAGCCAGGCATGCATTGTGCTGCTGGACAAGCAAGGGCGCCCCGTGCACACAGTGTCTTACCTGGGCGGGCGAGGCGGGGCGCGAAAAGTGGAGTGCGTTCGGAAACGGCCCGCAGCGCAGCCGGGCGCGGCGGCGCCGCGTCGTCTGCTGCGTGCCGGCGACCGGAGTCATTTCGAACTCGCCCCGCCACTTCCTGCGCGCGGCAGCGGAGCCAACGGAGCCACGGTGACTGATGGGTGCAGAGACGCGACGGTCGGACGACGACAAAGCGGCCGTGTCGCGTTGTTTGTTTTTCGTCGACACGTCAATGGGATGTATTTAGCCCAGAAAAAGGGGAGACGACCAGCACGCTAATCTGCGACGGTAGAGATCCACTCCCGCGCCGACCGAGGAGGAACCGCTGGGCGGACGCGCTGTTTTGCGCCACCCTTGCTCCGCTCGCAGCGCAACACCACTCATCACCGCCTTCTGGTCGAGGAAATCCGCGAACCAAGAACGGCTCTGTGGGCAACCGGGCCCTGCATATGCTACACGGTGTCGGTGTTTAGGCGGGCGGAGTGAGTCAAATGGGCACTCAGGGTGACCTAACCTCACTCAGCGAGGCGGATGCAAGGTGTCACTGTCACGATGAGTAAGGTGCTTAAAGCTGGAAGAACAAAAGCAGAATCCAGTAGCGTATTTTTCTTGCAGCCTTGTCATTTTCTGGCTTCCTTTTTTTTGTCGTTCGTGAATTCCTGCGCGCCGGCGAGAATCATTCGCTTCTAATTTTGAGTCAGAACAGTACACAAGCACAACAACAAAAGGATGGTTCGCAGCCAGGGCGCTAGCTGGTGCATTTTACTGCTGCAAAAGTGCACCGTCTTCGCGTGGTGAGGCGGAGAGGGCGTTTCCTCGAGTCGCGGAAAGAGCAAGTACAGTCGCGGATCGGTAACGGTGCCGCGGCGCCGACAGAGGGCGCTCTTGGGCGGTGATGCGTTTTCCATGGTGGGCATTGCCGGATGGCTGGGTGCGTGCCGCGGCAGCCTGGCGGCAGCATGGCGGCAGCCACATGCCCCAGATTAACTTTTGATGCTGTCCCCAATGGGGCGTGGATGGATGGCGTGACCCGCTTTCGGTACGCACAGGTGTCGGCGCTGGCCTGGGCCATGGAGCCACAAGGCGTCTCTGCCAGACGACACACCAAGGGCCGTTTATCGGATTCATTATTCAGCGTTCGTGCCACTTCTAGAGTGGATCCGCTGAGCCTCGGCTGAGCCGCCCGGCAAGTATCTACGTCAATTTTTAAGGGAGCCCTGTCGCAGCGGTAATGCCAGTGGCCGCGATGCCTCACACGGAAGCAAGCCTGGGACAAATGAATGGCGTGGATGCGGTCAATTACTTGTTCCGGCGTCCGGGCAGTGGTTCTTGGCTCATTCCACGAAGAGTCGTGTCACGCTGAAATCCAGCCGGGCGCGGAGCCGTGGGGTCCGTGACGTCCGTGACACGAGAGCACGCTGCCGACGCCTGCGCGGCAGGCACCGCTGCTTCTGGAAGTCGCCAACCAGCGTGGGCCACGCCGTGGCTGCGCATTGGGACTCATCACTGGACATGACTCGACACCGTCAACGCCACCCACCGCGTAGAGCCGCCGCCAATGCTGCCGCCGTGACCCCGAGCTCGGCTCGGCGCGGCCCAGATCGGCGCGCCCGGGCTCGGTTCGGTTCGGTTCAGCCCGGCTCGGCAGAGATTCACTTGATGGCCGACTAGTTAGACTAATATGCGCGAGTACCCCGCAGTCCCCCGGGCCGCCATTACCCCCCCCCCCTCCCTTTCCGGCACCGGAAGCGGGTCGGCCTGGCTGTCACGCTCGGTCCGGCACGCCTGCAAGGAGGGTGTGTGGAAAGAAAGGAATAAGAAAGAGGGAGCCGGGAAGGGTTTCCTCCGAACAGTGGAAAAGCAGACACGTCAAAAAATAATTCAGGATTATTTTATTTTATCTTTCAAATCGGTGGCATGTCCAAAATGCTGGGCTCACCAGTCGTAAGGACACGATAAGGTGAAGCCGTTTCGGTTTCGAGGGAGTTTTTACCAGCAATGGATTGGGGAGCGTGGGCGACCGAGCGTGTAGGTGACATCCACACCATGTGGGCGGGGTGGCACGGGGCGGGGCGGGGCGGGGCGCGCAACGGCGACCACAGTGGCTTTGTGGTTTCGATCTGCCAGCGAGCAGCTGCCGGCGACGCGTTGTCCCCCGTGGGGCCGGCGGTGTGGCGGTGCGGCCTGTGGGCTGACCGGCTGACCGCGGCCCGCCGTACTGTCGTACTGTCCCACTGGGAGCGCGGGTGGCCGAGCGATCAGTCCGTGAATGAGACACTGTCAGGGTGCCACCGTGTGGTGTCCAGTCAGCCGGCCGGCCAGCCGCTCGCATTCTCGTCGCGCTGTCCCTCTCGCACCCCCACGGGGCGCCCCACGAGTGCGAGAGGGACAGCGATACGAGAGCACTGTTTCGGAAATGCAGTATGGCCATTGAACGCCGCTGCTCGTTGTAATCCGCCCCGTTGGAGCGGAGCAGCGGACCCCGTCCCGGCGCCCTTGGGGGGGTATCTGTCCTGCGCACGCAGCCCTGGCGGTATCGGCTGTCGCGCGGCGGCGCGTTGCGCGCGTTGCGTCATGGGAAGGGAGCCTGCCTGCTGGGCTTGCCGCAGCTTGCCACTCTAGTTAGTATAAGGACCCTGGGAGTAGCCAGTGGCTGACACCCTACACCTTCGGAGTCGGTCACCTTCGCCCTCCCCAAGAAGGCTCGTCGCACTGCTTCATAGTAACCTAACTAATTTTGGAAACGTTGACATTTTTCCCTGAGTACGTGTTACTCGGGATAAATGCCGCAACGATATGGCGCTAATAATACCCCCTGCTTGGGACTTGGCGTAATAATTGATGAACGGTCCGGAGACTCGAACGCACGGGAAGACAGAAGCATGACGAGGCGACCGCAAGGACGTCGTCAAGGCGCACTATGGGAGGTCGCGGTGCTCGAGGCGGTGCCGCTAGCCGGACGCCTTTTTGTCTCTATCGGGGCGGGACGGTCAGACGGACGGTCGGAGAGACAGGCGGACAGACAGAGCGTCGGAAGCAGTCGTGTGCATTACCCCAAAAATTTGGCGCGCGGCTCGACCTTTTCCCTGAGTTGCTCAACGCTCTGGGAAACGACCTGGCCGCCGCTGCGGCGAAAGAGCGGCCAAAAAAGAGGGTCCGCGCGGCACGCGGCGCCGCTGTCTGGGAGCTGCACAAGAAGGCCCGTCTCGTTTTAGTTTTGGGGCGACACCCACGGACCGGCGGCGATCTCGTTACTGGCCTGACGCAACCGGGGTAACCCTACTGCTTCCCAACAGCGCCGTCGCCCTGTCTCTCTCGCACCCCTACGCCACGCCGCCACGCCCCTCGAGTGCGAGAGAGACAGAGCAAGCCTGCAGCCGAGGAGGCGGTCGGTCATGATGAATTGCGCGCGTCGCTGTCGCTGTCCCATAACGGCCGGCCGAGACACCGAGAGCCCGCAGGACTCCGCCCGCTGCCCGCAAAGCGATTTTTAATTGTGCGGAGCAGGGCAACTAGACTTTGCGAGACGACAAGCGGAAAAAAAAGAAAAAAACGGTGCGCGGAGGAACGGAGATGCATTGCTGCTCGGCTCCTTGTCGTCGAGCGGCAAAAGGCGCCGCACCACTCCTTCATTACCCGGAGTGGCACGGCTCGCACAGTAGGCCGGCGCAGGCGGCCAAAACACATTTCGAGCTCCAAAGTCGCTAAACAGGACTCGAACTGAGCGTGTGACACCACCATCGGACTCCACGTTCGGAGAGCAATCTATTGGTTCGAGTCGAGCGTTCGGTTCGAATCCCATTTAGCGACTCTGGAGCTCAAAACACGTCCAGGATTTTGACCAGCTCCCGGTCCTCTGGCCCACTGTGGCGCGGCACGGCACGCTTCTTGCCCGCGAAAGCACCTGTAGACACACGGAGCGAGCGGCAAATCCGTTATAGATCGGAGCAGCCGTCGTGTCCACGTCCACCTCGTCCCGGCGATGGCCGTCCCGGGGCGCCTTCCTCCGGCCTGCCTTCCTCCGGCCTGCCCGCCGTAAACTCCGGGGCGGCACGTGACCGCCGGGCTGCTGCAGCGTGCTGGGGATGCTGCCCGAGCCCGGACGCCACGGGTCTCCCCTCTCTCTCTCGCTCCCTCTCCCTGACCATGCCGGGGTGTCCGGCATTCCCAGCGAGCGTGATACATCTCACAAGAATATTCTCGCCACTCACATAAACGGCCCCTCCCCCCGCCCCCCCCCCCACTCCTCACAGCAAATCATTGACGAATCGTTTTGCTTTCCAAGAGGCTCGGCGTATCGTCGGCGGATCGGTTTTGCTTTCCAAGAGGCTCGGCGGATCGTCGGCGGATCGGTTTTGCTTTCCAAGAGGCTCGGCGGATCGGTTTTGCTTTCCAAGAGGCTCGGCGGATCGTCAGCGGATCGGTTTTGCTTTCCAAGAGGCTCGGCGGATCTTCGGCGGATCGGTTTTGCTTTCCAAGAGGCTCCGCGGATCGTCGGCAGATCGGTTTTGCTTTCCAAGAGGCTCGGCGGATCGGTTTTGCTTTCCAAGAGGCTCGGCGGATCGTCAGGGGATCAGTTTTGCTTTCCAAGAGGCTCGGCGGATCGTCGGCGGATCGTTTTTGCTTTCCAAGAGGCTTCGCGTATCTTAAGCGGATCGTTTTTGCTTTCCAAGAGGCTCGGCGTATCGTCGGCGGATCGGTTTTGCTTTCCAAGAGGCTCGGCGGATCGGTTTTGCTTTCCAAGAGGCTCGGCGGATCGTCGGCGGATCGGTTTTGCTTTCCAAGAGGCTCGGCGGATCTTCGGCGGATCGGTTTTGCTTTCCAAGAGGCTCCGCGGATCATCGGCAGATCGGTTTTGCTTTCCAAGAGGCTCGGTTGATCGGTTTTGCTTTCCAAGAGGCTCGGCGGATCGTCAGGGGATCAGTTTTGCTTTCCAAGAGGCTCGGCGGATCGTCGGCGGATCGTTTTTGCTTTCCAAGAGGCTTCGCGTATCTTAAGCGGATCGTTTTTGCTTTCCAAGAGGCTCCGCGGATCTTCGGCGGATCGGTTTTGCTTTCCAAGAGGCTCAGCGGATCGTCGGCGGATCGGTTTTGCTTTCCAAGAGGCTCGGCGGATCGTCGGCGGATCGGTTTTTCTTTCCAAGAGGCTCGGCGGATCGTCGGCGGATCGGTTTTGCTTTCCAAGAGGCTCGGCGGATCGTCAGGGGATCAGTTTTGCTTTCCAAGAGGCTCCGCGGATCGTCGGCGGATCGGTTTTGCTTTCCAAGGCTCGGCGGATCGTCGGCAGATTGGTTTTGCTTTCCAAGAGGCTCGGCGGATCGTCGGCGGATCGGTTTTGCTTTCCAAGAGGCTCGGCGGATCGTCAGGGGATCAGTTTTGCTTTCCAAGAGGCTCGGCGGATCGTCGGCGGATCGTTTTTGCTTTCCAAGAGTCTCCGCGGATCTTCGGCGGATCGGTTTTGCTTTCCAAGAGGCTCGGCGGATCGTCGGCGGATCGGTTTTGCTTTCCAAGAGGCTCGGCGGATCTTCGGCGGATCGGTTTTGCTTTCCAAGAGGCTCGGCGGATCGTCGGCGGATCGGTTTTGCTTTCCAAGAGGCTCGGCGGATCGTCGGCGGATCGGTTTTGCTATTCAAGAGGCTCGGCGGATCGTCTGCGGATCGGTTTTGCTTTCCAAGAGGCTCGGCGGATCGGTTTTGCTTTCCAAGAGGCTCGGCGGATCGTCGGCGGATTGTTGTTGCTTATTAAGACAAGTTAACGGAAACTCAAAAACAACGACAATGCAAAAACAAAAAAAAAATCTTATATTATTTTGTTATTATTGAGCCAAGACCATATTTTTGGGTTAGGTTAGGACCCTATACAGCACCATTTTCACTTAAAGTCTTTTAACGCTGTCAAGGCTGCGTTTTGTTTTTCGCTTTTCTCTCCATCAGGTTCAATAAAGTAACATCGTTGCCCGCTGAGCTACCCTCCAAGCCGCAATGGCCCCTCCCCCGGTATACGTTCTCAGGCTGAGCGCATACGTAGGCCGGCCCCCGCGCTAGCGCATTATTTATTTATTTTGCCTGCACTGAGAAAAATGATTGACTGCTGGAATGAAAAACTTCGATCCCAGCCTAGAACACTTCGATAAAAATAGAACTGGTCAAACCTTCGATTGGGTCACTTGAAGTTGTTTGAGCGGCGTGTTCTGTTTCCGCCCTAGAACAGTTCTATGACTCTAACCGTCTGATTCTATTCTCACCTTTAAACTGGTTTCAAAAGTCTTGTCGCGCTAATCATTGACCGTGGTTAAACATTCCCACTAGTGTCTCCCAAGTAGTTTTATGTCGAACATGCATTTTCAGTATATGCACACAATCAATATATCCAATGACACTGGTTCAAGTGAATTCATTCTGACCACCAAACACAATAAATGAAGTCCTTTGAACATTTAATGTCCCAAATTATTTTTTTTAATTTGAAAAAAGTGTTTGTTTTTTTTTTTTTGTTGCCAAATATGTCCCAATATGTGTCTAGTGTGTTAGGAGAAGGGAGTATATCAGAAGGAAATAAAGCTGGAGCACAAAAAAGAATAGTCATTATTTTTTCTTAACAATATATATTTATTTTTAACAGGAATAGTCACAATACAAAACAGTTTCCAGCCTAAATTTGATGATGCAGGGATACAATAAATGTATTAGAAGACACTGCACGACAATACACTGGTATTTTCCATGGTATTGATTTTCAAACTAAGCCAACGGTAGGAACTGCATTTGACAACATTATAGGAATGTAAGTGTAGGCTATAACTCACAGTTTCCATGTCAGAAATAACAAAAAAAATATCATTCTGCTTTGAAACACAAATCTTTTCAATAGTACCAAATACAGGTAGACCAAATTCATTACAAGATAATGAAAGACAAGTTCCGGGTCTGTACATTGTGCCATTATTTTTCACAAAATTTGGACAGGTAATACACTTTAAATCTGGGTTTAAGGGAATGTCATAGAGACGACTTAAGTCAGTATTTTTAAATGTGACTTGTTTGCAGCTAACAGAAGTTCTTTCAGTAAAACCTCTGAAGCAAAGAAGACGGTAGGCAAAAATCAATTGATGTTTAAGTGCAACAGAGAGCGACAGGTTAATCCTAGAAAAACAAACATTGCTGTATCTTTTCAATATGCGATGCTTGGATTCGAAGAGCATGCTCCAATAATGCACTGGAGGCCCGGATTGGCTTATTATGAATGAAAAATGCAACATATGGTGGTGTTTGGGTTTTAAAGTATCACCCAACAACCTAACATACAATTTGTGATGTTGGATGATTAAATAATCTAGGTAAGCAATGGTTGCAAACTGAAATTTGGGACTCATCAAGATAAGAATAATATCGTACAGAAATAAAAATAATGACCAATATTCATCATCATCTGGAACTAAATTCCCTATAATTCCAGGGAAATTCTGAACAAATACCAACATCTCATTGGCTGACATACGAAGAGATCCTTCTTTCAAATCTTTCTCTGCTATGAGTGGTGGCCTGTTACTAGCATTTCCATAATCATAAGAAGACATAATACTATTTAAGAAATCCAAGGTGAAATACTTCCGAACAAAACACAAAATAATACAATATTTCAGTCATATCATAATTGCACACACCCTCTAAACAATCGTGCATAAAATCCACTGTATAATTAGTAGTTATGTGAAAAGAACCTATTTCATTGAAAACACACTCCTCTTTTACACCAGTAGCAGATGCGTCAGCAGTAATTAAGTCCTCATTGTAGTTCTCAACAGTACGAAGTAAAGAACAATCTTGTTTGCAGGTGGATTCACTATCTTTTTTAGATATTTTACAATACAGGCAGGGGTAATTTGCAGTGAAACTTTCCACCAATCCCAGTATTGAATGTAAACCTAAGTTATCTCCAAGTATTAAACCAAGATCAAAATAAACTTGAAAGTCCCCTCTTTCAGTGTTGATAGTAATGCCATTAGTTCTTAATTCATTAACTTCTACTATCACCTTGTTAAAAATTACTTTGTTGTTTGAAGTTTCCCACACACGGTCATCAGCACTACGATCAGCTGCATGAAACAATAAAACAAGAAAATGATTTTCTAACATAGAAACAAACTCTGGAGGGAGACATGGACATTTTACATACATTGCAGCTAACTTATGAATCGAACTGTGAGAACCAAGAGCATTGCCTGTTTCAATCTCGTCAAAATGGAAAAAGAGAGGTAAAACAAATTTACCAACAAAGTCAAGACATTTAGTTTTCCAAAGTTTACCTTGCACAAAATTACTCAGGTAGTCTTCACTCTCTAAAGATTGGACATATGATTTCACAGAGGAAAGTACACTGGGCAATTCAAAAAAGCTTTTCAAAGTTTGTTTCAAACTGATAAATTGACCAAAATGAGATTTAAGAAACCCCCTTCCACAAACAAATGATTCTGGTCTAAACAAAAAATTTCTCTTTTCTAAACATGAAAAACGTTTATGTTCTGTCTCTAAACCTTCAAATGGTTTTGAAAGTGACAATAGAGCTTCAGTCAATCGAGAATGCACCTTATGGGATATATCACCTTCAAGTTTTAATGAATCAAGCAGTTTTAGTTACAAGTGACATATTTTCACTGAAAAGAGTTGATGTACTTTCAATAATGTGTTGAACAATAGTACGGGAGAGATCTGGATTGGCATAAAATTGACCAATGAATTTGAGGGCATGAGCTTCTAACATAGATTGGTCTATATCTCTACTGATTTCTTCAGAAGTCAATAATTCAGACGGCTTGTCATCATCATACATATCAAAGACTGACTCAACAACCTCTTCACTCAAGAATGAATAGTCAATAAATGCATTCTCACTTTCATTAGTACAAGAACGGATATCAACCGTTTCCATTTCAACATCAGCATCCATCACCACAATGAAAGAACAATCAGTATTCAAATGTCTCCTTAACATTTTAAAATTAACAAAAGACCTTGGGCAACCACGTTGACCACATTTCACAGCAAGGTTCAAATTATTAGAATGAAGAAATTTAAAGTGATCATGCAAAGAAGATACAGTACCAAAATTGGACCCTACACACAATGGACAAATGTATGCCATGATAAATAATAATAATAGCAATAAACCTCTAAACATATTTTATAACAAACCAAATAGAATCTAATGTCAAGTCAAAACAAAAAGCAATTATAGTCCCAATTGCCAATAACAAATAAAGTATCTCTCTATAAATGCTAAACAATAAATAACACAACACAAATCACTTGGAAAAGAATTTTAGAATTGGAACAATTGGCGGGCTTGCCTTATCCCATACAGTGTTGATACCGTACAGTGATTTTTGAATCACCAGCCACATGAATTTACTTTCAGGTGGATACTCACAACAAAAAGCAATAATTGCTTTAAAAGTTACATCAATAGCCTCAGCAGGAGAAGAAACTTGATAAATCTCTTTAGGTTGAATTACCACCAAACATTTATCTATGTTGTGAAGATCTAAACCAACCAAAGCTGGAAACGGATGAAACGACAAAGGTTTCTTGAAGGACTTCAACCGTGCAACTTTTTTCCCAATAAAGTCCATCAATTCAGCCTCAGTCAACAACATGAAGAAGAAAGCCCTTCTGCATTTCATTTAAATTAGCTTGTCCAGTTATTTGGTTTACGGCCTCGTACAACCACTTGTGAAGGGAAAAGCAGAGAAAAGTTTTCCAGAAAATGGTGACACACACTTACTGCAACAAAAAAAAAATGAGTTAAACATAACTTTTGAATCTTCAAGTAAAAAAGTATTCACTAACACATTAGATAAATAAACTCACCACCATGATCTTCATCCTGAAATTTTGTCAACTTTTCAATGACTTTGCGATCAAGGTTTTTAACTTTCTTGAGTTTATCCAGTAGTCTTACAGAAAAGGAGTTCCAATTTTCATTCAACTTATTAACTTTCTCAGGGTAGGCAGTTGCAAAATCTTGTAAGAGCTGAAGAAGAAAGGTTCAAAGATTTGAAACTCACTCAATAGAAAAGACTTTGTAGGATTAGTATTAAATAAAATTACTTACCAGAGAGTATGCCCATGGTTGACGTAATGCAGGAAATCGGGAATAGTACTCAGAAACCGTGACTGCAGGATTTCTGCTCACATCTAATATGGCCATACGATGTGAGTATGTTGACGACCAATGTTGTTCCACTAACTGCTGGGGGCCTAAATTCACACTAAGCCATTTCACTGACACCTTGTTCATCTGCAGATAATGTCACTGCAAAGAACAAAACTATTGTAAGTCGAGTCTCCTTTGCAAAAAATAACATGTATACTCAGGTAAACCAACCTGAATGATCTGCCAGAGCCATTTTTCGACTTGGACCGCAGAGACTGGAGTATATTAGTTGACACGCCTACACCACGCCAGTGATTATATTGATTGTTTAATTTTCCTTGAGCAACAAACACAACATTGTGCACTTTGTGATATGGTATGTAATAAGTTTCCTAGAAAAAATATAGAAAGTTCTGTAGTAAGGCTTTAAAACGGCAGATTATGAAAAAACAAACAATAATGTTGATTATTTTACTTACTTTATCTTCATCAGGGAAAAGGTCCAGCAATAGCTTTAGAGAATCTAATGAATTTAGACCGAGGTATACTGCAAGAAAACAAACTTATAAATGTCCATCTAGACAACATCAGACCAACCTCACATTAAAAATATAGGTGAAAAATAATCACTTACTGTCCAATAGGTTTGGTCCGACGTCGCTCTTCACAAACAACAATTTCCGCTATGCGATTTCTGTCAGAGTCAGTTAATTCATCGGTCTTTTCCAGGAGAGTTTCCCCAATAAAACTCAAATTGAACAAGTCTCTCAGGTCCTGAAACAAAGCAGTTACATGTCACACTGATGAACATACACACTGCAGCAGAAGAGAAAAACAAATGGACATACCTTTACTAGTTGAGTGTGTTGCTCGATTTGTTGAGGGCTATTCGATGATGAGTCATCTTCATCATCACTCTCTTCATTGTTATCTTCTCTCAAAATGTCATCCTCTGAAACACAAATATGATTTGACTAGAAAACTAAAGTTAACAAAACTAACCTTAAAACAACAATTCTAAAACACAAGCGACTTACCAAATACAATACGCTTCTTTTCAGCAGGTGGTTGAGGCCTGCTGGAGTTACCATCAGCAGTGGAGGTGAAAGAGACGTCAAAATTTGGCTTGTGAGCACAATACACCGGCCAAAACTTTAAGAAGACTCCTGGTGTCATCAGACTAACGAGCAGTCGTCTCGTCCAATAGCTTCAAAGCATCAATGTCGATGTCGGCAGCTGAAAGGTTTAAAATCATATTGGGAATCGAAAGAGACAATTGCGAGAACAAAACAATTTAAAGGTTATAGTAGATAATCAGGCAAGGCCAATAACGAAAAGCTTAGAGGAGTAAACGAGTTAGTGCAGGGGGTAACAGCAAGAACGTAGGCGTAACTTTACTTGTAACATGAAGCACATGTGTCAGACAGGTTACTTCAAATTAAAACCAAAACTAATCCAAAACAGCGCACGAAAACGTGTCAACCATCGAGTCCAAAACACTCTCTCAACATGGACGCTTACATAGAGCTACGGCTGACGGATAAACAGTTCATATTTATGGACAAAAAAGAATGATTACTTAAGTTGAAACTTACCGACAAAGACATCGGCCAGGTGACGAAAGCCCCACTGGTCCAGAACTTGATGCAAGATCCATGATGGTATGAGAAATTGTGCGGGACGAGAGTGTAGCGGTTTAGCCACCACAGCTCACAGAGATTCAGGCAGAGAACCGAACACAAGTCAGTTACCGAAACCACACAAGTAGATTGGGTGAATTGAACGTGTTTAATACCACGGATTAAAGTTTTGAATGAGGAGATATAAGTGATTAATTACTGTAACAATTTTACTATGATGGCAGTAGTCAAACCCACTATGTCGCCGAGATGAATCGTCAATCAATTACGGAAACGGAACTCGTTTGAACGGGAGCATAAATCACGGATGTTCACGGACCTTGAGTCAATTTAACCCTGCAGTTGAGCACTTCGACCACCGTGATCGGAGTTTTCGACTCCCACCATAAGTGGACTGGTCAATCGCCTTTTAATGCTGGGAATCAAAGGTTCAATTCTGGCAGTCAATCATTTTTCTCAGTGTGGGTGCGATCGCCTTATTTATCGGCCCGGGTCGTGATTCTCGATTCTCGATTCTGCAGCGCGCGGCCCAGTAGCTCACCGCACTCCACTTTCCTCCCCGGCCGCGGCCGTGCGCCATTCCCACGTGTTTGGCGTCTAGCGCGCGCTTGGCTAGTGAGCGCCTTAAGACCCTGACGAGCCGAGCAAAGCCGAGCCAGGACGGATGCGGACGGTGTGAGGGCCGAGCCGAGGCGTGAAACGAGTATGGGCCACCAACCGCGAAGGCCGCCGAGCTGGCTAATCTGCGAATGTGCACCGAACGCACAGTGTGCCACCTCGTTTAGACTTTAGCGTGGTAAAACTATCGCCTGCAGTACACTGTATTTCCACGACAAGGCGTCATGTTTATGGTGTAGCGCCCCCGCGGCCCGCATATTGTTCCACGCTAATCCGACTGCAACGCTCTGTCTTTCTCGCACTCGATAAGCTGGCAGCAGCCCGTGCGAGGTGTTTATTGGGGCCCTCGGCGCGGCGCGGCGTGGCGTGCAGCGGATTTGGACGGGTTCCGTTCGGAGAAAACACTCGCGAGCCGTTAAAACAGTTTGGATGTGGGACAACGCGCAGTGGCATGAGGCTGCCTGGGTCTGTGTTCTTGACGAGGTGGGTCAAACATTGCACAAAGGCGGTGTCATTAGGCATTTTTCCTTCCACAGCCCAACTAAATTTGCTGAAAAAAGTAATCAAAGGGGAAAGAAACGAAAAGGACGGCGACACGAAATAAATATTATAGTAATCAGAGGACTCGGCGACGGAGGCCGGTCCACGCTGCCATCTTTTTGCGCTTCGTTGTGTGCCGGGCGTGGAGCTGGCCGTGGGCGAGGCGGGGCGCATCGCGCATCCTACTGACCCAGTCACTGGTCACCGCATCCTCGACCCTGGCCTCCACGCCGCCGGGCGGGGCGGGGCGGGGCGGGGCGGGGCAGGGCGGGGCAGGCGCCTCTTCACCGGCCAGTGGCCACGCATAATGCCGAGCCTTGAGGGCCTAATGCTTTCGGGGCCCCGGGGGGCCAGAAGCCCCGAAGGCTGGCGGGTCTGCCCGACTCCCTGACGCTTCACTCCGACTGGCTGCGCCGCACTGAGCCGTCGGCAAACAACTGGTTCAATCCGCCAGCCAGCCCGTCCGCCGGCCCGGGATCGGAAATCGGAGTCCCCGGGTCCTGGACGTCGACGCCGACCCACCGACGGCCCTCCTCGCTAACGATGCACTTCGGCTGCACTGCGATGCGCCGCACGTCGCGATGTTTCCGGGCCGAAGTGCCGCGCGTCTGTTCCGGCTGACCTGGATCACCCCAGCCACGCCACGCCACGCCGCGCCGCGCCCTGGGCCGCGGGGGCGTGGGTGTTGCCTCATGAATGAGCTGAATGGCTTTCCCGTTCGAGGTGCTCGCTGCGCGTTGCGGCGTCTGTTTCTTTCCGCGAGATGGCGCTGTGCGGCGCTGTGCGCTTCGGCCCGGCCAAGGGCCCGGACGCGGCTCGTCTCCTATTCAGAGGACCTCATTAATTAAGCAGCTCGAGCGCAGCGCCGCGCCGCCGTGCAAAAGGCTTCGGCGTTCTGTCTCTCTCCCGCTCGTGGGGTGCGAGAGGGACAGAGCAACGAAAGCGCTAGTCGTCCCAGACGCAGGTCGAGGCACAGTGGGCCAGCAGACCGGCGCAGGCGGCCAAAACTCTTGACGCGTTTTGAGCTACAGAGTCGCTAAAAAGGACTCGAACCAAACGTGTGACCCTACCAATCCATTCCTCGTGCGGGGAGCAATCCATAGATAGGGTCACGGTCACTGGTACGGTTCGAGCCCTGTTTAGCGACTTGGATCTCAAAACGCGTCCGGGATTTTGGACCGCCTCTTCGAACGGGCTCCTGGGTCTTCCGGGCCCACTGTGCCAGGCAGTCGTGGTGACTTTCGGGAGCGGCGAGCCAGGTGAGCCAGGCGAGCGCACCGGGAGTATCGTCCGGCGGCAAGGAATGCAGCTCCATTTGGATATTCCTCCGCGCGGCGCGTTTTAGTCCTTCCCATGAACAGATGGGACGGGGCTCCGTACAAGGAAGGCATTGTGTCCCCGCCGTCATCGGCGAGACGAGACCGCGGCGCCGCTAGTTGGCTTCGTGATTCATCGTGCGAGCGGCTGGCGGCGCAGCGCGCAGCGCTCACTCGCACAATTGGGGTTGGTGTACGCGAGAGAGGCAGAGCGACGAGTCGTTCGGAATGGACCGAGCTAGGCTTGACCCGATCGCGGTTCGCATAAAACATGACCTGTCCGCTCTCCCGGCCGTTCACCTAATCGCCTGCATTCAGCGCAAGCCTTCAGTATTCATTTCGCGTTCCTCTTTTTTTGCATGCCGACTCTCGCACGTTTTTTCACAGTGTGCACGGAGGCAGGCAGACCCTCTCGATTTTAGACACCCCATCGGATTCGCCGCGGGCCCTGCCTGCCTGCTCGGCGTCCCTCGAGAAAAATGACAGAATGCGAATTGGTCGTGGAGAAGCGAAGAAGGGAGGCAGCAGGGCTGTGGCACGCAACACTGGAGAAAGCATGCTGGAATGCGTTTGGTGGGGCCGGCGGCAGCGGACGGGCCCCAGGTCCACTCGCTGCACCCTGCACCGTAACGCCTCAGGTCAGCATATCACGAGCCGTTTTGTTTTCTACGAGGCATCTCGTAGAACAGGCCTCATATTTTTGCTGTTTTTCGCCCGCGTTAGTGGGCCCGCCCGCAGCAAGCGCCCCGTGCAACTCAGGGTAGGCCAACCCGCACGACGCGTGGTTGCCTACGCGGGACTTCGCAGGCGCTCTTAAGGGCCAGCATCAGCATCATCACGGCCAGCAATCGTGCGCCCGGGGATACACACCTCGCCCTTCTTATGAGCCTCGGCGGACGGGGTCATTCCGAGAGGTCCCAGTAGGTCAGGCCAGACCCTTGAGGAGGCACCGCGAGACACGCCCGCCCACGCCCACGCTCCGCCACGGCCCTGCCGCGGGAGCTGATCGTGACCATCGCTGGGACCAAATTGCCCATGGAGGCATAAAGCGTGGGAGGGGAAGGGAGGCACGGAAGTCGGGGAAGCGCAGGCGTGTCCCCGGGCGCGATGCGCGACGCATCGGCGCGACTGCCGCGGGTAATCCTGGCTCACGCCTCGGCAACGAGTGCGCGGGGCGAGGACGGCGGGCGCGGTGGGCGCGATGGAGCAATTTGCGGGCAGGGCAGCAAGGTGCGAAGCGAAGCCACGCCACCGCACCCCGGGCCCAGCCTGCTTCCCCAACGCAGCCGCATGTCTTCATTACCGTCGCCGAGCTTCATTTTTCGTGGCCTCTGGTCCCTGCGGCCCCGCCCCGCCCTGCGCGTTTCGGGTGTGGCTTTCCGAACGGCGTCGAGGCCGCCGCGCAGCGCGTCCCATGCAGCAGCAGCAGCACCACCACCACGACGGCGGTGTGTTTGGCCCCTTTTCTTTTCAGTGTCACGGCGAGTCGAGGGGTTTCTCCGGCGCTCCGCACACCATTTCGGAGGGCAGGCCACCGCAGCCGTGAACTTGAGGCCGTCATGTCCTGGGATTAGCGAACGCCGCGACGAAGGGACTCACGCAGGACGCACGACTGCGCGCGCCTCGCCGCTACACACGCCTCGAGCCCCCCGCTCATTCCGAGCAGTCGCTCTGTCTCTCTCGCACTCCCGAGTCCCTCTCGTAGGGGTGCGAGAGAGACGGAGCGACGGAGCGCTGATTGGGCCATCAAAACGCGCCGCGCCTCGTCCATGGCCTGGGGATTGGGGATCCGCCCGCCGCCCCGCGCCGGTGGTTCCGAATCCCGAATTGGCGCGCATAGACGCCGCCAGCGCCGCGCCCTTCTTGTTGTGCGCGGGGACGGGGATCGAGTCACTGCAGCAACAGAGTGAACGCGATGCGACGCGGCCTTCGCCTTAACGCACTGCACTGCACTGCACGGCGCGCGCGGACTGCAGTGTGCCGCCCATTTACTTTCCCCCTAAGGGGGCGGGCCGCTTACTCCTTGAAAAGCCCCGCCGTTGGCCATTGTGGAGCCGGACTGTCCGGATTTTATTCTGCGCTATTTTTTTTATCAGCGCAAAGCCGCGGCGGAAAAGTCAGCCATGTTGGCCAAGCTCGCCTCGCGCCAAGTCCATTACCCAAAAGAATGTTTGCCGAGCGCAGCGCGGGTAATTAAGCGGTGCATTGTTCACCGCCGTATTTAACCTCGCCGCGTTTGGCGCGGCACTGCGGCACTGGCTCGCAGTGTGGCGGCCGAATTTACAGCGCTGCACCAGTTTGGCGGACACCTCGCCATGCACAGACTTGCCTGTGTCTGTGCGCGCGCGCGGCGACATTACAATCGCGCCCAGTTTGTCGGCATGGCGTGGCGCCGGTGCTGGCGCGGACAGGCCGGACGTTTATCGCCGTGCTGAGCGGCGAGCAGCGCGAGTCTGCAGCTCCACGTCGCGGACGTTAAGTGCCAGGAGGTCTTATCCAGCGGCCTACGAGGAGCGCGCTTAGAGGGACAGTCCGGGGAGAAAAGGGACACTTGCACTGAAACAAAGTCCTCCTTAACTACTTCCTCGCTTTTCACGTGCTCGCCCAATGTTATTGCCCGTTATTTTTCTACTACGCGTGTGCCTGTTTGCCGGTAGTATTCCAATTCGCAGGCTAGTCATTTCATATTTTTTTTTTACGGCCCGGCTCGGTCCGCCGCACCGGCCGAGTGACGGATGCGCGGCGCACGACGCACCGGAAAAACGCGACCGGGCCTGTCCGGCGGTCCCGCGAGTCGGTATGAGAAATAAAAGTGTTTGCTGTGCGGCACGCCAGTCGCAGCCACGGCGGCTGCTGCCGTCTCTGTCCCACTCGTGGGGAGTCTGGTCGGAGTGCGAGGGAGACAGGAGGTGGGTCTGCTGACGGCCCGCCGGACCCGTCACGTCCATCATGGGCTGCTGCGCGCACTGCCGCGCTGCAGAGAAAGTCAATTGGAACAACACCACGCATTGCCACCTGCGTGAGAGAGAGAGAGAGAGAGAGAGAGGAGAGAGAGAGAGAGAGAGAGAGAGAGAGAGAAGGGCGACACAATGAGGCATATTAACGGCGATGACCGCCACGGGCCACGGGCTCACATTACACGTGTCGATAATCGGTTGGAAAAAAGGATCTAGCTCGCCCCGGGATGATGATGATGATGATGATGTTGATATGAGAGAGTTCTTTGCGGCGCCGGTTTTGTTTCGTGTAACAATAATCCGACAAACGAGACGGCATTGCCGAGCAGCACGACTGCGGGGTCGCCGCGCGCGCCGAACGCTGCAAGCGAACGGAACGCCGGATTCACTTTCACTGTCACTGGCGTGTCTCTGGCGAGCGTCACATGCGTGGCGTGACATCGGACGGACTCGGGACGGACTCTGGGAATGTCAAGTCGGCGGTCATCTTGCGGATAAAGACCGCCTGGCATTTCCCCCCCCCCTCTCTCTCTCTCTCTCTCTCTCTCTCTCTCTCTCTCTGTGCGTGTGTGTGTGTGTGTCCGCTACCGCTAGACGCCTCTGGGCCCGTCCTCGTCCCGCAGCGCGAACCTGGGCCCGCTACGGGCCTGGCTGCGGCCTGGCTACGGCCTGCCCTCCTTGAAGCACCTCTGCAACGCGGTGGTTAGATCGGGGCGACGATGGCCGTTCTCCGCACCACCGCCACAGGCTGCACAGCGGCAGGGCGCGCCGCTCGCCGACCTGGACACACGCAGTCATTCGTCGCTCCGTCTCTCTCGCACCTACACGAGTGCGAGAGGGACAGAATAGGCACTGTTCGGAAGCCGAGTCCAGCATCAAGTGAAGCAACCGCATGCCACCGCGTCTTCTCGCGCTGCGCGGACTCCGGTCAGGGATTTTCGGGATCGCCGCCCTGTGTGCACTGCGCCGACAAAGAGGGGCGACCGTGTATCGGGGCGCGCAGCAAGGCGCAGCACGCAGTCCGCGAGTCGGCGCATTGCGCCACGCTGCCAACTGCGTGCATTATGAATCCGACGCTTTCACACAAAACGGCGCGGCTCTTACGTCGGGGCGTCCTCTCGCGTCTTTTCGGCCGCGATGGCTGAGAAATTCGGCAGTGCGGGGGGCGGGGGGAAGGGGGGCGCCTCGCAGGTGGCGGCAACGGGGCCGCGCTACTGGTGCTGCGTCATCGGGAGAGGCGCCGGGCGAGTCTGTGTGTGCGTGTGTGTGTGTTAGTGTTGCTCCAATCATCACATGATCCGCGAGGAGTAAAAAATTGGCCGTTTGATGAGCGGGCGGTGGCAGCACTGGCAGGCAGCACACTCCTCGCCACGCCGGCCCCCCGCTGGCGTGATGACACGGTGCGAGCGCGGCGTGAGTTGCGTGTCCGACAGAACGTAGTCCCGTACCGCACCTCCTCGTTCGGAGAGCAATCCATTGGTGGGGTCACACGTTCGGTTCGAGCCCCATTTAGCGACTCTCGAGCTCATAACACGGCTGGGATTAGACCGCTGTGGCCTGATGTGCCCCAGTCCTGTACTCCCGCATGTCTCCATGTCTCCGCGATTGCAGTCCGTAGAGAGTCCCTTTGACTGTGCGACGACGTGAACGTGACGGCCCAAAGTGGCTGCAGCAAGCCCCTCCAGCCGGGGCTCCAGCCGGCCGGCCTGTTTTCCGGCCGCTTTGACACCCGAAATGCCTAGATCACGTCGCGGCGCGCCAAGCCCGGCCGGGCCGCGCGCTGCCCGGAAGACATTGCCTTCTTTTCCACTCTTTCTGCCCTAACTGCCTCGCTGCGTCCGCCTCGCCGGGCCGGGGGAAGGGGGAGTGAAAAACACGTCCAAATCAAAGGCAATGACGAGGAGCTTCTTCTCTTCACAAGTGGCCTGGCCGTCCTCCCTCCGTGGCGCTGATCCCTGCTCCTCCAACGCGATCGCGCTCCTCTGGGCCGCGCTGCTCTCACTGCTGCCGCGCTGGGATGCCGATGAACTTTACACATGATTCCCGCCGTCACCGGCCTCGCCCAAGACAATGCAGTCGGTGACAGGGCGCTGCACACAGGGCGCTGCACATCCCCATTCAGTCCCCTCATTTCACACCGTTCATCGCGCACCGCGCCGCCGGCGACGCGACGGCGGTGGTCCTGCACCGCGCGGGGCCCTCGGCGGGGCCCGCATGCCTGGCAAGTTGCATCGGCCGCGCATGGGTCCCACTTTCTCGCAATTATGCAGTACGTCCCAGAGCAAAGCATACAGCGAGGCAAGCAGGGGTGGAGCTGGCTGTCCTTTGCGGCGCCTTGCTGCGAATACAAACCGATGCCTGGGCGTTCCCCCTCCCCTCCCGGCCGCTCTTTTCTCTCTCGCCCAGTTGCGCAGGGCCGTGAACGAGTAATTAATAGGTTATTCACGCTGCACTTAACGCGCCTGTTCGGAGCCGACTGGTGTCGGTAGCGAGATGGAGACGCCTCGTGGTCATCGGGCGGGCCCCTGGGTGCCTGCAGCCGGCGGAGCGGATACTTCTAGCGGCCCCGCGACGTTCAAACCAATCTCCATACAGTATCTGCTGCGCCCGGTCGAGGGTTACCTCAGCAGTGCGGGGTTACCCGAGAGCAGGCGAGTCGCCGCGACAAGACTGGGGTACCCGGGTACCCACCACCCACTGGTGCCCACTCAGGAAGCACTTGCCGCGGAGAAAGGTTAAAACGCCTTTTGTTTGGGGCTCGCTGCACCGCGCAGCACAGTGCACGCCCCCCAGGGCCCCGCCAGGCCCCGCCAGGCCCCGCCAGGCCCCGCGACCGGCAACGGCCTCGCGATATCGGCGGGCCTCAATCTCCGTGTAGAAAGCCCCGCGACCCCACCGCGAAAATCCTTTTGTTGTCGCCGTGTTTTGTGATGCGTGTTTTTTTTTGTTTTTTTTTTTTGAGTGAATGTGGCACAAATTCCCGACGCATCGATACGTGGCGTCGCGTCCCGCCGACGTGGGCCCCGCCCTGGCCTGCCCCGCCCTGCGCTCGGGGGTCGGTGTCGCGCCGCCTCCCCCCGCGGGCCTGACCGCGGCGCGGCGTAGCACGGCGGCGGCGGTCGCCCAAGCAATCCTTCTTCTCGGCGCGCGCAAGTGGAGCGCGCAAGGAACACAACAGGGGAAGAGGAGGCAAGAAAGGGGCGAAGTCGGTGGAGGAGCGGCGCGCACGAATCTGCTCGCTGATTAACTATCTCTGCTACAAACGGCGCGGAATAAATTACAGGCGGTTTATCTCGGCGCCGGGCTGGCTCTGCCTTTGGCGCGGCCAGCGGTCCGGGAGGTGGCGGGAGGGGGCGGGTCCGGGCGGGCCGCACTCCCTGGCTGGACACGGCGTCGCGCGACACCGCGACGTGCGGCCCCGCTATCGACGAGGCCTCTGCTCTTGTTCCGAGAGGCGTGCGTCTGTGTGGCGGATCGCGACTGTGTGCGTCTCGGTGTGGGCGTGTGTCTGTGTGCCGTGTAGGGAGGGACCACGCTCCGGTGACCTGCTGCTCCACTACCAGACTGTCCACCAGTGCACCTTCTCTCTTTGCGATTCAGCTGCCAATTTTGTTTCGTGCTGTTCTTTGGTGAAAAATATTCACTCACTCCTCTCCGTGCTGAAAGAAGAAAGAAAGGCCGCCGTCGACCATTTAGCCGCCGCGAAGCGACTCGCGCCTCTGCGTAACGAAAAATTTGTCACGCCCTTCTTGTTTTTTTCTTGGCGCTTGGCGTTTTTTTGCCTATCGCAGTTTGTCTGCCGCAGCGCTTGAATGAGACTCTCGCCGGCGCTGCGCGCTTTGCCTCGCCACGGGGTCCGAACAGCGCTTTCGTCGCTCTGCCTCTCTCCTTCTCATAGGGCACTCCGTGCGGGTGCGAGAGAGACAGGGCGACAGCGCGAGCGCGGTGCCATGGGAACGCCCATACCCTCGGCGGAGAGACTCATTCAGCGCGCCTGGCTTCGAACGTGAACGGTGGATGCCCCGCCTGCGACGCGACACTCGCTTCGATCCGAGTCCCGGAGTCCTGGAGTCCCGGCGCCAGACCTGTGGCAAAGGCAGGCGCGAGGCCGCCGCGGTCCCGTTCCCAGGAACCCCAATGTGAATGCCGTGAGCATGTGGGTGGACCCGGACGTAGCTAGCGCGGACTCGCGAATTGGACTGCAATTCGGATTGGGATTCAAGAGCTGGTGATTGCTCGCGGCGAAAGCAGCAGGACGCGGGGTGGTCGTCGGCGTCCCTCAGCGTCCCCGCTGCACTTATCCGTCCGGCGTGGCGGTCGCGGACTTAATTGCTGCGGTCAGGTCGCCGTCAAGGGGATGGCCAAGGTGACCGGCGGGTCAGCGACCACCAGGCCGCGTGCGGTCCCTGCGCATCTCCGAGTGACGGTGACGTGTGTGGGCGGCAGGGCCAGGCAGGGCATCGTGCCGTCGAACAGCGCCCACGCCGCCCGCGACTTCCTCACACGGCAGCGCGACGGCCGGGCGGGGCTGGCAGGGCTGGCGGGGCTGACGGGGCTGGCGGAGCTGGCGGGGCGCGCTCTTCTTGACGGTCTTTACGGGCTCACCCGGTGACCCGCGGCCGGTAGCGCCGATGCACTCGCGGGTTGGCGCTGGTCTTGCGCAACGCCGCGGCGGCCCTCTGCAGGTGGTGACGCCTCCATCCGACAGGCCATGCCGCCGCGATGCGCGATGTGTCAGCAGATGAAAGACGGAGCGCCGCGCGGCCGGCCGGCTGGCCGGGGGTGGAGGCGCTCAATCCAAGAATGGGCAATCGGCCTGCCTGCCAGCTCCACGGACTCGCGGCCTTTTTTGCGCGCCGTGCCACGACACGCTGTACGTTGTTGCTGTTGTTGTTGTTTTCGTTGTTGCTGTGGCGTATTGTGAGACCCTGGAGAAAGTGGGTGTCCGAGTCCAAGTAGCTGCCGCGTGCCGCGGCAGGCGGAGAGCGAGTTGAACGATACTGCGGATGTAGTGCTCTCTGTGTGTGGCGGTGGTGGCGGTCGAAGGGGCGGTCGACGGCGTGGTGCTGTGCACACCCCGGCGGCTCGGCTTCGTCGACGCCAAGAAGTGCAAGTGCCTGAGAGCAATCTCGCTCGTAATGAGCGGACAGTTTAGCGTCGTCGTCTCAGCGCCCCGCCCCGCCGCGTCCAGAGGTCGCCGACGGGGTGAGGCTCTCTAAACGCCGTGACGACGGGCCGTCCGGCCTGGGGCCGCCTGCCTGAGGCCGCCTGCCTGAGGCCGCCCAGGTTGCCATAAGAGACGTTCAACAATTACGCTGTGCACGTTGCGTGGAAAGGAAGGGGAGGGGGGGCTCGAAAATCATTAAGGGCTGAGGCTGCGAGGCAGGGCAGGACTCAAGACGCGACGCGAAGTGTTCTCACGTAATTATTGAACGGCGGGATGGTGCGCGTGAGCGTGTCCACGTCCTCATCGGGGCACTTGTAGGCTCTATCAGGCTTCAGTGTGCGAGAGAGACAGAGCGACAGACGCAACGCGCAGGGAAGTTTGTTCAGCTTATTGAGTCGGCGTTTTTCTCGCACTCGCAGTCGGCATAGCCTGGATGAATGGGAAGGAGGCTGCCCGTTGTTGCTCTCTCTCTCTCTCTCTCTCTCTCTCTCTCTGAATGCAGCGCGCCGGGGGCAGGCAGAGCAAATTCGTAGGTTCCGGGAAGAGCGAAGAAGTGCACGGAAGGCGCGGCGGGCAGGGCCAGGCAGGGCATAGCGGCGTTGCGGGGGAGGCAGTCGTGCTTCTGCCGATCCATCTCTGACAGAAGAGGCCGCTAAAGACCGAGGCAGAGGCAGATAAGGACCAGGGCGGCCATGGAGTCGTTGACATTTGGACGTCACTTCAAAGTCATTTTGACGTTCGTGGAATTTTCACTCCTGACCAACGTTCATTGTGAGTCGGTTTTTCGACCTCACTTGAAATTAAATTTTGCCATATTGTGACTTTGACGTCACTTCGGCTTCCCTTCGACGGACACTCGGGCGTGACTCGGACCGACAGACACTTCGGCACTTGGACGTGACTAGGACGACGCCATTCGGACGCTTGGTCGGCAAAACGGGGCTCGGCGGTGCCAATGCTGCCTAATGCTGCGTGTGAGCGCGGTGGCGGTGCTGCGCCTGCTTGGCGAGTCGTGGTCGCGGGGGCGGCGCGGGGGCGGCGCGGGGGCGGCGGCAGTAGTTCGAATTTCGAGGAACTAGGTGCGAAGGCAGCAGCGGCCGAGTCCGAGCAACGGAACTCGGTCGGGTGTAGCGGAGGGTCGGGTAGGGCACTGGGTGCTGCCGGCCGACCCATCGCAGGGCAGTACGTGCCACCGCAGGGCGGGCCGCGTGATCACGACCTCGCTGTTACTGCTGCCCGGGGCACGGAGCACGCCCAGCAGCACCACACGCCCCGTGAGTGCGAGCGAGACAGGGCGACCCAACGGCGCTGTTCGGAGTCGCTCTGCGCAGCGGGCGCAGCGCGGCCCCCCGAGCCACTTTCCGGTCACGGCCACGCTCGCCGCCGCAGTCAACACAGCATCTTCATTTGCACAAATCGCTGCTCATAATCGGATGAGCACCCGTATGCATCGACGGCTTCATCGCGGCAGAGCGGCGGCGTCGGTTTGTTTTGGTGTGAGCGTTGCAGTGTGGCGCCTCGCGACGGCCCCCGCCCACGCCCCGCGCATGCAAAGCCTGCAAACGAGGAAAGGGAAGGGAGTCCCACTTGGGTCACCGCGGACGCGACGCGACGCCATGTGTTACGTTGGATGCGCTACAAACTAATTCGCCGTGGCCACTCTCGGGACACTGCCGGGACGACGCGCGGCGCGAGGGCGTGGCTGGCGGGGCGGGGCCCCGAAGATGACAGTGATGAGATAATTAAAGAATGTTTTGGCGCGGCTGTCGCAAAGTGAGGGACGCGCCAAGCGCCGCGAGCTGCCCTGCCCGCTTGCAACATGCACCGCCATGACGTCACGCTTTGTTTCGAAAAAATAAGAGGTCCTTATTTAAGAATTTTTAGGTATTAGCATTTCGCCAATTATGAAGCCCGATTCGGGCCTCGCCGTACTCGCTCTGCGGCCGGGCCTCTCGGAAGCGAGCGTGTATATTGCGGTTGGTTTTGCGGCTTCGGAGCAGCGCTCCACCCCGCCCCGCCCCGCCACGGCCCGACAGCCGCAGAGCGAAATCCCCGTCGCCTCCCTGGCGCAGCGGGGGTCACCGTCGTGGACACCGTCAGTAGGCTGGTTCCGAACAGTCGCTCTGCCTCTCTTGTCGGGCGTTCCGTAAGAAGGGGTGCGAGAGAGACAGAGCGACGAAGCTGTGTGCAGTCGCTGGGCCGCGGGGGCGTGTCGGGGGAGTGGCACCCGATGGAGTGGCAGAGACAAATACGACGCGCGTAGCCAAGCCGCGGCCTGCTTCACAGATTTTGGTCCTTTAACCCTTTGTCGCCCGTAAGATTTTTTTTTTTTTTTTTTTTTTTTTTTTGGTGCTATGGTCGTCTGGTCGTTTTGTGATTTGGATCTTTCTGCCTCCGCCGCCGCGCGTAACGAGACAGTAAACCGCACCTCGGGGTCACACCTTTCGCCACGCTCGGACGGCCGATATTCTGCTCAAATGGTGGCCCGTTTTAAAAGAAGCCAAATCGGTTTTAAATCGCGCGCGCATAGACGGCGTGGGAAAATCGCGGACCGACACAGACAGACAGACATATAGACAGACGGACGGAAAGACAGCAGTCGACGCACTGGCTATCCCGACGTGTCCTCCCGCGAGTGGCAAACAAGACCAAGACGCTGGAGACACACTCACAAAAAAGCGCGCGCGCGCACACACACACACACGCACACACACACATATAAAAGCACGCACTGACTCACACAACAGTGCGCGGCACTGAGTGCGGCGTTAATGTCATAATCATTGAGTCTGGTGCGGCGCGGTTCGAGGGGAGCGGCTCATCCCGAGCCGGGCCGAGCCCAAGAAGGAGCCGAGCTCGAGCCGAGCCGGCTCGGGGGAAAATATGAATTATGACGGCCGTCTGCTTACGGCGACGTGCAGCGCCGCGTCGCCCCGAGTCGTCTCGTCCCGTCGTGGACGAAATTGCGGATGACATCATTACGCCTTTGCCTGGAAGGGCTCTAGTCGTCCATCGCTGCAAAGGCGAGAACACTTTAGCACACTACACTGCCAAGAGGTGGACGGCATCCCGGAGACCGACGCGGACGTCCAGCCCGAGTCTCGGTCCGAGTGGTGAGCGGAGGCCCTCCAAGGTCGGACCCTTGATAGCCTTTCTCCTAAGGCGATTACGGCCCCCGCGGCAGGTTCAACGCAGGGCCTGTCCCTCTCGTGGCGCACCCGGGTGCGAGAGAGACAGAGCGGCCAGGGTGTTCGGAATGGCCCCGCGGGCCGTCACACGGACCATTGCTCAGGCCGAACGCGGGGCCCCGGCCGGCCCCGGCACCGGCGGGGCAAGCAGGACGTACATCAACATGAAGCAGAGAGAGAGATGAGCCGATTTGTCCAGAGAAAGCAAAGCGACGGTCCTTCCCCGGCCACGGGAGGCTCTCTGCTGGCTTATCGCACACAACCGGAATGGAGCCGTCACAGCGCGCCCACCACAGTGACACGGTGCGCACCGTTCGAGGTTATGTGTCCAAGTTTCCAATCACGCAAGAGGATTAAATTTCTCCGGGGGTATTTACCCGAGCAGCGAGCGCCCACCGAGCCTGCCACCGGCCGGCCGGGCTGGCAGCGCGCAGGTGACGCCGATGACGTGTTCGCTTCCGGACTTCCGGCCCCGACCCCTCGCCCGTCCATCCGTCTGTCTGTCTGACCGTCCGTCCGTCCGTCCGTCCGTCCGTCCGCCCACCAAATAAGCACCCCAGCCGCTCAGCGACAAGCAGGCCCTGATACGCATCGCGCAGCCTGCAGCCGCAGCCCCCTGCAGTGAGGGACGCGTGGTGCGGCGGCGGTGCGCGGCCTGGCGTGGCGCCCAAGGCCTCCAAGGCCCCCGGACGCAAGGACGCACCCGGCACCCGCGGCCCGATTCACGCCGGGAAAACGGAGCGGTGGCGCTGTCGGGGAAAGAGCATCATTTGCATTGTCGTTTTTTTGTGTGTTTGTGAAACTAGGACTGCTTGCAGTCTAGTGGCGGCGTCGGCGGAGCGGCATAGGTGCTACAGATAGCTGACGCACAGTCCAGTGGAACGCATAACGCGCACGGATGGGAAACAGAGCAGAGGCCCAAATATCTTCCTTCGCGGTCTCGTTCCGAACCGCTTCAAATAGCGGCTGCAGCGCGGCCACTGCAGCGGCGAAGCAGGAGGGCCGCCCATATTGCACTATATCAGGAATCCGAATGGACCCCAACCTAACGGTGTCGGCGGCCGCGCCTTGCCGTCGGCGTGAGGACTGACGCGTCGCGACCGTCGCCGCCCGACCAGGACTGCAGTTTGGTGGCCCCTCTCCCTTCCTTCGCTCTGTCTCTCTCGCACCCCTACGACACGCCACATGCGCGCGACAGAGACAAGGGACGAGAGTTGTGTTCGGAATAAGGCAGCTGCTGCTGTTGTTCCGCCGGGACTCGGCGTTGCCGATTTACGCGCGGCCCCCGGTCCAACGCGCGTGCGTCGAGAGCGCGGTGCGGCACGGGCGGGTACGGGGGGCATGGTCCGATACGCTTGGCCACGCGCACGCTACAGCGCACGCCGCCGCGACGCGCACGCACCGCGCCACACGGACGCGCGCACACACCCACACTCACACACACACGAGCGGGCACACGGATGCGTCCGATAAACGGCATGTCCCGGCGACGACGTGGCCGAACTGCGCGGCACGACTCCGAGGCCGCGGCGCACGGCCGCCTTAATTCGGCCGGAGGGAGGGAGGGAGGGACGCCCCGTCGCCTTGCCGCTGCTCAACGCGCCCCGCCGCCAAGCGTTTCCGGAAATTTCCCTTTTCTTTTCCGTCTTCCGGTCCGCGTGGTCTCGCACGAATCCGCCTCACCTTTGGGTGTCGACGCACGGCGATGGGGGCCCAAGCGTTTTGCCCTCAGTGCCTTGGTCGACGTGGTGCTCGACGCACAGTGGGCCAGAGGACCGGCGCAGGCGGCCAAAACTGTAGACGCATTTTGAGCTCCAAATGGGACTTGAACCGAACGTGTGACCCCGCCAGTGGATTGCTCTCCGAACGAGGAATACATTGGTGGGGTCACCCGCCCATTTAGCGACTCTGGAGCTCAAAACGCGGCTAGAGTTCTGGCCCCGCGGGCCCACTGTGGCGAGCCCGGCGCCGCGTCCGGGGGCCGGGCCGGGCCGGCGTGGCGGCCGCGGAAGCGTGCCTCGCTGCGTCGCACACATGCGGGCCGCCGGCAGTGTTAAGGTCACTGCCTGATGAGGAAGGCAGTGACTCATACACGGGCATAAAGCACCCTGCCACACTAATTCCGCGCCAGGTAATGACTTGACTTGCACTCTGCCAAAAGGCCATTTCATTTTCATTCCTCCGCGCGTCAAAAGTTTACATCGGCGGGGTGAAATCGTTGAACAAAAAGAGTGCGCCGCCGCGGGGGACGACCAAGGACGCCCCTGATGAAGCAAGGCTTGGAGTAACGACCGGCCGTCGCGGTATCACATCACTTTCCCTGGCCAGTCCATCTCCAGCCTCGGGGAGCCTTGCCAACGGATTCAAAACGAAATGGAGTAGTGTCTCGTAAGGCTGGGCCGCGGCTCGCTCGGTGTGACAGATGAGCGGGCAAAGTGGTGGCGGTCGGAGCCGGTCGTGTCCGAGCCCCGCCCCGCTCGTGCTGGACAGGTGGCGGCCGATACTGCCACGACCAAGGAAAGACCCTCTAACGCCCTGCTTTTCTGTTCCAGGTCCGTCAGGACAGGCGTCATCGCCGACCTCGCCGCACTCGCCCAGGTTGGTGCGCACGCCTCGCGTCCTAGAAAACGCCTTCCTCTGCGTGGTTCCGGACAAGTGCCCCGCCGCAGCTGTCTCTCACGCACCGGCAGATAGACAGAGCGATGGGGCACTGTTCGGAATCAGCCGAAGTCCCCGAGTGATTATTCGCCCGAGAGTCCGTGCCGGGCCTGCCGCCGCCCACGCGGCGGTGCGGCGCGCGGGGCTGGACTCCAGCTGCGCGTCGCGACGCCTGGCGACGCCCCCGCCAAGAAAGTGGAGCCGTACGGCCGGACAGCGCCGCGACGCCCGGACCTGGAACCGGTGCCATGTGCCCTGTGTAGGCAGCCTTCGTTTGTGTCGATGGGATGCAAGGGTGTCGTCCATGGGGCGGCAGTGCTGTGAGGCGTCCGTCCGGAAAGGCGTCCCGGCCAATGGTCGAGACGCCACCATGAGTCAGTGGGGCGTAACATAAACCACCGGGATGCCCCTCCGCGCCGAGGCCGGCAGGCCCCGAGTCGTCCGATACGGATCCAGTCTCACTTTCGTCACCTGGGCGTGCGCCTCGGCGCGCGCGGCGCCCCAACAATATCGCTCTCCATCACTACACGTGTCGCTCCGCCGGACGGCGTCGTGTAATCGAGGGAAGGGAAGTCGCTGAAAGCGCGTTGAATAATGCAGTCGTCCTGCTGGCAGGCTGGTCGCTCTGTCTCTCTCGCGTCCCGTAGGGGTGCGGGAGAGACAGCGACGGCGCGCTGAGGCGGCCGTCCGTCAGGCTCCCTATTCATCGGCCCGCACTTTGAAAGTGAAATCCGCCCAGGTGTGAGGACGGCCACGTGGGCGGGGCCGGCGGGGCGCCCGTTGTTGTGTCTTTTCGGCGAGCGTCGCTCTGTCTCTCTCGCGCTCGTGCGGCGTCCCGTGGGACTGCGAGCGAGACGGAGCGGCCAGGAAGCAGGACGTCCACGCGGCGCTGCACTGTCGCAAACTTGTCGCCTTGGCCGCCCCGCCCTGCCGCCGCCCCCCGTTCCGTGTAGTTGGCACCATGCGTCGGTAATGACACTCGCAGCACGTCTTGTGTCTCTCTCGCACGCGGCGGACAAAGGCAACGCGCCGACGGGCTGATGCTATCTCGCTCCGCCGCACTGCGGCTGTGTCGGGGGGTCGTCATCGTGATTGCTCGCCTCGGAGTAAGTAAATGGAGCGGATGGACGGAGAGCTACAAACACTGCCCTCCGCCCCTGGCTGTGTCTGTGTGTTTCAGTGATTCGGCCAGACCATTTCCTGCACCTCCGCCCCAACTGGCTGGCTCCATTGATGCATCGTACCCCCGGCCCTGACAAAGCAATAAGTCAGAAAAAAAGAAAGAAGAGAGGATGAGGAAGGATTGAATTAAACGGGCGAGGCGGATGAGGTGGTGGGTGGTGGCGTTAGCGGGCCTTAGTCGGACCCCTGTCAATCCGGCCCCCTATTGGCTGTGGCTCTGTGATTGTGAGGACGCGGTAATCGCCGCTGGGCTGTCCGCCTGTTTGACGAGGGCCCCTCTCTCCCACCCTCTGATTCGGGAGACGTTTTCAGGTAAAGCTGAAATCGCGCCCGATGCCTTCCGGCGGTGCAGGTGGTACTGGTTGCGAAACGTGCTGGACGCGAGCCTCCTCCACGTGCCGCGGACCGGGCTCACCCCGGGGCCGGGGACCCCCAGGCACACCGATCGCTCGCGCGCAATCCCCTTCTTTACTCTTTCTTTAATTGCTCATTGTCTATTGTATAATGCCGAGCGGCCGGCCGGCCTTCCCCCTGCGTGGGCCCCAAGGGCTTCGGGCCCACTGTGCCCTCCCTCCCCGCCCACGACCAAAACGACGTCTAGTTCACAACTACTCGGCTGCCGGACAGACTGCCGTGCAGCGCCTCCTTGAGCAGAATGACATGAACATGAAACTCAACCGAGGCAGGCTCATGTTGCTTCATTAGGACAAAAGAGTGTCAGAAACATTATGAGAAAAACAGTACGACACCCTGAGACGGGTCACAACCTGTACCATCCCTGTAATGCCCGTAATCAAAAAGCCCACTTTTTGTGCTGAAAATAGCCACAGAAGACTGATGACCAAAAAAGATAATACAAAGAAGGGTCACAAAAAAAGGGCAATACAGAAAAGTATTGCCATGAAAGGGCGATACTCAAAAGTGTGGCCAAAACAGAGCGATAACTTTGAGTATCGCAATATTTGGGTCTGAACTATAATCACGGCAATGAAGGTATTTACTTCAGCATCAATTGAAATTGACATTTAACAAACAAATGAATAGAAATTTTTGCAGATGACCAGTGAAAGGTTTCTGTCCTATATATGGGAGGGTCTAGGCAGGTCCGAATGAAACGCTCCTTAATTAGACAGTCAGCTCAGTTGCTCGTGTTCAGAGCGGAAAAAATCAGATGCACTTACAACAAACACAGCAGCATCTTCTGTGAAGAAATATGCAGACACCATGGCTTCCCTCATGGTAATCAAAAAATAAAGTATTCCAATCATGGTGTCTTGTGAACTGGAACTACATCACCAACAGCACAGAGGTTAGTCTTGATAACTTAATAGATTTGAACACTTTCCTGTGACACACGGTTGTTTCCCAGTAGTTCACATGTTTGAAAAAAATCTGCAACAACACTGAACTCTGTTTGGAATGGTCGCTATCCTGAATTACATGACGATATTGAATTTTATCGAGTCAGATCATCACATCAACGGAATACACAGCGGCCATTTTGAGAATGTGCTTTTGTTTGTTTACGGCCATCGAAAAAAAAAGAAGGCTACAGATGCCGGGCGGGAAACGCGGGAAGGCGACTCTCCCCTCCACCAAACACCGCACCACCTACCTGTGCTTCCCTCCTCCCCCCCCCCCTCGCCCTACGATTAGCGTGATGCAGCAGTCTGGCAGCAAGGCAAACAGGCAAAGTGTAGCCGCCAGACCCCCCCCCCTCACCGCACCCTCCACCGGCGGCTGTCGCCGTCGGCCTCAAAAGCGCGCCAAAACTCGATCTCAACCAGGGGGTGAGGAGGCGCAGTGAGGAAGGGTAGTGGGATAGTGGTGGGGGCAGTTGCCTGTCCGCGCTTGCAGGTGCGGGGAGGCAACTGCCCCCACCACTATCTAAAGCCTACCTCACCCTTCCTGACTACCCTTCCTTCCTCACCCCCGCATGTTGGTGGCTTACGGCGCGCTTAGGCGGGCGGGGTGGGCAGGGGGGGGGTATAGCCTGCTGCCGCTACACATGCTTCATCAGTGCGCTACTGCTGCATCAGTCTCAGCGCGCGGGGGGGAGAGGGGAGAGGAGGCAGAGCTTGGTGGTGCGGGTGGGTGGAGGGGAGAGGCGCATGTACGCACCTATGAGGCAGCAGATTCACATTCGGGTTGTTTGAACCTCGGAATCTAGACATTTATTCGCACCACTCAGTCGCTATTCGCAGTGTCAGCAATCAAAACACGACATAACCTCAAAATGGCCACCGTCCGAGTGTTTATCGTTGTATATGCGGAAACTTACATCAGTAATGTTCAATTTCCTTTTGTATAAAGCGATGACGTAAATTATGCTGACTTTATCACGCATCGGGGCAATTTTTTTTTTAACATTCAAACTATTGGGCACCAGCCGTGTGACACAGAATAGTTTTTAAATCTTATAAGTTATCAAGAATTAACCTGTGTGCTATTGGTGATGCAGTTCTCAAGGCACTATTATTGGAATACTTGATTTTTGAATACCACGAGATTAACCATCTTTGTCTGCACATTTCTTCACAGAAGATGCTGCTGTGTTTGTTGTAAGTGCATCTAATTTTTTCCGCTCTGAACACGAGCAACTGAGCTTACTGCTTTAGGAGCGTTTCATTTGGAACTACCTAGACCCTCCCACGTACAGGACAGAAAACTTTGACTGGTCATCTGGCAAAATTTCTATTCATTTGTGTAAAACGTCATTCTTAATTGATTCTGAAGTGAATTTCTTTGTCATGCCTTGATCAGTTCATCGTTCGAAGCCAAATTTTGCCGATACTCAAAAGTATCGCCCTGTTTTGGCCATACTTTTGAGTATCACCTTTTCTTGGTGATTCTTTTCTGTATTGCCCTTGTTTCGTGACACATTTATATATCGACCCTTAAGAGGTCATGTCACGACAAATATCACACGGAATGCATTTTACTGTCTTTCTTTTTCCCTTGCGAAACCCAAAGAGGGAGGCGCGAAATTCAAACAGTGACGGGAGTAACGTGCTGCCGTAACACTGAGCAAACAATAGAGCCGCCGTTACCGACACTACTGGTCAAGTTGTACTGCAAGGCCGCGCCACCGGAGGACAGGCACCACTGCTTCACGGAGCCGGCGCGCGGATTAAAAACATTTCTTTGGGTTGAGGGGGAGGGGGGGTGGGGTGAGGGGATTCCAGGAGAAACAGAGATAAAAAAAAAGAGAAGGCCTGAAAGCGCGCCGCGGTGGCGCGCGGCCCGATAAGGCGCAGTAACCTTTCAGGACAACTCTATCCTTCCCTTTCGCCGCGTCGCTGCAAAACGCGCGGCCTTCTCATCACCCAGCGGCGGCGGACCACTTTTTGCCGCGACGTAAGAGACGCCTGCCTGCTCGGTCTGACCGGCACCGCGCTGCTCTTTACCTCTCAATACAGGGTGCCAAAGCAATTAGGGACGAGCCGTTCACCTCATCGATCTGAACTAGGCCGGGGGGGGGGGGGGTAACCTACGTTTGCTTCTTTCGCTCGTCTCCTCGCGCACGGCGATCCCCAGTGTAGGCGGCGGCCGTGGCGCTCGGATCGATAAGGCGGGAATGTTGAAGCCATCGAGCCAAAGCAGGCCTGCTTTTTAAATCGATCACCTTGATCTCCGTCGGGGCGGGACACGCGCGGCCTGCAACACTTACTGCATCATCACAAATTAAACCTCCAGGGGGCATCGTCCTGCCCTATCCCTTAGTTTCTTCCCCCGGACGGGAATCTAAAAGTAGCGTGATTGTTGGTTGGCGTGTTTGTGAATGTGTGTGTGTGCGTGTGCATGTGTGTCCTCATGCGCCAGATATGCCGACCCCCTCGTGTAGCGACTCGCATGAGACCGCACCACCGCTCAAGGGAACCGTCTACTTTGTACCTTGGAGCGACTTTCGACGTTGAGGAATGTGTCGCCGCGCCAAGCCACGCGCTGGCGTCCATACCGCGGAGCCGAGCCGGGCCGGGCGCGAGGCAGGGCGTCATCCTCCAGTCCGGTCAAGTCCAGCAGGATCGCCCCGCCCCGCCCCGCCAGCTGCCGTTTGAATGTGCCACAAGCCGAGTCCGGGCAGGTCCGGGCTACATCCACATTCGTGTGGCAGTTAGTACAGTGCATGCGAACTGGCCGCACCGTTACCCACGGCTGCCGCTGCTGCTGGCGCGTCGTGGCGCGGCGTGGCGCGGTGGTCCGGCGGTCTGGACTGCGGCCCAAAGATGCGTGTGCTCGCCATATATCTCACACCGGGCCCGCCGAGCTGCCCGTCTCGTTACCCAGTGAGAATGATAGAAGGGACACGATAAGCCCTTCTCTTTCTCTCTCTTTCTCCCTCTCTTTCTCTCGGCAGACGTCAGAAAGCGCGCTCTTGTTTCTCCCTCAACGAGCCATGCAAACAAGGTTCCTTTCATTTCTGCATGTTTTTTGCCATGCTCACACTCTTCATGAGCGGCCGGCAAGCAGGTGCTACGAGGACTCTTCCTGGCTGGGCCGGCGCTTAGGATGAAGCTATCCGCGGACTCCGAGAGGCAAAAAGGACCCCATTCATAAGGACCTCAAAAGCCAAGCAGTTAGTTCATAGAAGGACTCCTGTGTTTGTTAGCGTGCAGCTCGGCTGAAGGGAAAGGGGGAAGTCCAAAAGGAGAGCGGCCAAAAGGGTGAAGTCCCAGAGGGACGCAGCGCGCAGCCGAGCGATTCCGGAACAGTCGTTTTTCGTCGCTCTGTCTCTCTCGCGCCCTTGCCGGAGGCCGCGCGAGTGCGAGAGAGACAGAGCGGTGAAACGATCCTCCGGAATGAGTTGGCAGTGGTTCGCGAGCACGCAGGCGCAGCGCTAAGACTGATGCACGCGTTGTTTGCCCGGGCAGACCGTTGTTCGTTTGCGCAGGGCCGCCCGCTGCACTCTCCATTCCACTCACACACACACACACACACCAATACACTGCCGCGGCTCGGCGGCGCGCTCTACTTGTAGGAGTAATCCAACGTGACCGGTGAGGCCCGGCGGGGTGGGCTGGGACGGGAGTACGTACGTGTGTCGCGTGTAAGCGTCCTCTTGGCGCGCTGACAGGACAGTGCACTTGCACGCACGCAGAAGAAACGCTGAGACAAAAAATAATTGAACATAGCCGAAACGGAGTTTGCCATCTGCAGGCGTCAGGCGGCTAGGTCCAGGTCGTCGCCCAGCGGACGTTGGTTGGCGACAACAGGAAAAAACGAAAATTAAGATGCCGAAAAGCTGCGACTTCCAGCGCCGCAGCGCTGGGCGGAAGTGAGGGGGAGGGGGGCCGTGAATCTCGGGAGGATCGGGACCATTTTCGAGTCCGGCGGAAAGACGGGACGGAAACCAGAGTTCGAAGCTCTCGGGGGGCACGGCGTAGCCGGGCGCGGCCAGCGGGTGATATTGCGGGGCAGCGTTCACTGGTAGCGGCCGCAACGGCTCGCTGCTGAAATCCGGCCAGCTGCCACTGCATCGGTCCGGGCGGGGCGCAGTGGGTCAGAGGACCGTTGAGGCGGCCAAAGTCCCGGACACGTTTCGAGCTCAAGAGTCTCTAAATGGAACTCTAATCGAACGTGTTACCTCGCCAATGGATTGCTCTCCAAACGAGGAATCCATTGGTGGGGTCACACGTTCGATTCGAGTCCCATGTAGCGACTTTGGAGCTCAAAACACGTCTAGAGTTTTTGCCGCCGGCGCGGTCTTCTGGCCCACTGTGCGGGGCCGCGACCGGAAGCAGCGGCCAGGCAGTGTGACCCCCGCGTCGCGGCTGATTGCTAACCCGCGCAGGGGTCCGCGTCGTGGAGACCTACTCCAGTCCGAGACAGCGCCACCGGTAGGCCGAGTCGACTGTGACTCCATCGATTGCGAAATGCCGCTTTTGATCCGATTAGCGACAACGAGGTGCCGAGAGGGTACGGCGAAACGGGGCCGCGGCGCCCTCTACGCCGCCGTGGTGGAGTGCAGACCCGCGGCCAGGACCGCCGCCAGGACCGCCGCCAGGACCGCCGCCGCTGTCACATCGCATCGCCGCGGGCTTTCCCTTCCGTGTGAACCCCTCGGCTTGAATTGTTCTCCGAAGTTGACTTTCGATTGCTGGCCGCGCCGCCACTTGGCGCCGCGACCACGGCGAGGCGGTGTCGCACTCACTACACGCGCAATCCGCGGGGTGCCGGTTGGCAACCCTACTCCTAGGCGCGCCAGGGTGGGCAACCCCACACTCCATCCCTCGAGGCCCGCGCCTGCACGCCGAGGCACGCAACCTCTTCCATTGTGCACTCCACATAAACTGACGGTCTGGCGGCGTAACGCTCCCGATGACGAGACTCCAGCGATCTATCGAACGGCCATTGGGCAACCGCCCGCCTCGCAGCCCCACACGTCCCACTGCGGTCCAGCGGTCCAGCGGCCCGGCCGCGGGGAAGAACCCCGGTGCCGCCAGCCTTTGTCTCTGTCGCTCTCTCCCGCTGGGAGCGCGAGAGAGACGCAGCGACGAAAAATGCTCGAAACGGCGGCGCCGGTCGGATCAGCATTTCCTGGGCCTCTAGCCTTGCGGGGGGTCGCCATTGCACGCGCCCAATGCGTGCGGTCACCTGCAGTGTGCAGCAGGGCAGCGGCCCGCCCAGGAAGGGAGGCCCTCACTGCTTTCACCGGCCGGCCGACCGGGGGACGTTCTCTCGCTTGTGCGGTAAGCGCGCGCCGATCATGGTCACGTGTGGTCACTTACGTCCGACATATATACGTGTGTTTGCACGCGCGTCCGTGTGTTCGTATGGGAGTGTGTGCGGTGAGTCTGGCTGTACGTGTGTGTGTGTGTGTGTTTCACTTGCATCACCGTCTCGCCGAATCGACAGACAGGCGAAGAGAAGCTTCCCGCGCGGCGTGGGTCAGCACGTAGTGACGAGGGTCACTCAGCCCCGCGCGTCGTGAGCGGCGCGCGTGCGTGATGGCGCCTAACTGCCGCCCACACGCGCGTGCACACGACGAGCACGCTTAAAACCTTACGAAGTATTTTGAGCCTACATAGAACAAACTAATTTACTTTGCGCGAGTTGCAGGCCGATTTCGAGCACTGCCTCATCTCTCTGCCTCTCTCTCTACGGGACCCGACTCAGGAGTGTACACAGGATTACCGATTACCAGTGATTACCTACCAAAAATCTCAAAATTTTTGCCTTTTTTCTTAAGAAAAACTCACAAAAACCGATAAAAACAGTAAAAATATCCAGTTTTGGCATGTGATTACCAATGATTACTGGACGAAGTGTACACAAGATTACTTGAGTGGTGGACCCCTCGACGGGACCTCCCGCAGTGCGCGAGGGAGACAGAGCGCTGTCCCTGCATGAGGGTGACGTGCCTCCTGTCACCCGCGGCGGCGGCGTCCCGGATGGTCCCGGAGGAAGGCGGCAGCACGCCGGCGCGGCTCCCCGGGCGGGCGGGGAGGGGGGGGTGAGGGGGGGCTAGCGGAAGCAGCAGCGTGGAACAGTCGTTGCCCCGCGCAGTGCCACGCCGCGGGGCATGGAGGCGGCGGAGGATATGGCGACGCACCCCCCCCCCTCCTCCCCCTCCATCCCCTCCCCTCTTCTTATTCCACGCCATTTCATTTCATTCTCTTCCGTCGGAACGTTTCTATCAGGGGGACGGCGGGCGAATAGCTTTGCATACGCTTTGGCGAGTGCCATGCTCTGCCACTCGGCCATGCGCGTGTATTACGAGCTCTCTCTCTCTATCACCTCGGGATTCGATAAGCATAAAAATGGTAGGGGGAATGTGTGTTTCTTTTTGCGTTTTTTTTTAATTCGCTGATGCAGGGTAAGGTGGCACACGTAGCTTGGCAGCTGATTAATTAAAGCCTGGTGGGGTAATTGCAGCAATAGCATTCACACACACACACACACCTCACACACACGCTTGCGGGCAGACCTCTCCTCACCGCAGCAGCGCCGCTCTTGATGAAGAGGGCCCATTCGCGTTTGGCAGGCGCCTTTTCTTGGAGCCGCTCTGGAGCCACTCTGGAGGCACGGCCGCCGGACACTGGCGGGCCCTGCGACCGCAGCAGTGCCGCGGCCCGAGAAGGACATTTGGGCGGAGGGGTGAAGGACCAGGCAACAAGCGGCTCAGCGGCCCTAGGCGGCCGGCCGGCATAACAAAGTGGTCACCGAGCTCGTTATCATGCAGCGGCCGCAACGAGGACGACCGCCAGGACTCCGGACCGCGCTCCGTCTCTCTCGCACCCCAGCGGGGCGCCCCGTGAGTGCGAGAGGGACGGAGCCTGCAGGCGGGAGCGGTAAGTCCCTTGCAGGCCGGCTGGCCGTGTGGCTGGCCGGCCGGGCGTTGACATGTCACTCCTGTCGCCGGCCGGCCGGCCGGCCTGGGAGGAGTGACTCCTGGCGCTCCGCTTCCAGGATCCCGTTCAACACGCGGCAACAGGTGCAACAGGTCCGCCCGAATTCCTGTCCCTCGCGTGCAGGACACTATGTGGCGCCGCGCGTGGTGTGTGGTGGCGGTGGGTGTTCCGAGCGACAGGTATTGTTTTGAAAATGGATCCTCTCCTCTTCCCACGGCGCTGCCGCTTTGTTCTAAGCGTGCCGGCGCGGCGGGCTGGTCTAGTTCGGATCTTCTCGGATGTTAACATTTGGGCGCGGGTGTTCACAGCCCCGCCCGAATCGAGGCCCGCGTCGACGCGCGGAACACTTCACACCATCTCCATGAACCAGAAACAGGGCGTCTGCCGCCATGCGCATGCCGGCCGCCCGATTCTGTTATTTCTTCAACCTGCCCGTTGCGTGGCCGCCATTTACTGCGCGTGTCGGTGGTTCGAGTCCCGGCCGCTGTAACGTATTTTCGCCCCCTTCCCTCGGCAAACAGCCTCGTCTTTTGCCCTTTGCGCGGCCCGGCATACGTAATACAGTTCTCACAGACTCGGTTTGGTCCGTTCCATCCTCCGGCGCTCGGCGCACTGCAGCGCTAGTCCTGCCGCACCCCGAGCGCCCCGCGCCCCGTGTGTGCCCGGCATAGTGTGCCGCAACGGCATCACGACCGTATCGCATCGCCTCGCCGCGCGCCATCAAGTAGGACCGTTTTTACCAGCAGCGCCACCTCACTGCACGCCGCGGACGCCCTGCTCGGCGCCGACCACGCCGACGACGCCGCGTTGTCCGAGCACGGCGCCAAGGCCGCGGCCCTCCGTCCAGCCGCCGGCCACCTTCACTCCAGCGAGGCCAAGGGACAGCCGCGAAGCTCGCCGTCCGAAGGGCCGAAGCTCCAGGCTCCAAGGGCTGGAGTCCGAAGGCCCGCCGATCTAATTGCTCGAGGCATGCCAAAGTTGAGACCTGGCCGTCCCCCCCCCCTCTCCACTTAAACACTTTTACCTTCGATTCGCGTCGTCCGCCTCGTCTGGCGTGGGAACGTCGCCGCGAGCGAGGCGTCTCCCTCTTTCTCTCGTCTCCACGCACAGGCCTGGAACACCAAAGATGAAGATGACCCTTCTCCGAAGCGACATGGGCCGCGTCGCCTCGCGTGCGGCCTGCCCCAAAGAGCACTCCGTGACGGAGTGGCAGGGGGACTGCAGGGGGCGCCGCGCGGCCAGAGCGTTAAATGTGAGCGAGACAATGCAAGGTCCAGGACAAGCCGGACTGGCTACATGCGCTTGCACAAACACCGGCCGACCCTAAACGACGCGCTGCCGTCCGGAGTGCTCCACGCGAAAAAAAAGGAAGAAAAAGACCTCCGGGCTGCGAACGCGTTACGCGGTGTTTATAGTCCAGCGTGAAAGAGTCGTTCTAGATCGGGTACCTTTTTCCTTATCGGGGTGAACTGCTTTGCATCTTTAAAGAATTTGAAAAAAAAATCTTGAGAAACGCGTTAGCTGCCACTTGTTTTTATCCGTATGCACGTGTCAGGAATGTGTTGAAGATTAGATTAAAGGACCTTTGTTATCGCTTAAATTAACGGTTAAAGTCGTTAAAACGTGGCAAAGAAGCGCTCATCGCGTCTTGAATGTTTTTGTCCGCTGGCCGAGGCCTGGCCACACAGGCCGGCGCCGCGGCGTGCACCCTGCGCGGTCCGCACGCCACTGCTGCCATTTGCGCAATGCTTTGTCGGGTCCGATTCATGTGCCGCGATACCGATGGACGAAAGATCAAGGCCCGGCCGTCCCGTCCAACGGGCCGAGGAGCATCGTCGCCGCGCCATAGGGCCATAGGGCAGCGAGCAGACTCTCTCTCTCTGTCGCACACTTACGGAAGGCCCTGTGAGTGAGTGCGGGAGAGACAGAGCGACTCTTCGCTCGGCACGGCCTGGGGCGTCCGAGATAAAGCGGCTCTTGTCGACGTCCAGGGAGAGGGGAGGGGTGGAGCGGCGCCCCCGCGAGCGGGACCGCATCGCCTAATTTGCATCGGGAACGTCCACGGCGAGCGGTTAGGATGGAGATGCCCCTGCTTTTTCAGGCAGGCCGTGGCCACCACGCGTGGCGTGGCGTGGCGTGGCGGGGGTGTTGTGCCGCCGCCAGCGTCCGGGTGAGTACCTGGTAACCTTACGGACGGCGACGGCGCGCGTGTTTGCTTCTTCTCGACGCCGCGATGGGCCGCGACGCGTAGACAGCGAGACGGCACGGCGTTGCGTCAGCGGTTCGAACGAGCGCCCGGAGGCAGAGCGTTCAAATACCAGCAGGTCGACTCCTCGAAAACGAGCGGAACGTCCCGCAAACCGTCATCTCGCCCACCAGAACAATAACACCCCGTGCTGCAGGCGCACGGTGTCGCAAACGCGCTCGCTTGGCGCGCATCCTCCTGGAACGGGACTCGAACCCCGGACCGGCCTGGCAGTGCCTGGCAGGCGGCGCTCGTTGCCACCCGGCCGTCGGCGCGGCGCGGTGCCGCGGCATGCCGGCTGCTGGCCGCGGCGGAGCGGCACGTCGTCGCGACGCGGGAAAGGTCAATCCGTGTATTAAGGAGATGAGGGCGGAGAAAGGTGGGTAAGGTCGGGAGGAGGTGACCGGGGCGCTTGACAAGCCGCTCGGACCGCCGCTCGGACACGCCGCCCTTCAACAGCCGGCACGGCGGCGACGTGCAGGCGCACTCCGGACAGTGCCCATGGCCGCTCTGCGCCGACCTACGACGCCCCGCGAGTGCGAGAGAGGCAGAAGGCACAGCCGCCGCATGAGGCTGCAGAAGCCGCGGCGCGTTAGCGCGGTGTTAGCCGGTTAGCTGGTGCTGGCCGCCGATTTGGGTGAAAGTCAAGTGGTGTTGTCGGTGCAAATGCAGTGTAAGCCCTGATAATGCGCGGTAATGGCGGTCGCGTAAGCGTGCCAAGTGCCGAGCCGAGCGGCCCGGTGTGGGTGTGGGTGGAGGCACGACCAACCGCCGCCCATTTCTCTTCCTGATTCGTGCCATCGGCCGCGGGAATATTCAGCAAACGGATTCAGCACGTTCGCGGAGCAGCGCCGGGCAGCGCCCACGCACACGGACGGGCTTTCTTCGAAGGCGCGTCGCGCCCTCGGGCAGAGGAGTCGGCCGCGGATTGACCTCGCCCCGCCCCGCCCCACCACACGCACCGCGGGGTGAAGTACTACGTTATGCTCGCCCAGATTGCCGGGTAGCAGCAGGACAATAACATCACGACCACGGCATATGTGTGTGTGTGTGTGTGTGTGTGAGAGAGAGAGAGAGAGAGAGAGAGAGAGAGAGAGAGAGAGAGAGAGAGAGAGAGAGAGAGAGTGGGTGGAAGCAGCGTGGCCGATCCGCCCATTCACATAAACATATTCCCCCCTCGTGACGGCGTGTCCCTGCCGGCCAAGTACTTGGACTTCCTGGCGGTCTAGCCGGTGACCTGGCGTTCGGTCGATGCGGTGCACTTGCTGGTGTGCACGCGGCTCTATGGATGATTCAGGCCCTCGGTGCGGAGGTCTCCTCACGGTGTGCCCCCCAGCCTTGACATCGCCGGAAAATAATGGAGGACGGCGCTTCGATCCGAGGGGCTCGCTTACTAGCGACCACGCTTGTATTACCGCAGCCTTTCTTCCAAAATAAAGGCTACGTGGTTGTCGTTTCAGTTTCCTCTTGGTCGAGGTGAGGTGCTGGCCGGCGGCGACGCTGTTCAGTTTCGCCCTTTTGTGAGGAAAAACGCTGCGATTAAGTTGGAGACGGACCAGGGGATTAAAAAGCGCCGAGTGGGCTCTGGAAATAGCCACGACCAACCAGGCAGGCAGGCAGGCAGACAGGCAGCCACACGACGGGCAGGCCGGCCAGGTCCAACGGGTGCTGGCAGCGCCACCGCGTTCGGTCTGTGGTCGATGTCCCGTCTGCGTCGCGGCCGTTAATGTGATAGAGAGGAAAGAGAGACAGACGGACACAAGTTCACAGCCGCTGGCATACAGAACGTTCGTTGACCCTCCTCACGGGGGGCCTGGTCCAAGCGGTCCAAGCTGGACCTTGCCAGCCCGCCGGGCTCCTCCGAATATGTCGACATGGCGTCCGGCGATCGCCGAACGACTCAATTTTGCGTTAGTTTGAACCCTGGCTGAATGTGACTATTCGTGTCGGGGAACATCCTCGTCATGCTGGTCACTTATCGATGCGTTTTCTCCTTGTTTCTTGGCTGGCCTTCCAAGGCGAACAACGATGACACCGGTCCACTGCGCGGGGTGGGGGGTGGGGGGCTTCCTCCTCCGTCCGAGGCTTGCCCCTCGGCCCGTTGTTTGAGAGGCGGCCCGCAATGAAGGAGTGAGTGAGCGGTAATGGAATGTTGATTAATGAAGCCGCTGCCGACTCAGCCGCTCGGACACTCGATCTGCTTGCTCTCCGTGTTTAGTCGGCCAGTCGAGCGCCTTGGAGCGCCAAGCTGGACAAGCGCGAACCGGGGCGCCGCTGCCATCTCTCTCTCTGCCCCGACGAGAGGAACAGACACCTGGCTAATCAAACAAACGCACACATACACGCACACACACACACACACACACACACTCACGGGCCGAACATCTAGTTCACAGGTGGTGCTTGGCCCGGCCCCCCGCGGCCAGCCCACCGCGCTTGTCCTGACAAATTCCCATTTCTGGCGCGAGATTCTACATCCCCCCCTCCCCTTCCCCCGCGTGTGATTTGAATACGTCCAGCTCGTGCTGCGCGTGAGGCGGGAGTGGCTGCGCTGGGGGGCTTTACTCGGATTCCCCGCCCACGCTGATGCGTGCTGTTCTGCCTCCGTCGGACATTCTGACGCCTAAATCGTCAGTGCTCGCCTTTTCGTGTCATTCGTTCCTGCGGCCCCTGCCATTTCGGTGGCGGTCGTGTCGGCCGAACGGGACCCCCGCTGGCCGGTAGTTTGGGTGCGGACTCGGGGACTGTCGGCCGCCCCCGCCGCGCGGGCTTGTCACCGCACTGCTTGGTGGCCTCTGGCGCGCCCTTTGTTTCTCCTTCTAATGACACCCGCGGCAGGTCGATGCCGAGCAGCGGTGTTCGTGTCGCGCCGTCTCTCTCGCACTTATGCGGCGATGCAAGGGAGACAGAATGACGAAACACTGTACGGAATGATCGGCCTGCTGGCGCGCGTCGAGGACCCCGTCGAGGACACCGTCGTGGCCCGCGTCGAGGACACGGGCGCACTAGAGCAAGGCGTCGACGGGAGCGCCCCCTGCTGGCGTGGCTGGCGTGGCTGGCGTGGCTGGCGTTGCGCAGCTCGTCGGACAAAGCGGGGCTGTGGAGCCTTACAGTGCGGCGGTGCGCCACCGCAAGACCGCAAGTGTGCCGAGCCTGCCGAGCCCCTTCCGTTCGCGGGGGGTCCCGCCGCCCCGCGCCCCGCGTAACGCGTAGCGCGCGCCGACGTGGGGTGCTCCGGGCCGCCCGTGCGCGCAAGTCTCCACCGGACGGCATGTCGCTTTTTCTTCTTATTTGCAGTCATTTATTATGTAGCACTGGGGCAGCACCTCCCTGTCGTTGGGCTCTACTTGCAGTCATGTTGGCACCTCCATGTCGTCGGACGTTATTCGCAGTCGTGCCGCCTATCTCCTGCGTTGAGCCGTCGCATCTAGCTTGTGACGCGCGAATAGTGCTCCCCGCGGCCGTGCCAACGGGCAGCAGCAGCCCTGCCCATCAGATCGTCGCCGCCCGGTCGCCGTCCGGAGCGGTGATCCTGTCCGGACGCCGGGGCGGGGCGGGGCGGGGCGGGACTCGACGGGCCCTAAGTGAACGTTTTTGCTTCCTAATTGATCCACTTTGTCGGCACCAGCGCGGCCTCCACGTCTGTTCCATCATCAGAACGCATCGAATCTATCCGCGGCGTTGACGCCGTAACTCCGTCTATCCTCCCTCTATCCTTATCTCGCCCTCCCGAAGGAGCGGCGGCGTCGTGTTATCCCCGGGGCATCGCTGGCAGGATCCGCAACCCGTCCATCTTTTCCTATTACTACTTTTTATTTTCGGTGGAAGCCAGGCGCGATCAAACCCGCCATCATCGTGGAGGCGAAACCGACAGCAGATGAAAACTTATTACGAAAATCCATTTCAAATTATTGTGTACGATGCAACAGCTCTTGAATGTTACGTGGTCCGCGTGTCTGCCGGTCGCTGCGTCCGTCTAGCCGCCCTCCTGACCGCAGTTGATTGGCTTCGTGCGGCTTGATGCACTCCGCTGCGTGCGACGCGGTGCGCGAGGGGCGAGGCACGCCAGGCGATTCCGCGGGACATATCCTGTGTCGTGTCGCGTCGCGTCACTTCCGTCGGCGACACCGCCGCCTCGCGAGGACCGTCGCTTCCCAGCAACCCGGCGAGAGAGACCAACGCCACCACCGCCGGCGTCGTGGTGACGGTGCGCGTCGAGCCGCAGGTGCGACCCTCCAGCGTGGCATTCCCTGCTCGGCACCCCGATAGCCCTAAAAGCGTCGCCACTAACGACGCGGGCCTCTAGAAGAAGGCCCTATCGGCCATCTTGGCCGCCGAGGGTGCAGCAGCGCCCCGCCCCGCCCCGCCCCGCCCTGCGCCCCGCCCTGCGCCCCGCCCCGCGCCACGCACTGCCAGATCGCCGCAGCGAGATCGCGCTGCGGAGCGAATGAAAAAAACAAAAACACACACACACACACAAGGCAGTCCGCTACCCTTGGCCTCCACGCCGCACCGGTCGAGGGTAATTTTTTTTCCGGCCGACCGCACGGTGCGGTCGACGACGTCGCCGTCCACGCACGGCGCACGCCGGGGATAATTTGTAGCGCAAAATTGTCTAATAATTGGAGCCGCGCTCTCACACGCCGGCCATCACGCGGAAATACGCAGAAGGCGCTACGTGCGTTACCTCCAGTGTAGTTGTACTTAATGCCCGCGCCCGACCTCGCCATGCAGACCTGCTTCACACCCATTTTTGTTTTCTCGTTTTTTTTGGCATTTTATTGGGGTTTTTTGTGCTGATTTACAAACAGCAAAGTTGTTTTTTTTTTTAACTAAAATTTATCAGTGATTTTTACTTTTGTTACGAATTTCTTAGCGGGTACTTTTGGTCCGCGGCAACCAACCTGCACACCGAAAAACGCAGCGCTATGGGCGGGTCGGGCCGTCTCGAGTTGAGTGAATGAGTGGTCAGCGCGGCCTTGGAAGGACAGTTACGCCCCCCTTTCCCCTCCCCTTCCGAGTTGTCATTCCGGTGGCGGTCTTGTAACGGGACACACCGCGAGCAGCGTGAGCAGCGCCTCCGATCGGCCGCAGCACCCTCCCGTCGTCACCGCGTCTCTCTCTCTCTCTCTCTCTCTCTCTCTCTCTCTCTCTCTCTCTCTCTCTCTCTCTCTCTCTCTCTCTCTCTCTCTCTCTCTCTCTCTCTCTCTCTCCCCTGCGAGTAAGTCATCACGCCCATCTGCACGAGTTCGGACGACAATGAGTCGGCGGCGCAGCCACACGACCCGACCACGTCTCCCCTACCGCACGCCCAGCTGCAAAAAAACAACAACAAAAGGACTCCCGTGGCCCACATTCATCACCAGCAACACCACCAGCAAAAACAACAACAACGTGATGCACGCCGTGGACAAGAGCGCAACCGCTGCTTAGGCAGGAGCGTCGTCCTCCCAGTCATTAAATAGCGCAATGAATTGACCTTTCATAGGGCCACCAGGCAGGGCGAGGGCTGGGCCCTGCTGCACTCAAATTGCGACACTTGCCCGGTATTTACCTACCTGTTGCTGCCATTATGGCACGGCTGTGGAAAATTACAAACAGAGACAATCAATTTTACTAGACGAGTCTTCTTTCTTCGCGCTGGCCGTCCGGGGCCGGTTCCGCACACCAACCTCTTACCGGTGGTATCTTTTTATTCTCCGATTTTTGTAATTATTGTTGTCGCTGCCGGCAGACAGACGGAGCTGGCGGGCTCCACCCGTCCTCCTGCGTCCGTCGGGTCAGCCAGCCAGGCAGGCAGGCAGGCAGTCAGAGGGCCGCGTGTGGCGGCCAAACACTTACCCGGCGCGATGGTGCGATGTTATGAAAGATTAGTGACTGACCCGGCCCTGCCGCCCCGGCCCTCGCGCGGGGCGATTTCTCCGCAAAGCATCATGCCTCGCCCGGATTGGTCGTGACCCGGCGCGGCACCGCTCGCCTCGGCTGCCGTGCTCTAGAATTTCTGGTTCTTCTTCAATATAATTACGAAGGGGAAAATGTGCCAAATAATAGAGGCACCCGAGAGATAATGACGGAGGCTGCCGGCCTGCCGGTGCGCGCCAGGCTAGGGCGCCGCTCTAGCGTCCGGCGGCGCTGTGTGTGTGTGTGTGTGTGTGTGTGTGTGTGTGTGTGTGTGTGTGTGCGTGTGTGTGTGTGTGCGCGTGTGTGTGTGAATGCACGTGTGTGTGTGTGCCCTGTCAGCGGGCGAGCGGCACGGCGCGGCGCGATCGAGCGGAACAGAATCATCCGCGCTGTTTTCGTGCGTGTCTTCGGACTGATTCTCACACCGTATGTTGCCTTGTCAAAAATAAAACTTGAAATGAATCTACGCGCGTTTTTCACGTTGGCCGTCTTGGTTTGCTATGGTTCGTGGGAACTCGGCCCTCGTGTGCCATGCGTGGCCGGTGCGGGCTGGGGCTGCTCGATAAGGACAAATTGGAGGCAGGCCGGTCGCTGCATGCGGGGGGCAGCACCACAGCGCGCCAGAAGACCGGCATGAGCTCCAGCGTTGCTGAATGGAAATCGAACCGAACGTGTGACGACCAATGAATTCCTCGTTCGCAAAGCAATCCATTGGTGGGGTTGCACGTTCGGTTCGAGTCCTATTTAGCGACTCTGGATTTCATAACGCGGTCCTGGATTTTGACCGCCTCTTTCGGTCTTCTTGCCCACTGTGCGCCGCCCGCGAAGCGACAGGTAGGCAGTCCCGCAGGGCTGCCGTGTCCGGCGGGCCGGCCTACCCTCCGCTTCGCAGGCGGCGTGTGGGTTCAAAGGTTCCCCGCGTGAATTAATAAGTCGTCAATGGTCGCCGCCTCTGCGATGGCGATGCCTCCCTCACGCCGATCCATCAAGGCCCCCCCGATTCGCACGCCTTCACACTTTCTCCGCTGCCGTCTGGCGGAGGTGGCCGGGCCGGGCCGGGCCGCCTGGACGGGCGGGGTCGCCGCCGTGCACCTAGCCCACCCGAGCCGGCCTCACGATTTCAATAAATCCCCCCGGGCGATACACAAGTGAACGTCCGGATGCCTTTCCGGGTTGCCGTTCGATTGGCGGTCGGCGGGCGAGGCGCGCGCTGCTCCCAGTGTGACGAATAAGAACGCGCGTGCCTTTCAACGCCGCCAGTGTCTCGCGGCTGGCACGAGTGCACTGTTGGAAGAGCTATGGAAAAAAAAATTAAATTAAAAATTGATCACTGACCAGTTATTTTTACTGAACATTTTTGGGCCAGCTTTGATTTCAGCAAAGAGAGACGCAAGTAAAATTTCAAAGCTTCTAATAGTTGCTGCCGTTTGATGAGCGCGAACTGCGAGCCGATCGGGGAACGGTTTGGCAGGATGAGGCCACGCCCCTCGCCGCATCCTGACCAGCCCTGGCCGGCGTGACGTGACGTGGACGTGGGAGATGCTATCGGCCGCCACGCCGCGGATGATGCTGTTAAAGGCGGCGGCTGCCGGCCAGAGTGCACCACACACAAAAAAGTCCACGCAATCTTTTGAATACGCCTCAACGAATCGCGCGCGCTTGGAAAGCTCAGCTGGGCGCATGCACCTTGCAAAGCGCAAAACGGTGCGACGGGCGGCGGGGAGCGTAGGCGCTCGTCCGAACGGGGCGAAGGCGAACGCTTCCGGGAAGGCGCACTGCTTGTTCTGCAGCACGTGCCGCGCCGCCTCACGCATGCAGCGTGTGTGAACTGTGTGAACCGGCCGACCGCCGGCCGCGCGGGAGAAAGGAAAAGAAGACCCAGAAGATGGTTATCGTCCGCCCGCCTCCCCAGAAATCAAAAGTCGTTTGCTTCCTGCCGGCGGCACAGACCGCCGTGCCGAGTTGTTGTGCGAGTGTTTCGCCGCGAGTGAGTGGGTGGGACGCTGCGCCGCCTCGACAACGTGCAAACGGAATGACCGCTGTTGTCGGGGCATTCATAAGATTGAGATTCTTAATTTATTTTTTCTCGCAATTTTTTTTCCCGCCAAAGCTGGCTGTGGCGGTGCCGCAAGCCGTCGGGCTGCCCTTCCCTCACGGAACAGGCAGCCCGGACAGCACTGCAAAGCGCGGCAAAGCAAAGCGGCGCCGCCGAGAGGCCGCAGCGCCGCTAGATGGCGCTTTTGTCCAAACAATGCCCCGCCTGATCCTAATCCCTCCGAGGGGATCTCCGGCGGCGCCTCGTCGCATCCCGTCCGATGCCAATCGCGGCGTCACGACGACACGACCGAGTGACACAACGCGCACCTGTCTCCCTCGCACTCGTGGGCCACCCCGCAGGGGTGCGAGCGAGACGGAGCGATCAAATCTCCGTTCGGAATCAGTCTCTCGAGCGGCCCGAGTGCAGTTTAGTGCCGTGGACGACAAGCAGGACCGGCAGGCAAGCCGGCAGGTGCACGAACCCGCGCCGCGCCGCCACTGGGGACTAGACTTACCTTTGGGAGCGTTTTGGACGTACCGCTTGAGAACTCCCGCGGGGCCTTCCCCCGTGACGAACCCCTTGAGTCAACACGACTAGACGCCTGCTCTGTGCCCCGCACGGCCACCGAGTCAGGGGCGGCCGGAGGGGGCGGAGCGCAACGGTACACGTGTGTGCACGGACTGGTGCTGCGGACGCACGCACGCGGGGAGGGACCTGCTCCGCCATGGATGTGTTGTTGATGGCACTAACACATTGACTCTCTGCCTTACAGGACCGGCAACCACGCCCCTGCCAATGAGACCGACTGTGCCCCTGAGCAGGCCGCATCTTTCAGGTGAGTGCTGCCGGACGGACGGACGAACAGACTGCCAGACAGACAGGCAGTGCGAGGTGATGCCACTGTTTCGATGTCAATGATTTATGAAGCGGAGTGTACCGCGCCTCTGTCTCGCCTAATGGGCTGCTAATTGGCGCCCGCTGCCTGCCTCGGATTCCATGATCCGGTTCGGGTTTCGATAGCGAGGAGTTCCTCGCCTGCCTGTACCGCGCCCGCCCTGTTTGTTGCTCAACCCGAAATTCTGGAGTTGGTTTGTGAGCTTGAGCTGATCCCAGGTTTTTAAAGGTCTAAGACGCCGGTCATGGTGCGACCGTCATCCTAGCTAGCCGCAGGAACAAATTTTCGAGCTCACGTTTATTGCCACGGTTGGCAAATCCTCTGAAAAGTGACTTCTTTACCCTCAGCACATTTCACCCGCAAAAATTTTAAATCTTGTATTTCTTGTGAAATAAAAATAAGGAGCACTGGAATGCAGTTCTCTAGTCCACAGGACTCATTTTTTCAAGGATCAGTCCCCGCACTGTTCGGAATGAGCCTGTGGAATCCCCCGGTGAGGCGATGAACTCATTGCGATTCCCCCTAATCCGCCATAGACGTCCGTGCCGCGTCGCCTCGCCGTCTCGCCGGTGCGAGTTTGCCGAACAAACTTGAGCTGCCGACTGCTTCCGAACGGCGCTCTGTCTCTCTCGCACCCCGCGGGGCTACGCGGGGCGCGCCGTGAGTGCGAGGGAGACGGAGCGAGGCGCGCGGCGTGAGTCTGCCTGGATGGCGTGTCCGGAGTATCGAGCGGCCGGCCGGCTGCTTCGCAGTGCTGCCAGTCTTGTAGCGTTTTGCATGCAATTGCTCCTCGGCGCGGCTCGCCCCGCTTCCGTTCGACAGCCCGGCTGGACTGCGTTCGACGGAGGCGTGTGTGTGAGTGTTTGCTTGTGTGTGTGTGCGTTCGGTTGTACCCGAGCGCCGCGCCTGACGGGGAGTCAATAACCCTTCATCTCCATCTTCTGTCAGAAACTTTTTCGCGGAAAGTGTACGTCGAAACGTCGGATCGCCGGACGCGGTGTGCATCGGGAACTTGCCACGAGTGACTCCCCCCCCCCTCGGGCCTCTAATTGCTTGTGGTGATTGATTCACCATCGTCAGGCGTCATGCGTTCATGATTTGATCATTCGATCGAATTACGCGTCCGTTGTCGTCATTAGAGGCGCGATCATTCATACGTACACTGCGAACTCTTTTTCATTGCCATTACGATAAAAACGTGCGGAGTATGTTTTTTTTTTTCCTTCGTCGTATGTTCACTCGTTACGATAATCATGTCAACGAAATGAATCGAGGGTGTAGAACAAAGCAAACAAGAAGCGGCCGAGCAGTGTGCAGCGGGAGCCCAGCGCCCTGCGCAGCGCCCCGGCCACCGCCTTGGTCGCTATCCTGCATGACCTTTCTCACGGAGCCGCGCCGAGGCCGCGCGGGCGTGGCCGTGGTCCGCGTGGCCTGGCCGTCGCAAAGGTGACATTCGCAGCGTGCCCACCGGTCGAGTGAGGGGGGAGGGGAGGGGAGGGGGCAGGCCCTCGCAGGGACTGATGGAGCAACTCAGGCCATCCCCAAATGGCCCCATCAGGCCGAACAGCACGCACGGCCCGACGGTCCACTCGGTGGGGACCTCCTGCAGGCTGCACGGTGGTTCGCTGCCGCCGTTTCCGCCGCGAGAGGGAGCAGAGGGGCGCCGACGAGTCGCTGCGCCTTGCGTCACCGCAGCGTGGGGCGCGATGCGTCGTGATGGGTGAGCGGGGCGCCGTGCACGGCCGTGCAACCGAGTACTCCGGAGTCAGCAGTCAGCGCCACTCCGCGGCGACTCGGCGAGGGGGCGTGCCAGGGCCCCGCGGGGGGTCTTAAATCAATGGCAGCGGGGCTCGGACTAATTGCAACACAAGTCTGATGGCGATCACCGCGCCGAGGATGCACCGCGCCGCCCTGCCCGGCCCTGCCCCACGCCGCGCCGCCACGTCGAGGCCTGACTAAACGGCCATCCAGCGCCGCAGACGTCGTGGACGTCGTGGAGGATGACGGCGACCTATGGCGCGGCGGCCGCCTTTTGTCTAAGCGTCACGATGAGACATGACGGCGGCCCCGTCCGCCGCCATCAACGTGAACAAGGATGCACTTTGCATCGCGCGCGGTGCGCTGCGAGGAGCCTCCCCTTGGCGCGGGCTGCATGGTGCACTCCATCGTCACGAGCGCGACCCCGCCGCGCGCGCGCTCGCCTTACGTAAACCAAATCCGTCCTGTGTTGTTGTTTCTTTTCTTCAAACCCCATTTCGGCTGGTTTGTAAAACAAACTGATGGGCCGTGAAATACGACTGGTTCGCGCGGGCGGACTCTATCGTGGACGTGAGATGAGGGTCTCGATGACTCGTTCGCAAAGCCATCAGCCTCCTGAGCGCTCCAGAGCGCGGGCCTCCAGCATAGTAAACGTGGCGGCAGTTTTATAGGCGTTCGCGGAGGATGCTTCCCGGCCCACCCCGTACTGCTCACTCAGCACACCCCCGCCGCCCCGCCGCGTGCTGCAGGACGCCGCCCTCCCGAGCTGCAGGCCCATTCCGAGGGGATCCTCTCTCTCTCTCGCACCCACACAGGCCGCCCCGTGAGTGCGAGAGAGAGAGACTCCCGGCAAGTCTGCTGCAGTGCTGACCCGCTGACGGGCAGCCTCGCAGCGGTAACGCAGACCGGCGCTATCTCGCGATCGCGAAGACGGTTCTCGCTTTTCGGGCAGCAGGCTGTTTGTGAGCAGTGCTCCGTCGCTCTATCTCTCTCGCACCGCCACGGCATGCCCCACGAGTGCGAGGGAGGCAGAGCGACGCAGGCACTGCGCCATGGCCGGTGTGGGTGTAGGTGTGCCCGCCCGTCCCGCTAGTCGCACTCTCTCAGCCCCTCCGCCATCAGTGCGATCGCGGCATCGCTGCGAAGAAGAGCACGCCGCGGACAGACAGTTCGCGCGCCGGAGAGCTTTTTTGTTTGACGCTAGTGCCGTCACCCCTGGGAATCCAGATGGAAAAGGAAACTCTCCTGGAGGTCCTGCAGAGCCCACCCAGCCCGCTCCCGGTCGCGTATACTTTACACGTCATCGAGTTTCGGCGACTTTCGGACCCCTCCTCCTTGTTTCTCATCGGCCAGAGTCCCGGACACCGCGTGGCGCGCGCGGTCCGCGGTCGTCGCGCTTATCCATCTCGTCGACGGCCAGCGGCACCGGCCCTTGCCTTTCGCACTCGTGGGGTGCGAGAGAGACAGAGCGCCAGATCAAGACCCGCATGGCCAGGCCGCAAAGTGCCGTGGCCGCCGCCTCGCTGGCCCGGCCTGGCCGGCCTGGCCGGCCTGCCCAAAGCAGCAGTTGTCTGCCTCGCCCGGGGTGCCGCCGGCCCGCTCCGCCATTGTCCTGCAGTAATTGGCGTGCCGGCCACAATTAGTGGTGGGGGGCGAGGACGCGGTGGGTCCTCGTCGTCCTGGTCGCCCTGGCGCCGGCCCACTGTTTCAGGCGGCCGGCGTGCGGCGCTGCGGCGCTGCGGCGCTGTGGCGTGCGCTGCTCGCGGCGCTAACGGGAAGCGGCGGTGGCCTCACCCCATTTGTCACCCGACACGCGTGGAGCGGCTCGGCTCGGCTCGGCTCGGCTCGGCTCGGCTCGGCTCGGCTCGGCTCGGCTCGACGCGGAGCAGCCGAGCGGCAAAAAGAAAATCATTCAGAATGTGGTCGAATCAGTTTTTGCTGCGCCTGTGTGCGTGTGTGGGCAGGCATCGGTCACGGTCGCGCCGGTGCGAGGACACGCGTGTAATCTCTTTGTCACCCGTCTCGACATTAGAAAAAAAAATGCTAAAGTTTGTTGAGGGGTTTGGTTGCGCGATCGCAGCCACTCGCCGACGTGGGAGTCGGCAGTGAGGGAGTCACCGCGTTCGCGGTTTTACAGCCGCTTTACGATGTCATCTCCTGTCTCGCCGCCTTTCTCCGTGCGGCGCCCCTCTGCGCCGGAAACAGAAGAGACTGCGAATCGATGTGGTGATCCCGTTGGTCGGCCGCCGGCCGGGCGTTTGATAAGGATTGCTAATTGCAGTAGGTTCCACCGGCTGAGGAGGCCTCCTCCAGTCCAGGCCCTCCCCGCTGTGTCCAACCGAATTTGGCCGGACCGTGGCGGCGGCCCGCAGGCTCTTCGCTCTGTCTCTCTCGCACTCGTGGGGCGACGGGTTGCGAGAGGGACAGCGCTCCGTTCGGAATGAGTCTGCTGGCGGCGGCCCGGGCGGTTTGGGACTTGGGACCCGCGATAACGCGTAATTGTTTCCTCCGACACCTTGTTCCGCTGTGCCTGGCTGTGCCGCCGGCACGCTAGATACTCGAGATACCCGCGACTCCCAGCGCCGCCTGCCCGCCGCCGCCAAAGTGATCGAGCCGCGCGTCTCGCGGCAAGCCGGACAGACGGGGCTGGCGGCCAACGAGGCGAGCCCCGCCGGGGCAGCCGGCCCGATGTTCCCACGTGACAATGCGGGTGTGAAGCACCATTCCCATACTTTCTTTCTCACTTCACTTTTGCCCCGCCTGCTGCTAGGTCGACTTTGGGCGTCTTCAGAGCACCGCGCCTCGTGCGTCACGCGGCACGCGACCTTGCCGTGTTGCCGTGTCCGGAGGCGTGTCGCGTCGCGTGGCGTGTCGCACACGCTCCCGAGAGTAGGTCCTTGCGGTATCGAGGTCTTGAGGCCGAGATTCCGCAGTGCTCATCGTGGCAGGGAGCCACCGGGGCTGTCCGGCGGCGGGGCGGCCTGCCTGGGCGTAAGGGGTGCGCTGCCGACCGCGCAGTCCCATCATGTTTTATTCAGCTGCGCGCACTAATTTCTCATAAAACTACGGCGCATTGTGGTCTTGCTTGACCCGCTGCAGCATCACGTTCGGTGACGTCACACCGTGCGCGCATTTGCGTTGCGCGGCGCCTGTTGCCGCTGCACACCGATTCCAAACAGTCTGTCCCTCGGGACGCCCCATGAGTGCGGGAGAGACAGAGAGTCCGGAGTCAGCCGCTCGCTGCTCCCCGTGCGTTCAGGTCTCCCGCCGCCGCGTGCCAGACCATGCGGCTGCGAAACCAAATTGAATCGTGTTCGTGTTATCCATTTAGAGCGGACGGCAGCGGCACAGCACGGTTCCACTTGACGAATTGCGGTCCGACCTGCCGTCAACTTGCACACATGGCGGGCCGGCGGGGGGAGAGCGCAGGTCGTACTGCGGGCAGACTCCGAACAGTCTTTCTTTGCTCTGTCTCTCTCGCACCCGTGGGACCTTTCCTTAAGGTGCGAGAGGGAAAGAGAAGCACCGTTCTGAATGAGCCTGGCGACGCCACGCCCTTGTCGCCGCCTCGGCGTCGTCGGCACAAGGGCAGGGCGTTGCCTTGGCGTTGCCTTGGCGTTGCCGATGCCGGCCATCGGTCGCTGACGACGGCGCTGACGCGCTGACCACAGTCACGGTGGTCGGGCCGGCCGGGCCGCGAGATTTCACTCTCCATGGCACACAGCGCATAACACATGTGCGCATGCGTGGCGCGGCATAGGAACCGCGGCGGAACGACCCCGTGGTCTCGGTGGTCGACGCGGTGGTCAGTCCGCGCGGCCGTGGGGGCTCAGGCAGGCAGGGCGACACGACCCGGTTGCAGGTCGTGTATGCCGTCCCGCCGCGCCGTAGCATGGAGATGTCCCCACAGGGTCGCTCCGGCCGGCTCCCCGCCGGGCCAAGAGGCCAACTCGCGGCGCTTAACGAGAAACATAACAACGCCAACGGAGCCTAGACGGGCAGACGCGTTTTCCTCTTAGTACGTAAGTAAAGACGCCGTGCGGCTCTTTGTTTCTGAGAATCCCACTCTGTGTTGCAGCGATGTGATGCGGCGCGCAGGGGACGCGGCCGCGACGGCATGTCTACACCGGGACGCTGACGACGGCGCGCCGACATGCCGCCTAGTTCCGCCAGGCTCCGCGAAGAGGGCAGCACGAGTCGCGTGCGCATCAAGCGGCAGCCCCAGCAGGCCCTGATGCCGCCGCCGTGGCCCTGGCCACTGCCCTGGCTGGCCTGCGTGCTGCCCGCTGTGCTGCTCGTGCTGCTGCAGGCGGCGCCGGTGGCCGCCAACCACCCGCCGCGCTTCCTCATCGATGGCCAGACCGAGATCGTGCTCAGGCTCAAGGAGGGCAACGAGACCCCCGTCGGTGAGTGAGCCTCTTCCCTTTCCGCTTTTTTCGGTGAATTCGCGCCACAATGAAATCTCGACCTTCCCCATTCAGGGAGCCTGATCTACCGACTGCGGGGCGCGGACCCCGACGGAGACACCCTCACGTTCGGCGTGCGCGGCTCCGAGGGCCATGACATGCTGCGCATCGAGAACCTGGGCACCAACGAGGCCAACGTGTACCTCAACAAGGAGCTGGACAGGGAGGTGCGTCGAGGCGAACGGACCGTCCCGGAACGCCTGCGCTGCGGCGGGTAGGCAACCCGCGGCGCTCGCCCGCTCGACGGGACTGCCTACCCGCTGCGTCGCAGGCGCTCGGACCCACTCAGCCACTGTCTATGCAACTGCGAGCAACCGCACGTCCTCACGTACATTTGTCGGCTCGCCGCTCGGATTGCTCCCCAGGTCCGCGACGAGTACCTGCTGGTGCTGACGCTGACGGACGGCCGCCTCGGCGATGGCAACTTCATCACGCAGAGCCTGCTGCTGCTCGTGGAGGACGTGAACGACAACGAGCCCGTGTTCAAGCCCTACCCGGCCAGCATCACGGTGCGCGAGGACGCCGAGCCCGGCGTGCTGGCCACCGTCGAGGCCACGGACCTGGACGAGGGCGCCTACGGACAGGTACGACTTCCGAGACAGTTCGGGGGAAGTCCTAAAACTGCCGTGTGAATTTTTCATAAGCTCAGCACGAGAAACTGCAGTCAACATGAGAAATTCTGCGGTCAAAATGCGTGTTTGTTTGCAAACAAAGATGCCGTTCGTCTGTAAATGTTAGCTTTATTTCTGTCTCAAGGGGTGTCATACTTTTGCCATGCGATTTAATATGGAATTTTGATATGGTTTTATGGTTATAAGGGATAATTTCTTCTCGCTTGCGTGGAAATCTTTTTATGACCGCTTACAGCAAGCCTGTTTGATGTACAGGTTAAGTTGATATTATTGTGACTGTTGATGTTGTTGCAGGTGGTTTATTACCTTCAAGAGCTAGATGGCGATGACGATCTCTTCTCAATATCCACAGTGAATGGAAAGGGTGTGTTAAGGTTGGCTGGCCACCTTGACTATGAGCGCAAATTCCTCTACCAAATTCGGGTCTTGGCTGTGGATCGCGCTATCAATGAGAGGGTAACTTACTTTGATTGATTTATTAATTCAACTGAAACACTGCTTTTCTTGTTTAGTGTCTGGTTTTCTTCGCCGAGTGTTGTTAATAATAAGTTGATGTCCATCCTGCAGGTCAATACTGGAACAGCAGCCATTTTAGTTAAGGTTCAAGATGTCGAGGACCAACCTCCTGAATTTGTTGTTGTCCCTGCTGTGTCAAGAGTTAGTGAAGATGCTCGCACTGGCACGTCAGTCTTACAAGGTAAAATCTCACAAAGACTTTGTCAATTGTGAGTGCATGGCTTATTGAATATTTTAGTGTACTCAAGGCCCTTCTATTTTGCAGTTAAAGCAGTGGATGGTGATCGAGGAATCAACAACCCTATATCATATTCCATAACTCGAGGAGCACATGGTGTATTTGAAATTGATGCTAACACTGGGATTGTGTTCACTCTTCAGAAACTAGACCGAGAAGGACCTCTCACAAACAATGGTGCTTTTATTCTTGAAATCATGGTAAGCATTGGAAATTAGTACTCCTGATATGTTGCTCATATTTCTTCAGAAACTCGTAGCTTATAATTATTTTCTTGCAATAGGCTCAAGAAGACTCAAAGTTGGTGGAGCCTCCTCCAACTACAAGAACCGAAGTCACAGTTATCTTGATGGATGTTAATGATGAAACTCCTACATTCCGTAGCCCAGCATATTTTGCAGAAGTTAATGAAAATGCTCCTATTAATACTCCTGTTACATTTCTAAGAAATGCCGTACCAGAGGTGTTTGATCATGATCAGGTATGCCAAAATACTCATTGAACAAATCTAAACTTTCTTTAATTTATCATATCGATCTTCTCAACAACTGACCATAACATGTTTTGTTTCAGGGTAATAATGGCACATTCATGATGTTCATCGAAGGAGACAGAGGAATCTTTGAGGTGACTCCTCCAAAGGGTATCAATGAAGCAGCATTTCTTGTGCGGGTCAAAGACTCGTCTAAATTGGATTATGAGAAGACCAAAGGTATAAACATGCTAAATGCAAACTCTAAAAAACACCGCTACCTATCATAACTCTCTATTTATTTTGAGTTCATCTTTTACAGTAATGAATTTTACCCTTGTGGCCAAAGAAACTGTACCTAATCATGCTAAGTACAGTGCTGTTCCATTAACAGTACATATAAGGGATTACAATGATAATGTTCCAGAATTTGATAAAAATGTTTATGAGGTACTTTATGATTTATTGCAATGAGGATTCTTGGAGCTTCACTGATAGGTTCTGGTTGTCATTTAATCCTTATGTTTAAGGTTTCTGTTCCTGAAAACTCTCTGAAGGGAACAACAGTGGCTAAAATTGTTGCAAAAGATGCTGACTCTGGTGAATTTGGCACTGCTGGCATTCGTTATACTGAGCTGCGTGGCAGCGTGGCTGATATGTATGTATCTCAGAATTTCTTCAAACTATGCTGCATTTTGCAATTTTTGAAAAAAAAAATAAAAAAAATAAAATAAAAATGAGAGGTAATATTTGATTTATTTTCCTTGCAGTCTGCACCTGGATCCCCTGTCTGGTGTCATCACAATCAAAGCAGAGGGTCCCAGTTTTGATAGGGAACAGGCATCTCGTCATTACCTTACGGTAGAAGTAAGAGATGACCTTGGAAGAGGAAACAGGTAACTACAAAATTTTATTTTGTCTATGAATCAGGATTTGAACAAGGATTTGTTACAATATTTTCTTTTTCCCCTCTACCTTCAGAAACACTGTGCAGCTTGTAGTAAATATAGCTGATGTGAATGACAATGCTCCAGAGTTTCTACAAAGCGAATATGAGGCTCGTCTGTTGGAAGACTCCACTGAATTTGAATCTCCTCTTGTTATTGAAGCAAGGGACCTAGATCTGAATGGTAAATAAAATCCTCTGTCCCATGAGCAATTCTTGAACCTAAGCTTCAATAATAATTTCCTTATTATTTTCAGGAACTCGTCATAGTATGATTCACTATAGTATAATAGATGGTGATCCTTTTGGAAACTTCAGTCTTGATCCTGTTACGGGCGTCTTAAAACCAACTGCTGCAATTGATTTTGAGCAACTTGTGGGAACAAGAGCTGTTCCAGAAGAAAGTGGGGGACCAAATGTTCGGCCTGTTCGCATGGTTGTGCAAGCTCAGGATTTGGGTGTACCTCCAATGTGGTCTCAGGCTCTTGTAACTGTTTATGTTCAAGATGTTAATGACCATACTCCTCAGTTTGAGCAAGGTTATTATTTGCGTTCAATCCCTGAAGATTTACCTGGAGGCAGTTCAGTGCTGCAGGTGAGTTGCATTGTTTCATGCATGAATGTCAGTTAGTGGTTCTCTGAGAAGGCTTCAAACGAATATCAATCTTTCCCTATTTTGCAAAGGTTACAGCATGGGATGCAGATGGTTCATCACCAAACAACCGAGTGGTCTACCGAATTCAAAAAGGAGCTGAAGACAAGTTTGTAATTGACGCTGACACAGGAATTGTGTCTGTTGCGCATGGTGCTAATTTGGATCCAGACAGGTCAGACCCAAAGAGCAACTTGTATGCAATGGTGATTGTAGCATTGGATGGAGGTATTGGTGCAAGACAGAGACAAGCTGCAGTTCCTGTAAATATTACTATAGTTGATGTTAATAACAAAGTACCAGTGTTCCAAGAGCCTGGCACTATTCATGTCCGAGAAAATACACCAGTGAGTATATATTTTATTGAAAGCTGAGGATTATATTTTGTTATTTCAGAAAATAGTATGTGCAACACGAAATATTTGTTTTCTAATTTCTCTTCAACTCCATTTAAGGTGGGACAACCTGTATATAAAGTTGTAGCAACAGATTTAGATGCCAAGCCAGTATTACGATTTCGCATCGATCCTGACAACTCTGAAGCCCGCAATGAGGAAGGAACCATTGTTAAGAGTACTGAATATGATTATCTGTCAGTTTTTGAATTGGGTCCTCTTGATGGGCTTTTGAGAGTGGCACGACTTCTTGATAGAGAGCAGGTGGAAAGTATCAGACTGGCTCTCATCGTAGAGGATTTGGCAGCAGCTAAGGGGAAGCAAATAGCATCAGGTATGTTTCATAATATATTTTCATTTTATAGGGCTATTTTAACATATTTTTATTTATTATTTGCTTACAATGGTACATTCCCTTGTTTTGTAGCGGTTTTGACTATTATTGTTGATGATGAAAATGATAACAACCCCAAGTTCCGACGGCCGTTTTATAGAAGATCCATTCCAGAAAACAGTCAAACAGGTTCTATGATTGTCAGTATTGTAGCTGATGATGCAGACAAAAATCGCACAATCACATATTCATTAGAAGGTATTAATTTAGTGGAGACATTCTAAGCTGTCAACTGTTTTACTATCATGAACTTATGATATTTTTTTTCCCCAGCTCCAAGAGTATTGCAAGATCTTGTTCACCTAGATGCTGAAACAGGAGAAATGGTTGTGGCAAACCGAATTGACTTTGAACAGCATAATTGGCTCAACTTTACCATCAAAGCCAGTGATTCAGGGGTTCCATCAAGAGCCAGTCATGTTGAAGTATTCATCCAAATTCTAGATGAAAATGACAATAACCCATACTTCATTGGTGATATCACAAATATCACAGTGAGAGAGGATGCACCAATAGGTATAGACTCATTCATTCACCATTTTCTTAAAGTGTTGTTTGCCATGTGTTAATTTTGCTTTTTTCTTTCAAGGGACTGAAATTGCCACAATTCAAGCTAAGGATGCTGATTCTGGTGACTATGGAAAAGTCACTTACCTTTTGGACAGGATTTCTTCTTTGGTAAACAAACATTTTTTTAAAATTTCATTTTGGTGTTAAGGCTGTAAATAGGTCTTTATAATAATTTCTAACTTCAATTATTTTTATATTTTACAGGGAAAATTCCAAATTGATCCTGATACTGGTGTCCTAAATGTCTCCGATAAGTTAAATCGAGAGGAACAAAGCTCTTATCTGTTGGTTATTGAAGCGTGGGATAATTATCAATTTGGATATGCGAGTGGAGAAAGCCGCAATGCATTTAAACAAATTGGGTCAGTGAGATTCAATAATTACTGCCTTTTCAAAATGGCTCTTTAAACTGAAACTTTATTGTTGTATAACTTTCACAACTGATGACATGAAATTTTCTACAGTGTTAACATAGTCGATGTGAATGACGAAGTTCCTGTATTCGAACCCATTAATGGCTGTGTACACATCTCAGAGTTCCATGAGCCACATGAGACTGTGACAGTAGTCAAAGCATCTGATGCAGATGATCCTAACACACCCAATGGCCGAATCAAATTTGCTATTGCTAGTGGAAATGATCAAGGTTTGTTGGATGGTGCTTGAGGACAATTTTTGATTCCTCTAGACACATAATTATTTGGTTATCTAGTAATCTCTTGGTTTGAAAAAATGTAATGTGCTTCTTTTTCCACCCTTTAGACCTGTTCAAAATTGAAAACATTGATATGTGGTCTGCCAGAATTGTGTCAACAACTTCTCTGAAAGCTCGCTATGGCAATTACACACTGAAACTCTCAGCACAAGATTTAGGGTCTCCCCCTAATTCTGTTTCAATGGATCTGTCGATCTGCGTTCTTGACATTAATGACAATGCACCGCATTTCATTAGTCCACCTCACAACATTACAATACGAGTGCCAGAGGTGAGCCAAATCAACTGATTTTCTCTGTCACTATGACCAATTTCTTTATGAGCTGGAAAAGACTTGAAAGCCCATTTTCTTATGTTTCAGAATGCAACACTTGGTAGCACTGTAATTCAAGTGGAAGCAATTGATGAAGACATTGGCCCTAATGGTGCAGTACGGTACCGTTTAAGACAGGACTTATCTGGGGACTGGCGAACCTTTGCTATTGATGATGTCAGTGGTATCATACAGCTTCGTCAGCCTCTTGACCGAGAGCGCCAAAAGACTTATCAGGTTAGCAAATTTTCTGTAACAAGTGTGCCAGAGTAAACTTGTCTGTTCTTCATTATTCAATTTGTGAATCATTGCAGTTGCGAGTAGAGGCTTATGACCTGGGCATTCCTACACCTTTGTCATCAGACCTGGATCTTACAATCTATGTCCGTAATGTTAATGATTATGAACCACAGTTCCTTGTAGATGAATACACGGTCAATTTCACAGGTACAGTAGTTTTGAACTGAAATAGCTTAATTTTAACCACTCTGTCAAACAAATATTAAAAATTTTCAATTCTCTCTTTTTTTAAATTTTTTTTAAAGAGCACAGCCTTCCTGGCCAGGAAAGACGTATTTTAATTGATACAGTTGACAGAGATGAAGTGGATGAATTAGATGATCCTCCAACTCCAGTGTGTTACTACATAGTGGCTGGAAACAAAGATGGTTTGTTTGCCCTGGAACCACTCCGCCATGAACTTTTGGTAGGAAACCTCAAAATTTTATTATGCATATTGCATATTTTGAGCTTTAGCTGTGTCTGTGTGTTTTGATTGTCTTTCATCGTCATTTACTTTTCTAGGTTGCCAAGGAACTGGACAGAGAGAGCTTCTGAGCATGTGCTTCTCATCAAAGCATCTGAGGATTGTTTGCACAGACCATCACCTAGAGATTTAAAGACTTTGGATCCTTCCAACAATATTTCATTCATGCCGACTGACTTAACCAGTAACTTGTCAATGGTTGATGGTTGGATGTTTGATCCTAAAGATGACACTCTTCTCCGTGTAATTGTGAAAGTAACAGACATCAATGACAACCCACCGCATTTTGTCAAAAAAGTGTTCACTGGAGGAGTAACTACTGAGGCTGACTTTGGGACAGAATTTATGCAAGTTACGGTAAGCCTTGATAGAAGATCATTGAATGTAAGCTTTAATGCCAGTTGACAGCAAATTGGATCTTTTTACAATTTTTCTGTGTTCATTTCTGTTTTAGGCTGTGGATCCTGATGATGGGGCTAATGCTGTTGTGAATTACTACCAAATTGGAAGAGTCCAAATGACTCTAAGTGAAGGAATGGAGAACATCCAGCATCCTCCATTTTTGGTTGACCGAGATACAGGTGGTGTCCACCTCAATTTTGATCCGCAGCGGGGAATGAAAGGATACTTTGATTTTATGGTGAGTTTCGCTTTCGAATTACTGCTTTGCCCTGTATTTTGTATGCGAGAGTATTTATTTTGGATTGCTTTGATTCTTTCACCCAGGTTTTAGCCAATGATACTGGTGGTCTTCAAGACATGGCAAGGGTATTTATCTATTTGCTAAGAGAAGACCAACGAGTAAGATTTGTGCTTCGTCAGCACCCACCAGAAGTTCGTGAAAAGATTGATGTTTTGAGAGAGTAAGTAAAGAGTGATTAACGACATTCAATGTATAACATCTGGTCTTATGTGCTTACCCAATAAATGTGTGATTCTTCTCCTTTGCAGAGTATTAGGCAATGTAACTGGTGCCATAGTTAATGTAGACGAGTACAAAGTGCATGAAAATCATGATGGCTCTGTTGACAAAACCAAAACAGACCTTTACTTACACTTTGTGAATAGGAGGGACAACTCTATTATGGAAGTTGGTGATGTGTTGAGATTGGTCGACCAGAACATTGAAAGCCTTGACTCTCTGTTCAAGGAGTTCAATGTGCTGGATACAATGCCAGCTGAGGCTGTCCCCCTCAAAGCAGAAGCTGAGCAGCTGGTCTGGGTGTGGCTAGTGAGCAGCACTGTGCTCCTTGGATTGCTGCTCCTGTTGGTGCTGTCAATCTGTCTTTCCCAAAGAGCTTCATATCAGAGGCAGTTGAAAGCAGCCACTACAACAGCCTTTGGTTTGTACAGAGCTCCTATTTTTCAGGCTACATGGGATTTAGCGTTTCTCTAACAGCCTTTTGTTTTTTAGGCTCCACTGACTCAGCCCTTGGGCAGGCAACAGGGAGGGTGCCCAATACAAATATGCATAGCACTGAAGGGTCAAACCCCATATGGATGCAGGCATATGAAAATGAGTGGTATAAGGAAGAAGATTCAGAAGTGTAAGTTGATACTCTCTAGTCTCTTCGATCTTACCTACCCTAAGAAAGTCTTGAGTCTCATCAAAAGTGATTTTTGCAGACAAACATCTGACAGAGACTCTTTGGATGAGAATGCAGTCACTTCCCATACAGAAGCGATTCGCTCAGCACCTCAACCCAATGGAGGAACCTTCATTTCCAGCGAACGTCAAACAGTGTACAGTGACTCTTGCAATAGGTACGATAGGAGTCTCACTTCAACTTTTTTCTAATAATAATAAATAGCTGCTTTGCTCCTACGATTCACCAAGCCATATCATTTATGTAATTCTGCTTGCAGCCGGTCTAACATGCTGCCAGCTGGAGCTTCAAGCGAAACGGCCACAGTCACGGTCTCTGTAGCGCCCCTTAAAGAGCAGAATGACTTAAATCGAATAGGTACTATGTCGACTTACCATCAGAACCTGTACCAACATTTGGACAAACTTAGTAATCCTCTCATATCTAAGAAGCTCGAAACAACTGAATTATAGCCTCATAGTATTTAAGAGATGTACTCAATTTTAAAAAACAAAACAATGACATCATAAGTCTGATTCTTAGCTATGATAAACTTTTTACTGTACATTTCTTAATCCATAGAGGCTTTATTCCAAGGCTGGTGCCTATCTACAGCTCAGCTCACCTTTTCATCTGCCATGTAGATTTGAGAAATAGTAACTTGTGGCTAACTAGATTCCGACATCCTCTAAGCACTGATAATATTTAATAACAGGGTATGAAACCCACTTGTGTACCTCACACACTTTTAACAAAGTACAATTTACCACTGTGTCATCATGCAACAAAATATGAAGATTAGTACTTGGCCACATTTACCTGTCCAACTTTCTTTCCTTAATTTTTAATGTGGTGTCGATGTAAAGTTTGGGTTACAAATTTTGGCTTCCCAATATTTTTTAACATAATGCAGCAGGCTCTATTTGCCAGGTGTGCAGGCCTTCTCCTGACGGGTTTCAAACCATGCATGCTATTTCTCTTTGCCATACTGTCTGCATATGTAATTTTACTTGAAGAAACATTTCACCTTACTTTCGCTTCACTTTTGTGCGTTTTGTTCTGATGCTTGGTTTTGAAGCTGTGTTACAAGTTTTACAAGAACTTTCATCTGTTTTTTTAACCAAGTACCATGACTGATGATTTTTTTAAAAAAATGTGTGTCATCCATTATTTATGTGATTTGAATAGACCTATGTAGCACATCATGTATTTATTTCACTGTCTGTATCGCATCATGCTCAGTACAGTATGAACGTGTTCAATACTAGATGTCTTTCACCCTTCCATTTTTTCTGAAGAATTGCATTAATGTTGATTTCATATTTATTAGAGACTATTGTGTGCAGGATGTTCATAATTGACTCTGCGCTGTCTGTATTTTAGTGATTTTGTGAACAAGGACTGAATGACAAAGGATTTTTATCATCAGGCCTGAATGAACATTATTGTAAATAGGTGTTTTAAGGTGATAATAATAATAATAATAATTCATCAGGAGACAAACTTCACTCTATATTAATGACTCATTCGATTCACATATATTCAATGAAAGCTGACAATTGATTGGTTTATCATATTTTTGCCTTTTTAGGTCAAACTAGAACCAGTTCCCTCCAATTTCTCAATTAACCTCCTCAGTAAACCTGAAAATTAGGATATAAGTTGCAAAATTACATTTGTGCATCTGATCTGTTACCAGTGTTTAATCTGTAAATTTGATGGTTCAACTTGTATCATAAGAAGCTAATCGAAGTGCCTTATTTAAGATGTAATGAAGATTCTGCCATTTTTCTATCCATTAATTATACATATATATAGATAGTAGCTGAGTTTAAATTATTTATGCCAATGTCGAATCCCTTGTACATTTTGAGTTGAGTCCGATAGTATGTTGTCCTAATGCTGTTTCTTTCCACTAATATCTAACTGAAAAGTCAATTACAAAACCAAAACTGATGAGTTTTAGAAGCATGCAATATATTGCTCATGGCAAAAATTTGTTTTCAAGGATCTGAGGCTTCTGTATAAATCTAAGCTCATACCAAATACTAAATTGTAATGTTTCCATTTCTTGAAAGGAATTTGTAAATATTGTTTTTGTATGTTTAAATGTAATTAGTGTAATTAGTATTGAAAACTACATTTTGTACCATGACAACGAACTTTCTGTAAAATAAAATTCTTATATTCAAAGACGCTTTTGTTCAAAGTTTTCTTCAATCATCACCCCTAGACACTTTCGTTAAAAATGAGAGGTGACCATGGAGTTGCCCACCCACGAGGAAGGAAGTAAATTGGGCTGCCTACCCTCAGGGCGTTCAGCCAAAGTGGACTGCCCCCCGCTGACCACCCACCCACGAGGCGCGGAAGTACAGTGGGCTGCCTGCCCTCAGGGAGCTGCTCTGTCGAGCAGGACGCCAGACGACGCCAGCGTCTGCCGCCTGGCTGGCCGGACTCTAGCCGTTGCGAGGACCCCTCCAATGTCTACCTGCCGGTGCCTTCCCTCGTCCTTCGCCCCTCACCTGCGCCGCGGCGTCTCCCCTCACCTCCCCTCCCCTTCTTGGCGGTGGACTGGAGGGGCACGGCAAGGCGGCTCTGTGGCCGCCAGCCGCAGCCGGCCAGCCAGCAGCCAGCCAGTCGGTGTGTGGACGCCGCCACGTCCAGCCACCCCACGTCGCCGTGCGTCGCTACGCTACGCTACGCCGTGAACACGACGACGCCCGCCGTGCCGTCGAGACGCCGGTGCCGCCGCCGCCGTGTGCGAGCACTCGCGCTCGTTGGACTGTTCGGGATAGAGGCTCAGAGTGGTTCCTCTCGATCGTCCGTCGCGAGGGGCACACCGTGTAACGCCATTGGAGTGACGCTGCTCTGTGCGCGCGCGTGTCCGAGTGTCACGTGTGTGTGATTCTGTGAAGGCTGGCCGAGAGCATCGACTCTGTGTTGGGATTACCTTGACGCCGATCATTTTGGCTGCATTTGGATTTTGGCGCCGCCGTCGTCCTGGCGCATGATCACGGTGAGACCCCCAGCATCACGGCGCGCACGGCGGCCACGCCGACCGGAGGAAGACACCAGGTCCATGTAGAGACAGAGAGGGTCCCTAAGTCTGCCCGCAGCGAGACTACGGCAGCTGGACTACAACCAGGGACTTCCCTGCCAAACCAACGGCCGACACCATTATTGTCTGCCGGCTGTGGTCTGAACTAGACGTGCAGGGCTGCAGGGCGCGGGCGGAGGGCGTCGTGCCGACGCGAAGGCCTTCCTGGAAGGGCAGAAGGGCAGAAGCCGCTCTACGCGTCGCGCCGCGGAAGAAAAGCAGTTTGGCGCGTTGCGAATGTCTGGCGGATTGCGCGCTCACACACGTAAGCACACACACACACTCTGGTTTGCGGCGTGTGAACACAAGGCCCCGGCCGGCAGTCCGACGCCGATGCGAGGGGATTCCTCGGCGCGGCCTCTGCCCCGCCACGCCCATTCCGGAACGGGCACGGCCTCCGCCAAGGGCCTCGACCAGTCCGCGGTGCCGGCGCGGCGACCACGCTCTGGTGATACTCTCCCACGGAAACACATGGCGCGTATCGCCTGGGGGTGGAGGGGGCGGGATGGGGTCAGGGGCCTGCACGGGTCGCAGGACGGTGGATTTAGAGGCAGGGCTCGTCGACTTAAACCAAACCGGAAGCGACGAAGTGGCGCTCAAACCAAGTTCTGTTTGTTCACAGTCCACCTGGCGAGAATTTTGTCGTTTCGCTGGGCGAACACGCGCGCTGGGCTGCACAGCTGGAGCAGGCGGTGCGGAGTCTTTTAGAACACGACGGCCTCTGGGCCTTTTACATTAAGATTATTTAATTGGTGGGCTGAGGCTGAGGCTGAGGCCGCGGACAGGACGACATCAAACCCATCATCGCCTCGCGGCCTCGGCGCGCCCTTCGGCCCTCGCCGCGTAGCGGTGTGCAGGCCGTGCGGCCGTGCCGCGTGCAGGCGCTATCCCCCCCTGCCCCCTCTTCCTCCCCGGAGACCGTCGTGTCTAAAGAGTCGGACCACGCCTGTGGCGGTGATGCTGTGATGGTTATTATATACACCGACGGGGAGTTCCGCTTGCTTTTCTCTGCCTCAGTCATTTCCAAGACGGGTTTCAAGTCGGGCAATCGCAGCGCCACGGCGGCGCGGCAGACAGTGCGTGTGTGTGGTGTACAGTGTGTGCGTGTGTGTGGCGCTACTGACGCCACTTTTGGCGCGCAACGTACACGCGGGTGTCCGCTCCGCGGCTACTTAGTTAGACGAGGTGCCGAGGAGGCGTGGCCCGCCGCGGGGTCTCAGGAAAAAAAAAACAACAAACAAGCAAAAAGAGTTGGGATAAGAAATGAGCGAGCTAATAGAAATAAATAAATAAGAGCGAAGAGAGCACCCCCGCTCTGGATCCTCCGCTGGGATCCGCGGCCCAAGGGCAGCAGGCAGGGGTGCCGTACCGCTGGCGGGCTGGGCCCTTGGCTGGGCCCTTGGCTGGGCCCGGCCGGTCCTGTCCCAGGTGTGTTCATCAGACCGAAGGCCGAAGGGAGAGCAGCAGCGCGGCTTAATTAGCTTTGTTTCCGGCTTAGCCGCGTGGCCCATGGTCTCGCCCAGGGTGCTCATGGCATCGCAGCTACTCAGCCAGAAGGCCGACGTGTGCATCCTGTGCTGGGGGTCCGGTTCCGCTGGGTGCATGGCTCTCTCGACGGCTACCCGTGCCGTGCCGGGGCAGGTGTGTTCCAAAGCGTTTCCCGCCTCACAGATGCCGAGTCGCTTCGATCACGTGTCGGAACGCGAGGCGAGGCGGCGAGGCGAGCGGCCGCGAAATTCATGCGATTCCGAAGATAGGTGGCGCTGTCTCTCTCGCACTCCCACGGGGCGCGGTACGAGTGGGACGGACACTCCTCGGTGTGCAGTGTGCACCTGTCCGCGAGGAGCGGAGCAGACCGATGGGAGGCGGGGCGGCGGCGGGGCGGCGGCGGGGCGGCGGCCTCTCACTCTCATTATCGGACCTCGCGAAACTTTGCAGCTCTGTGGTTATGCAGCGCCGCCGCCCACGGCTCGGCCACGGGGCGGTAAGGCACGCTTAGGAGATGCGGGGGCGATACCAACGCCGCAACAGCAGCAGCAGACCGGAGTCCAATAGTCCAGCCGACGTCAGTAACTGCTCACGCACCAAATTCGTGTTGTAAATATAAATGTAATAAATGTATTATCTGCTAAAAATTCCGGGCGCTTCGGAATCCGGGAAATTGGCTTGCCGCGCAGGCGTTGTGCGCGGGCGTGGCTGTTTATCTTTTCCCGCATGCTTGTAGCTGGTTAGACAATTTGGCCACGCTTCGCGGCTTGGCGGGGCGGCAGGGCGTCGAATCCCGCCTCGCCGCTGGAGTGGACAGGCGTGGAGGACCCCGGGCTGCCGGTCATCAGAGAGGCGAGGAAGACGAAGGCCTGATGATGCTATCAGCGTGCGGTACCGTTCCTGCCGCGCCGCGCCACGCTGCGCCGAGCGCCAATGACATGCACGTAACTCAATAATTATACACTTTGCTGCACGGCGGGGAAAAATGAAGATACGTTCCTCGGTGGGGCGCGGGGGCGTCAGGCAGGGGGGCGTGGGGGCCCTTGCCGTTCCCATGCCACCCCAGCAGCGCCGCCGCGGACTCGAACGACGAACGGGCCTTCGCGGCGCGACGTGGAAAACGCCGCTTATTTCCTCGGAAACACGAAGGCATGGGTTGTTGAATATGGGAACAACACGTGGAAGCAGATGCTCGACTCGTGTTTGTGTTTTTGCTGCCTCGTTAGCTCGCAGTCAGTCAGTCGGTTCTCGCGTGCGCGCGCGGGTTCGGTCCCCGGCCGGGTCGGCGGCGCAAATGGAAAAAGCATCTGGACGCATTGTCTTACGCGCCGCCTCGGCGTGTGTGGTGTGTGGTGGCGCTCGAACCTTAAGCGTCTCGCCCTGGACGTGCCGTATGAGGAGAGAAAGCCCCGCCGGAACCTTACACGTCATACCAGTCCACGACAAATACGTTGCCGCCGCGAGCGGAGCGGTGTTCGTGACGCGACGTGACGGCGAGGGCGACGCCTCCACTTTCATGGCTCGACTCTCCTTCTGTTATGAACGTGTAAAAATTTTTATTGGAGTAGTGCAGCAGAACTGCTACGTACGGAAGTACAGTACGTAGTAACCTACGTATTCCGGGAGTGCATTCAAGTTTAGAGGCACCGTTTTCTTCGGTGGCTTTTATCATGAATCATGTCCAAGGATTTCCGAAAATGTCGGCTTTCTACGCGTTGCATAAAAACAGGAAGTGAGGCGACAGGTGCCGCCCGGTCGCCACGACGCCCCCTCGCGCACCCTCTGTGACGGCCGCAGTGACGGCCTTGGCGACGGCGGCGTGACGGGCTTTGTGACACGGCGCGTCGCGCATGGCGGCGCACGGCCCGCTGCACTCGGTGCAGTCCGCCTGTGGCCCTGCAGCGCTATGCAGCCCTCACGGCGGCAGAGTCGTCTCGTCGCTCTGCCTCTGCGCGAGAGAGAGAGAGATAGATAGATAGAGAGAGAGAGAGAGAGAGAGAGAGAGAGAGAGAGAGAGAGAGAGAGAGAGAGAGAGAGAGAGAGAGAGAGAGAGAGAGAGAGAGAGAGAGAGAGCGAAAACCTGAATCACACGCCTGCTTGCCGCTCGCCCGGACCGGAGGCATGTTGGTGCATTACGTATGCGTCCGGCATGTGCCCCCCTCCCCTTTCTACCGATCGCCCTCACGAGCACGGAGCCCCTTGGGGCCCTCTCCGTCTCTCTGGCGTCGAGTGCGAGGGAGGCGTCGTTCGGACTCCGTGTACATTGTTGCCGCGGCGACGGCGGCCCTTCGTCCTCGCTGCCTCCAGTCCATTCGGTGGACGGCCGACGGCTTTATGACGGCGACCCTTGACCCGCACCGCCCCGTCCGCCCGCGGCGCCCTGCGCACTCATTCCGAGAGTCTGTCTCTCTCGCACCCTTCGGGGCGCGGCACGCGTGAGGAGCAATGGCGGCGGGTGACGCCGCGCTGCGCTGCACAGTGGGTCAGAAGACGGTTGAGGCGGCCAGAATCCCGGACACGTTTTGAGCTCCAGAGTCGCTGAATGGGACTCGAATCGAACGTGTCACCCCACCAATGGATTCCTCGTACGGAGAGCAATCCATTGGTGGGGTCACACGCTCAATTGGAGTCCTATTTAGCAACTCTGGAGCTCAAAATGCGTCTAGAATTTTGGCCGCCTCAACGGTCTTCTGACCCACTGTGCGCTGTATCCTGCGCCGGCTTGGCTCGCCGCCCCGCGGGGCGGAGGGCGGATCGAGGTCTTCATCATTTGGCTCGCCGCGGCCCGCGGCCCCGTTTGGCGTGATCGTGGAAGAACGCGGCGCGGCGCGGCGCAGCGCGGGGCGGCCAGTGCGTACGTGTGTGCTTGTACACTGGAAAACTCGTCCGATCCGAAGAGAAGATAGAGATTTAGTGGCTGTCGGATCATCGGGCCGAGGCATCCCGTCCGCCTCGCCGCATCCTGCTGGACTGTGCCGGCCAGCCGGCCGTTTCCGCCGGTGTCCGCTGCCGGCGCCCCACGGCGCCGTGCTGGGCCGGGCCGGGCCGAGCCGGGCATGGGCAAGGACCGGGCAGGGATCCCAAAGGTGCTCAAAGGCCGCTCTCCCACCGCCGGCCTTTCTGGTGCGTCCACAATCAAGACGTTTCCCTCTGCCTTCCCTTTACGGGGTGTCCTCGCGCGGCCATTAGGAGGCGTCTCTGTTTCCAGCTCGATCCGTTCATTTCCGTTACCACCGTTTACCTCGTTTACGGGCCCCGCGATGTTGTCGTTTCGTTAATTTCTTTACGGCCCCGCCGACCGGCTGCCAGGCTGACCGCACCGCACCGGCGGGTTAAACGGCCGCATTGCCGCACATTTGCTGGCTCATTTTTCGCGCGTGAAAAATGGAGCTCGCCGAGTGCGCTGCAGGCTCATTCGCTCTCTCTCTCTCTCTCTCTCTCTCTCTCTCTCTCTCTCTCTCTCTCTCTCTCTCTCTCTCTCTCTCTCTCTCTCTCTCTCTCTCTCTCTCTCTCTCTCTCTCTCTCTCTCTCTCTCTCTCTCTCTCTCTCTCTCGCCCACGGGGGGCTCCGCGAGTGCGAGAGGGACAGAGCGACGCCACAGCCTGCCGCGCTCTGTGGTGTGTGTTTGAGCAGGCCTTGTAATAGGCCGCGATTAGTGTGACTGACGGGCAGGTGTCGGCCGCGGTGGCCGCCCGGCGTGGCCGCCCGGCAGCGCGCCGCGTGGTCCGCGGCGTGCTAATGACGGCCCTCCTTGTCTCCTCTCTTCTTCTCGATGGCGAGACACTTTCTTCGCGCCCACTCGCACGCACGGCCGAAGTCGACCGAACGAGTCGAAGCCTCCCTCTCGGAACGATTGATCAGTCTGCAGCTGTGTTGTTCTGGTGGTTTGAGTCGTTATCCGCGGGTTCGAGTCTCCGCAAAGGCGCGGGCTTTTTCTGCCCTTGGCCGGGGCGGGCGGGGTGATAGAGAGAGTGTGAGTGGTGGATCGACGAGGGCGAGGCCTTAGAAAGCGTGGGTAATCCTGGCGTCCCAAGGACCAAGGACCAAAGCCAAGGGCGGTGGGATGGAGGCGTGCGTGGGGCAGCCAGCCACGCCCCCAGCACTCTCGGATCTCGGACCTGGGACCGGGGATCCGCCCCGGAATAAATCCTGGCCGAGGCGAAATGGCAGAAATAACGAAGAGGCGGGACGGCGTGCAGTGCAGCGTAAATCACCGGACGCGTGCAGGGAGTATTGGAGTGGACGCGGTGACCGCTGGGTGCGCCGTGACGACGCAGTCCGGGCGAAAGCACGCCGGGGTGCTGTCAATGAAATCCAGGCCGTGGCGCGTTGCGTTGCGCTCTGGCCCACGATGAGCACTGCCTTGTCAGGGGTCAAGGGCTCCTCAAGGCGGGGCGGGGCGGGGCGGGGCACCCTCAGGTAGGGGGCCGCATTCCGACCTGATGAATTAAATGGTGCACGTCAATTACGATACGACTCGGACCGCACCGCCGTCACCCAAAGGAGTTCGGATCGCCCTCGCAGCCATCGCCAACCATTTCGGCACTCTTCAGTAATTTTTTTTATTTTTTATTTCTCGACGGTGATGGAAGCAGAGTAGCGAAACAAAAGAGTCCGTGAAAACGACTTCGTGTATTTTTTTTTGTTTTATTAGCCCTTTGGAGGCCCGTCACTTTCCTTTGGCACCTCCACGCTTCTTTCTCGGGGCGCATTCCCCATTCCCCATTCCCTACTCCCCGCTCCCCAGCCCAGAACGCTAGGCCGGCCACGACCGACCAGTTAATCGCCCAAGGCCCAATCAGGACTGATTGATAAATAAATAAGAAAAAGAGTCTTCTGTAATGGGGCTGAATCATGCCGAGCAGCGAGGCGACGGCCATCCACCGCAACAATAACTTGACCGCGGTGGACCCTCTAACGGGGTAAACAACAGCTTTTCTACGTTTTCTACACGCGTTTCCTTTGCCCTACCTCTCCGTCCTCGCCTTGATGTTTCTAAACGTCTCTTTCGATGAGGTTTGCGCCGTGCCTTCCTTTCGCGTGCGCCGGCCGGCATCGCCCTGGGGAACGTTGGCACTGTGAAGACGAAGACGTCAGACTGGACGATAAGCGGGGCGAGGCAACAGGGCGATGCCGCGTAATAGCACGAGTTAGCAGGGCTCGCTGGAGAAAGACACGGAGCGCGCACACACACAGACAGAGCCACTATGAGTGGAAAATAAGATATTTTGAAGGCTGCTGCAGGCGGCGCCGCCCGGCACTCCTGCCCTTGATGATGACCAAAACAGTGGCTAGCTGCTCGACCGCACGCCGGCCCGGCCCGGCCCTGCCTCCAGTCTGCTCATTAATTTCACCAACTTGAAGATATATGCCCAGGCCATGAGCTAACCCGCTGAGTGGCCGCCCCGCCCCGCCGGCCGACCACTGGACCACTGGACCTTGCAGCGCCAGCAGCCACCGCGCCGCCAAGGCCGTGTTATGGCAGCGCGTCTCATCACTGACTTTTCCTTCTCGACGCGTAGATGTATTTTTGAAAATAAAAATATTTCCAAGCGGTTCTTTCGTCTGCCGCCTGACTTGTTGCTGCCGCTGTCCCGGCCTGGAAGACGCACGGTGTTGGGGACCACCTCGGATGAAATATCTCTTTTCTCTCATTCCGTTTTTTGAAAGCGACCACCGCGGCGGTGCCGGCCGGTGCGGTACCCTGCCGTGTGTCATTACGTCGCCGACAGTAACTGATGGCAGTGGTGGCGTTGGCATCCCTGTCATGAGGAGGTGGCCGCCCAGAGCCGCCCATGGCCGCGGCCAGGCAGCCAGCCAGGCCGACGGTCTGCCGGCGCTAATCCCTCGGATTACGATTCTGCCGCGCGCGCCAGTAGACCAGGTCGCTCTGTCTCCCTCACGGGCCGTCCCGGACCGGAGGGGTGCGAGGGGGACAGAGCACAGCCCGCTAGGTGGCGGCGGGCCTAGAGGCGGTGCCCCGCGGCGCACAATGGGCCAACGGGTCCGGAGGTGTGACATCGCCGTCGCCACCCGAGACATGTCTCTGTGAGCGAGCGGTCTGCCCCGGATTCCACTTCTCGGCAGCCTCGTCTCACGGCAGGAATTAGTTCCACCCGTTTCTGCCGACGCGCAAAACAACTCATTCGCGGGGCACTCGCGGCCGGAAACGGAGAGGCTATGAGAACTTCCACACAATCCCATTCAAACTCGTAATGTGTGCAGCCGGAAGGGAAAAAACAAACACCAGCAACGAATGTTGTCAGTCAGCGTCGTGGTCTGACTTGATTCTTTTCCTTCCGACAACATTCGCACACTCACGGCACGGGTGCTCGCGGCTCGCGGGCTCTCGCGCGCGTGCGCTCCGTTTACTTTGAGTGCGCGGCGTTTTGAAGCACAATATTGTCTGTACGGCGCAAGCCGGAACGACAACAGCTTTCACTAGGGCGGCGCACACTCACGGGTACTGCCTCAAGAACACCGTGGACAATCATACACATCAAGGCGTCGGCCGGGCTACTCTGGGTGTGTGTGTGTGCGTGCGGCCGCGTGTGAGTGCGTGCGCCTGTGTGTGTGAGCGCGTTTCAAGGCTTCCCTTCAACAAACACTGGGTCGGTAGCCCAGCTCAGCCCAGCATCCTCTTCCAAGGTGGTCTTCCTCTAATGGCCGCGCTCGCCGCGCCACGCTATGCGCCCTTCCTCGCCCCGCCCACCCCGCCCCGCCCCTCCCGCCGCGCCCCACCCACGGAGCGGCTACTATTGAGGTAGTCAAAGGGGCCACGCCCGGACTCTGTGTGGGGGCCCGGATGGGGTGGCGGCACGACCAGGACGCCGCCGACGGGTAACGAACCCTACACTTTCTTTTGCTATCGAGTACGAGGTTGCCTGCGTCCCTGTGTGCGCGGTTCGTGGTTCAGATACCCACTGCCCTTTTTTTCCTGTTTGGTGTCGCTGGGTGTGCGGCGCAGGGCACGCCGATGATATCAGCCGCACGGCGGCTGCTCCCCGCGGAGCACAAGATGGCCGAGCGGCAAATAGGCTCACCCCATTCCGATGCCGGGGCTGCATAATGGATGGGGTGCCTGCCCGCCTTTATCTGATCGGCCCTTGGGGGCAAAACGCAGCGTTTGCTGCTGGATCATGTTCTCCAGGACGAGGAGACTGGAGCGGCGCAGCCACGCGGTGACGGGGCGACCGCGGCGCCGTGACTCGCCTCGCCCGACGCGCGTGTAACTCACTGGAGGCAATGTTGTGCCTCGGTATGGCAGAAGCCAATAACCAATTAGCACGCGGCTGCTGGGCTGGCTGCACGGCTGGCTGGCGGGGCTGGCGGGGCTGGCAGCCTGTTAGTCTGACCGAGGACGTACTATAAATCGCGCCCTGCCTGCCAACCGCGTGACTCGAATCGCGAAGGATTATTCACTATTTCTGCCCATCCACCCATCCATCTGGTCGGGTCCTCGCTGCCGGCGGCGTTGGCTTCATTCCCCAGGTCTGCCGGGTCGGCCGGTAATCCTTTCCCATTGCTCTTCCCGGCCGGCCACACAGAATGGAGTGAAATTTCTCCTTTGAATCCGTCGGCACGGAGTGCGGCCCTTCCCTCTCTATGTGTGTGTTACAATGACGTTCCCATGCTTATCTTATAGGCTAAGACCTCCTCCGGCCATCTCCGCTGGCCCTGGGCCACCCGCTCTCTCCAGGACGGCGTCCGCGCGCCGCGCCACACCGCGCCACACCGCGCCACACCACACCGTGCGCCCAACCTGCTGTGCCGCGCCGCGCGTTACTCAGACGCGGCGCTCCCACCACAGAGCCAAAGCCCGAGCCCCCACAGGCTTCAGCAAAACCACCACCGAAGAGCAATGATGCGTAGCGAGAGAAGGATATTGAGGGAAAACTGAGCGACAAAGCTTCCCGTTTTCCTGGCGGCAGCCTCACCTGACCATCCCCAACCTAACCTAACCTCGCGCAGCGCGTGGCGTCATTAGAGGAACGAGTCCGCTGCTTTTCCCTCGGCTGGCTGCGGCGCTGCAAGCGATCCGATCTCGCGCTTGATTCGTTTGGAATTGAATGCGCGCGCTACTTTGGCCCAAGGGGAAGACAAAAAAAAAAAAACAAGGTTTTAAAAAAAGGTGGAGGAGTTTGACTCTAATAACTCTAAGCGCCTCGGCCCGCCTCGCCACGCGCGTTGGCGGCGCCGGGCGCAAGTTTGCCTTCGCTGTGACTAATGTGATGCTGCCTTTGTGCGCGAGACGGACGGCTATCCTTTCCCCTGGGGCACACTGCAGGCACACTGCAGCCATACTGCCCCACGACTGGCCAGTCTTTACTGAGGCCGTTTCCTTTTCTGGCAGTGAGGACTTTGCTCCCCGCTAACCGTTAAAATATGCACCCTTACTGTTAAAATTAAACTTGCCATTCGAAAGCCGACGCCCCTTTCCTTTCCCCTGCGCGCCTGGCGGGAAGGAGCGAGTCAGCCTCCCCGTGGGGCGCAGTGCCGCGGACCCCCGAGGGCCCCCGAGGGCCCCCGAGGGCCCGGCGAGGCGTGGGCGGAGGCACCGATGGCTTGCCCGATGGCCCCCCCGAGTGGCAGCGAAAGTAGCGACTGGGCACTCGCGGCGACGGAAGCGCGACGAAGAGCTCTCTGCCTTTTTCATTATTTACTTCTGAGAGGTAGGCAAGACGGCCGCCTCGGTTCGACGCGGACAAACAATGCCGAATTTCCTTGACAGCTCCGAGGCGGCCTGGCCGCGACGCCGCGACGCATTGCATTTCGGGGCGCAGCGTGTGCGTCGCTGCAGCCGCGGCCTTGCAGCAGGCCGGGTCAGAACCAGTTTCCAGGTTGGCGCGCCTTGGGCCGCCCGCCGCGCCCCGCCCCGCCCCGCAACCGCCTGAAACAAAATCGGGGATGTAACATACACAGCGAAACTGCCTATGCTGCTCGCTGCTTGCCCGCTGCTGCCCGCTCGCCTGTCCAGATAAAGGAAAATGGCATGTTCCAGCGCTGCTCCCTTTACACCTCATTAATGGTTCCTTTTATCAGCAGCGGGGATTGGCAAGCGGGCAGCCCGTTCGTCTTATCCAGCCTCTCTGCATCACTAGCCAGTGCGCGTGTGTGTGCGTGCGTGCGTGTGTGTGAGTGTTAGCATTTGTGCCAGGGTGCGGGGGTATCGCCAGCGTCCATCTGCGCCTCGATCTAACATGGGCCTGCCTGCTGGAACCAACAGACGGTCGGTTCCCTGAAGATCTATGCCCGCGCCACCCAAAGCCCCCAGGACCTTCCATAGATAGGCTGGCGGCCGCTGCCACGGGGACTCCAGTCCGCGGCGGCAGGCGGCCGCAGACTGATGTAGACGCCGAAAGCGCGCCGCTCCTCCCCGACATGTGCCTCGCGGGCTTGGCCAGATCCCCTCGCGGCCTCGCGCGAGGGGGTATGCACTCGTGTAATAGTCAGGTCGCTCAATCCGTAATAGTTCGCCGTAATAGCCGAAATTGCCTGGATTTTGCCTGATTTTGGTTGTTTTGGGGTTGTTTTGGGCTTTTTTCAGGCAAATTGCGGCAATTTCGAGGCGTAATAGAGCGTAATAGCGTATTAGTCGGGTCACTCGTTTTGAGAGTGCATACCCCCTCGGCCTCGCGGGTCCAGGGCGCTCCCCGCGGCTGATCCGGGCGAGCCTCGGCCTCCAGCGGGCTGCTGCCGAGCGGAGCTGCCTGTCTCCCTCGCACCCTTCCGAGCCGCCCCATGAGTGCGAGAGAGACGGACCGACGATCGCGCCGGTTGGAGCCGGCTGCCTCCGGGCCCATTTACATTCTAGACGGCAATTTGCGGCCCGTAATCTCCCCGTGCAGTGCACTGTGCAGCCGATAGAGAGCGCAGCGTGGCTGCGGCGTGCGAACTGCTGCGAGAGCGGTCGGCAGTCCGGCAGGCAGGCGGTGGTTCGCTGCTTGCTGATCGAAGTTGCATCGGCTTCAATCTGCCAAATAGCCCGTCCCGCTCCGGACGAACTAGGTTCACCACAACGCGTCTGCGCAGTGGGTCAGGAGACCCGTTTAGGCGGGCTGAACGTCAGACCTCTATACGCCTCTGGATTAGTTAGTTAGTCCTCGAATTAACTAAGTTTCACGGCGGCGGCGTTCAGTTCCTAATAATTTGAAGCGCGGCGACCCCGGAAGCACGGCCGATGCTCGGCGCCATCACCCACTCGCTCCACTTCCGGGCCGTTGTTGCTGCACGCTGCACTGTTCACGACGTTCACACGACTTGCAGTGCAGTTCCATCCCCATCGGCTGCCTGACTGGCCGGTGATGTCACAGCCATTGTGCCGCCGCTCATTTCATTCATTTCCTTTCCTTTTCCTCCTTTTCCCTCCGCGTTAATCGCAGCCCGGCCTCCGGCCCGACTGCGTCCCTCGGCGAGGCGAGGGCCCTTTTCGGCGGCGACCGGGAAGTCCATGTGCGGCTGGCTGGCAGCGCAGCACAGCGCAGCGCAGCGGTGAGACGCTCTGGCGTCACCGCCGCCGGCCTCGTCTTGCACAAGGATGTCACCAAGCCGGCCGACCGCTGAGCCGCAGAGGCGCTGCGGTGGCTAATTCATAATGCACTGCTAAACGCGGTCGGCGGTGGCGTCCCGTCGACGAGGACAGGTTTACAGCCTTCGTCGTTGCGAAAGCGTTATTCAGGAAAGCAGGTGCGGAAGATGGTTTCAAGTGTTTCAGGAAAATAAAAAGAAAAACGGTATCCGGTGCAGGACGCGGCCAGGCCCGCGCGCCGCGCAGCCGCCTCGCGCACCTGGCCGTTCCAGTGAACGACAAAAATGACAATGGCGTGAGGAACGCCAACGAGGCGACTCCAGCGGAGCGCTGGGCCGCCGGGCTGCCTGGGCTTGTCTTTGACGCGTCGCGGACCAGTTCTGCCCCCCCCCCCTCCCCTTCTACCCCCTCTATGCTCCCCCCGGTCCGGGCGCCGGAATTGACAATAATCCACAAAGCGTTTTTCTCTCCTTTCCCCCCCGTCATTCACCGTCCGCTTATCGGCCGCAGCCTTCGTTATCGCCGGTCGGAGGAAACGGATGAGCGGCCGCGCTTTTGCGTCGGACCAATCGCCCGGTGGAGGGGGGGGGGGGGGTCGTTACCCTCTTGTACACCTTGCCAACATGCCTGCACGGGCCGCCACGGCACTACAACACGCCGCGCGCAGGACACTGCGGACGCAACTTGTAGCTGTTGCACGCAAAGCCCATTGTAACCGCCGGCAAGTATATGGGCCCCTCGGGGCTTTGTACGTGTGTGCGTGCGTGCCTGTGTGGCCGAGGCGGTGCTGCGCCGAAGATGACTTGTACCGCTCGGCCGTACGCACTCGCTCATATTGCTCGCTGCAACGAGTCGATAATATGTGGCCATTATCACCGCGCGGTCCTGGCGTGTGTGTGTGTGTTGGTGCGTGGGGCACGGCGCCACACGGCAGCACGGCGCATGACCCCGCGGGGGTCAGGCAGGATGTGCGCAGGTGCGTCCCGCGCACGTGTGTGTTTGTGTCTGTCTGTCTGTCTATCTCTGTGTGTGTGTGTGTGTGTGTATGTGTGTGTCTGTGTGTGTCTGTGTGTGTGAAGGCTCAGCGGTATTCGTCCATCCCCGCGGCGTGCGGCCATCCCTGGTCGTCGCGACGCTCCCGGTGGGCCGCGGTGGGCCCGCGCTGCGCCGTTCCCACGGCCATTATTCTAGTGAGTTAGCGCGTCACGCTGGGCGGCGCCGACGCCCACCGCCGCCACCCATGCACGGCGACGACGCAAGGCGCGGCCGTCCGGCCACCCCCGCCCACTAATTGGCCGCGAAACGTGTGCACTCTCGGTTCGCGCCGCGCGCGTCGTCGTGGCTCATTTGGTAGTGTCGCTGCTCGCGAGGCCGCAGGTGGCGGGTTCGACTCCCGGCCGGGCGTGGGTGCCCGCGCGTCTTCTCGTTAACTTCACGCTCTAGTGCCGCGCTGCGTTGCGTGCCGGGCCCCGTTCTCACAGGTGACGGACGTGGCTAACAAACGGGCTTCTAACTGCTCGCTATCTTGGTGGAGTCCCTGGCGAACTCTGGTGGAGCAAGGAGGCAGATAACGTCTTCATTATTAGCATGCTTCTCACCCGGCGGCCGGCCTGGCCCGGACAACGCCTGGCATGCAATGCGAGACGGCGGCCGGTGCTAGGCCCGGTGCCAGCGGACTGATTCCGAGAGTCGTTTTCATCGATGTCTCTCTCGCTGCTATACGGAATGCCCCATGAGTTCGAGGGAGACAGCGACGAAAACGACTCACGGAATCGGCCTACAGGCACACTGGTCGCGCCGGCTCCTGGCACTCCTGGCTTCGGCATCGGATGGACGCCTTTCCCCGCCATTTTGCCGGACCCGACGGCTCGACGGATGCGCGCCGTCGCCATCAGACTTTTAAATGGGCCGCGCGCAATGGCCGCGGGACACCGCCTTCGCGGCCCCCACGCCGCCCCCGGCTGCAGACCTGTCTCTCTCGCACTCATGGGGCGCCCCGTGCAGGTAGTGCAGATAGTGCAGGTGTGAGAGAGACAGAGCGACGAAAGCGACTCTCGGAATCCGTCTGCTGTTGCTGCCTGTGACCGGCCGCCCTGAAGGATGATCCGGGCGAATCGCGTGGCGCCATCGCGCGGCGCCCCGCGGAAACACATCATCATTATCCGCGGAGAGGCTCCGCCGAGTTCAACGAGACGTAGTTAAAGCGGGTAGGGAACAAAAAATTAGTTTCATCTAGAGACGGAGAAAGAGAGAAAGAGGCCGGCGCGGTAATTGACTTTTAAGCAATCGTGGCGCAATGGCGAGGGCGCCCTTATCCGCGCGTCCATCTGGACTAGACTGCCGCAGCGAGATCTCGGATCTCGAACCGCCCAGCCCACCGCGCTACGCGGGGCCGCGCCGCCAAATCCGTCACCGTCGGCGAATCATTCCGAAGAATCGTTTGGTCGCTCTGTCTCTCTCGCGCCCCTGCGGGTCACGCCGTGCGTGCGAGCGAGACAGAGCGACGAGGCCATCCTTCGGAATGAGGCGGCGGCGGGGAGGCGCTGCGGTGCAGTGCACTCGTGTGAAACTAGACGACGGCCCACTCCGCCAATGGTGTGGGGCGCCGCGACGCCACGGCGACGCTTCTCGGAACGCGAGGCGGTGGCGGCCGGGATGGCAGCGTCGCGGACTGCACATCCCCCCCAGCAGACTGATTCCGCGAGACGCTCTCGTTACTCTGTGCTCAGCTATAGAGGATGCCCAAAGAGTGCGAGAGAGACAGAGCGACTCTCGGCTTGAGCCTGCAGCCGCGGTGTCTTCCGCCGCCGGAGTACGGAGCACCGCGATGCGAGCGCCGCGGCGGACCCTCCACTGGATCCTGGATCACGCTTCCGGCGGACCGTGAGGCGCGCCGCCCGGCCCGCCCGGCCCGCCCCGTTGTGAGCGTGTCCATGTCTCCCTGACGTCACCGACGACCAGAGAGAAACCGGGCCGTAAAAGCAGCGCACGACGAGGACGACGACGACGTACAGGTCGTCGAGGAATGAAACTAAATGCACGCCCTTTCGAAAGGCGCGCGCGCGCCGCGCGAAAGTTGGTGCCGTTTGCAGTGTACTTACTCCGGGCCGCAGGTGCAGCAGGCGTAGGCGCGCGGCACGACGGCGGCTGCGGTCATAATTATCCGCGCGGTGGCCGCACGGTGCCGCGGTGGCGACTAGGTCCTCGCGGCCATCGCTCATCCCGGCGTGATCGGCAAGCAGCACGCAGTGTCTTCGTTCCTTCCTCCTCCTCCCCCCCCCCCCCGCTTTCGCTCGGCCCGCCCATGCTCCTCGCCGCCGCGCCCAGAGAGGACGGAACAGAGAGGTCCTGGGCCGCCTCGAACGCCTTGGACGCCTCGGACGCCTCGGACGCTTCGGACGCCGCGCAGTATTTGTGTTTAAAGGTCACCCTGTGGCCGGCCTGCAGCGATCATGCGCCGAGAGGAGGGGGGAGGGGAAGAGAGCGAAAATGAAGGGCTGCGCGGCCAAGGGCCTCGGACGTGCGCGGCGCGGCGGCCCGGGCGGCGCCCCAAAGAAAGCCGTCCGCCAGGCCGGCGGGCCAGGCCACACTCGTGCCAAGCGGTTCCGCGCGAGGAATGATGCGCCGGCTCCACTCGACACGTCCATGCTCAAATTTTGGGGTCAGTATGCTTTTCACTGACCTCGCCCTTGGAGTCCACGGCCACGGCATGCGTGCTCCTTTGGGGCGTGTCGCGGGCGTGGCGTGCGCCGGGACACGCGACGGCGCACGGGCAGGCTTATGGAAATGAAGAGCGTCCCGGCCCGCCCCTCCAGCGCCACGCCTCGGACGCAGAGGACACGGGCGTGGAGCGTGATTTACCGGGCGATACGGGAGTGCCATCTCGCCATCTCGGTAGAGGCAGAACAAAATGGCCGGGGCGCCGATTGAGTGGAGCGTGTACGCAGTGCGAGGGGAACACCGCCTACCGCCCCGCCCCGCCGCAAACTTCTTATTGCCGCGCTGTGGTCAAACATCTTGGAGCGCCGCCGCTCCAAACTAAGCCCCGCGGTGGCCCGGCCGGTCAGCAGGCCCCTCTGGCTCCCGGCAGACCCCGCTCACATGAAGTACCCCCAGCCGTCTGCAGGCTCATTCCGAACGCTGCTTATTTCGTTGCTCTGTCTCTCTCGCACGCCTTCGGTGCGCCCCCATGAGAGCAACAGAGACAGAGCGACGAGAGCAGTGTTGAGTCCGGTGCTCCGGGACGCCGCGCTGATTGCCCTGCAGGTTGGGGGTTATAATACAGTTCCAGTTTGGAAACAACGCGGCCGGTCCGCACTGCGCCGCTCTGCCGCTCTGCCGCTCGCCCGGCCGGTCGGAATGGCACCGGTGGGGCCCTTTGCGGCCGGGGCCGGGCGGGGCCCCTCCCCAGACTCGGCCCGCCTCCACTCAATTATTTGTAGTTGCGCACCGCGCCGCCGGAGGGCAGCACATGTAATGGATTGTCCTTATACATCAGCATGTAGCGGGACAAATGTTGGAATGTGTTCTGGCGGTGCATCCAGCCGCAACACTCACACACACACTCACACACACACTCTCACACACACACACACACACACACACCGCACTGACCATCTGTTGCTCGAAGGGCTTATCTCGCTATACGGGCCCTCACGCCCACGCCGGCCCAGCGCAGCCCAGCGCAGCCCAGCGCAGCCCAGTGCGGACGGAGCCAACGTTTCCGAGTTCTCCTTTTGGGACTTTGGGTGGCCCTTGGTCACGGCGGTCGGCGTGCCCGTCCGTCCGTCCGTCCGTCTGTCTGTCTGTCCGCCCCATTCATGGTGTCCGTTGTAGAAAATGGACCCCGAGGCGTCGTGAGGCTTTTCCGTCCGAGATGACGGCGGTCGGCCGGGCCGATGGTCGTGGCACTTGATACCCGTAACGACACCGCGCGCCCACAGGCATTTGCTTAAGGCGACCGTGCCAGCGACCATCACGACGAGGCCGCAAAGCGCGCGCGCTGCGAGCGCCTGGAGGCTAGGCACCGCGACGGCGGCCGTGCCGCGCGGGGCGGCCTATCCCACGGTGCGCGGGCGCTCCCCGACGCACTGCTTGGCCGCCTCGCCACCCGCTTGTTATTAAAACGCCGGCCGTCTCTAACCTAATGGCCTAATGGCGCCTCTCCTGCTCCGGGGCCAGCAGGGCCTCCTCGGGGACGGCGGCGACCAGAGAAAGGCGTTTTCTTCTTAACTAGACCGACGCGCGGGGGAAATGGGGAAATGGGAGTGCCGCTGCATTATTCCGAGTGCCTCGCAGCGCCTCGCCTCACATGCAGCAACAATCCCTGGGGCCTGCCGCCTGGAGTCCTGGAGTGGAGCCCGAGGAAAAGAGAGCGCTGGACACTAGGCGCGGCGCCGCGTGGAGCACCGCGCTCTCTCAAGTTTTTTTTTTTTATTTTTTTATTTTTTTTGGCAAGTTTACACAAAAATCGAAGTAGTAGTGTCTCTGCCGGCTTTCGTAGTCGTGACTCTGGGGAAGCTTTCTGAGCGTGTCTCTGGAATATTTCCAGCAGACCGTTTTCGCGGGATGTTTTCCTGGAGTGGCGGGCCTCTACGCGCTGGAATGCGGCGCGCTGGGCTGGCGGGGCGAGCTGCAAGCTCTAGATGCGCCTGGACAAGGAGCAGCAGCAGCAGCCCCTTATGCGACACGCATGGCCGCCTAATATGTTGGCGCGCAGACTTATGGGTACATTGTGGCGGCACTGCCGAGCACGGCTCGGAAATAGAACAAAACGCGGCGTGGTGCACTGTCAACCGTAAGAAGGATACTAGGTATCCGAAATACACACAATTTTCAGCAAACATAAGAACCATGCCGCTCGCGAGGAGTTTGGAGAGTGAGCAGCGCTTTGTGGCGTGGGGCCGCGTGGGGCCCTCCCGCCTCCTCCAGCCCCGGCTCTTCGAGTCCTGCTCGCTTGACACCGGCTCATTGTTTGTCCGATTCGCCTCGAAGGCCGCGCGGGCAGGCGGGGCCGGGCGAGCATGGCAAGCAGGAGGACTGGCGTGCGTGAACGGCCGCGCTCCGCCACGCCCCGCCACGCCGAGTGTGTCTTCACGGTCCAGGGCACTAAACTTGAAGGTGAGGCAAGCTTGCGCTAGCCCCGCCATTGGCCGCCTCCTCGCCGCCGCCTTCGCGTCGCCGTGCAGCGTACTGCCCTGGGCCCCGAGCAGGCGGCCGACTAGCCGGGACGCGCAGGCCAGGAAAACCGAAGCGAATCCGACTCGATCCGGTCGTGTTTTTATTTGGTGTTTTATACGGCGCGTCTTTGGCCCGTCTAGCACGCGCGGCGTAATGGGCTGTAAACTGTCTGGCGGGAGAAACGGGGAGAGAGACAGAGGAATGATGAGGCGAGCTTGACGAACTTGTGCTTGTTGCAGATGCGCCGCTGATCCAATGAGGACGCTCCCCGGCTCCGGGACGCGTCATGGCCAGCTCCAGTCCGGGCGCTGCCCGCCCTGCCACGGCACCAGCGGCGGGGACCCCGGCGGGGACCCCGGCGGGCGTCGCCCTGGCCGCTCCAGCGGCGGAGCCGGGGCCGCCGTTCGTCCACGCCGCCGGCCCCTCGGGGGGCCCTATCGGTGGCCCCGCAGGGGGGCCCAGTCCAGCGGCGCAGCTACGGGCCTCGGCGGCGAGGGGAGACCTGCAGGAGGTGGTCCGCCTGCTCGGGGAGGGCGCCAAGCTGCTGCCAGATGAGGTACGTACGGCCGGCCATGGCCAAGGGGACAGTCAACCCCAGATACGTGATCCGAAATCCAAGTTTATATTGGTCGTCGCAGCGGCGCGCTGTGGGGATGTAGTGCGGTCCACGAGGAGGAGGATGAGGGCCGTGACGTGGCGGGGGCGTGTCCAGAAGGGGGGCCATGAAGACCACCCAGGCGGGAGGCTGCGCCTTGCCTGAGCCGGCCCTTGCCCCCTCCCCGCCCAAGGTCGTCCTGCTGCAGGTCCTCCTGCAGCGATGCAGCGTTGCGGCGGAAAAATAACAAACTGCCCGCATTCCGGTTGCGCGCCGCGGCCGGCCAGCGCGCCTCGCTGCGAGGCTAGACGTGCGGCCGTTTTGCCGCAGGATGTGCGAACGCCGCGAGCGCCGCCGCCAGGTGTGGACTGGGCTCCGGGTTTTACTTTCACACTCGGTGCGTCGCCCCGACACTGCCCCCGGCCGGCCAGCCCGGCCACTTGCAGCCAGCCACACGCGCTGCGCTTCGCTCCCATCCCATGAAGAATGATCACTTTGTCCGGCATGCAAATTACCGTGTGGGGCGCCGTGCCGCGCGATGGCCAAGTTATGGCCAATTAAGGCAGCGCGGCAGAGCCCCTTCGCCACCCCCTTCCTTTCCCTTAAATGAATAATTTCACGAAACAGGAACAAAAGAAACGACCATTTTTTGTGCGTTCCACGCGGACGCGACGCACTGCCTTTTTTTCTGCGCGTGATGCGAGTGACCGCATTAGCCGTTCAAACGAAATGCGTGCGGTGCGCAATCGCACAGGCAGGCCGACACGCAGCCTGCACGATGCGCACGTCCGTTCGATTGCCTCATGCGCCGAGTCTGTCTGTTTCCTGTCCGTCTGTCTGTCCACCTGCCCGCTCACGCCACGCGGGCACTGGAGCGCGGGCGCGCGCAAAACGCCCCGGCTGGAGGCACAAGGTAGGCAATACGATACTCCCGGCACGCAACTCGCATCTGGGGCCTTGCACGCAACGGGCGCGTCACGCTGACGCGGTTGCGTGGCTGCAGTACAGGTGCCTTGCGGTCAAGGCGGATTGAATGGCTGGAGATTTCAACGCACGGTCCCACGAAAACGCGGTGCGCGGGCGGAGTCGAACCCGCAACTCGGTTCGGCCTTGGCCCCCAAGTCCTTGAAACAGACCACGACATGACCCCTGCTGCCGCTCGGCCTCACAGCGTGTTTGTCGCAGGACGGGCGCACGGCGCTGCACTTCTCCGCCTCGGCCGGCCACGCCGACGTCGCGGCCGCGCTCATCATCGCGGGGGCCGGCGTCAACGCCACGGACTCGGTGAGTCAGCGACCCAGTGCGCCGTGTGTGCTGGGTACACGTCAACAATGCGACCAGCCCCGCCCCGCCGCGCCACGCCCCGGTTGACCCGTCCCGGCCATTGTACCCGTGCTCCTGGCCGTGCTGCAGGACTCCAGGGAGGAGCGGGGAGGGGGGCATTGTTTGTCTTGACAAGTAGTGTCGCCGGTCCGCACGTCGCCTCCGACCAGCGCAGCGGCGATGACGCGCAGTGCTGCCAACACACGTCCTCCCCGCGGGCAGCTCCGCGGCCAAACAGCCTGTAATACAATAATGTCTTGATGGCGTTCGCAGCCTTTGTCCGGCGCGATCACGTTCGGGCTGGAGGCGTGGAACTCGTCTGGCGGGGCCGCCTGGCGGATAGGCCAGCCCGCCGAACGCAACTGCCGCACCTGGCGGGCTGCCTTCACGGCGGGTCGCAGTCGACGAGGGTTCCGTTCGCCATCCCGCCGTTTCTTGGCACGAGGCCCGCCTCAACGGGCTGGACTGCTCATCTGCCTGCGGACTGATTTCGACGAAGACGACTCGCGGGTTGGCGTGCCGCGCGATCGCCGTATAAATTTGCGCCGCCCTGCTCCACTGGGCTCGCGGCACGCCGGCCGGCAGCGCCTCCAAACAGAGTTATTGGCCGTGGCGTATTGGCAGCACTGCAACCACATTAATGCGGACTCGCAAAGAAACCGGACTTGTTGCTTTTTTCCCTCTCTCTCTCTCTCTCTTTCTTCCGCTTCCGACTGCTTCGGCCGCCACCCCGCGGACGACATCCCGGCCCGCTGCGCGCCGAGGTGTGGAGAAGGAGGCTTCAAACGGCGTTATAAACTATGCCGTTCCGGGCGGCCGTGCGCGCGTCTGCCTGCCCGTCTCGGCCTGCCCGCCTCGCCTGCCGGCCGCGATTTGTCAGTCTGTTCCCGTGAGCGTCGCGGCCGCGGCGTGGCAGGCATCCAGTTTGCCTTTCTGCCGACACGGTCCGTGCACTGTCCGCCGTGCGCGCACTTTTTCATTCAAATTCCTGCTGCGTCGTCGCGGCGCGCCCCGCCCCCGCCCCGCGCCCCGCCCCGCGCGCAATGCTCGACGTCACGCTCGGGCCGCGGTGGCGCGGTTCTAATTCCCTTTTCAAAAGTTGGCGCCCTTTCTTCCGGCGTGCCGGTCGTCCCTAACCAGGCGCGACTGGGCGCGGCGCGGCGCGGCGTGGAGGGCTGCCGTTTCCGTCCGCCGGTTTGCCGGCCGATCGACCGACCGACCGGCCTCACCGAAAAGTCGGAAACGACTGTGGCGGCAATCGTTGGTAGTTGTTGTGCCGTCGGGTCGGTGGATCGGGCGATCGGGGCACGAAAAACGAAATCGAATCCCATCCGAGTCTTTCTCCAATCATAATTCCCGGAGCCGACACGTCCCAATGAGGGAGAGAGATGGCCTGCTTCCCCGGCCGCCCCGCCCGCGGCGCCAGTGTGGTGGGGTCGGCGGAACCGGCGCTGGCAGTCTGGCACCAACATGTAGGCGGACGGCTCCTAGCCGACTCCCAGCGTTGCGGGACCCCGTGTCGCCTGTCGCCTGGACCGACAGCTTTCATTCCTGATTCCGCGTGTGTCGATTTCGTTTGCCTACTTTTGCTTTTCTTATTTATTTGTTGTTTTTTCGTTGTTCTTTTTTTTTCTCTAAATCCGTGCTAATGCCCGGCGAGCGCCAGCCCAGTCCTGTCCCGCGAGGAGGCTGTCACGTTCATAATAATGGGACAGACAGAGAGAGAAACGAAAGGAATGACGGAGGTGTGAGGCTGGGAATCTTTTCCGATCCTAATTGTTTCCCACAGTCCTAATCTCTCCGCGACACTATGGCGACGAATTTAATGAATTCGCGCGCGCCGTGCCGTGGCTCCGTGGTGCTTCGGGCCAGTCGCCCTGTTGTAGGCCTGCGTCCTGCGTCCCTGCTGACCTCGGACACCGCGCGGCGCCACGCCCTGGGGGGACCGCGTTGGAGCAGCCTGCAGGACTCATGGCGTTTGCAATGGGAGGGCGGGCTGCTGCACCTCGGCCAGATCTGTGTCACCCACAGAGGCGGCCCCACCCCGCCCCGCCCCGCCCCGCCCCCGCTGGCACTGCGTGGCCACGATCGTGCGCTGCCTTAGGCGTGCCACACCCTGCTGCACTGGACCGCGCTGTTGTTGAAAAAGGAAACACACGCAACAACTTCGACCTCCTAACAGAAACATTTAAACTTTTTTTTTTGTGCTTATGCTTTAACCTCTCAACTTGTTTCTGACGGGGTCCCCAACTCTATCGCCCCGCTGCCGTCGTGCGTCATCGAGATGACACTGGGCCCCCCTGGACGTTTGACTCGGACCCCCGTCGCCAGCCGTCAGCCGCTACATGATGCAGGCATAGAAGCACAAGGTCCCGCGCACCGCCTTGCCCCGCCCCGCCCGGCCCCGCCCCGCCCCGCCCCAGCCCCGCCCCGCCCCGACGCCGCTTCCCATCTCGACGCCGGCCCCTCCCGCGTGCGGTCGGAGATGCTGCGGATGGTGAGGACGCCGAGGCATGCGGACGAAAGCGTGTTTGTTGTGTTTCCAGCCTTGATGCAAAGGAGGCAGACTTTTTAATTATTCACGTGCAGGCAGGCAATATGCTGCCGTATCGCATACAAAGGGCCTAGCCGCTGCGCCACGCCACCCGCCTGGGCTCGGCGCCTGCGCCTCGCCATCGTACACGTCGTCGCGGCCTCCAACACCATAAACCTTTCCCCATTTTTTGTCCGTGTCCGCCGTTTCAATAATTGCGAGATGTACGGCGCGATAACTCTGCGCGCCATCCGAAATGAAATTTCTTCCCGACTGGCCGACTTTGAGTTGTTGGCCATCACGGCGAGGCGAGGCGCGGCGAGGTCATGATCCGAGGCGATGGATAGGGCCACGCCCCGCGACGCCGCAGGTCCAGCCTGGACCAGCCCTCCGAGTCGTTTTCGTCGCTCTGTCTCTCTCGCGCCCATACGGGACGCCCCATAAATGCGAGAGAGACGGGGCTACGATAACGACTCTCGCAATCGGTGTGCAGGCAGGACCTCAGGACCCGCGAGATAGCCGGCAGGCGCCGGCAGGCCGTAGCGGAACTAGGGGGGCCGAGTGCGGCCGAATGGGGCCCGCCGCCTGGTGACCCGGTCCTGTCAACACAGACTGGGCCCGCTGGCCACTTTCGATGGCATCGGCTGGGGTCTGGGGCCGCGAAGGACCCTGACGCCGTGCACGCGACCGCCGGACTGCTCTCGCTTGGTCCTGGGGCGGGGCGTGCGTGGCACCGCGATGGAAATCGCTTGTTTAGCATGTGCCGGCTGCCGCCTGTCGGTGTGTCTCTCTCGCACCCCTACGGAACGCCCCATGAGTGGGACGGCGACCGAGCGACGAAACGATCCTAGGGATTGAGGCGGCCCGTGTCGCTCAGCGTGATTGGCGGCCGTGCACGCTACCGCGCCGAGCCCCTCCAGGCCCGCGGTGCGGACGCGGCGCGTGGGCGGGGCGGGGCGGGGCGGGGCGGCAAGGGCTGGAAGGACACCCAGGCCGCCAGGACCTCGCCAGGACCGTCAGGACGAGGCGCGAGGCGCTCCCAATCAAAGCAACGGGTCCCGTTCCGCCCGGCTCCGCCTGGCCCGACAAGACCCCTCTGTTGGAGGTGTCGGGGCCGGCTTCTCGGAACCCGCACCGCCGCGCGCTCTGCGGCGAGGAGGAGGAGGAGACACCCGAGCCGCGCGACCAGAGGGGACGCGGTCCGACCGGCAAGTGGAGATGAGAAAATCATTGTAGTGAGTCCCGACGGCCGCGGCGGGACTGGGACTCGAAGCCCCGACCGTGGCCGATGAGGCGTCACCGCCAGCACGCCTAGCTCGCCCAGCGCGCCCACCACGAGGCATTCATCGCGGAGCACAAGGCGGTGATTGAATCCGGCGCGGTTTATGGCGGCAGTTTAAAAGACGCGCTAGGTTCGCGTTCGATTCCGGCCGGACGGAGATTACACAGCCCGGGCCACGCCAGCGACTGGGGCAAACTGAATTACGCGCTCCGGTGGCGCCGCGGCTCGTTGTCTCGTCCCTTTTGTTTTTCTTTTTCTTTTTTTCACTTCCTTTGTTTCGCCTTTCATTGGCGGTGGGGCGGAGATTCGCCCTCGTTAGTCACAGCGAGTCAGTGCGCCTCTATTTATCTTGTTGACCCCGGCTTTGCTTCGCTTGGCTCCGGCGGGGCGTCGCCTCCGCCGTCATAGATTCCTTCTCCATCTCCGCGCACTGCAATTAGCCTTTCATTATTCCGACCGGCGAAAGTCAGGCGGCGTCTTAATCACCGCGATGGCCGTCGCGCCGCAGCTCCGCGGCCAACGGGACCGGCAGCGAGGAACGCGACACGCGCGGCGCCGCCAAGCAGTGCCCCGTCCTGGTGCCTGGCCAGCCCCGCCGGCCAGCCCCGCCCAGCGGCCCAGCAGATGCAGCGTGCAACGCTCACGCAGAGAAAGCGCGCGAAACACACACCGGCAGCCTGCAGGCATGGTGGGCAGCGCCGGGCAGCGCCGCACCCGACACCGCCGGACACATGCACTGCACCGCGCACTGCTTCACCACCGCTGGAGGGGGCGGGAGAGAGGGAGAGGGAGAGAGAGAGAGAGAGAGAGAGAGAGAGAGAGAGAGAGAGAGAGAGAGAGAGAGAGAGAGAGAGAGAGAGAGAGAGGAGTGCCGCCTGAATGAGATGATCGTGTTTTTGTCCGCGTCGATCGGCAAAAGCACGTCCAGCTCGATGATGTCGACATCGGGCGGCGTCGCGGTGGCCTGCCCGACGGCCCGGCGGTGTCAGAGCGGCGCTGATTTATCGCGGGCTGCATCGGGGATTGGGACTGCTGGCCCGGCTAGGCGCGGCGCCGTTGGCCGCCGTCGGCCCGTGTGGCGGCAGTGCTCGTGATGCCCGCCGTCGAGGTGACTTGGCGACAATGGCGCACCCCAGCCCAGCCAGGCCGGGCATTAATCTCAATCACCTGATTTGCGCCGCACCGAGCCGACGAGGGCCCCGCCGACGAGGGTCTCGCCACGACGAGGGCCCCGCCGACGCCGGCGAGGCTTAAGGCGCCCCATAACAGCAACGGGGCTGTGCCAACAGATTGTCGCACCCGATCCGCCCTGCCGCCGTGAGTGATGGCCGGCCGCTCGCGTGGTGCCCGTTCCGCTGAAATAGAGCACGACGCGCGACCAAGTCCCGCACTCCCACTGCGACCCGTGACCCGGCGTGCGGGCGTCGCGACGGGGCGCCGCGTGGGCGTGCGTGGCGTAGGGCCCCTGCGAGGAGGCTGCGTACACGAGGCGCGTTTTCCGCGGCGCCGCGGGTTCCCGCCGTCAAAGGCCCCCGAAAATGGCCACGTCGGCCAGCACGGCCATGATGGCCAGCACGGCCAGGACCATGGCCGGCCAGCGGGGGTCAAGGGGCGTGCTTTGTCCTGCCCCGTTTCGTCTACGCTGGCTCGTAATGCTGGGTCCGGTCCGGGCCGGCCTGGGCCGGGCTAGGCCGGGCCGTTGGGACACAGAGATTCGTATCCGCTGGTTGGCACCGCGCCGCCCCTGCCGCCACTGGCGGACTGAGAGTCGCTTTCGTCGCTCTGTCTCTCTCGCACCCACACGGAACGCCCTGCTGCTGGACGCGTGATGCACGCCGCGCCGGGTAGTTGAGCCGGGCTTAACGGCCTCGGCAGAAAACCAAACGAAGCCGCCGTCGCCGTCCACCACACTCTCCTCGTATGAGTGATCTGCGGGGCCGGAGCCGAGCCGAGCCGTGTCACACACCCACACGCCCACACACACACACACATGGGCATGACATGGACACACACACACACACACACACACACACACACAAACACACACACACACACACACACGTGCCGTAGACGCACACACAGGCAATGTCACGCGCGCGGCTCCCGGATTTGTTTCCGCCGTCGTGGTCGCGGGATAATCGCGTTTGCGCGCCAAGGGCGTCCACGAGTCCGCGACCGAACAGAGGTTCATTTGACACCGCTAGGCCAGCGCGGCCACGGCCACAGCCGCAGGAAATACTGATTCCGAGAGGCGTTTTCGCCGCTCTGTCTCTCTCGCACCTCTACGCGACGCGCCACGAGTGCCAGTGAGAGACCAGAACGACTCTCGAAGCCAACTCCGCCGCAGTGGCTGGCAAGGATGGGCGTGTAATCCCCCTCCCCTACCCAGCGCACTGGCGACGCTGGCTGCAGTTGTCGCAGAATTTATTCTTTGGCACTGGGGCAATGATGGCGCTTTCTCCTGGACACTTTTATCATCGCCAGCCGACGAGTTACTCGCCGGTCCCGCTAGATGCGGCGTGCCGTACGCTTGCATGTCGATGCGCGGCGCGGCCGTGTCACCACCCCTGCCGGCGGAGCCTGCCACCCGAGCCTGCCGCCCGGGCCCCGCCGGCGCTGTCTCTGGCTAGAGAGTGGCGGCGCGGGGCGGCCTGGGCCGGTCTGGGCCGGTCGGTGACAAGTGGGGGCCTGCCCCGCACCCCGCAGATCGCAACCAGATTAGTGGGCCCGGCATGGGCGCCCCGCGGAGCTCGCTATTGGCGTATTGACACCGACTCGATTAGCTGGCCGACAGCGAGAGAGTAAGGTAAGGGAGAGAGAGGCAGAGAGCGAGAGAGACGCCTGTAGGGTAGGCCGCCCGCCACACTCCGAAGCATGCGTTGCCTACCTCGCGGGCTGTTTTAAACCCGCACTGGAAAAAAATTGTTGGGGTGGAAAATGACGGGATTCGAACGCGGACCCTGAGGTCTCCGAGTCGGCGAGGCTGCGCTCTCGGCCGCACTGGCCTCTCTGCTGGCGGGGCAGGGCGGGCCGGAGCACTGTCAACCTCCGTTACAAGTGCTCTTGTCCGCGCCGAGTCGTGTCGATAGGATCGCCGGCATGTCTCTGCTAGAGCAGCGTGTCGCGTGGCTTCAGAGGCAGCGCCCGTCGGCACGAAGCAAGGCAGCAGGGTGGCCGGGCTCCGAAATATGCATGCGGCTTTCTTTCTTCTTGTCTTTTTTTTTCTTCGCTGTCTGCAAAACGTACGATTCTTGACGCAGAGCGGGCCGCGGTTCGGGCGAGGCGGGTGGGGCATGGCAGGCAGGGCAGGCCAAAGGTGAGGCCATTGTCGGGGGATAATGTAGTGAAATCACCGACACGGCCGCACGGCGCGCCGCACGGCACACGTCTCGCGGTCGTGATCCGCCATCCACCGGCCCGGCCAGCCGGGGTCGCCGTCACTTTTTCGGCGCCAAAGGGAACACTCTCTGCTCTGCATGTAGATCGGCACGCACGCCATGCAGCACATCGAAGTGTGGCGGTGACGAGGGTCGGTGAGGCCATTTCGAGAGTCGGCGAGGCATCACGAGTGGCGCGGGAATAATAATGAAATGGAAAATAATTCGGAAAGGATTTTCTTTTGGTCTGTTTCATTGACCGTTTCGGGTGCTGCTGCTTCCCATCAGTTCTGATTCATCCGCCAGAGGCGCTCCAGCGAGTGACTTGTCCCAGCAGTCGGAGATCTAAACGCCGAGGGCAGGCAAGAGGTCCGCTCCGCGCCCCGGCGGCGTGGCACAGTTTTCCGAAGACTTAGCGCTAGTACAGTTGTTGCTGCTCGCCGCTGTGTGCATCGCTGGCGAAGCCTCGCTGCGAAGAATAGGAAAGTCGCCGCTCTGCTGCGGCGGAATGTTAATTGGAGTGGCTTTGTGGTCAGCCTGCTGCGGCTGCTGGAGCGTCGCCGCTAGAAGCGGTTTGAAGCGTCACCTGCAGCGCGGGGTTGTCGTCGTTCACGAGCACCAACGCGCGCTGGACAGCGGGCTGGACCCAGTGGGCTGGACGCTGACCGCGGGGTTCGCGGCCACCCTGGAACGGAACGAATTAAGTTATCCGCGTGGACCGGCCGCGCGACTCGTGAGGGGTGCTCGGCGAGACCACCGCGTAGGCCGGCCGGCGTCCCGCCACCGCCACCGCCGCGGGCCGCACAGACATTACCATACAAACTGGCACGTCGTTAATCCGAATCCTTTTTATGCATTTCATATGAGAAGGCCCCAATCGGGCGGGCCGATTTATTGATAGAAGCCCCACAGTTTACCCGCGATAAAGTGTTGTTGCCAGTCGCTGAAAGAGGCGTCAGCCATGGGCAGGAGGCACTGGAGTGGCCGTAGCCGGCGGGGACGCTTCGGCCCAGTGGATACTCGGCTACATTAGGGTCAGCGAGGTGGCAATTAAACCGCGAGGGCCGTAAAAAACCATCAGCACCTCGTCCAGCCTCCGGTCCCCGTCCAAGTCCCCGGCCGTGCTCGGTGGCGGCCCCTGTCGCCGCCGGGGCCGGCCGGGGCGCCGCCGCTATGCCGCGTTTCGTCGGAAAGCTTTCCACTTTGGTATTCGGCCTGCCGACTAGCGGAGGACACATAGCGATGGAATTAGAAGCCACATTGGCGCACCCAGGACATCCATTAATCTTCGCATGTCCATTTCTGGAAGTACAAGTTGATTTTGTCGTTGGTGAGCCGTCCTCGGCGTGTCGCAGTGGTGTGCCTGCTGCTGCGTCCCCGCCCGCTGACCCCTCGCCGCATGCGGGACGGCGCTCTGCGTGCAGCGAGCAACGGGTCGGTGGGAACGCGGCAAAGCGACGCTGCTCCCGCGGCAGCACGCGGCAGCACTAGCCGAGGAGCAGGCCGCAGTGATTACCACGTTAGACGCTGAATCGCGGTCAAGTAGATTTACTGGGGCGACGGCAGCGCCCTGTAGCGGGGAAAAAATTAATTACCCTTGATGAGAAGGGGGCATTGACAGAACACTCTCATCATTTGCATGGCAGCAATGGCGAGTGCGGGGGCCGCTGGACTCACAAAGCCTCGGCACCGGCGCTCCCCGCGGCTCGGCCGGCCGGCCGGTCGGGGGCGTGGCGCCGCGGCGGTGCGGGGCGCCATAAACACCGCGCGGCCGCGTCCGGGGCGCAGCGCCGCGCACCAAGCTGACCGTCGTTGCTCTGTCGCTCTCGCCACCCGTGCGAGAGAGACAGAGAACGACTCTCAGACTCAGTCGCTGCCTTCAATTCGAGGGAAGGCAAGAACACGCTCCCCAAATCTAGCCCGCGCCCACGCGCCGCGGCCTTCCCTCGCGTCACATTGTTGCGGCCCCAAATAATAATTACGCCCGTTTATTTAACCATTAGGCGGCCGGTTTCTTGTTTCTTCCAGGAGCCCGAAAAAGCCGGCCTCCGCGATGCGCTAGCGCGCCGGCGCCTTTAGCGGACCGCACTGTTATACTACACCTTTGGGCGTGGGAACGGGTGGGCCAGGGGGCCGCCCCTGCTGCAGGTGCCTGAGCAGTGCGAGGACTACCACCGGCAGCACCAACGCCGTGCTCGCGTTTCGCTTCCGTTCGCACCAGGCATGGGCAGGAAAGTAAAGTAAAGTACCGCGGTACCAGCACCGCGGTACTTTTTTGGGTAAAGTACCGGCACCGCAGTGCTGATGACGCGAAAGGGACCGGTAAAGTACCGCGGTACCGATTTGCGAGTAAAGTAACGAAAAGTACCGTCGGTCCTGTCAGCGGGCGCGCAGCCGCGCACTATTACGGATTGAGCGACACGACTATATTACGCAAGTGCATGCCCCGTCGGGTACCACGGACTCCATGCGCTGCAAACCGCTGTACAGCGGCGCATCCAACAAAAGAACTTGGAGGGAAAAAAAAGAAGAAAAAATGGGGCCCTTCTCCCACCTCCCCACACAGTAGGGAGGACCGCCTGCAACTTCGGTGGATCGGGGGAACCGGTGCATTCCAGGCGGCGACCCCAGGGGTTCTCATCTGATGTGGGCCGGGTGAAGGGCGGGGGTTGAGAGCCTTTGGTTTTCGCGGGGTGGTCAGTGGTACCCACAGTGGTACCCCCGCTGTCCGGCGCTCTCTACCGAACATGCAGTGTGAAGGGCCAGCTTCAAAGGACTTATCAACTCCAAACCGACGAATCAGAATGGACCCACTCGCGACCAATTGCGAGTGGCTGGAACGACCGGGGATCGAACCAGTGCCGAGGCCAATCCGCCGAAGCGGACTGCTTTTTAGACACCCAAGCATAGTGGACGACAAATGATCTAGACCACTACGCTATCACGACTGCACGTCTGCCGAGTGTCGGACGACGGGTTTGAGTCGTATTGGGATGAGGGAGGCAGTCGTAAAATGTATTGAAATGTTGGGATTCGATCCCCGGACCTTACTGTTCAAGTCCGACGCCTTAGCGATCTCAGCCACCACGGCTCATGGTAGATGCGGCGTCAGCCGGGCTCTAGACGCGGCAGGGATGGAGCCGCAGTGAGCGGGTCATTCGAAAAATGTTGAGAAAAAGTGGGTCTCGATCCGTCGACCCCGGTACCGGGAACCGACGCCTATACCACCTCGACCACAACGACTCATGATTGGGGACAGGTAATGTCAACGGCCTATGATTAGGCCAAGTGATGTCATGTCTTTTGAGCCGCACTGGGAGTGCGGTCCGCACTGCCGCACTCCGAGTGCGGCTCAAAAGACATGACATCACTTGGCCTAATCATAGGCCGTGGTGGTCGAGGTGGTATAGGCGTCGGTTCCCGGTACCGGGGTCGACGGATCGAGACCCACTTTTTCTCAACATTTTTCGAATGACCCGCTCACTGCGGCTCCATCCCTGCCGCGTCTAGAGCCCGGCTGACGCCGCATCTACCATGAACCGTGGTGGCTGAGATCGCTAAGGCGTCGGACTTGAACAGTAAGGTCCGGGGATCGAATCCCAACATTTCAATACATTTTACGACTGCCTCCCTCATCCCAATACGACTCAAACCCGTCGTCCGACACTCGGCAGACGTGCAGTCGTGATAGCGTAGTGGTCTAGATCATTTGTCGTCCACTATGCTTGGGTGTCTAAAAAGCAGTCCGCTTCGGCGGATTGGCCTCGGCACTGGTTCGATCCCCGGTCGTTCCAGCCACTCGCAATTGGTCGCGAGTGGGTCCATTCTGATTCGTCGGTTTGGAGTTGATAAGTCCTTTGAAGCTGGCCCTTCACACTGCATGTTCGGTAGAGAGCGCCGGACAGCGGGGGTACCACTGTGGGTACCACTGACCACCCCGCGAAAACCAAAGGCTCTCAACCCCCGCCCTTCACCCGGCCCACATCAGATGAGAACCCCTGGGGTCGCCGCCTGGAATGCACCGGTTCCCCCGATCCACCGAAGTTGCAGGCGGTCCTCCCTACTGTGTGGGGAGGTGGGAGAAGGGCCCCATTTTTTCTTCTTTTTTTTCCCTCCAAGTTCTTTTGTTGGATGCGCCGCTGTACAGCGGTTTGCAGCGCATGGAGTCCGTGGTACCCGTGGGTACGTCAAGTACCGTCGGTACTTTCGAAGGTACCTGTAAAGTACCGCGGCACCGAAAATTTCGATAGTACCGGTAAAGTACCGCGGTACCATAGTTTTCGGTAGTACCGGTAAAGTACTGCGGTACCGATTGTGGAGTACCGTGCCCATGCCTGGTTCGCACGAGCACGGCCCAACTGCTGGCCCGGATGGCTCACTGTCAAACCAAGTGTGGGGTGCGTAATTCTCCACACCTCTCGCACTTCACGTGTGGAGTTCTCCACACTTGGTTTCACAATGGACCAGCCTCGGCTACGCGATCCCGATTCAGAGGGTTTTTCGCATGCAGTCCGTCCCGTTGCGTCCGACCGTCAGGGCCGCCCTGGGCGACGCACGGCTCCCACAGTGGCCCTCGCACGGTCAGGACGACGTACTTCTTGTTGGTCATATTGGCCGGCCAATTCGAGGAAGCGCAGCCCATGCCCCTCCGGCGGGAATGCCGGCGATAAACATTAAAGTAAATGAAACAAATTGTTTTCATTTGTTGAACCTGGGTAATGCGGTGTGTTTGGGGGAAGCTTCTACCGCAGCTCACAGCGGAAACGGGAGAAGGAAAAAAAAGCGCGCGGAGACAGGAGCTCGGCGCGCTGACTCACCACTTCAATTAAAACCGATTAACTTTCTTTTCTTTTCCATGCATTCCTGGCCTTATGGACAATGCGCCGGGCAGTGCCGCCCAAACCGGTCCTGGGAACGTAATTAATCAATTGTTTCGTAGATCGAGGAAAGGACGCGCCGATAAGGACGAAAGGGATTCACGTCCATTCAGCTGACACGGCCTCGGACACGGCTGTCACAGCCCCGGCAGCGCCGGCCTTCGCCCACGCTCGAGTCGCTGTGGGAAATATCCGCGCCGTTTGTTGGTTTCGTAATTCGTCATCATTTCTTGAGTTTTTTTTAGGGGGGGTACGGCGTGCAGGGCACGGCGGAAGGTTAGAGCAATCAGGGAAAGGCTTGTGCAGCGGGCTGCTGCCGAACAGTGCTTGTCGCTCTGTCTCTCTCGCCGCGCGTCCCGCGGGGGTGCGAGAGAGACAGAGCGCGGCGAAGCACTTCTCGGAGTCAGCCTGCCAGGCACTCGTCCCGAAGTCGTCCCGATATGATGGCGGCGCGCTCCGCTCCGCTGGCCGGCTAGGCTCTTCTTGACGAGCTGACTGATCGACCGGGGCGCATTGACAGCGGACAGCAGCAGCAGGGCCTTGAGCGGCTCTTTAGGGAGGTGCCGTCCGCGCCTCGACCGCGCCGCTCGGCCCGAACAATATGATTTGTCACCGGAACACAAAGGACCAGATTATCCAGATTTATGATGGACATCATGGGAACCGAGGTTGACAAGCAGAGCCCGGAATGCCGCGGCCCGCCGATCAAAAATCAAAAAAAAAAATAAAAAAAAATTATGGGATTGCCGGTGTTTGATCCCGGGCCGGGTCAGGCCGCTGCTCTCTGCTGCCCACAACGCCGCGCGCCTGGGAAACGCTCGCTCCCCTTTCCCCCACTCCCACTGCCCAACGCCGCGCACGCCGCACGCGTGGTGGCGTTGGTGGCGGTGGTGGTGATGACCGCGAGCGTTAGTAAGCAACATCCGGTGCATGATTAACAGCGGTTTACAGCACTGTTCGCCGGCTAAATACCATAACGGCACCTGCCCGCACGTATGCGTGAGCGCGCGCGTGTGTGTACAAGTGTACGCTCACACACTCACGCACGTGTGTGTAGGAGCGCATTGTATGCGCGCCCCTCCCACCGGGCCTTTGTGGACGCTCTCGAGGTTCTTCCGCGAAGACCGCGCCGAAACTGGAGCGCTGAGGGAGCTGAGCGCGCGGCGTCGCGGCGTATGGGCTGCGCCGGCTGGCAGGGCAGGGCAGGGGCCACGGGCGCAGCGGGCCACGAGGCCGGCGCCAGCTGCGCCAGCTAGCGCCAGCTGGCTCTGTCTCTCTCCCTCCTCACGGCCCGTGAGTGCGAGAGGGTGAGAGAGCGACGGAAGCACTGTTCGGCAAGCCGCAGCAGCCGCTCCGGGTTTACTTTCCACAAGCAATTAGCACATCCCGCGGGTGAAGTAGGCTAACTAGGTTTTTGCTGCGGGAAAATGGCGGGCGAGCGATTTGCATCGACTTTGAGGCAAAGGCCAGCATCCTTCCGGGGGAACTGGCGGGCAGGTCCCGCCCTGGTCGTCCTGGCCCATCCGGGACACCAGCGCTGGTTGCTGGTGCCGAGGTTGCCATGCATGCAGCTTGCTCGGCACAGAGAGCCCCGCCGGCCGGCGGCGGCAGGCCTCCACCAGGGCCACCTTGACCTAGAGCAGCGGCCTGGCGGACCACTGCCCGGTGTCTCCCGCCCAGGGGCGCCTCGCCGCGGCACGTCCCGTTGGCCCCCAACCTGGCCGTCCCTGACACGCGACGAGCCGAACGAGGAGCGCTGTGGAGCGGCGCCAAGGGAACTTGTTTTCAGGAATCGGTGAAAGGGGCCAGGCCGGGCAGGCTAGGGCGGCTACTTAGCGGCTCGGGTCGGGCCCACTGTGCCTGGCCCCACGTATCACGGTGGCATTCCGGTCCGACTCGTCCCGGAAAGGATGTAGCCGCGGGCAGCGTCCTCCGGGCAGCTCCGGACGCGACGGCCGGCCGGGTCGAGTTCGGACAGATTAGGGGTTACAGTGGCCCGGCCATCGGATAGGCGATAGCCTTGAGGCCTCGAGCGAGTCGTGCGCGATATCATTTAACTTTCAGCGACTTGGCGTTTTCGCCGCTTTGGCTAGCTATCTCCTGCTATCCCCCTGTGGCTGCGGCGGTTGGGTTGGGCGGGGCTGCGTCAGTCCGAAACCTAGGCCTCCTTCAAGGTGTCGGCGTTCTCGCTAGGCCCGTCTGGCTGGCTGGCCGGCTGGAAAATGATACCCCTGGACAAAACCGTCACCCATTTGCGGACCACCAATCCAGCATCCAGCCGCCATTTTGGTTCCCATTGCTTCACAAATGACACGCGCATTAAAAAGAAGGGGATCTCGACGACGGAGCGACTCGAATCGTAATTTCAATAATCCTCGACCTCGAACGAGCGCGGGTCGTTGGAGGAAAAAACACCCGTTTTTTCTGTGACTCGGCTGTTGCCACACGCGTTTAATGCGACAGTCCCGCCGGTTCTTAATGCGTCGTGGAAACGGAGTGAAACGGTCGGATATCGGTTTTTGTGTTTTCCTTTTACCACCCGAGATGCCATCTGGACGCGACGACGACGGCTCCACCGACCGCCTCCTGCTCGCGGCCATTCCCCATTCCGCGGCAACGCGGCGGCGAGGCGACGTCCCCGCGAATGAAAAGCAAGAAGCGTCCTTCCCAGACGGACGGACAGGCTGGCGGCATGCAAACGCCCCCCTCCCCATTCCCCGCACTACGGCAGCGGACCGCGCAGTGCTGCGCAGATACGGGAAAGGAGATAAATGACACGCGAGGCAGGCGCTTATTTGCTCCAGATCGGACGATCGCCCTGTACACCTCTTAATTACCCTGGTTCGAATCCCCGCGCCGCCGCCGCGCTCAGCTCGTTTTAGCTGCACTCGTCTTGCACGAGGCTCCATTCCATCCCTGCAGCAGGCATGCCGCGGCGGGCTGTCGAGCGGCTCTTTCTCGCGGAGACCTTTCCAGGCTCCTCCCGATGCGATCCCCTTCCCGAGCTCCCACGATTAAAACGCTTCTGAAAAATCGAGCCAAAACAAAGAAAATACAGTTTTTAACAAAAAAAAATTACAGAAAAATGGAAAGCGGTTTCCCCTTTGGCGGCGGCGCTCCCTCCGCACCGCCACTTGCCCGGAACAGTTTGCCCTCCTTGGCGGCATCGGCCAAACGACAACGGGACTTGCAAAGCTTCTTAACCTCTGGCTCTGTGCTCGGCGAGGTGCTCGGCGAGGGAGGAGCTCGGCCGCCAACCCGACTATCATCCTCTTGACGAAGTCATTCCAGCCGGGCGCCGCCTCAGCACACTGATCGGCGCGGCGCGCCACGCGTGGCGGTGGCCGAGCAGGGCAACACTCTGTCATTATCCGTTTTACGGTGCTGCAGTGCAGCATCACGCCAAGCACCACGCCGCTCTGAGCCAGACGGGACGAAAGGACTCGTATCGCGTCGCCGCCGCCGCGTCGTTTTCGTCGTGCCCTGCGTCGGAATGGAGGCGGAGAAAAGCGCGCTGCACTTTCGCCGCGTTTGCGTGCGTGTGTGAGAGAGTGTGTGTGTGAGCGCAGTATTTTCATCAGAAACGGCGTGCCCTCTACCCTGAGCATGCACAGCAACAACGCTGAGTTGGTGCCAGTAGCCAGAGGCTGCAGTTGGGCACAATGTTCCCAGTCGTCTCTCTCGCACCCTTACGGAGCGCTCGATGACTGCGAGAGAGACAGAAGCAGCTCTGTTCGGAATGAGCCCTCGGCGCGATGTAGGCCCGGTACTTTGTCACGTCGTGGCGCTCGGGAGAACTGCGTGGCTCGTGCAGCTGGCGCTGGAGCAGCTGGTGCAGGGCCAGAGGCAGGCCGGTGGCGGCTTCACGGCGACGCGACACATTCCCACTTTCACTGCTCGGTCTGGCCGCCCTGCCGCGCCGGCCGCGTCGCCGCGGTGTGAATAAGTGGCCGTCGATCCCCCGCCGCGCCGCGCCGCATCACGGGGCGCCACGTCCACGCGTGCCTCCTGTCACGCCGTCCTCTCTGACGCCGCGCCGCGCCATCTCGCTCCCCCAGTCCCATGGGCACCGCGGCGTCGTCGACCTCCCCGTTCTAATTCGGTTCTTCCTCTCTGATTCCAGGTAAGGCTCGCTGGCTGCCGCAGACGAGGTAGCCGCGCGTAAGTCACGAGTCGCGGCGTTATTCAAATTCCGGGTCGGTGCGCGCGTCGTGCGGCCCGACGGACGGACGGACAGAGAGACAGACGGACAGACGGGCCCTCGGCGACGACGGCCCTTGACGGACGCACTGACGTCGCGGCCCGCTCGACGGACATTCCAGCCGGCGGCGTGTCAGGACTAGCCAAGCCCAGGGCATGCCCAGGGTGGTCACCGAGAGTCCGCGGGGAAGCGGGGCTCCGATGCCGGGGAGGCGATGCGATATTCGGCCACGGCGACGACACACGGTGGGCCAGAAGACCGGTAGAGGCGGCCAAAATTCTAGACGCGTTTTGAGCTCCTTAGTCGCTAAATGAGACTGAAATCGGACGTGTGACCCCACCGATGGATTCCTCGTTCGGAGAGCAATTCATGGGTTGGGTCACACGTCCGGTTCGAGTCCCATTCAGCGACTCTGGAGCTCAAAACACGTCCGGGATTTTGACCGCCTCCACCAGTCTTCTGGCCCACTGTGCGACAGCCGGCCGATGCCAACTTGTCGATAACAGGGCGTCGCGACGCTCGGGGCTGAGACAATGGGAGAGGGGGAGGGGGCGGTGGCCGCGGCTTATGACGGCCGGCTTATGCATTGTTGTCTCATTGCGGCACGACTTACGCTGCCGCCTTGCTGCCCGGCCATGCGTCCAGCAGGACAAGACCCCAGTCACGAGGAAGCCTCTCGGGGACGACACGCGGGTGCAGCTTCGCCTGCTTGGACTGCTTCGCCGAACGTGTCTCACGGAGAGGGGGGCGGCCGGTCAAAGCCCTTGCAGGGCTGAGGCTGGAAGGGCCGAGGCAAACGGATCTCCGGATCGCTGCGAGGTTCCCTCACGGCGCAAAGAAGTGCACGATGGACGTCGTAGGGACAGCATTCGAGCGTGTCGGCGTGGCGGAGCACAATGCACGACCCCTGGGCCGCGGCGCTGCGCGGCAGGCGCTGCAGTGCCACGACGACGGCGCCGGGAGGCAGGCATGCCCGTCGAGACCGCCTGTCGCGCGGCCTGCCTACCTCCCAGGCGGGAGAGCCGGGCGGCGCGCGTCGGGGTTTGCATGCGCCTGCTGGCTTCGCAGAACTGTGTCTGCCCGCCTGTGGGATCGTTTAGCGGAACAAGCGCACACGTCCATTAAATTTTGCCGCGCGCTGTATGCCGGCCCCTGCTGCATGCGGCTCTGTTCGGCGGCCGAGGCGCGGCTCGACGGGGCCCGGCCGGCCGGCCGCACCGCTCATAGCAACGCGGCCTGCATTAAGCGTGTGTGTCGCGGAGCGCATGTCGCCTCCATCATGTATTATTCCAAGTGAGTTTATGTTGGGGGGGGGGGCGCAGTGCAGGCTAAGGGCCTCGAGGGCCTGGTGGCGCGCGGAGGCAGGCACAGTGGGCCAGAGGACCGCCGCAGAGCTGCGCAGAGCGAACGCGTGCGTTGGGGCCACAACTGCAACGGCTGGAACGGCAATGACAAAAAGGGGCCGATCACCTCGCGTGCCCTTTCCGCGCCGCACTCCGCGACACGTCGATGGCGCGACGCTTGTAGGCCGCCGCGTCACCCGGGGCGGGGCGGGGCGGGGCCGCGGAGTGCAAATGCGAGGCGAAACGCAATCCAAGCCAGGACGTGAGCGCTCAGCGCACATTGGTTTTGCTGGCCTTTCCCGATAGTGGGCGCCGCGACGTCAACGTCGTCCTCGGCGCCGTCCGTGACATTCCGGTTATGACGACGGCCGCGCCGTTCTCACGGTGGTGCGGCGCGGCCGCTCGGTCGGTCAATAAGCGGCGAAGGGAGATTGCTGCTCCGCGCTCCGCCTCCAAGTTCCTCCCTATCGTGCCCCGGCCACCTGTTCACATGGTCGTCACGGGCCGGGCGGGGCGGGGCGGCAGCAGGCCCTCGTGAAAATGACGAGGCGCCGCGTCCAGCCGTGACGTGCTGCTCCTTGAACAAACAGATGATGATGGACTACCCACTGCCTGGCCCGCCTCATTACAGCAATAACGTGGCCCGGCGTGGCGCAGCGTCAAGCCATGCTTGGCCTGGGCCTGATTAGTGAGAGGGATTGCGTTGTGACACACACACACACACACACACACACACACACACACACAGAGCTCGCCTTACCGGATAAAAAGGCCGGAAGCCAATCGTGTATGTGTGTGTTTTTAGCTGGCGGTAGGGGAGTGGGTGTGAATGTGTGCGTGTCTTAGTGAGTTTGGTCCGGGCCACTCATAGGCTGGACCAAAAAGAAGCCTGGCGATGTGAGAGGGAGGCACAATGGGCATGAACGAGGCCTGCTGGGACCGGAGCCCTTGCCGTGTTGTTGTTTCTTCGTCCTGTGGGAACCGCGGCCAGCATCGCGGAGCCGAAACGGGCGGCCTTGACCTCGCCGTGCCCACTGTGCCGTCCCCACCGCGTCCTTCGATCGGCCGTCTGTCTCTCTCGCACCCCTGCGGCACGACCCATGAGAGCGACAGAGGCAGCGCGCGTGGGAGCGCGGACCAACCGCGCCCCCGCCGAGCACATGTACATACTCCTGCTTGAGGTTGGACCTTCGGACTGCATGACGTACTGCACACACTCTGGGTGACAGACTGCATGACTGGTGGACATAGTGCTGCTCTTTGTTGTTCGTGTGTTGGAACCTTGTCCTGTTTATAGTAGATTTTGTAGTGACCTGGGTGAACGACTAATCTAGACGACCTTAAGTTACATTGACTCAATTTTAAAGAATAAAACGATTCTTACTCTCTTTGAACTACAAGTGTTGGATTTCGAAGTTATGCAATCCCACCGACAGGGTATGGCCGTGACTGCATGATGACGAAATCGAGCAGAGGAGACATGTTCTCTGTTTTTGGTCCAACTTTCTTTTTGAAGTCGTCTATTTGCATCCCTTTGACTGTACTACTACTATGGCTTAGTCGGGTGGCCCCCAGCCCAGGGCGGTGCACCGCGGTGTTGTCCATGCTAAGGGTGTTTGTGGTGGTGTGCAGGCGGGGTGCACGGCGCTGCAGAGGGCGGCGGCGGAGGGGCACTTGGACCTGGTGAAGCAGCTCATAAAGCACAAGGCCGATGTCAACCTGCAGGACAACGGGGTAAGTAGCCTTCCACTTCCTGTATATAGAAAAGCACGGTGCGTTCCTTTCGCCGCTGATGGCGCTGCCGGCGCTGCCGGCGCTGCAGGGCAGGTTCATGGTTCGAGTCCCACGTCTGCTTCCAATGTAACTCCGTGTGTGCATGACCCGAGGCCGCGGGGCGAGGCACGGCCTTCTTGCCGTGCTCCGCCTCCTCTGCACTGATTCAAAACTATGATTCGTCGCTCTGTCTCTCTCGCGCCCCTACGGGACTCCTCATGCGTGCGAGAGAGACAGAGCGACGAAGCTCTGTTGGGACTCAGCCTGCCTGCCCACGAGACGCACAGGGCGATTGAATCAAGATTGAGTTGCGGTAATCTCCCTTGTACTCATCCCGGGGCACTCATTCATTTGGCCTCGCAGCTGTTGCGGTCGGCGCGGCATGGCTGCGCGGCATGGCTGCGCGGCATGGCTGCGCGGCGCTGCGCCGTGTTTCTGCCATCCCCATCCCCCACGTCCTCCTCCACCGCATCCAGCCTCCGCGCGAGTTTGCACCGAATGACGGTGGTCGCTGCAGACTGATTCCGAGAGTCTGTCTCTCTCGCAACTACACGAGACGCTCCATGAGTGCGAGAGAGACAGACTCTCGGAATGAGTCTGCTGGCGTCGCGTTGCTAATGCCGCCGTTTGCTTGCCCCGCAGCCCGGCAACACGGCGCTCCACGAGGCGTCCTGGAAGGGCTTCTCGCGCTGCGTGCAGGCGCTGTGCGGCGTCCGCGGCGCCGACCTGTCCCTGCGGAACCACGCGGGCTTCGCGCCGCTGCACCTCGCCTGCCAGAACGGCCACAACCAGAGCTGCCGCGAGCTGCTGCTGGCCGGCTGCGACCCGGACGTCAGGAACAACGTGAGTGTTCCGCCTCACTTCACCGAAGGCGGCCGTTTGCATTCGAAGAACCGAAATTGTTATCTGTTGCAGTACGGTGACACGCCGCTGCACACGAGCGCGCGCTACGGCCACGCCGGCGTCACGAGGATCCTGGTGAGCGCCGAGTGCAAGGTGTCGGAGCAGAACAAGGTTCGTAGCGCACTCGTTTCCGAGACGGAAAGAAAGGGCTCAAGATGTCCGTATCTAATTGCCATTTGTTTAGAACGGCGACACCGCGCTGCACATCGCGGCCGCCATGGGCAGGAGGAAGCTGACGAGGATCCTGCTGGAGGCGGGCTGCACCAAGAGCCTCAGGAACAAGGTGCGCCAGCGTGCCCTCAAGTATTCTTGAAAATGTGTAGAGACTGTTGGTTGGTCCGATCACGTTTTGACGTCGTTTTGCTGCAGCAAGGGGAGACGGCGCGCGACATCGCGACCCGCAAGGAGCTCACCGAGATCCTCACCATCCTCAACAACCCCGTGATCCCCATGCCGAGGCACGCCAGCAAGGAGATCAGCAGCAGCAACAACAATAACAACAACGGCAAAAAGAAGGTAGGTCGCCAGCGACGCGCGTTGCCTACTTGCCGGCGCCGCCCTCTTGCAAAAGTTATCCTTAATTATTTCGAATTAATTTCCTCGTCCAGAGGCAAACTTGACTTACCTTTGCTTTAGTCGATTTACTTTGAATGGTGTATGTTGCAGAAGAAGTCGGGGCGATCGGGCCGAGGCTCCGGGTCGCGCTCGGGTTCGCGCTCCGGGACTGCCAACGGTCCAGCGGCGGCGAGCGGTGCGGCGGCGGGGCCTCCTCGCGCTGCTGCGGGAGCTGGGGGCGCGGGGTGGTCGCCGTACGGCTGCCACTACTACCCCGACACCACGTCGTTCCCGCAGCCGCGCCTCGACTCGCTGCCCCCCGAGCCGCTGCGCAAGGGCGAGCAGTACTACCTGGACCTGGCGGGCAACATCCGCAAGGGGCCCGTGGGCGTGGGCTACACGTGTTACTGCGCGCCGTTCTTCCGCCACATGGAGCAGCGCCTGGACCGCGACAAGCAGGACCTGAAGCGGCACATCAACCAGGCCGTGGAGGGGCTGGAGCGCCGCACGCAGGGCCACATCTCGCAGCTGACGCGGTCCCTGGCGGCGGAGCGCGCGCGCTGTTCGCAGCGGCACTTGCACCTGCAGCAGTGGCTGCGCGGGGTCGGGGCGCGGCCCGGCGCCGCGGCCGACGCCGCGCTCGGCGGTGGCGTACCGCGGGCGCGCAGCGTGGACTCGCTGCTGGAGCGGCCGCTGCACCACCTGGACGACGCGGCCCTCGAGGACGGTCAGGCGGTCCTCGACGTCGGCGACGAGATGGAGGTGCTGTCCGAGGGGGACAACACGGCGCGCCGGAAGGAGAGCTTCCTGCGGCGCGGCGGACGCGGCAAGATGCCACGCCTGCGTCCAGGCCTCAGCTGGGACGTGCTGGCCGAGGCGGACAAGGTCATGGCCGCCACCGACCCCAGCCACAGGCCGCACGACCCGCTGCTCAGCGTGGCCAGGTTGCAGAGCAGGGCGCGCCGACAGCTCCACCAGCAGCAGCAGCAGCAGCAGCAGCAGCACGAGCAGCGGCTGCACGACATCGCGGCCGGTTTGCCGTCTCACCAAGATCTCGGCGTCCTGGACGAGGTAGGTGCTTCCTCCACCCCGATAATAAAGTATTCGCCGCGTGGCACTGATTCCAATCTTGTTCCCGCAGCGCGTGTCGCAGTGGCGCGGCCAGCAGAGGCGACTCATGCTGGAGGTGGCGCGCGCCAGCCGCGAGATCGCCGAGCTCAAGAGGGTCACGGGCAGGGACCGTGGCCGCGGTATCGGCAGCTCCGGGTCCGAGCTTGACAGCAGGGGGCGGGACAGCCGAACCAGCCGCAACGGGCGAGACAGTCGCAACGACCGAGACAGCAGAAACGGGCGAGACAGTCGCAACGGGAGAGACAGTCGCGGCAGTAGGGGTAGCAGAGGCAGCCGCGGGACGACGCGAAGACTTCAGACGCTGGACCAGGTGGACGAGGCAGGCGGCCGAAGCTCGCCCGGCTCGGGGCCCGGGCCCGGCCGCTCCGTGCAGTACCTCCACGCTGAGGTGCACGCGCCTCCCTCATCCTCAGTCACGGTCTCGGCGTACCGGCGCAGCCGCAGCCAGGAGCTGCTCCGCGTCGAGCCCATCGTCGCAGTCTCTCGGTCGCCAACTCCACCCCCTGGCGTGGGCGGCCACACATCGCCGTCGCCCTCCCCTTCGCCCTCGCCGACGCCGTGCTCGCCCGCGGCGCGCGCCTCCCGCTGGCACGGCGTCAGCGTCACGGCGGAGGACATCGAGAACTGGCGCCGGCTGGACCGGCTGCGTGCCCTGGATCTGGAGCAGGAGGGCGACCCCGACGGCGGCGGCATGGTCAACAACCCGGACTACGAGGTGCAGGTGGAGGACGGCATCCTGTTCAGCTCGGACCTGCGCGACTTGAGAGAGCTCCGCGACCTTCGGGAGCTGATGGACCTGCGATTACCACCGCTGCCGCAGCCGCAGCAGCCCACAGCGGCCATGCGGGCGCAGCAGAGCGCCGTGGCCGAGCCCCCCTGCATCCCCACGGGACCGAGGGGGTTGTCCAGCGCGCCGCCCCCCGCCGTCTTGCACCCGAAGCCCAAGCTGGCGGCGCCCTTCCACCCTCAAGGCCCCAAGGGCGACGTGGTGCCGCTGCCTCGGGGCGCCGCCAACGCGTCCTCCAACGCGTCCACCAACGCGTCCACCAACGCGTCCGCCAACACGTCCGCGACCGCCGCGCCAGTGCCGCTCAAGCGAGGCGCGCACGTTCCGCTGCGGAAGTCGGTGCACGACATGGTTGCGCGCATCCAGACGCACATGCTCAACAACCTGATGGGGCGACAGGGCGGCAAGGCCAAGGACCAGCACGCCCTCAGTGACGCCTCTGCCGCCGCCACCACCACCGCCCCCAGGGAGATGGCCATCGACGTGGGCGACTGCGTGCAGGTGCAGGCCCGCCGCGTGCAGGCGTGCCACCAGGACGACGACGATGACTCCGAGTCCAGCGACGGCGAGGAGATTGGCGCCGTCCCCAGCCCCATGAGCAGCGGCCTTGGCCACGGCCTCGGACACGGCCCGGACTACGAGAACGTGTCGCGCTGGAGGGAGGAGCGTGACCGGGAGCGCCGCCTGCAGGTGTCAGACCTGCCCTACCGCAGCCGCACTGCAGTGTACAGCCCTGACGCGGACCCCGACTTCCTCGACATCCCCATGACCAACGGCCACGCCATCAACGGCCACGCCATCAACGGCCACGCCATCAACGGACACACCGTGAACGGCCACGGTATCAGCAGCCGCCCCGTCAACGGCCTCGGCATCAACGGTCACAGCCACGGTGTCAACGGGCTTCACCAGGAGTCAACGGGAATGGTGAACGGGCTGAAGGATGGACCGCACGCCCTGGCCCTCGGGCACTCCATGGTCCACCCCCTGAGCCACCCCCTGGGGCTGGGGCCGCTGGGCATGCACCACAGCCCCGCGGGTACCCCCGACCTGGAGCTGGAGGTCCACGGCCACCCTCTGGGCCATCCCCTTGGGCACCCCTTCCACCATCACCACCACTATCCCTACTCAGGCAACAGCGGCAGCAACAGCGGCAGCGGCATGTACTCGCCGGACCACGGGGACTCTGGCTACAGCACCAGGCTGGGAGGCAGCTCCAACTCCAAGGGCACGTCGCCATCCCTGTCTGGTATGCCCCGTGAAATGCGTCAAAAATCGTAAAGTATGTCCAAATTTTACTCCTCCTTTTTGTTTTGTTTCAGGACTTGATAGCGACGGGCTTCTGCAGAATGCAGCTCCGCGCAGTGCTGCCGCCCTCAACATGGCGAATGCTGCAGCTGCTGCGTTGGTGCACCAACGGCACACGAATGCAAGCCTAGTGTAAATGATGTAAATGAAAAATAAAATTGTATAAGTGATGCGAACTATTTATGTCGAAAAAGTATTAACTTGGTGAATAGAGAATGTATGTTGTGATATGTTTGTAAATATGTCATTCTATGTCAAACCAACTGCTTCAGATTGTTGGTTTGCTGAAGTCTACTTTTTAGTAGTAAATAATGTAGCATACAATGGGTTTGAAGTGAAATTCAAGCTAGTGAATACCAAAAAACCAGGGCTGTGTTGGTTTGGCAAGGAATGATTTTCTGAAGACCTTCCTTCTAAAATGTTAAGTGCAAATTTTGTTGCCTATATGATTGTAATGATAGTCTTCAATATCTGTAACTATTTTAACTATTGTTGATCATTTCCTTCTCATAAGTTATGTTTAGTGTTGATGTTAAAAGAAAAACGTACAAATAAATTTTTTGCTTCAAAAGACATATTTTTAACATAATTTCAACAAGATAAAATTTAAATACACACTTGCTGACTTCTGGAAGAACCTACAACCTTGGCAACCCCTTCCGATAATGTTGTGTGGTATAAGGCTCGGCCCATCAGCACATTTGCAGTTCGATCAACCTGGAAAAAGATTTTGCTCAAAATCTGTCTTTTTGGAACTTATAATCTAAGGGACAGAATATGCCTTACCTCCACAACAACATAATCACCAGGCTTAACTATTGACTTTTCCACAGACGACTCAGAGACAGGTATCTCCTCATTAGGAAATATGACAATTACATTGCCATCATTGCGTCCTTTTAAATCTGATCCTCTTTTGCTATTCTGCAAAACAAATTGGCAATTTGGAAAAAAAAAATTATAATGGCACTTGAGTTAAAATAAGAATAGACATTGCTACTTACCCCTTCCACAAGAACTAATTGGTGTTGTCCAATTTTTTCTCTTTTCAGAGCTTGAGATTTTGAATAAAACAGATCAGTCATTTCTTTCAACCGACGCAGTTTGACTTCTTCAGAAACATCATCCTCATACCTTCTGTGAGCAGTTGTTTTCTGAAAAAGAAAAAAAAGGATAGGTCAAGTGATTTGAATAAATTTAATTCTGTTAAAACAAGTCAATTTTCATTATTGTCCACCTCTCTCATGCTGTAGGCAAAGAGAAATCCAGTTGTGTACGGAACTTGGTCTATTAAACTTAAAGTATCCGCAAATTGTTCTTCTGTTTCACCACAAAAGCCAGCAATGAAATCACTGGAGAATGCTACATCAGGCAAGAAGCTCTGAATCCGATGAATAAGTTCCAGATACGATTCACGAGAGTATCCTCTTCTCATTCGTTCTAGGACTTCACTGTTTCCACTTTGTGCTGGGATGTGCAGAGATGAACAAATATTAGATCGTTCCTGTATAAGATGAAGTACCTAGAAATAAAAATGGAAAAGAACAAGGTTGTTATTCTACTCATAAAAAAGAAGATGGTCTGAAAAATTAGGAAAGTGATTTACCTCATCGGGAAAATCTTTTGGGTGAGGTGAAGTGAAGCGAATGCGCATTTCAGGATCAATTCTGGAAACTTGGTCGAGTAGATCTGCAAAACGAGTTCCACCTTTCTTTGGTTTGTAAACTGTTTTAAATCCTCTGGCAAGATGAGTTGGTTCGTCTTTCTCTAGCCCACCATAGTGTGAAACTGCTGATTTATCACAGTAGCTGTTGACATTTTGACCTAAGGTGGATAAGAAGTTGAATGGGCCAAGTTAATTCATCATTTTGTACCAAAGGCACAAAAGTGGTCCAAAAAATTGTTTGCTTACCAAGAAGTGTCACTTCCTTTATACCTTGCCCAGACAGATGTCGAACTTCTTCTAGTATAGATTCCATTGGTCTAGATCTTTCTCTGCCTCGGGTAAATGGTACAATGCAGTAAGTACACATATTGTCGCACCCTCTCATGATTGACCTGGATAAGATAAAATATATTTTAGCATGAAAAAAATAAATAAAAATTAAGTTGTACGACCAATTGGAATTAAAATGAGGAACGCACACAAAAGCTGATATTGAGTCTTGATTTAAACGCACAGGCATAATATCAGCATAGGTTTCATCCAGGGATAGTAAAACATTTACAGCCTTCTGATTGTTGTCAGTCAAAGCTAGCAATCTGGGAAGATCTTTATAGCTATCTGGGCCCGCGACTAGGTCTAGTGATTTCTCCTTATCTAATAAAGACTCTTTCAGCCTCTCTGCCATACAACCTAAACATAAGGAACATATCATTATAATCTATTATCAGGCATAATATGTTTCATAACTATTAAAAAGCACTTTACCAAGAACACCAATTCTTAATGGGACTTGGGATTTGGGTCGCTGTTTCTTCAGACCATTGCAATAGTCAAGAAAGTGCCAAATTTTAAGCTCAGCTTTCTCACGAATGGAACATGTCATTGCAAGAATTACATCTGCATCATGAACATTTTCAGTTCGTTCAAATCCTACTCCTTGGAGAATGGACCATACAACCTCCACATCATTGACATTCATTTGACAACCTTTGATGTGAAAGTAAACTGTAGAGGCATTTTAAGAAGTTATAAATAAGTGAATGATCGAATAAATTTTAAGGATACTTGTGAGTGATACACATACCTTTTCTTCCCATACCCCCATAACTTCCTGGGGTTAAGTAAGGATTAACATCAGAGTCAGTGCTTCGCTGTGGTGCAGCAGCAGCTGTGCTTGCTATGAAATCGTGAAGAGACGGGCCATTTTTAAGCAGCTCTTTGCCAGACACTTTGTTTGTTGGGTCACCTTGGTCATTACTAAATTTTGACGAAGATGTCCAAATTCTTTTATCTATGATACATTGCACACTACGGTAAAGTGCGTTTAAACAAACTCTTCTGGAACTGCTTCTATTCATGAGCCCCCCAACTAATTGGAAGGTTATTTTCCGATGCATTTTCTTAAAATTTTGATAGACCTTGAATGGAAAGAATTTAAGACAGAAATTTCAATTGACACATTCTTAAAAAGACCCTAATACAAAATGTCGGTAAATAAAACGTATTTAGTTAGAAAAAAAACAGAACAGAACAACAATTTTACTTGCGAGAAACTAACCTACAATACGACATAAGATCAGGAAAGTGTTATCTTAGAGCCACTGACAGATAATTTCAGTTGTAAGCACCATTCCTGGGATCTTCTCTGAACATCATATGCCATTAAGGGCGAATCACTTCAAATGTTGTCAACGAATAGAGGATAAATCCCACCAAAACATGAAACACCACAAACTTGTGCCAACTTCCAACTTGCCCCACCACTGAAGTATAGTATTTTCCTCACTGCAGCCGCCGACTGGCCGCCGATGCACTATACCCATACCCCCCACCACCGAGCTTGGGGAGTTCGGAGTCAACTATATAGTGAACTAACCACAACCACTGGCCAGCCGGCTGGTCATCTGTCCCAATCTGTCCTCTTCTGCTGTCAGTTCGTGTCCCTTGTCCTATCATTTCCGAGACACACGTCAACAAGTATTCAGGCATCCGTGTCACTGTCAGTTTCTCCGTTCGTTGAGTATTTTACTTTAGTAATCGTAGGTTTTAAAATCCAATCCGATTATTGTTTTCCAGGTTTAACAATCCCTAGACTGCAGCTGCAAATCAACCCACGACACTACGAATTAGTCGGAAGGCGTTAGTGCTGCGGTAAGTCTGTTTTTATTAAATTTAATGCTCCGTTCAGCCGCGTTTGTCTAGACCGGTGAAATCTATTGTCATTACGGGACTGTAAATTTAGTCACTTAAGTGCAACAGGTGCAATCTTCATGAAAGGTGATAATATTTTTGCCCTGTCCTGTGATTTTCAGTGTGTAGTGTTGTATAATGAACAAACTGTAAGCTATTCTCTGAAAATTTGTTTTTATCTGTTTTCAGTGGCAGGAAGTACCCGAGTAGGTCTTGTGGCAATGGAAGACCCCAAGCCAAACGATAAAGTCTTGTCTCGTAACTTCTTACTGGCTATGGTAAGAGAGAAATTTGCAACGGTAAAATGTTGCCTTATTTGTTTAAAAGTAGTGGAACCTCACAATCGCAAGCAACATAAGCAGACAGACGCACACAAGTTCTTGGTATGCTGTTTGAAAAGGGAAATATATCCATATCCTTGTATAAATTGTGGAATGAGATTCTCAACAGAGAGTGACTTGCTTCACCACTCTTTTGAACATATTGGAAAATTGGTTATTTATGAGGAAAATCAGATTTTCAGTCCAGTTTGTTGTTACTTGTGTAGAGTGCCTTTTTTAAGTGAAGAAGAACTGAACACACACTGTAGCATATCTGTAGAACATCATTGGCGAAGGCAAACGATACTTGAAGTGGCCTGCAGAGAATACCTAGCCCAAGATATATTGAACTTCATTAATGTACCGAAAGTTGCACCTGAAGAATATATTTCGACATCAAGTGGTGCTGTATCCGATATACAAAAAGATTCCAACACAAATTTAGTGTGCACACCTGCAAACCCAGCTGGTCAAGATGGACTTGAAGAATCTTTGGTACAAGAAGATCCCAAAAACGATTTGCTGCTCACACCAGAAGACTCTATTCCAACATCAATGGGTGCTACATCTTCAGTACAAGTAGGTCTTAAAACAAATTTGGTGCTCTCTCCTACAAACCAGAGTGTTGGACTTGAAGAATCTTTGGTACAAGAAGATCCTAAAACAGATTTACTGCTCACACCTGAAGAATCTGTTCCAACATCAAGGGGTGCTATATCTTCAATACAAGAAGGTCCTAAAACAAATTTGGTGCTCTCTCCCACAAACCATAGTATCAAAATTGTTGATTCTGAGACTTACTGCTCTGTCTGTTCTGTTCGTGTACCAAAGACTAACATGAAAGAACATTTAAAAGGAAAAACACATTGTAAAAATTATGAAGCTCTGCTTGCTACTGACAGAAAAAGCTCCCTTCCCACTGTTTCTGGCAAAATTTTGAGTTCTGATAAGGAAAAAAGTAGTGAAGTTCCTATATACAGTCTAAATAAATCTCCTGAAATATCTCAGAAGAGTGAAATGTTGTTTGCCTCCAAAGATACAGTACAGATTGGAGATTCCACGCTGACCTGTTTGCAAGAAGAATTTGAAAAACTTAAAATATCTGCTGAGCAAGATCTTAATGATTATCAGGTGGAATGCGAAACATGTGGGGGAGTATTTCAAACTTTTAACAATGATGTTGACTTGTCATTTGACTTGCATGTCCAGAATGATCCACAACATGCCTTAGCAATGGCTATTCCACTAGACCGAGATGCCAAGCAAATGGCTGAGCTTGTCAAGACGAGCCTTGCACCGAAGAAGCAGAAGCAATCCAGTCAAAAAGCAGTTGGTGCCAAAATTTATCAAGCAGATGGTAATGGTCCGAGTTATTGCACAATTTGCTTCCAAGATATATCCAGTCTAACCAGTCAGGCAAGGACGCAACACCTGGAACTTTGCAACTCCAAAAGCAGTGCACATCTAACCACTGGGACATTGATAACACAAGAAACAAAACTTAAAACAGAAACAGTTAGAGATACTTCCAAAGTGGAGCAGCCCCCTGCTCCCTCCAAACCTAATAACGAGGTGAACCCCAACTCTCTGGAATTCTTTTGCAAAGTTTGTCATAGAATTATGACTCAAGGCAACAAGAGTAGTCATCTAAACAGTGAAGGGCATAAAGCCAAAGCCTCAACAAATTTCTTCTGCACTATTTGCTCTAAGAATATGACTACAGGTGAAAAGGAAAATCATTTTATCAGTCAAGCGCACAAAGACAGGGCGGCATTGGATTTCTTCTGTGAAATTTGTGATAAAAAGATGAAACAAGCCGATAAAATAAGTCATGAAAATAGTAAACTCCACAAATCAAAAGCCTCATTGAATTTCTCCTGCACTGTCTGTGCTGAGACCATGGCTGAAGGGGAAAAGGAAAATCATCTTATCAGTGAAAAGCACAGACAGAAGGCGGCATTGGATTTCTTCTGTGAAATTTGTCAGAAGTGGATGATGAAAGCCAATATAAGTACTCATTTTAAGGGAAAAAGCCACAAATCAAAAGCCTCATTGAATTTCTCCTGCACTGTCTGTGCTGAGACCATGGCTGAAGGGGAAAAGGAAAATCATCTTATCAGTGAAAAGCACAGACAGAATGCGGCACTGGATTTCTTCTGTGAAATTTGTGAGAAGTGGATGATGGAAGCCAATAAAAGTGCTCATTTAAAAAGTAGAAAGCACAAAGAACGTACACGTTTTTACTGTGAATTATGCAATAGAACTATGCATCAACATGATAAGCACAGTCATCTGATGGGCCAACAGCACAAAGAAAAAGCCTCATGTCATTCCCTTTGAATTTGTACTAAGAATAGGAAATCAATAGTTACTAAGACAGCCTAGAAATTTGCAATCTTTTTTAAAAAAATTTCATTTATTAAATTTTTACAAAATAATGAGGTAGCAATCTTTCAAGCCTGTGATTTTTTAGTGTATAAGTATGTAAAATGAACAAGAATTGTACTTGGTTGCAATATTTCAAGCCTGTGATTTTTCGTGTAAAATTATGTAAAATGAGCGTCAATTGTACTTGATTAAATAAGCATTCAATTTTAAAGATAAATTTATTTTCTGTGTGACCTTGGATATTTTATCCGCATTGTAAGCGTGACCTTTTCAGGGGAAGTCCCGACCCCCCACGCCGCCCCTTACACCCCCCGCTGCTGGCGTCCGCCGCCGCTGCCGCGTGGCTACTCCCCGAACCAGATTCCGCCGGCACAGCCCGGTCGGCGCGGCTGGAGCTGCTCGGAGTCTGGGCTCCCCATTATTGATCCCCCGAGGCCGACTACAGCCTGCTTTGCCGGGCCCCGCGCGCTCCGGACAGCGGGACGGCGGCCACCCCGTCGCCGCCATGTATAGGGCCGCGGACAGGACGAGGAAGTCGCGCGGCTCGTTTTGCCGCGTCGCCGAGAAGGGCGAGACACTCGCTCGGCACAGTGGGACAGACACAGAGAGAGGGGGCAGGCGCCGGGTGGCCCGCGGGGGAGAGAGGGGTGAGAGTCGGTCGGATCAAGAGCGGCCTGGCCGCGGGTCGATGTGCAGCGGTCGCACCCGACGTGTCCCTGCCGGCCACCCCGGAGGAGATCTGGGTCACGCAGCCCACCGCTCCGGGCTGGGAGAACACTGGAGCCTGATGCGCCCCACCTCCACCTGGGAGAGCGTTCATTCTCGGGTACTATGACAAAGCGGCTTGGGTTTTATTATTGGACGTAAAACTTCGCCAAAGCATTCTTTTTCCTTTATTTTTGTCACATTCCATGTGTAATTTTTATTCCTGTTGGCGTGTGAAAACTCGATCGTAGCGAAGTGAGTGACTCTAGCTAAAAAAAACGGCGAGTGCGATATTATGGAGTGCACGCCATGCAAGCCTTCCACTTTACGGGTCGCGTTGGCCGAGGTCGAGGTCACCATGCCCTGCACCAAGCTCGGCCGCCTGGCTGGCCTGCCTCGCACGACGCGCTCGCCATTCACGAGAACGCACCCCACACCCTTTGTTCGCTTCCACGATCTCGAACGGCACAGAATGGAATGATGGTTGGGAGCGAAGGGAACGGAGCATGAATGGAGGGAGCTAGGTGCTGAACGGGCTGCATTGCTTAGGGGAACTTGGTGCACTCTGTGTGGCACTCGAGAGGCGGCTCTGTTGCACTGGTGGGTGGAGATGGAAAGCGACTTCCTAGACGACATGACCAGGGGCTACCCCGCGTTCTAAGTGCGTGTGGGACACGCGTGCGGCGATACTCCGCGTGGCATCAGCTGGGCCGAAACGGCACGCGCGTGCGCGGGGCGCTATTCCCCGTAATGGGGTTTGGGGGCCTGCGCGCCCCTCCCCCGCCGCCCGGCCCTGGCGGTGGGGCCCGTGCCTGCCTGTGCCCCAGTGTCGGCGTCGCGGAGCGCAGCGCGTTCAGTGCTCGCCAGGCAGCCGACCCGATCGCACCGCTCGGATAGTCGCCGCCCGCCACTCTCGCGGATACTCGAAGCCCTCGCGGCTCGCGCCCACCAGGCCCTCACCGCAGCGACTTGGACGCCAACAAGGACAGGTGAGCGAGCCGGGATGCCGTCTTGAGTCTCAGCCCCGCGGTCCGGAGGTCCGGGGTGGTTCCATCCCCGGCCGTGCGTTGCCGGGAGGGGGAGGGGCCACGCGCGCTCGCAGCGTTTGTTTTGGGGTGAAAGGACCTCCGCCACCCCCATCCCCGTCTCCGTCCCTCGGCGCTGCTGCTGGTACTCGCCTGCCGCTCCGAGTCACAACCCACATGGTGGAGGAACCCCCTGGTATGTTGGAGACCCCCAGGTGGAATTCCCCCCGGGAGAACGCCTCTGGAGGCGGGGTAAACAAATGCTCAGCGCTTTCTATACGGGGATACGTTCCAGAACCCTGAGCAAGCGTGCGGAGCGTTAGCGGGGGCAAGCTGTGGGGCAAAACCACTGGAGCGGAAAAAAAACGAAACTATGTACTCTTGCAATAACCCTTGTAGAATGCAAGAAACGAAAAAGTGTTACGATCCGCATTAGAAACTTATGGCTTCCCCCCACCACCCACAACGCCCCCACCCCAACAGCCCCGTTTCCTACCACGCCCCTGGCCTTTTAACCATACCCCCCCCTCGTATGTTATCAGATTCAACATTGGTCCGTGTTGTATAGGGGGTGGTGTTGCGCCGGCTGCCCCTCCCGCTCTGATGGCGAGCAGCCCCCATAGGTCTCGCCGTCCCTCCGGGTTGGGAGATGGGGAGCGGGATGGGGACTACAGGCAAGGACTCGGCCGGGGGGGGGTGGGCTCTCTTCCATTCGGTAACAAATGTGACTGGATCGGCCTGGCGGCAGGACTGTTCGACTCGCCGTTGTGCTTAATCACCCCGCGGGTCACGGCGCGGTCAACGACCGCCGTGTCGTTCATGTCACGGCGGTGCCCTGCGCGTGTTCGCAGTGCGGGTGAGGTGGGTTGCGTAGCCTGCAGCGCAGTCGCGTGGGAGGGAGGTGAGGGAGGTGGCCCGGCAGTGGGTTTGGTCGGTTGAACGCCATTTTTATTGCGAGTTGGCGAGCTTATTGATGCTATTAAAGATTACGGCGGGCCGAGCCCTCAGGCAACGTCGGCGCACACAACAACGGCGGTCGTCCCCACTGTCCGCGGGGCCGTGTGCATACAATGGGCCCACGCGCGCCGACGACGGGCTGGGAACGCTGGAACGCCTGCGAAGGGGCGGAGCCGCCTGGCTGCTGCGGGCCGGCGGCCCAATACCGGTCGGACAAGGAGGGGATTCTGCCATCGCGCTCCGCTCTACCCACCGGCCGCGGCGCGCCGCCATGGGGCCGCGGCACGGCCGGGGGTTGCTCTCCGTCTCCGCGTTAATTGGCCGAGGGGAGAGTCGGTTCTCACTCTGCATAATGATGGAGATGTTAATTATACATTACTGTCCCTTGCGGGGCCTTCCGCCCCCAGGTGATCCGGCTTCAGACCAGCCGCGCCACAGTGGATCGCTCCAACGCGGCTCCGTCCTGGGTCGCTAACAGCTATGGCCAGCGCTGCAAAAAAGGGTACTCTTGCAAAACTGACGTTTTTCTGTGTCCCGTTGCGCCTCGCGTGGAGTCCGTGTCGCTATCCAAATTGAAAGGCATGTTTTTCGCTTGCTGGCGCCGAAACGACAAGTGTAGCGCCCTGCGTGTTGTGCGTGCCGCGCCGCGCCCTGCCGTGCGTGCCGCGCACGCCGGGCGACCGCGACGCCACAGTCCTTGTCCCGGCTCTGATTTGCCTCGAAACGAGAATGTAATGAGACACACCTTTGGTGACTGCGTTGACCTCCCCCCGACACCCCTCTCGTCACGCGCCGAGCGCTGCACCCGGCCGGACAGTGTGTCGCTGCGTCGACCTAGGATCCTTGGAGCACGCCCCGCGGTCAGCGCGCAGACACACTTAAAACACGCCCTTGGGGCGAGGCACTTCGACGAAGCGTCCCTGCGCCCACCAGCCTGCACCACAATGTTTTGACTGACTCGTGGGCGACCGCTCGGCCCTCCTTCCCCCTTTCATCTCTCTCTCTCTCTCGTCTCTCTCTCCTCTCTCTCTCTCTCTCTCTCTCTCTCCTCACTCTCTCTCTCTCTCTCATCTCTCTCTCTCTCTTCTCTCTCTCTCTCTCTCCCTCTCTCTCTCTCATATTGTCCCTGCCGGTGTTGACCCTGCCCTGGAGCTTGTTGGCCCGCGCTGTTTTTGACTTGGACTCAGGTTGCGTCGGCCGCGAGGCTATGGGCGAGGTGTGGTGCGCGGCGGCCGGTGTAAGGCAAACTCATTCCCATTCATCCATTCACGTATTCTGGTCTCGCCGCTGTCAGCTTGTTCCGGCTTGGCCCCGAAACCACCCGCCGCCTGCCGGCGCCCTCTTCGCGCCGGCATAGCGCAGCAAGCCTCGACAAACCGGGCTCTCGTTTCCAACGTCACTGCATAAAAACTCGGGTAGCTTTCCCAGCATCATTGCTCCTCAAATAATAACTCGAATCAAAACTCACGAGGGTCACCCGGCTGGTAAAGGCATCCGAACGAGGAATCTAGATTGGTACCGTCTTGAGTGGAGTTAGATTCGAAGACGATGGAGCACGGAACGTGGGCAACGTCCCAAACCAGGACCCGGAGTGGCGCCGCACCTCGTCGGTTCGGCGGCGCCGCGGCGCCCTTGCAGCAGGTTGCCGGAGGGCTGGCCGCGGCCGTCGAGTCCACCGCATTAGACGCGTCCACCCGGCCGAGGGCGATGCCAGCCGGTGACGCACGACTCCGACCCGCGAACCATCCGAAACCAGTTTCAGTTTCTGCCTAGGAAAAAAGGAGCGCAAAGATGGCACGTAGGACGCGCGCTGCGCCGTGCGTGCGTGCGTGCGTGCGTGCGTGCGTGCCGTGGCGTGCCGACCTCGTTTCCCGCTTCTCACCGGCGCGGCGACCCCACCGAGGGATTACGTAGTCCCATCCAATTGCAACAATAGAAGAGGTTAGGTCCGCGTCCGCCGCCGTCCGTGCGGCGGTTCATCGTGAACGACAGTGCAAGAGGCTGACCGCGATGCGACGCGGGCCCGAGCGCCCGCGCAACCGAGGGTAGCCAGCCCCGCGGTACACCAGCGCCAACGGGTTGCCTACCCTGCATGCTGGCTGCTCCCTCTTGGCGGGATGTCTCTGTCGTTCCCGTCTGTCAGACACGAGTGCGAGAAGGAGAAACTACCCACTGAGCCTGCCGCCACGGCCGATCGGTGGCGGGCCTGTCAGCGTCACGATTAAGGGCGGCGTTGCGTCCACCGTCACGGCGTACGCGGTCCGCTCCAAGTAGAGCACGTCCCTGGCCGACCCAGCGCCGCGACGCCCTTGCGACCCGCTCCGCCGAGTACGTGCCGCACTGGGACGTGCCCTGTCGCCGGCGTGCCCTCTCCTCCTCGATCCTGGATTCAGGCGGAAGCACAATAAGCTGCGTGCCCTCCGCGTTTGATTGGGACCGAAACCACAGGCGGATTTTCCCTCTCTCTCTCGCGCGCTGCGGGGCGCGGCGAGGCAGGGGATCCACTGTTAGCGACGCGAACCTTATGTCAATGTTTTGAGTTGACTTGTTGCATGAGCGACTATCTTGAGCGAGGCTCTCTAGCGCGGCGGTGAGGCCCTCCAGGTCGCCGTTGTTTGCTCGGCGTTGCCTGCCCAGCCAGGCAGCGCTTTCAAAACTTTCCACTATTGTTCTGCATTTCATGGCAGACATTAGTGGCGGTGCCGAGCGGGACGCTGCAGAGCGAAACACTTCCGGCGCGGGAACAGGCCCCCCCCTCCCCTCCTCCCCGGACCGCACCTGTCGCGAACCGCTGGCGTGGTTTCCAAACTCAATTTGTGAGACCGCGTCGCTCCATTGTATAGCTCGCCGTCCCTTAATGTTGTTTTGCTCTCTAAAATGGTGGATCCATTGAGCCGCTTCGCGGCGAACACGGCCCGCCCGTCCTGTCTCTCCTTGCATCAAATCTGTCAAGAACAGTATATCGCGTGTGCGCAGCGCGTGCTGCAACGCCAGCAGCGGGCCGCGGGATCGAGGAGAGGGAGGCTCCGTCGTCATCGTTCTAAATCGTTTAGCGCGGCCCGGTACTTCGATCGCCGTCAGTTTCTTACTTCTCGCCGAATATCCATTTTCACTCCCGTCGTCGATGTTGTTGTTTTCCCGCTCTTTTTGTTCTTGCTGCTGCCGCGGCGTTGGCGGCACTGGCGCGCGGCCCGGTCGGTCATCAGGCCGAACGGCCGAACCCTCGACAGGGGTCGATACTCAGTACAAATGACGGCACAGCGTCCGCCGAATCGTGATTGCCGTCGTTAACTCCGGCACGTCCAAAACGGAGGACATCAATCAGCGTTCCCACGCGCTGGCCCAGAGATTCGCATTGAATCTAGTAAGTTCCCCAATCTTTTTGCGTGTAGCCACAGAGCCGTCCCGCGGGGGCAGTAATGGCAGCGACGGCCCGGCCGGGCGGGGCTCCGCGCTCAGAGGGATGAGCCCCCTTCGCGGCGGAGCGACTCGCTAAGGGCGGACGGCGGCGGCGGAAGGGGGCTCTATAGCGGCCGCATTTTGCTTAGGGGCCATTCCTCATCTGAGCCCCTTCTCCTCTCTTTCTCTCTCTCTCTCTCTCTCTCTCTCTCTCTGCTCGCCCTCCTCTCCAACCATCTCTCCCTTCTGCTCCTCCTCTCTCTGGTCTCTCCTCTTATATACGCACTGTGCACAGCCCTTGCTCTCCTCCGCATGCCGCGCTCCGCCCATTTTGGGAATATTGACCTTTCCCCCATGGCGCTGCTGTAATGGCCTGGCCGGAGTGGCTCTTCCACTCCTTTGCATTACTTTTGGAGGTTGGTGGTGCCGGCACGTGACAGTGGGCGGCACCTCCCCTCCGCCCCTCCGTGTTTATCGCGCGTATGCAGCGACCCCATTTTCGCCGGCCCCGCGGTGTGCGTTACGGTGGGACAACACGTTTCCCCATTTTGCCGCCGCGTGGTTTTTATCCCCGTTATTCCGGCCCAGAATCAAGGCATCACATGCGTGACTAGGTAGCACCACACCATTCCGCAGTGGGTAGTCGCGGCCGCGCTGCCGTTTCGGCGCCGCGGGCCGCCAACGTGCACCACCGCGTTGTAGCCCATGATCCCCCATGTCTTAAAGGTCACGGCTAAAGGGCGGGGGGGCGCGCCGCCACACCTCCACGCCCCCGCACCCAGTCCCCGAGGCCCCCACGCCCCCACGGACAGGAACAGTCGGCGGCCGTAGATTAGCGGCGCAGGAGGTCAACAGCCACTCGAGCCCTAATGATGACCTGCCATCGGCGTGCTGCCGAGTGCACTCGAGTCGGCGTCACCTCGACCTTGCCCGTGCGGGCCGCGCGGGCTGCCGTGGAGCTGTTGCCATGTGGGCCACGGGGTCACGCCGCAGCGGCACAGTACACAATCTCGACCCACACGTGCAGGCTGCACCCACCGGAAGACTCTCTCTCCTCTTACACTGCTCTCCTCTCTCTCTCTCCTCTCCTTCTTCTCTCTCTCTCTCTCTCTTGCTCTCCTACCTCGTCTCTCTCCTCCTCTCGCCATCCTCTCTCTCTCGTCTCCTCTTCCTCTCACTCTCTCCTCTCTCGCTCACCCCTCCACGACCAGGCCAGGTCGGACGGAATAACATACCAACCGCAGCACGCAGCGGTCGCCATCCGCGGGGCCACGTGAATAGGCAAACCGGTGAGTGTCACGCGGCTGCTGCTGCTGCTGCTGCTGCTCTTCTTGTTGTTGTGGACACACCCGTGCTGCCTTGTATGCCAAATGAGACCGTTCCAGGGCGGTCAATTTCTGATTGGCTGTTGGCATTTCGCGGCTGTGTCTTGTGCCTGCATCGGAGCGCGACCTCCCTTCCGCTACGGTGGAGGCGTAGCCGCAACGACATATTTTCACGAGAGGTCGAGTTTTTCACCGACCGCCGTGACTTTGTTTTGCCTTGGCAGTTGCGGATTTTACGGCCGCACCAGGGGGAGCGAATAGAGGAGTCTTGCTGTTTGGGATGGGAATGCACTTCGGGGAGAAGGAATGTTTCATGAAGTATCATTGTTATGAATGACCACAGCAGCTCGGCTGCGGAGATGAGGGGAAGTCATATTGAGTCTGGGGTGCCCGCGCGGCCGTCCGCCTCAGTCGAACGCCCCCCCACACCCCGCGACCTGGCAAAGGCAGACAGACCGACAGACAGACAGACAAGACAGACAGCAATTTAATCCGTTCCTATTTGTCTTCATCTCTATCGAGGTAAGAGACTACCGATCAGACGGACACGCCGAGCCGTTCGGCCTGCCTGGCTGAGTATTGCACGTTTCCAGCTCCAGAGACGTGTGCTGGACAAGCCCTTCCTGTACGACAAGCAGGCCCTGCTGGAGGTCCCCATTTGAATGCATGACGGGGCAAAGCCGGCGAGAGTCAAATCCATCCTTTCTCCACTGCCACTGCCCCCCGCCCGGTAGTGGTGCTATGCTCGCTCCTATCCTCGAACAAACTCTTTGCCCGCCCCGCCCCGCCCTTGTTGACGTTAACGAGCTCTATTCATAAACAAAATACCGGCGCCCGCGTCGCGACCATCCTCCGGTACACTTTACCCCAGGTTTCGGTCCTGAAGGAGCGTTTTTCTCTTGTCCCAGGCGCCTCCCGCTTTCCTACTGGAATAAAATACTAAGTAAAACAAAGCCATAATCTCGGTTTCTCGCGCGTACTGTAAACTAAACGTTACCTAGTTCACATCGCCCACGTCCAGGGTAATCCTTCCCCTCAGAATCGAGGTAATCGTTCTTCCTCGCAGTTTATTATCTTGCTGAATCAGGCTCGAAATGCCGGAAGTTCGTTTCTCAAAAACCGATGGCAAAGTCCAGGCATAAAGTCTCACCACCCTGACACCCAATAGTCCGGGTTCAAATTCAAATACAAAAAAAAAAAAAAAAAAAAAAAAAAATATATTAAAAAAAAAACTTTTTTTGTGCATCCGAGTGCACAGCCCACGTGCGGTCTCTGAGAAATAAAAAAAAAATAATGTATGGTGTCGCTGGCAGTGCCCTAATTCCCCCACCCCCTCCCCCTCGATATCTCGCCCACGCGTTGCCGCTTTCCGGCCGTGCCCCCTGCCCCCTCGTCACGGCATGTGAGGCCCTTCCGCGGCGCCGAGGGTGATAAAGGGAGGCCTAGGCCGCGGGGCGCCGTGCGAGCGATAACGCGCTGCCGGCCGGTTTTAAATAGGAAATGGGAAACGGCCTCTTGCTCGCTGAACACGCGCTGCAGCATGCGTAGCGTGGCGGGGCGGGGCGTGCGCCCAGCGGGGCGGGCTGCCATTTGACACTATGAGCGAGACCCCGGGCGAGCCGATGCCCCTTACCCGCTATAGGAGGCCCGCCGCGGTCTCGCTCGCGGTGCATACCCCCTCCTCCCCTGCGGCGCGGCGCCGCCTTGCAGCCGACTCGCGGCCTCGCCTGGTGTACCGACAGACAGCCGAGCAGCGACGCCGAGTCCAGCCGAATGCCGGGTAAAAAGTGCTGGCCGAGCCACGGCGTAAAAACAGGCGGAGGCTGCGGAGCGCCGATCCGGGGCCGCGACGGCGCGCGACGCAGCGCGGCGATTGGTACAAGATCCGATTAGTGCAGCGCCGCTAAGGCGATGATGCGCGGCGGAAGGCAGCGGGGGCAGCGGCGGCTGCAGCCTGCCTGCGAGCCCCTGCACTGGCCCTGCGGCCTTCCTCGGCCCCTGCTTGGCCGTGCCGCTGCAGACCCCCTGACCTCCCCGTTTTCACGCCGCCGAAAACCCGAAAGGGCCGATAATGGCCGAAATCTTGGTCAAAGTTGAGTGGCACCCTTCAGAGCGCGGCGGTGAAGAACGAACCTCCCCGTAACGACGCGTACGGTAGCTTTGGACTCAATAGGTACAAAAAAAAACATGTTATTGTTGTTTTTTTTGCGGGGTGGAGGTGGTGTGAGGGGGTCGCGAATGTTTGGCTGTAGGGGGCCGCGCAAATGTTTAGGCAGTCATTTTTGGGTCGCGCAGCCGAATAAGGTTGGAGAACCGCTGGGTTAGCGCGGCCCTCTCTTTAATCTCTCATGCCCACCCGAGCGACCGCTTCCACGGTCCCATGGTACGCCCGCACTGACCCTCTTTCTCTCTCTCTCTGCTTTTTGCCCCGTTCCGCCAGTGACTAAGACGCCCCCCCCCCGCTCCCTCTCCGTGGGGCCTTATTGTGTCGCGGCTTTCGGAATACCGTGCCGAAACGGAGGTGTGGCGGCCGAGGTGGCAGGGAATTCCTCCGCGAGCGGCGGCCGCGCGGCACAGCGAGGGCTGGCGAGGCGAAGCGCGACGCGGGGGCGGAATAATTGGCGCCGGCCACACTGATCCACAGCGTCTCTCTCGCGCCCACTGGACGCGATGAGTGCGAGAGAGACAGAGTCGCTCTGCAGCGAAAGCCAGCGAGCGAGACCAGCGAGCTGTGGGGCTGTCGCGGAGCCAGCTGACTGGCTTCATTTATTCAGGCTTTGATCCCGCCCCCCCCCAACACCGCCGCCCGCCCCGACCCACCCACGCCATCCCCGGCCCTTCCCGCCGCGCTGCCGGATCGGCGCGAAGAGGAAGCTCCCCGTGCAGTTGGTGGTAACCGGTTGCTGCCGGTTGGCGCCCCGATGCCCTGGCGGTGGCGTCGTCGGGGCGGCCAGGGGGTGGCTGGCTGCCGGTCTGGCCGCAGCCCCTAACTCTGGCTGGCGGTGCTTATCAATGGGGCGAAGGGCCGGCCGCCGATATCGAACCGCGGGGACGGTGCAGGACTGCAGGGAGGGCCGCGGCCCCGCAAGCGAGTGCACTGGGACGTACTGGGACGAAGGCCAGCCGCGCCATGGTGGCCATGCTGGCCTATGATTGACCCAGAATATGCCGATGGCCCGAAATAGCGCGCAGGGCACGGCACGGCCACATCGCGGTCCAGTGCGTCCGTCGAACACCTCTCTCCAAGAGTCTGGGGCGTACAGTCCACGCGCGAATGGCGATGTTGATAGGTAGCCCACGCGCAGCGACAGCCGCGGCAGTGCGGCGCGGCGGCGTGGTTTCAAGCGTCCGTGAACTGTCGGCCCCGAGTCCTTGGGCCACAATGGCTTGGCTGCCGCAGGCCGCGACGTTGGCTGCAGACTCATTCAGAGAGTCGTTTTCGTTGGTCTGTCCCTCTTCCACTCATGCAGCGTCCCGTACAGGGGTGAGAGAGACAGAACGACGAAAACGAATCTCGGAACGTGAGCGCGCTCGCGCTGTACCGTCTGGGCGGCTGTATCTAAGCTGTTGTGAAGCCAAGCTCGAGAAGAAAATCGACGGTAGACAACTTTAAAACGAAAGGCCGTGCGTGCGTTTTCATTGGCAGAGGAGAGGTCTGTCTGAGCCCTTCGCCGAGTAATGGTGCTGGCCGAGCCTCGCCCTGCCCGCGGCCTGCCGCGTGCTCCATTCGCTGGAGGCCCCGCTGCACGCCGCGCCCAGCAATGGAACGGAATGATCGACAAACAAAAGAGCGGCATTTGCCTGCAGGCTGATTCCGAGAGTCCGCTTTCGTCGCTCTTTCTCTCTCGCACTCATGAGGCTTCCCGTCTAGGTGCGAGAGAGTCGGGGCGACGAGAAGGACTCTCGGAATGAGTGAGCTGCACGCTGCAGCGGAGGCGGAGGCTGCGCGTGTGATCCTCAGTCCTGCGGCGGGCGGCTCGTCACGGCGCGGGTATCGCACCGATCGAGGCCCCGATCGAGAAGGGGTAACGTGCCCCGCCAGACACGTGTCGCTGTGGCCGCCGCGCCGCCGCGCCGTCACGCCGCGTAGCTGCGGGTTTCCGATGGCTGCCGTAAAACTGCTCACGCGGTGCAGCAAACGCAGCGCCTCGCCGACAAACAGGAACAGGCCACCCTATACCCCGCGTCTTGGAGGAGGTACCGCCCGCCCCGCCTCGACCCGGCGGCGCGCACGAACACCAAGCGAGACTCCCAAAGTGGCGACCAATTAAATGGCGCACCAGCAAACGAACGGTCCAGCCGTTACCGATCTGCTGCTCCGGCCGGTCGGAACGGACCGGGGCGGGGCGGGGCGGGAATGGCGGAGGCCGAGGGCCTGGAGGCGCTATCCTTTTCGTAGTCCATTCCATTCGTCCGATGTCGTGATTGGCCGCCATTACGCTGTAGTCCGTAGTCCCGCCTGCAGCCTCACGGCGTGCGCGGCCTCGCGGTCGCCGACCTCTCCTGTTAACCCCCGCGCGGCCGGCATCGCCGCATCGCCAAAGAGAGTCGATGACTCGCGGCGCTGCAGCGCACTGGGCCAACTTGAAGAGGGACTGGTGCTGCGGCAGCAGGCGTCACATGGCGCTCGCTGCCGCTCGGTTCCCAGCCGTCGGGCGTGCTACCCGTGCGGCCCAGCATAGGCCCAGCGCCTCGCCCAGCGCCTCGCCCTGCGCCTCGCCCAGCGTGTCATTGATCCGTGCGTAGGTGGAATGCGCGCGGCGAGCCTCGTCCCGGAAGATCGCGAGGGGGGCGCGGCCGAGGGCGCGGCGTCGGGGAGCCGCTCCAGCCGCCAGGACCGCGCCGATCGCACCCCCAAGCGCCGCTGCACAGTGGCGAGGCGCCAGTTGACGTGTGGGTCGGCCTATTCGGCCTCCTCGTCTCCAGGCGCCTCGACGCGCCCGCCGGTAACTGTGAATGATGCACTGCACGCGGCGCGGCCGGCTGGGTGCTCCTCCGACTGCTGACGCCGCGCACAGCCTGCGCGGACGCGCTTCACTTTTTCAATTCCCCGCCTCGGCCCGGCGGAAGCGCGCTGCTGGCGTCGCGCTCGCGACCCATTTTCGAAAGCGGCACGCATTTCGAATGTGAATGTGAATGAGACGGGAGGTGGCGCCTGCTGGCGCCTCGCGACGAATGGCAAATGTGTCGACACTCGGTGCGTGGCGGCGAGGCGCGCACAGAATCCCATCCGTGCCGCGTGACTGCCATGACGCTCCGCGACGGCGGCCCGGTGGATTACATAGCGCGCCGCGCCGAGCCGCGCCGTGTGCATCATCAGGGATACGGTCCTGGATGCACCGCGCGGTAATCACACACCGCTCATTGTTTTCAAACACGTCCGCGTCGGCCGGAGCGATGGGCCGAACGCGGCGAGGGTGTTGCTGTGCGTGCCGTGGGCCTCGCGCGTCCGCATGGGAACGCCATACGGCGCCGTCGCGGGCCCGGGTTCGAATCCCCAACCATGCTTGTGTTTCTCGGTGGAGCTGCCGACTGCCGGGCTACAGGGCACGTGAGCCACAACACGCCTTTCGCTAAAGTAACTGAAACGCATTAGGAAAATACATTTTGCAGCGCCTCCGTACTGACGACGTCGGCACAAACTGTGCCCTGGAACAAAGCCTGCGACTCTGCCGCGCCCTTTCCTCGATACTGAGAGGGAGAGAGAGAGAGATAACGCTGAAAGAACACGCACGCAACGCACAGACACGCTCACAACAACCTGGCCTGTGCCGCTTATCGATACGGGAACCTGGCGCAGCCCTGGGCCCGTGCAGCAGCGTGCGCGGTGCAGTCGCCTACACCGCAAACAAGGGAAAAAGGAACAAACGTTAAGGTATTTTGTCGTGTAGAACAATGGGTTCAGTCATCCGCGAGAAGTTCGGGGGGGGGGGGGGAGCGGAGTGCGGGGATGCCTGTCACCTGCAGGATGTCTCTGTAAGCACACGCAGAGTGTGTGTTTTTTTGTAGTATTTTTTTCACGTGTGTGTGTGTGCCGGTGTGGGTTCAGAGCACGTTCTAAAAACAGCCCAGACGGTGTCCCTCCGTGCGGCACGTTGCGTTACGGCGCGTGCGACGCCAAATAGACGTGGGGCCTGATTGACAAGTAAGTATCGGAGGCCTTGCCCGCCCTGCCGCACTCGAGGCGCGAAAAAAAAGGGACGCTCGGCGTAAAAATGTTCTGACGCAGAGAAAGGGGGAATGCCTTCGCAGAAAAAGACGACGGCGAAAAAAGACACGCCGGAATGGTACCATGACAGGCCAGGGTCCGGGCGGGGCTGGCTGCAGTCCGCCAAATGGTGTTGGACGGTGGCATGGGCGTTGGCCTGCAGCGCGAGCCGTGCCGTGCCGCGGCCTGGCCCGTCGCACCAGCAATAGTTTCAGTTATACTGTTTTTGTTTTTTTTTTGTTTTTTCGGCGAGACTAGCGTGGGTGGGGTAAACTTTATTGGGATGAGAACGGGAGAAAGAAGCAGTGCAGCAGCCCCGTCCGCAGCCCCCTCCCCTCCTCCCCGCCACCCGCACAGAGTCCGCCACGGGTTACGGGTTCGACGCCCGCCGCCCGCCGCGCGCGCGTCTCGGCCTCCCAACTTTGCTGCTTTATGGGCCATGAATGTTGAGCGCCGGACTTGCATCGCGTCGTCGAAGGGCCGCCGTTTCGTTTCGGTGACGGGAAGACCCCGGAAGGCCCAGCCCACGCCGCGACAGCCGCGACGGGATAGTTTCCCTCACTGTGGGACTTCCCCCAGCAGTCGCGCAGACAGACATACATACAGACAGACAGGCAGACCCTGAGGCAGACAGACGTGAGTGTTCCCTGAGAGCGACGCACACTCCAAGTCGCTTCAGTTCCCATTTTCGCTCCCACCCACCCCACCCCCTCCCCCCGCCAAATCGATGACGGCGCCCGGTGGGATCCTCCTTGCTGTGGAGCGAGCGGCTCGGCTTTCCTGTTTGCGGTGGAAATGTGGCTTCCTGGCCCGCTAGTGCATGGGCGTGTGAAGCCCCCGCGGGGCCCCCGCGCCCCGCCGTCGCGGTACGTCCTGATGGTGATGTATGCCGTGCCACGCTCCACAGGCCACACGGCTGCACCACACGGCCTGCCGACCGGCCGCGGGGCGTCTGGTGCGCGCCTTCCCACTCATACACACACTCATATACACGCACACACACACACACACACACACACACACACACACACACTCACACACGCTGCACTGCAGTGGCGTGGCCGCGGACGCGCCGCGCCCGTCGCGATGCTCGTTTGTTGGAACAATAGGCCGGGCCGCTCTAAAGGATGCGGGCGTCACGCGGCAAGTGGCGCGGCGGACTGCACTGCGCGGTTCCCACACCGCAACGCGTCGCTCGCGCCGAACCGCTCCCGGGCGCCGGCAGCGCGGCGGCACGACGGCACGACCACGCCGCGGAGGGGGCGGGCCCTCTTGTAAAGCACGCACGCACGCTCGCCACAAAGTAGGCATAAAACAAAGTGGAACTTTGAATTCATCATCGGGCTGCTGCTGCTGGCGGTGCGTCTGGCGCGGCCGCAGAGGCTGCTACTCGGCGGCGGCGGCCACAGCCATGGGTTCAGTCAGGCGGCGTAGTCAGGGCCCACGCGCTATGACCTTCCCGGGCCGCGCGCGTTCCGTACAAGGACCATAGGACTCGAATCGCTAGTCGGAACGCGCTGCACACGCACACACACACACTCACGCACGTCCTGGAGGCTGGCGAGGCCGTCAGGGACCGGAGGGCCCTATCACGAGGCGTGACACGTGCGGCTGGGCGTGAGCGTGTCAACGCTCAGCGCGTCAAAGCACGCCGCAAGTTGGGCTTGTTTGCCGCGGGGGCGGCCGGGCCGGCGGGGCGTGGTGGGCACGGCGCGGATTCTGGATCAGTGTGTCAACGGCCGCCTCCACGCCCCTCCCCTCCGCGGGCCTTCCCCCTCCGCTCCCTCCAGCCGATGGCCAGCTGTTGTCATCATTCCGAGCGGCGTGCCCAGGCCGAGGGCCCTCGGTCCAAATCATTTTCCAACGGGACGCCACGCCGCCTTTGTCAGCCGCCCCGAGGTTGGACCGACGGAGCGCGGTTTGAACCGGCCCACTATGACAGTGCCGGTCACGGGGAGGGGAGGGGCGGCGGCGGTGCAGCCAGACGGCCGACCAGACGTCGCGTCAGTGTCGACACCAGATGAGCCGACGGGCGGCCGACCGACGCGGCGTGCTGCGGCGTGTCACCAGACACCTCGGCCTGCTCCGCCCGCTGCTGCTGGCGAAGGTGAAGGTGAACCAGCCAGTCGCGCTGAACGCCACCCAGGGCGGGGTGTGTTTCGTTTGTCCGACCTCGTTTCGTTCTCCTTCAAATAATTTCCAAACACATTTTAACACAAAAAATGTGTTCAGAATCACAGAAATAAAATCACCACGATAAAGAAAATTTCTGTGAAAGAGGGCATTGGTGGTGGGATGAACAAGCCGCCGCCCCGCGCCACCCCGCGCAGCGTTTAGCAGACAAACGCTCGTCATGAATTATTCGGACTAATAAATCTGAAATCGTTTTGGCTGGCGCCCAAACCGCGAACTGCACCGCGCGGACGCCGCGGTGGGCGGCTGTGCGGCTGCTCTGCGGCGAGGTGCACCCCGCTGTGTGTCGTCTGTCTAGCCGCCGCGCGTCGCTGAACTTTTATGTTGTGCATTTGGCCGGCGGGAACAAATTCGCTGCCAACTTTTACTGGCAGTCCCTCCCCCTCCCTGCGGAACCACAACGCGCTCCATTCCCATTCCCCAACGGGATCCGCCAGAATGGAACTGAGTGTTTGCACAGCCGAGCCTGTCGCGGAGTGGAGTGTCGCGGTCCCGAGTGGAGAGCGCGGTTTTCAGGGGGCGAGCCGAGCGTCGTCCGCCGAGGCCCCCTTCTCCGCTCTCTTTTTACAGCGACTCTTGTGATGCCATTTCACGTCCCCCTCCCTCCCCTGTTGCCCGGCGCGCGGCGAGACTGCAGCGTGGCCAGACTAGGCGACTGGTTATTCATAGCAAACCGTCTGGCCGTTACGTTGCGACGAGGTGCAGTCCCTGCAGCCGCGGTGCCACCGAGGACTGCCCGGCCTGCGTGCTGGCTGCGTCAGAGTGGCTGTCGCGGCGTACTTGACGTCCACCACGCGAAGCGGCAGACGACACGTCGTCGTCTGACAGCCAGCCCAGTCGGCCCAGTGGCGTACACAGACTTGACCCGGGCCCGCCTCGATGTGAAACGGGGCACTTGTTCTCCAAGCTGCGGGCATGTAGCTTAAGCAAGCTGGGCCGGGTGCACTGCGTACTGCGTGTAAGTGAGACTCGTTCGCTCTTAATGGCGCAGTAACGCGCCTGGCCGAGCACCCCGGCCGGCTGCAGTGACATACGTTACAAGGCGCGAGCGGTGCGGCGGTGCAGCCAGACGACCTGGACGATAAAGGTTACTGACTCCCCCCCCCCCCCCCTCTTTCTCTCACGGGGCCGCCGGGCCAGCCGAAGCACTTGTGTAGGCGAACGCGTTTTGTGACCGCCCGTAAAACGGGAGCCGTGGCGATATGAAATCGGGCCGCCGTCTCTCTGCGGACGGGGGAGGGGGAGAGGGTCGGGAGGGCGGTGGGCCTGAATGCACCGTGCACCCTAAAGACGTGCAGTACCTTCTGCCCATCCCCAGCCCCCACACTTGTGTCTCTTCTCCTTTTCCCGAACTCGCAATCGAGTTCCACAGAGTGGCGTTTCGTTGGAGAACGAAGAGAGTTGAGTGACTCGGCGCGTGGGTGGAGTACGTTTTTAACTCCCACGGTACGTAGCGATGCCCGGCCGCCCCGCCCCGCGCAGTCCACTTTAATGGGTGTCTTTAACGCGTACGGCACGCCTTCTCCGAGACGCCGCGGTACGACGCCGGCCCGCGACCCATTCCCCGCGCCGATACGATGCGACGCCGACGCCCACTCGCATCGCGCTCTTCTTTCCTTTCGGCCCCCCTGATTGGTAAAGTAAAGTTACATTCGGTTTTAATGCTTCGAAATAGAGGCCATCAAGCCTCAATTAGAACGCCGATGGGAGGGGGGAGTGGTGCGAACGCTGGGCACTCACGACAGCTGCTCGCTTGGCCTGGCCGCCGACCGCGACCGCGGCGGTCGGAACAGCCGTGGCGGCAGGCAACACGCTGCGCAGCGCTGCTCACCGGGCCGGCCTGCCTCGAGGCGTTCCGAGCCGCGACGCCGCGACGCCGCGACGCCGCACAGTGGGCCAGAAGACCGGCGTAGGTCGGCTGAACTGCCTCCAGACTGACCGCGCCGTGTGCTTTGTTGCAGGATGACCAGCCCCCAGAGCAAGCCCAAGAGGAAGTGGCACTTCCCCACCGGGGACGGCGACAGCGCGCTGCCCACCATCTCGCTGCCCGAGGGGGTGTCCATGTCGGGGCTGCTCGGGCCGCAGGACGCGCCCCGCGGCTACGCCTGGACCCGCCTGTGGCGCTTCGCCGCGCTGCTGCTGCACACCGGCTGCTGAGCGCGCTGCAGGCCGAGCCTAGCCGAGCCCCCACGACGTCAAGCTGCCCCGGGCCGCGACAACGACATGGCCGCGAGAACAGCAACAACAACAACAACAACAACAACAACAACAACAACAACAACAACATCAACCCCGTGCTCGCTCACAGTCGCGCATTCCCCAGACGCCCAAACACCATTAATTCATCGTGATGCATTTTATTGTGGATATTTTGCTGTGTCGCTTCACCGTCGCTTGTAAAACTCACCCACGACTTGACGTTTTCACCTTGTCGGAAAAAAAAAATGGTGCTCGATTCTTTTAAAGGTTTTCTTTTTGCTTTTGGTTGTTGAAAGTTTGTCAAGGGATTTTGTGATCATGAAGGGGGAATCTGCACTAGAACAGGTCAGATCGATTGCCACATTCTGTGTTCCTTTGATGTTTTAGAAAGCCAAGATTTTACAGGACTGGTGGTCCCTGATTTCAAAAAGATAGAAGCAAGCTTTATTTCTGAAGAAAAAGTTGTAAGTGGGGTAAATTGTGAGTTCATAGATGTGCTGTTCAAGGCAAGTATAGGAAATCTGCTGAAAGTGTCCTTAGTGGTTTTCATTGACCCTTCTCTTTAAAAATTTAAAACAATAGAAAGTTTCACTCTATGAAGAACATATTTTACTCTCTTATTGTGCCTTATTGGGAACAGAACTGTGAGTGGAAACCACTAACAAAACTTTGCGGTCATTTGTTTTCCCCTCTTCAAAATTTTATTTAAAAATGTACTTTTAGTAGTGTTACATTTACTTCCCATTCATTTAAGAGTCAATTTTTAAAGTAAAGTACAATAAAATATTATTACTTTTCATCTAGAGAGTTCCAAGGCACAAATCATTCTGTAGAGCGTCATTTATGGACATTGAGTCGGGTGTTGGTCTCTTTTATCTCACATCGTCACAGTCGCCGCGAAAAACAACATTTAACAAAGCACTGTTTTCAAAATCTTCCATGTGTTTACAATAATTATTGTGAGCAATAATATCTCACAAGTATAAGTGAAAGTGAGATTACGGAAACTAGCATCCTAATCGGCTTTAGAAATTTGTTTTGAATATTAACATAATTGCTGTTGGTGTAATAGTATGTTAAGATCAATTCTTTTGTTTGAAATTTTGTAGCTCAGCGGGGTTGAGTGATTAGCGCTGAATCAGGATGTTGTTATAATACGTGTTGCTTCTATCGATTCACATGCAATTTATCGGCTGTTGACTATTATTACTGATAAGGCTGATAAACAGACAGGAGACAAGAGTATGTATGTGCGAGTGATTGTGTGAACGTGTAAAATACTTCATATTCAGGGGGAAATGTGCCATTGCTACCGTCTGGTCCTTGCTGATCTTCCAAAAAGAAAAAAAAGAAAAAAAAAATTAAAAAATTGTCTTAATTTATCACACAGAGCAGTATAGGCATTTGTCTTGCCTGATGCCTTCTGGACAGCTTCCCCAGCGGTAGCCCCCGTGTGAAAGGGAGAGTGAAAGTGGAAAAATTATTGGTTTAGGGCAAAACATTGGGTCAGTCTCTCTGAAAGTTGATTAACATCAAATTGGATGTGAGATTTAATTCCTACTTCTTTAGTGAACTTAGATTTTCAAAGTATCTTTTGTTAATAACTATTATTTTTTAAACTCACATTTTAGGTACTTGATTTATTGTGTCCTCCAACTAGTCTGTTTGGGATGGAAATGGATGTAGTATACACATGTTGTGGTCTGTTCCCATTACTTCAACACTTCTCATGTAGAAATATGTTTACCTGTGTTGTTTGAACTTGTATCAATTATGTTGTGATAGAATCATCAGTAACAAGTTGTCACTTGTTCTCTAGTGCAATTTTCTCTTGAATTATGAAATTTTGATGTTGTAGGTGCCTTAGTTGATATGTTCCAGTTTCTCATTAGGGTGTTATTATAGCAGCCTCTTTGCAGGCTAATGTGTTACGTTATAATAATTTGTAATTGTATTATATAAATAAATGTGTGAATGAATAAAGAAGAAACTTTATCAAAAAGACTTCAAATTAACCCAAAGGCATTCAGTTCTATCATTTAATTATAATCATTTTCTGTACAAGTAGAAATTTACAGTGCTTAATAACTTAACTGCCCCAGCTTAGGGATTTCACAAGGACTCAACAATTACCTCGGCAACAACTTGCTGATCAACAATTTCATAACACAGTACTCCACAACAATTTCTTTTTTGCTAAACAAGGTTCATAGTTATCTTTTCCTTCCACATTCTATTAGATATTATCTCTCCTTTGAAGAGAGAGGGAAAAAAAAAAGCAATGTTGCTGCTCACAGCAAGCATAAATATCACCACTTTGTACACCACTTAATTTGTACAGTAAAATGTTTTTCCGGTTATCGCACGGGCTACAACTTTCAAATGAGTGAGGAGTTTTACTTGAGGAACAGAATTTAATTCTCCAATAAATCTCTAAAGTTTAACACCTGCTTCAAGATTTAAATAAAAAATATGATGCAGAACTACTTAATATTTTGAACTCTTTTGCTTCAAGACAGCTTGTACACACTTAGCCATGGTGGGAGATGCTCTGCTGATTGCGTCAGTCATGAAGAAATCTTGAAGTTCTTTAAGTTTAACATCCAATGGAGTTGAGGCTAACTGAGTCTTCACAGACTGAAAAGCAAACAAGTCAAATTAAAAAATGCAGATGCAAAAATTATCCAATTTTGATGTTATGACAAGATACATACCTTGGACAATTCAGTGGCCTGGGCAAAGTAGTTGGCATCTTCAGCAGAGCCATAGCGTGTAAGGTTGGGAGCAACCTCAGTAAGCCTTTGCCTGACAGCATTAAGGTCATCATAAGGAAGGGGTGTACCAATAACCTGACAAAGAAGGGGAAGACATTAAAATCATAACATGACTTAATATAAGTTGCACTTCCAACCAAAATTATAAAAAAAGACCTACTTCAGACAGTGCTCGGATAATTTTCCAATCAACTCGTGCCATTCCTGGAGGGGTGACAGCTACAAGTGTCTGTTGAGTTCGGCCTTCAGTGTTGACATAAGTGCCTTGTTTCTCTGTGTATGTTGCACCAGGCAGAATGGCATCGGCCATCGAAGCTCCCTGGTCTCCATGATGTCCTGTTTAATTACAAATAAAAAAACAACATCAATATTGAAAAAAAATTTGAAAATTAGAGAAGAAAGGTGCCTTTTAGGATATTTGATATTTTTACCTATATAGACCACGAAACAGTCCTTTGGAAGATCAGCTCTAGTAATGGTGCCTTCATCGGCACCCAACAGGAACAATACCTTGGGTGGGTTTTCACGGATTTCGCTTACACCTGGTTTGTACCCAATATCAAGAGCAGCAACTTGGGAAGCCACTTGTTGCAGAATATTGAGGATTTTCCATTCCTGAAGCAGATTTAACACACAGAATACAGTAGGCAGATATACTAGACATAAACATAAAGTGGAAGGCTGTGGGCTATTTTTGCATACCTTGTTGTTCAATGCAGAGCTCAGAGACTGTGAAAGTTGTTGAACAGCTGCTAGAATGGCAGCAGCATCCTGCCTTCCAAACTGTTGGCCACCCAAAATGATCATGGGATTTTTAGCTGCTGACAATTTTTTGTTGAATGGATGTTGACCTGATGCAAGTTTCTTCAATGTGGCAGTATCATCACCAAGATGCTAGAGAAAAGAAAGATCATGATTAAATTAAATAGGCCTTTAAAGTTTGCTTACCAATGCAGGGAGGCATACCTCATAATCATAAGTCAGGTCCACCTTGGGACCTAGGAGAGCGACATCACATTCCTTATGAATGTAAGTCTTACGGATCCTGGCATTCAACAAAGGGGCTTCAAAACGGGGGTTTGTTCCAATAAGAAGAATAAGGTCTGCTTCCTCAATTCCTAAAAGTAACAAAAAAAAACAAAAAAACAACATATTTTCGTCAACATTAAAAATTTAAAAAGTAAAGAGAAAAAGGCAGGTATTCACACACCTGCAATCTTATTGTTGAGGAGATAACTGGACCGCAAATCAGTTCCAGAACCATCCTGAGGGAATGTGTGTTCGGTGCACAATGCTTCACCTCCAAGCCGATTTAACAGATCTTTCAAGGCAACCAAAGACTAAAATCCAACAGACAATTGACATGTCATCAGTAAACAAAAAAATTCACTGAAATAAATACGGAAAATATAGTATTAGAAGTATAATTACCTCCGCATCAGCCAAACCTCCAGCCACAGCAGCTGTTTGTTCTCCAGCCCGCAGCATAGCCTTAGCCACACTGACAAGAGCGTCTTCCCACTCAACAGCCACCAGTTCTCCCTTTTCATTCTTCAGCATAGGAGCAACCAGGCGTTGACGTTTGAGACCATCACATGCAAATCTGGACTTATCAGAGAGCCACTCTTCATTGATCTCCTGATAATACAAGTATAAATTTATAGAAGAGTTGAACTTTTAGTAAAAGACATACATAACTGGATGACTTTTCCTCAAAAGCTGCTCAGGGCATACCTCATTGAGTCTTGGAAGAATGCGCAGCACCTCCCCAGTGCGGGTGGATACAACAATATTACTTCCCAGAGCATCAAGTACATCTACACTTTCAGTTTTGCGAGTTTCCCATGGACGAGCAGTGAATGCAAATGGTTTGTTTGTAAGTGCTCCAACAGGGCAAAGGTCAATGACATTACCTGAGAGTTCAGAGAGGAACATCTTTTCAACATAAGTTCCCACCTGTTTAACAGGGGAAAAATGGATAGTTTAGACACTAGCGATGGCTGAGTAGATAACACTTTCATATTGATCTGAAAAATTTAATCATCATACCTGCATGTCAGAACCACGACCAGTTGTTCCAAGATCATCAACTCCAGCAACTTCTGATGCAAAACGAATGCATCGGGTACAGTGAATACAACGGGTCATGACAGTTTTGATAAGAGGACCAACATCCTTGTCTTCAACGGCTCTAAAAACAAGAAAAACCAATATTAAAAAATTTCTCAAAAGTATTTTCATAACATAAACCTAAAAATTTTAGTGCATAGGGCTGACCTTTTGCCATCGAATTGAATATCTGTGAAACGACTCCTATCGCTGCCAAAAGCCATACTCTGATCTTGAAGATCGCATTCACCTCCTTGATCACAAATTGGACAATCAAGAGGGTGATTCACGAGCAAGAACTCCATAACTCCTCTTCACGGGCCTTCTTAGTCATGTCAGAGTTTGTTTTAATCCGCCAGCCTTTCATCACAGGCATTGCGCAGGCAGCAACAGGCTACACAGTTTTAGAACAAAGGTTCAAGTAAAAATTTTTCATAAGTTCACCTGTGAAGGATTTCTCTTGAAAATAATTGCAAGTTGCAAAAAAGACTTACCTTTGGTGATTTTTCAACTTCTACCAAACACATACGACAATTTCCAGCAACAGCCAAACGTTCATGGTAACAGAAGCGAGGTATTTCCACCCCAACCATAGCTGCAGCCTGCACAACAAAAATAGGCTTAAAATTTTGAATACAGGCATAAAATATATTTATAAAAGATATATTATTAACCTGGAGCACTGTTGTTCCAGGCTCAACCATAACTGGCTTGTCATCAACAAAAACTTCAATTTTCTCTAACTGGGCTGAAGTGGTTGAGAGATTTTTAAATGCAGGAGATAACTGCCTAAGGTTGGGGAGGCTCAAGGCCCGATGTAGAGGCGCTCGAAGCATTCTGAAACAGGAAAAGATAGCAAAATAAGCAAAATGAATGAGAAAAAAAAGCAAAATGACAAGGAAAGAATAGAAGAAGGCCAAAGTGACCAACATTATAAGTTAATAAAGCAAAACATGTAATGGGTACAAATAAGTAACTGATGACGGCAAGACGTTTCTTTAAGTGCAGTATTAAAAGGGATGCACACAGCACTTCGGAAATAATGTAAGATGATAATATAGCCACAGAGGAGGAGAATACTCATAACAAAAATAAATGACAGACACAGACATGGAAGAAAAATAATGTTCAAAACTAAAACCTAACCTCAAGAAAACTATTGCATAACAACAACAACACCGTACCCAGATTTAGAGTATCAATGCATCATAATGAAATCGAAAGTAGAAGTTTTAATACATAAAAAGTAAATGAAAGGCAGGAACGTAAAATGACCTTTAATTGGCATAACGTCACTTGTGCAGAGTGTTCAAGATAATATTGGATGTAGATGGCGTACAGGACATGGGCCGCGGTTCTCACAGGGAAAAGTACGTACCTGGCGTTTAAAAGTTACGTTTTTTTGTTAGATATGTTGTAAATGTTGTCGTTGGACGAAAGTCCTGCTGTTCAGCAGGTAGGTTCGGTTTGTTAAAATGCAGCAGAAAAGTTGTAGGCCCTCAAACCATCCACAGCCTTTAAAACCACAATCAGATGATATTTCGACCATTTGCGACCAAAGCAGACAGACTTAAGGAACGACCCCACTACATCTTAGAAGTCTGAGCATGATCTGAGGCGCTTATGAGCCATTTAAGAAGGGAATAAAAATTTAAAACAGTGTAAAAATGACAAACAGAGGTGAAACATCATGTATGGCATGGCAAGTGAACTTAAAAGGAATTCCTTCGTGTGGTTTTCCGTGACACAGGCTAACCAAAACCATACTTTCGCGCCAACAGCACGGACAGTTGACAACCGCCGATGATTACGGAAGAGTGCTGCCCTCTGTGAGTCCCTTTGAAAACTACTACTTTTGTTTCTGAGGCACAGGGGGCGTTCGCGTCGCGCGAAGCACAAGCTATGACGTCATATTTTTTAGTACACATTCGTGTTCAAAAGTAGATGGGTGTGTGGATGCTGCCGTTCGGATTTCTCAAATTGTGAACGTCCCGTGCCGTGGAATATGTGCAGTGTTTAGATACAGTTTATCATGTGCTGTGTTCCAAAAATTTAAGTAGTCATGTTTCGTTGTATTCCCATGTTTAAGGGATGTAATCGGCAAGTGGAATATGTGAACAAGCGTCACTCTTCTCTTCACACTGTCCCAGAAGATATTTTGCGCTATTCTCGGAGCCTAGAGGAACTTTTATTGGACGCAAACCACATCCGAGACTTGCCGAAGGTAATAATTTCTGCTCTCAGCCTTAGCTAAAATATCAGTGGGAAGAATGTGTTGGGAAATGAAGACGGATGTCTTAACCCTACCAATTTTAGTACGTGTTTATGTATACACTGGCTATGGTTGTTATTTTTGTGTTTAGATTTTTATTTTGTCAATTATTTTTGGTAGTGGTAGACACCGCGGCTTTTTACTTGAATAGAAGTCTGTAACATCGCTCCGGGCGTAAAGCTAACGGTTGCTTGTTGCGGCTACTGCTTTGAGCCTAACCTTCATTAAGTTTCATCTCAACTCTGTTTCAAACTTTTTTCTGTCTGTAACCTGGGCTTTTATTTATGTCGGTAGTGCCGGCTTGAGCTATTTTTTCATTTTAAATGTGTTATTGTTGGGACCAACTCTGTTTATGGAACTAAGTTCATCAACAAGTGGGGTCATGTCAGACCACCTTCAGTATACAAAGTGCCACCTATCTCTTTTCTCAATGACTGAATACTTTGGACATATGTCATATATTCACCTTTTTATTTTTTAGAGACAAGTTTTCTTTAATCAATTTTTTTTTGTAAGTGTTATTTTATTATAATTGAGCTAATAAAATGCTGCACTGAATTGTTTGTCTGTTTCTCAATAAGAAACCTTTGAACTCTGGGAGGAAGGTGAGGAATTTTTGTCAAGTCAGGTGCAAATTTTCACCCAAAACACTCGTTTTATGAGAAATTGAAGACAGCTGCAAGAAATTTTATTTTAGAGAGAGCTGCTTTTAACTATGTTCCCAATTAGGATTAGGATTGATATTGGAATGTATCAGTATATCTGTATCAAAATGTGGTGGAAGACATGTCTGCATTGTTTTGTTGGCCTTGATCCAAGGCTGATTGCAAGCATTGCTCATCCTTATCTCTGAAGTAGACTACGCTTCGTGTGTAAACCTCCAATCAAATGCTATGCACCCTCAATCTGCTTCCACCCTAATACTATGTTCCTTCTGCTTGCATCTTTTTCCAGAATTTTTTCCGTCTTCACCGGCTGAGGAAACTAGGCCTAAGTGACAACGAAATCCGACTGCTGCCTCCTGACATCCAAAACTTTGAGAATTTGGTAGAATTGAATGTCTCAAGAAATGGTGAGTACAACACTTATTTCTTTCAGAGGGCTAGAAGATTTGAAAGAATTTTTGTCTTGTTTCCTCCGTGTTTTTTTAAATATTTTTATTTAGTCAGCCGTCCCATAGTGGGGGGGCAGGTGGCCCTGGGGGTCTTGGGCCGACTGGCGTGGACCGTGGACAGTACGGGGCGGTGTCTCTGTGTCACGGCGGCATGCGGGCGTGGCACGGCGGGGCGGGGCGGGGTGTGGTGGGGCACAGTGGGCTCGCCTCGGCGCGTGCACAGGCGCCTTTCGGGAGGATAATGTCCGCGTGTCTGGCTGCTGCTGGCTGCCGTGCCGCTGGAAGGGAGGCACACTCTCACCTCGGCCTCGGACAAGGGCAAGGCCACCTGCCTGCACCTGCACTCGCTCACTCCCTCCCTCCCTATCAAGACGCAAAGCACAGAAATTTAATCGCGTTACGCTGTCAGCTGTCATATTAGTCCGTTGCGAATCGACACGTTCGAAAGCTGCCAAAACACTAAGACATTAGCTTTGGCACCTTTGAGCGCTTCTGTAGCCGGCGGGACGTTATCTCGATATTCCACCTCGCCCCGCCCCGCCCCTGCCTGTTCCCGCCAGAAGCAAACTTCCCCGCCGTGCCTCGCCGTGGCGCGGAATGGGGCGTAGTTTAATCAAACGCCCGGGTGATGCACGGCGAGGGGGAGGGGGACGGAGTTTGAGGACGCTGACGCTCCTCGGACCAGATTTATTTTCTCCCCCGAAGGCCCGAGGGAAGGAGGGAGGAGGGTCCTGTATTAGTACGTTATCGGGCCGCGCGTGCCCGCCGTGCCCGCCGTGCCTCCATGCCGGGGACACGGCGGCGTAGACTCGCCGGATGGACGGGCTGCTGCTCGCTGCTCCTCTCCTCGCCCAAGGTCGCATTCCAGAGCGCGGTGCTCGCTACTCGCCGCCCCGCGTCGTCCAGTCTACCCAGGCGCACTCACCTGCAGACCGTTTCGGAGAATAGTTTTCGTCGCTCTGTCTCTCTCGCACTCATGGGGCGAGAGAGACAGCGACGATAACGACTCAGAATCAGTGTGCAGGGCTGCATCCCGCCGCGTTCCAGCCGCCGCGCTGGAGCAGGAGGACGAGGGAGACGAGCATCTTCACGTGACCCTGGCCGTCGCCGTCCCGGAAGTCCCCCACCTCGCACCCTTTCTTCCGTCCATGTCGCCCTGCCGTCCTGCCCCTCCCCTCAAATCTTGAGACACATGCACGCTCGTACGCACACGCCAGGCCGCTGTGTGCCACTTCCGGCCTCCCCCCACCCCCTCTCTCCCGACGCGTCCAAATTTGGCCTGGGCGTGGCGCGTCACCGTTCCGTGTGTGACGCTGCGGCGTTGTTTGGCGTGTGGCGCTATCCTGCGCTCCTTTCATTACCTCTTGCTCCCCGCTCTTGCCGCGCTTCGCGAGGGGGGGGGGGAATTAGTGTTTGCAAGTAGTCATTACGCCCAATTTGCCGCCGGGAGGTACAGAGACGACGAGGTGCGACGCCATCCTAGTGGGATGGGTTAGGATCGGATCGCCGTCCTGGCCGCCGTGCCGCGCCGCTCCGCGGTCCTCGCGTGTCGCTACGCGTCTCTCCGGAAGCCTCTTTCATCGGAGGCTCCACTATTTGGAACTGTGCCCCTCCCCCCTCTATTTTTCTCTCCCCATTGGTCCCGCACCCTTTCTGTGAAGGGTTGCCTCTCCAACTGCGTGTCGGCGACCCGCTTTCGTTCGTCATCCTGGTCCCCCAGCAGAGGCGCGTACAGTCCAACGAACTCGCCGCCTTTTCTCTAACCGCCTTCTCTGAAGACCTCCAAGCCGCCGCCCTTCTGGGTGTGCGACCGACGACGCGTTGCCGCTTCCGGTCACTTCCGGTGAGGCGCCGATAGGCAGAGTGGCCAGCTAGCGCCGGCCTTGACACGGCGTGTGTCGCCGCGCGGTGCGTGTCCTCTGCCTTCGCCGCCGCGGTGTTCGAAGAGGCGCTAACTCCCGGCGCGGCGTCAAGGTCGCCGTGTGTTAATGGGCTCGGGACGCCGCCGCCGAGTGTGCCTGCTGTCATTTGCACCTCATCTCCCGGCTCGTTGCTCGCGGCCAACCCGCGCCGCCCCTGCAGCGGACTGATTCCGAGAGGCGTTTTCGTCGCTCTGTGTCTCTCTCGCTTTCATATAGCGCGTCCGCGTAGGTGCGAGAGACGGAGCGACGAAAACGTCCCTCCGCAGGAGGCCCCCCCCCCCTCTCTCTCTCGTGGGTCGTCTCGTGCCTGGCCAGGCCTGGCCCCACACACGAGACGGACGCGCACGCTGCAGGCTTCGGCGGCGAGCTCGTCGGGCTTCCCACACCAGGTGGACAAGTGCATGCCAGCGGCCCTCGTTGAGGCCCCGGTCACGACGGTCACGCGGGAAGCCAACCCCTTGAGGGACTCGCCCTCCTCCCCACCGGCGCCGCGCCGCGCCTCTGGCCGTCGGAGAAAAGTTTAAATTGAATTGACTGAGCGGCCGGCGGGGCGCGGCTGGCGCGGCTAGCTGCGCAGCGCCGTCGGGGTTGAACGGACTCTGGGCCGGCGGGGAGGCGGCCGCCGAGGCCGGCCTACGAGGGGCGGAGCCAGGAGGTGGAGGGAAGCCAGATAACCGCACTGAAAGGTGTTTGAGCGGTCTTGAATAATCGTCGCTTTGGCTAAGAATCCCGGTCGGTGCCCGAGGGGCTCTCGACGCGGCGCTGGCCGGGCGCCAAGGGGCCTGCCGCTGTGCGGGGCCGCGTCCGGAGCGCCGCCGCCACACTCTCGGCTAATTGGCGCACGTCGGCCACCTCGGCCGCCGCGCTGCATTGTCAGGCCGAGGCAGGACCAGGGCGCCGCGGTGGCGGCGTGCGCGTGTTTGTGTGTTTCTGACGCCGCGCCGGCCTGCAGCAGTGCTCTGGTCGGTCGTGTTTACATGGGTTTGTTTCTGACGCGCGCTGCGGCGGCTGCGCTGCGCCCTCTGTTCGCCTTTTGTCTGGGCCTGTACCGCACTGCGGGGCCCTGCGGCTGTGTGCGCCGGCCCAGCCGGCCGTGCTGACGGGGTGGCGGACGCCGACGCCGCCCCTTTGTCGGACTCCCCGCTCCTCGGGGAAGTCCCACTGCAGCGGTTGGCTGCGTTAGTTTGCCGGCGGCTGTTGTTTTTGTGTGTCGCGATGCGGTGCCCCCGCTTGGCGGCGTGCGGCCCCCTGGTGTGGGGCTAGTTGTTGTTGTTGTGGGCTGCACTGCCTTGCACACCTTCAATGCCGATGCCCCCGTGGCCCGCCACGCCACGCCACGCCACGCCACGCCTCACTTGTTGAATCCGCCCCCCCCCCGGTGAAAAGGGCGAAGGGCAGCCGGCTAGGATGTTGTTGTTGACGTTGTTGTTCGTATTTTCTCTTCTTCATGTTGTTGTTACTTGGCTTACGTGCGGTCGCGTAACGTCGCGCCCCGTTATCGGGCTGCGATGTGCAGCACGGCCGGGCGGCGGTGCGGTCTGCCCCTGCATGCCCGCTGCTGGTGGCGGACACGTGGCGGACGTCGCGGACGTGGCCGGCATGGCTCTTCTAATGACGCGTGCTGGCGCTGCAGAGAGGAAAGAGGGAGACACGCGCTGCTGCGGTGGCTGTCGTCTATGTGTGCGCGATGGAAATGTCAAATAGTCCGCCGCCACGGCCTTTGTTTTGTTGTCGCCGGGCACTGGGTGCTCCGCGCGCGGGGTGGGATTGGCTTGGATTGGATTCGCTTGCCGAGAGGACCAAGGACTGCACTCACTGGGTGCTGGCTGACTGGGCGGACTCATCAACGCCGGCTCGTTTTTTACTCTGGCTCCATTTTAATGAAGCATGTTCTTTGCGCTGTTTTTATTTGGTTTTTTCTTTTCTTCGCTCCGCGTTTGAATTTGTGCAGATTCGTGAAACTTGTAATTCCACTATGTAGAGTCCCGCGCGCTGCGTCGCTGCATCTGGGCCGTGGAAGGAGGGGCTGTGCGACCCACTCCAGCTTGGGGGGGGGGGCAAGAGCGCAGTCGACTTGACCGTCGACATGAAAGGAAAGGGGTTGGGGCGTGCCGAGGGGCGTGCCGGAAAGGACGCAGGCAGGCTGGGGCGCCCCGCCCTCCACTCCACTCCGCCGCGGGGCGCTTGTTGCCCATGCCCTTTGGGAGGGTGGGAGGTGGGCGGCCCTCGGCACCCCTTCGCCAGACCGCGGCTTTAGGGCCGTGGCGGGTGGTCGGCTATTTCCGGCGTCAGCAACAAGCTTCATTCCACTCGAGTCGACCCACCCCCGACCGACCCGAAGCGCGCCGAGCCCTAGGCCCGAGCGGCGCTGTCCTTCTAGTGCCCGCCCCGATGTTCATTCTGCGTCCGGGCGTCCCCGCCCCTGACGGAGCTGGCCGCCGCCCCACCCCACCTGCAGGCTGATTCAGGGAGCCGTTTTCGTCGCTCTGTGTCTCTCGCACCTGTAGACGCCCCACGAGTGCGAGCGAGTCGGAGCGACGAAGAGGACTCTCGGAATCTGTGTGCCGAACGCCCTTGGCTCTCGGCCTGTCGGTTTGAGTACACAGTACGTTTGCGGCGCGTAGTACTTCTTGGCTGTTCGTGGCGGAAAGTTGGTTCTCGGAGGCGAGCCGGAGTTGGCGGTGGGATGATCCGGCCGGAGATCCGCGGGCAACGCGGGGCGCGACGTTGTGAGTGTGCGCCCCGCCCCGCCCCGCCCCGCCCTGGCCCTGATGCTGGGCCTGCCCGGCGTATTTGGCCGTGTTTGCCCTCGCTAATTTAGTCGGCGAAACCCCAGCAGACCCGGCCGGCCGGCCGGCCGCACTCACGTCTCGCTTAGCGTGGCGCCGGCCATGCGCATTGTGGAACTGGCCGTGTTGGCAGGGCGCGGCGGGGGTGGCGCCAATGAATGCCAGCCGAGGCGCAGCTCCGTATCGGAACATTGGCGGCGCCTCTACGCCGGGCTGCCGTCGGCTGCCGTGCGCGCGGTGTGCGGTGCACCGAGCGGGCCGCCGGGCCGGACGCGGCCGGACGCCGGGACGAGCACACCGTAGTGCAGTCGAACGTGGGCCGCCGCCCTTTGTGTGGCTGGGACCGCAGCCACGACCGCAGCGACGTGTAGCGCCGCAGGAACACGGCGCGGCCCTCGCCCGTCTCGCTCTGCCCGGAGCGGACGGCGTGCTGTGCCGACCCAATACCGAACAGCCTTTGTTTCGCTGCGACGCTGGGCGGGGCGGGCTTGCCTGCACTTTGCCTGCGTCTGTCAAATATTAAATTGGATTCTGCGGCGGCGCGGCTCGGGTTGTGGGTGTGCCGCGGCTGACCGAGCCGCGGAGGGCGGCAGGCGGCACACTGAGGCGAGCCGAGCCAGCGACAGCCTAGCCCAGCCGCAGGGCGCGCTGTGTTCAACAACGACGGTCTTTCCCGGCCAACAATGTTGGTGGGTGCTGGCAGTGTCTGCGCCACTGTTTGTCTGTTTGTCTTTAATATCTAGGGTTTTCCGCGGACGGGAAAGCCGGACGGGGCCGCGGGGCGCAATGTCATGATATCGCGAGCGAGATTTTGCCATTTTCATTACGGCCGCTCCGCGCTGTGGGTGGGCGGGGCGTTGGGCCGGCGAGCGCGGGGCCCCGGGCCGTGCCGCCGGCCGTCGGTCGCCTTCGGGTTATTTCCGTTTTGTTTTGCCGTGTGCACCCGCCGCCGCTTCGCGTTTGCTCCGACCCGCAGGGCGGCCCGTACGAATTTGCATGCTCGTTGGGTTGAAAAATGTAGCAAAAAAAAAAAAAAAAAAAAAAAAAAAGGTGCGTGCGAAACGGAACGTGCGGGACGCGGGACTGTTTTTTTTTCCCCGGACCGAAGTCGACGCGGCGTGATGACCCCGCCCCGCCTTTCGCCGTCGCCCACGCGGCCGTGGTGGTCCAGCGGCCGCGCCGCCGACGCGTCGGGCCAAGTGACGCACCGGGCCTCCTTGACTAGAGCCATGATGCTGCCTGCAGGGACTCCTGAATGCCCGCCCAAATGACGCCGTCAAGACGATCATTACCGGCGGCGTTGTCTATCACAGTGCGCTGTTACGGCATCGACTGCAGCGACCCGAGGGGCCGCCTCTCGTCGCGTCTCCGCGCCGGCCAAATATAAAAGCAGTATCTGGCAGGCTTTGGTCCGCGATGAGGTCACGAGGCGAGAATAGCTATGGGGCTTATCTGCGTCGACCCTGGCCGACCGTCGGCGACCTTGCCGCCCTCCTCATGGCGGTCGTCAAATCCCACATAATGCGGCGTCGTTAGAGGCGTGACCCCGCCGTCATCCAGCCGGCCCGTCGGCGGCGTGATAATGAAGTGACAAATTGCGGGCACGCGACATCGTCGCCGCGCCTTGCTCGCCAGAGGAATGCGTTGTTTTCTTGCCGCGGATGGCGGTTCGGTTTCCTCGGCCGCCGCCGGGCCCGTGCGTGTCGCGGCCGCTTCCACGGGCCGGCGGCGGCGGCGGGAGTTGGGTTTCTGGCGGTCGGACGGAGGTCCGAGTCGGCCCGGGAGAAACCCGCCCGGAATCAATTTGATGGCGGTGGAAGGAAGGCCGTGGTCGCGGCGAATGGAAGAGGGAAGGAAACCCGACTCGAGGCGGCCAAGTTGTCGCAGCGTCGTGGACGCGCACAGCAATAGCTGCTGAAAGCCTGCGGGGTAGGCAGACCCGTTGAGCTCGCCTGGCCGCCGGATGCCTACCCGCCAGGCGTTCCGGCTGCGCACTGCACCACCGGGGCGCTCTCGGAGGGCCGAGGAACGTGACGCGCACTGAGAGAACCTCACAAACTATATTAGGCCTTACAAAGAAAAACAGCTTGTCATAACAAAGTATTTTGAGCCTACATAAGTTTACAAAGAAAACACTTCGCAATTAACGAACTATTTCTTCGTATAACAAAGTAAATTAGTTTGTATTAATTATGCTGAAAATACTTGGTGAGGTTCTAAGCGTGCGGGGGCGACGATGCGGGGGCACGCCGAACATGGACACGACCCGGCCAAGGCGTCACCCTGCCCTACCGTCTGCGGCGCGGCGTTGCGCTGCGCGGCCACGCCTTGTCAGGCAAACAGCACGCGCCACGTCCAACGGCTTGCCGCATGGCTTTGGTGCTGCCAGCTCTGCCTGCCTGCTGGTGAGCGCGTTGCTGATAGCCTCGCCGTGACTCACACACGCGCACCTGACGTCACGGGTACCGCGGCGTGCGATGGCGTGCCTTGGGCCTGACGCGGCTCGCTCTGCTGTGTGTGAGTGTGTGATAGCGGTGCGCGATGCCGCCGCCTCGCGTTGTGTGTGTGGTACAACGCGGCGGCGCGACGGGCGGCGTTGTTTCCAGCCGGGAACCGTCGCGCCAGCGCCTGCCTTGTTTTGATTGCGCTGGCTTGAAGTCGCTTAGGCAGCCCCCTGCGAAGGCCCCAGGCTACGCACAGCCCCCCCCCCCCCCCCCCTCGTGTGCGCACGGTCAACATGCACTCCAGTTTGTGTACACGATGAAGGGTAGAGGCAAGCCAGAAGGGGTTGGGGTGGGAATACTTGCCCTTCGCTCTAGCCCTCTTCCTCCTCCCGTAATCCCTCGGCAGGGCTTGATGAGCTCATCAAGGGATGACCACCAGGCACGCCGAAGCGCGCCGGCCCGGCCCTTGTGCCCTACATCCCGAGCGGCGGGCCAGCGGCAGCCGAGGCAGAGGCCTGGCGCTGCTGCATGCACCCATTAAAAATGTAGCGTACCCTCTCGAGGATGTACCTTTAAATAGCGCCGAGTGCGGGCGGTGCGCTGTTGCCGAGGTTGCCGGACCGCGGCGGCGCGCCGCCCTCGACGAGGGTCTTATCTCGTCCCGACAGGTATTTTGTGGGTCGATGTCAGGGCGGGGCGCGCGGCCTGGCGTGGAGTGCGAATGCGACGCGACGCCCTTCGCGGGGGGAATTTTGAGTCGCCCCGGGCGTTGCCGGAGTTGTGAGGCAGGCGCTGCGCTGCATTTGCTGCACGTCCTAGATACGTGTCGGGCCGCGGCGGCCGCGGCGCTGCTGCATGCTCGTGAAGTGCTTCCCCGCGATAAGGGTCTCCGCCGTGCCGCCGCGGCCCACGGCGAGACGGTTATTCATTCGCCGGCGAGTACCGTACTCCCCGCCAGCGCCGCGCAGCGCCGCCCCCTCAAAGGCCGCGCGCCTCGCTGCCGCGCTTTCCCCTCCTCGCCTCCCTGTCAGACCGTTTCGGCGCCGCGTTCCGTCTCTCTCGCACCTTTGCTTTCCATCCATGAGTGCGACGGAGACTGCGTCGGAAGCGCTGTTCGGAATCCACCTGGGCTACACGGCTATCCGCCAGCCCGCCGGGCCCGCTAGCGCAGGCAGCGAAGTTTGGCAGTTTTAGAATGGAGGGAAGGGGTGTAGGGCGAGCAGAAATGGGGTTGCAGCTCGTCGCCAGGGCACACATAGGGGGGCCCTGCGTGTGTGATGTGTGTGTGTGTGTGTTTGGGCGCGTGTGTGTGTGTGTGTGTGTGTGTGTGTGTGTTTTTGGGCGTGCGTGCGGCCCCATCGAGGAATAATTGATAAACTCGATGAAAGCAAGGCGGAGCGAGGCGGCGGGGGGCGCTCATGGCGCTCGTCTCTAGCTCCTCCCCCGACGTGGCGGCTGGCGGCGCCCGGCCGGGCGATTCCGAAGGATCGTTTGGTCGTCGTCCCCCCCCCCCACACGGGACGTGCCGTCGGTGCGACAGAGACAGAGGGAAGAAACGCCTCTTCGGAACGACGCTGCTGGCGGCGCCCAGGTACGCCCCCTGCGCCGCGCGCCCCGAAGTAGGTCCCGCTGGAGCAGCGGCGCGCGAGGGGCTGGAAGGGGTTGCCACTGGCGTCGCTGGAGCTGGGAGACGGATGCGGCGCGCGGTGGGCCGGAAATTGGGCGAGTACTGTACTGCCGACGCTGGCCGCCAGCGGGACCTTCATTCCCTCACTAATCGGCAGCGACCTCTCGTCCCGACCGCGGCGTAACTCGCCGAAGCGAGCAGCGCAGCAGCCTCGGCAGCACTGCCCCTCATTTGTGGCTTTCTTTCGACTTTATCGCCAAAAATTTGCATGGGCCCCCTTCTCCAGGCGCGTGCCGCGCGCGGGGAGCCGGAAAGGCCCTCTCTTCGAGGTAAAAGATTTGTTTTTTCCTTTCCCATTTTTTTTTATTTTTTATTTTTTTTGTGATCGATAATGCCGCGAGGGGCGTGCTTGCCGGCTGCTTTGCGCGTGGCGGGGTGAAAATGGAGCGAGATTTGGTCCCTCAGACGGCACACCCGCCCCGCCGGCCGTGCCTGCACCACTGCACTCTGCGTACACACCCAACGCGTGATTCCCTGGCGCGCGGGGGCGGCGGCCCGCGTGCGCCGCGACGGTCGAGCACGCAGCACGCGGCTGCGAATCGATGTAGACGAGGTGGACGGACGGCGCGCGCGTGCTGCCCGGTTGGTTTTGTTTTTGGCGGGCGGCGACCGGTCGATGGCCGCCCGATGCTTGGCCTGCTGCCGCGTTACGTTCTTGGCCCGCGGCTGCGGGGCTGCGGCCGTGGCCGGTGCGATATGATCATCGCCACGCCGAGCCACACGGAAAGGAAGCGCTCCCGCTGCTCATCCGCGGCCCGAGGCCCGAAAAGAAGCACACGGGCCATGTGTGCCTGCCTGCTGGTTCTGGCCCTGGCGGACTGGGTCACGCGGCCGCGCCGTGCCGAGCCGAGCCGAGCCGCGCCGAGGACACGCGGCGGTGTGGGTCGAGTCCGAGTACCCGCTCGCTGTGGACTGCTGTGGGTGTTGTTGAACCTCCCGGCCGCTGGGCCGCTGGTGGTCAGCGCGCAGAATGCCGCGGACTTCCTGCGTGCGACGCCTCTCTTCCCTCGGGACGGCGGCATGCCCCCATTCCTGAGGGACGCCCACTTGTTCCGGCGGGGCGATGCGCCACTCTCACGGCCCGCACCGCGCGATGGAGCGGTATCGCCGCGCGGCCCTCAGGTGGCCCACTGTGCGCCACGCGGTGCTGCGTGTGCGCCCCGCCGCGCCCCGCCGCGCCCCATCCTCCTGATTAAGGGTTTGACGGACAGGTGCGGCCAAGATGGGGAAGTTGGAGGCAGTGCCGGCAGAGCCATCTGTCTCTCTCGCACTCAGGGGGCGCCCATTGCAGGTGCGAGAGAGATAGCGGCAATAGAGCTGCCTGCGGACCCAGGCATGCCAAGCGTCGATAAGGGAACCTTGCTGACAGATAAGTGGGGCGTCTGCCTGCTGGGCGGGGCGCGGGGCGGGGACGACGCGTCTTGGAGTTTTTAAACGGCGCTTTGGCGGTTCGGGGGAGGGGGTCTGTGGACACAGGCGGGGAAGGTAAAAAGGGAAGCTTTATGCGCTCTGACAGGCTTGGCTGGGCTGGGCCCGGAGCTGCGGAGCAAGCAGAGCCCCCAGAGGGGCCCCCGGAGTGCTACGCCGTACCAGTGTACCAGTAGCAGGCCGGCTGCACTCGCGGCGCGCCACGCCTACTCTCGGCGAACAGAGGGTCCATTGGGGCCGGCGGCCGGCCCGGCCTGGCTCTGCTCAATGGCGGTGTGGTGTAGCCTCAGCCACGCATGCCGCCTCGCAAGCGGGCAGCCCTCGGCGCCGAGAATAGCCGCCAAGAAGGCTAAATGTGGCGCAAATGCGCGCCGTCGTCCTCGTCAATGGTGGGGCCTCCATGTGGCACTCCATGGCGGCCGGCGCCGCGCTTGTTTGGCGGCGACAAAACACTCTCCTGGGCGGACTGCCGCCCGCGCGGCGTGGCGCTGCGCCCCGACAAGAAGCGCTCAAACACGAGTCCGGCAGTCCGGCGACCAGCGCCGCCACGGCCACTGGCCAGGCCGAGGTCTGGCAGGCAGACGGCCGGGGCAAACAGAGGGCCCCATGGCGGCGGGCATGAGCGTGCTTTGGCCGCGAGGACGACGGCGAGGCGGGGCGGGGCGTGCACGCCGCGCTGGCCCTGCTGGCGATGGGCGTGACACCCTCGCATCGCTCCGCATCAACACAGCGCTGCGTAAACACTCGACTCTGGTGCAGGCGGCAGCAGCAGCAGCAGGCTGGCCCCGGCTGGCCCCCTCCCCCGGGCCGGGCCGTTCCGGCTGGCCGGTCCGTAAAACACTCGACGTCCGCCTGCATCCATCCAGGATGCATCAGCAGGTCCAGTGCGAGTGGCGTCGCGCTGTCCGCGGCCCCGGAAGTGGCGCCCAGGGCGGCCGACGCTCGGACGGACCGACGCCGTGGCGTCCGCCTGTCCCTATGCAGATCTGTGCGCAGGCCGTGCCGGTAACGCGATACGACAGGCCGTTATCTCCCTCGGCGTGAGGCCCCTCGCAGCCTCGCTGTGACAGAGCCGCCCGCCCCACTCGGCATGCATAGGCCTTGTCACATTGTCACGTCGTCACGCCACGCCGTGGCACGGAGGGCGGACTCGTCCCGTCGTTACCCTTTTGGTCACGCCAGATGGCGCGGAACAACGCGGTGCCGAATCTCCGCTGGCCGCGCCGCCTCCGTCCGTCCACCTGCGGCGGCTTGTCGTCGCGGTTCTTCGGAATTCGGGAGGCAATGGTCGTGGCCGCGCACTGCCGGCCGCTGCGGTTTGCTTGCTCCGGCCGCGCAGGGAGAGGCACCTGGGCATCGGAAGAAAACATCGCGGTGCGCGCTGTTTGTTCCCCGCTCTGGACGCGACGCGACTCGCGGCCTTGAACTGTCCCAACGAGCGTCCTCGCCGTCACGCAGACCGTTCGCGATGAAAGTGGCTGTTTTTTTTTTTCGTGGAACCGCCCAGCCGCGCCGCGCGGCCCTTGCCGTCTCATGCGGGGAGTAGAAGGAGTCGTCCCGTCGGAGACTGTTGCGTCATTGACGGACGAACGCCCCCTGTCCGGCGGAGCGTCGCCGAACACAAGGGAAGTCGCGGAGGCCGCGCTGCGTCGCGATGGCCTCGTTGGCGACGGCAGCACGCGTCGCCGCGGACCTAGTGGAGGCGGCTGGGTCGCGATCCCCGGGCAATCCAATTGAGGCGACCGAGGAATTGATGGCCTTACGCAGGGCTGGCTGGAGTGCCGTGTGTGCCGATCGGAGAGGAAACTTTTTGTCCGGGTGTAACGTAGAACGTATCCTGGGCCGAGTGGAGGGCCGGCCGGATAGCATCGGGATTCCGGGCGTGCGCGCCGTGCGCTCGCTCGTCCTATGGAGCCCTGCTGGTCGTGTCCGTGACCCACAGGGCCCACAGGCACATGCTCACTCTCTCCTCGTGACGACGCCCAGGGCGGCCCATAGGGCGGGCGGCCAGCCAGGGCAGGCAGCCGAGGCATGCAGGGCCCTAAGGTCGCTGGCTGGAGTCGCGGCTCGGCTGCCTTCACGGCGCGCGGCTCCGCAGCCCCCACGCCCCCCTCCGGATCATGATGCAGCTCAGGTTGAGACCTGCCTAACGGGCCGCGCCTGCAACGCCCCGCCCCGCCGCCGCCTTGGGGTAACGGTCCCCGGACTTGACGGGCCAAAGTGAGGAGTTTCCTCTGGCGCTACGCTACGCTACGCGCTGCGCCGTGTGAATGTGCGTTGCGGCGCCGCGCCAAAACTTGTATTGACAGGACTCGGTCGCGCCGCCACTGGCTTGCCGTTGCCATTGTCCGTGCTTCGCGTGGCTTCGCGTGGTGGGCCCTCGGCGGTTCGGTGTGGCCCGCACTCCCCTCTCTCCCTCAATCGTATAAAGCTGTGAGATGGCCGGCCGGGCTATTGGCGGAAGCGATGGCCCGGAGTGGACGACACGGCACGCCAGCCACGCTATATGGCGGTCCTGTGGCGGCTGTGGACTCCAGCCCTCTAGCCGGACGGTGGCCGCGCGGGGGGCGACTGGGCGGCTTGTAGTAGAGAGTAGCTTGGTGACGGCGCCCCGCCCTCGCCGCAGGGCCCCTGCTGGGCCAAGCTCGCCGGGCATAGCCGGGCACGGGCAGCAGCATTGCCGCATGGACAGACTGGACCGAATCGGCCGACCGGAAAGCGAAGCGGGGCGGTGCGGCGGTACGGCCCGCGCCATGACAGCCCCTGCTGCGCCGCTGCGTTTGACGCAAATCGGAGCGACGCGAGGCGGAGCGGCGGAGGCAGGCCAGGCAGCGAGATCCGCGGCAGTGGAATGCGGTCCGCGTGGTCCGCGTGGGTGTGCTAAGGCCAAGGTGCGAGGCACTCGCAGCGAGCGAGTGCAGTGCCAAGTGCCGCCGTGCTCCGGACCGGTTTGGCCGGGGGGAGCCGGGTCTAGGCGCGGCGTCGCGCTGCTCGCTGTATGTAATGGTCACTGCGAGCCCCGGCGAGTGAAGCCAGCGCAGCCGGCGGGGCGGCCCTCGCCTTGGCACGGCGGCAAGAAAGGCGGCACTGCTGCAGACTTGCCGGGTCGGGGCAGCCGCAGCCGCCGGCAGCCGCGCCAGGCAGCCAACGCACAACGCACCGGCCGGGGAGCGGCGGGTCTACAGCCCGTCCGCGGCCGTTCACCTCCACTCGCGCGTCGTCGCAGACGCGGCGCGGGAACCGGGCGGTGTGGGTCAAACTCGCGAGGGATGCGAGATGTTGAGATGTCGTTCCCGGAGCGCGCCAGGAAAAGAGGGCGGGGCGGGGGGCGAAGTACAAGTAGCACAGTCCATTGCGGCGGGTGCATATAGTAAATGAATTCATCAATGAGGATCCATTTTTGCTGTTGACCTCGGTCTGGTCCGCCCTGATAGGGTGCGCAGCTCGCGCCGGTCGGCCGGCGGCTGCGGCCCGTGTTTGCTTGTGGATCTGGATCGGTACGTCGGCGTGTTTGTCCGTCCGTGACAGAACGGCCCGAACGGCCAGAACCAGTAAAGCAAGCTAGCGTGGCTGCCCTCTGGCTCGCTGCGTGGGATTGGGATTGAGCCGTCTTCGTCTGCTACACGGATTCCTTGTCCATCCAACTTTTGTCCTTCCCTTTCCTTGACTTTACATCCCAATATTGATGAGCTGTTTCCCTTCTTCTGTTGCAGACATCCCCGACATTCCCGAAAACATCAAGAACTTGCAGGAACTGCAGGTGGCAGACTTCAGCAGCAACCCCATCCCTAGATTACCCCCAGGCTTCGTCCAGCTCCGCAACCTCACCGTGCTGGGGCTCAACGACATGTCCCTCACCTCCCTGCCCTCTGACTTTGGTTCTCTCGTCAGCCTGCAGTCTCTAGAACTAAGAGAAAACCTTCTAGAATTCCTGCCTGAATCGCTTTCACAACTTTTAAAGCTTGAGCGGTTAGATCTGGGGGATAATAAAATCGGGGAACTGGTGAGAGCATTTGAGGTCTAGTATGTAGGTAACAATTTAAAATATTCCCTTGATTAACATTTTGACATTTCTTGATTTATCAGCCACACCACATTGGAAATCTTCCAGCTCTTCAAGAGCTTTGGCTGGATCACAATGAACTGCAACACCTTCCTTCTCAAATAGGCAATCTAAGGAAGCTGGCATGTTTGGATGTGTCAGAAAACCGTTTGGAAGATTTGCCAGATGAAATTTCTGGATTAATTTCACTTACTGATTTACACTTGTCTCAGAATAACATTGAAACTCTACCTGATGGGATAGGTGCTCTAGAAAAGTTAACTATTCTCAAAATAGACCAAAATAGACTAATTTCACTCAATGTGAACATTGGAAAGTGAGTGTTTCATGCACTTTGTTACATACTGGGCATATTTTTCTCTAACTTTTAATTTATTCTTGTCGTGTTTTAACAGATGTGTAAGTCTGCAAGAACTAATTTTAACTGAGAACTTTTTAATGGAACTGCCATCATCAATTGGATTTTTAGTTAAAATGACAAATTTGAATGTCGATCGAAATAGTCTTCGCACTTTACCTCCAGAGATTGGTAATCTTGAAAACTTAGGGGTATTTTCCTTAAGGGACAACAAACTGCAGTTTATGCCTCCCCAATTGGGCAATTGCAAACTTCTGCATGTCTTGGATGTTTCTGGCAATAGGTATTTAATTTTATTTTTGTTCACATATGTAGAACTATTAATCACAGTATATATACTAAAATTTTTTGTGTTGCTTTTCATTTTAATAGGTTACAATATTTACCAATGTCATTGGCAAATTTAAATCTTAAAGCTGTCTGGTTGTCTGAGAACCAAGCCCAGCCTCTCTTAAAATTCCAGACGGACACTGACGAGCAGTCTGGTGAACAAGTTCTTACTTGTTTCCTTCTCCCGCAGTTGGAGTATCACCCGGAGCACAACCAAGGTACACTTGGCAGTATTTGTAAAAATGCACTGTGGCTTTTTATTTTTTATTTGCATTTTAATTTTGTGATAGGTGAAGATGCCTTCTCCAATATTTGTCACATACCTTAATTTTCAAATAAAGTAGAATACCTTAGTTCTACATTCAGTTTATTTTTTTTATATGGTTAATAAATGAAATCACGTTTGCATTATTCTTTTGCTTCTTAAGTTTTATTTTGCCGGCTTTTGTTTGCATGTTGCTTTTTGTTTATGTGTGATAACAGTGAGCAGCATTTATGATAGAGAGGGCTTCTCTTCCGTGTCACTCTCAGAAATCCAGAAGACTGATGATTCAGATGATGAAGGTTGGCAAGAACGTGAAGAATCACGCACTCATTCAGTAAAGTTCACTGACGATCTAAATACAAATGAACAAGATAAAGAAGTGAGTGAAAATCTTATTCCTTGGTTGTTATTTGGTCAACTTGTCAACATTGCCCTAACTGTATTCTTTGGCACAGACACCATTTGTACGACAAAACACACCTCATCCACGAGAACTTAAAGCAAAGGCTCATAAACTTTTTGGAAAGGGAGGCAAAAGTCCTGACGCAAAGGATGTAGATGATGTTGGCCCGCAACCTGCTGATGCGCCAGTTCTCAAAGTAAGTATTGTGTTTAATAATGTAGTGAAAAGTTGCTTGATGGTTGTATTAAAAATTTTATCTAACTTAAGCTCTTCTTCTCCTCATGAGGAAGTCAGGGAAGATGAGGCAGTAAGTGACCATAGCAATCAATCAGCTGACCCTGCTGCTGTTAATAATTGTGGTGTAAGTGCTACATTCTTCCACTGCTATACTAGTGTCTTTGTCTTTTGCGCTGGGAAGGTGATAAGTGGCAGTAGGTGAAGGTCGCTGGTTGCTGTCCGTGGGTGGAGATGTCCCACTTAAATGGGGCATCCGTACTGTTAAGCCTCATGAGGCAATTAAAGGCCAACACATGTTTGTTCCAGCCTCAGTTCTCAGCCAGCTCTAGCAATGACCACACTCTCTATCCTTACTTCTCTAGATATCTGGAAAAATCTAAATGTGCCTCCGCATTTTTTGCAATATTTTCATTTTACTTTTTATCTTGTAAATCTTTAGAATGATATCTGTAATTTTGCAGGCTGAGCAGGAAGAATTTGAAACTGAGAAGGACTTGATTTGAAAAATGAAGCACCAGAATCTGAGCAGGTAAGAACCAAATCCCCTTTTTTTACTAACTGATAAATGGTGTCAAATGGTACTATGCACGCTATTGTGTGGTTTGATGGGTACAAGCTGCTATTTAAGTGGGCCAACAGATGCATGATGATTGTTTCTATTGGCAATAGCTTTGAGTTCTTGAATATTGTAATCACTGTCAGAATCGAATTATATCAAATAACTCTAACTTAACCCTGTATGTTGAAATATAAGTAAATTTTACTTGTGGGTCTGTGCATTAGTCCATGGCTTTTGTCACAGGATGGGGAGAAGCATGTGGGTTTGAGGGAGTGGTGGAGGGCGAAGGGTCAAGACCAAATCGTCTGCATCGCAGAGAACTCCACATCATCTCAAGAACAAGCGAATCACTCGCAAACCATTGATCAAGATAAGGTTGCATCTATCATCAGCTCAGGTATCTAGCCATCGCGTTCTTAATTATCTCTGTGTGGTTGGAAAATGGTGTAAATGTGACAGAGGTTCTTGTTCAAGTCTAATTGGTAAAGAAATGCAGAACAATTTTCCTAATCACAGATGTTGCTCCTTTTAAAGCATGTCGGTTGTGGTTTTATTAGTAAACATTTACATATTCCTCTCAATTCCAAGTTTTATTCGGGACGTGGTGCATTTAAGAAATTAACATTCTTGTACAACTTTGGGCATTGGTACTCACAAAATTACAAATATTTTTCATTCACTGCACTAATCGCAAGATAAAATTTTTAGAGGTGATCTCTTATGGAGGCTTTTTATGTTGTTCTGTTGTAAGTTTTATTTACAAAGCATGTTATGTGTTTATTACAATTGTTCACTTTATTATATTGTCAAGTTATCTTAAATATGTGAGGTGAATTTATTACCCATTTACAATTTTCTATGCTTTTACAGGCTCTCACAAAGAAGAATGATACTGAAAGTGTGGATGCAGGCCACTATCCAACATACACAAATCCACAGGTGTGTTTCAGGCACATGCTGGAAGTGTTTGCACATTCATGATTATGAAGGTGGGCTCGTACTACTATCTCTCTCCCTCCATACCCCCCTCCACTGTGGTACCTTCTGGTATCTCACTCCACTGATAAGAGTAGTATCAGAAAAGTTTCTGTTCTGTGTGGTGCCTTTTTCTTAACTCTCAGCGTATCTTTTGACGAAAATCCTCCTTTAATCTTCGAAATTCATAATTCAACTTCTTGCTCATACTCCACATCCCTCAAACCATATGGTTTTTATCCTTCCC